>OU744319.1:56389974-57589974 GCA_916610145.1 Eristalis arbustorum | reverse complement strand
GGCGAAAGATCGTGCTGGCTGGAGAGGCATGTTGGTTGAGGCCCAGGTCCACCGCGGACTGTAGCGCCAATCGAAGAAGAAGAAGAAGCTATTCTATCAACAAGGCATACAACATCGACGTTGGGTAGTCAAGGACTTCATCTAACTCGGCGCCGAAGAAAAGTTTGTAATTGAGTAATAGATCCCTCTCTCGAAGCGCCAAGCTAACATTATATAAAACCTGGTCTATTCGAGAGAATAGGAGGAGAAGTTTCAATTTATGGGCTGTACAGCGTCTTCAGCCTAGTGACATGAGCCTAGCAACAGAGGACACCCGCGTTTAATGTGGTGCACCAATGAATAAGGATCTCAACCAACTTGGTGTGCGAGCTAGCCACCGATCGCGCTAGTTGGAGAGGAGGCACAGATCCTCCCCGGCTTGTAGCGCCATACGAAAAAGTAGAAGAAGACTATCTTTCGAAATGATTAAGCCTCGGTAGAGACGCAAGTCCAATATCAAAAAGTGAATATGAATATATTCAAGGGGTATACAAGGTATACAGAGTCCATAACCACCCCATAGACAAGACATCGATATTCCATTTCCTAATGATAGCATATACTACGATTTACCTATATTCACTGATCAACTCATTTTAACTGCTTACGTCTCAACACAACCGGACATCTTACTGAATACTTGATATATTCTACAAATTACGTCAAGGTCAGGTGTCTTACTAACTTCTGCATAATCATTCTACTAGTGTTGGTTTGTGAGTTTTGCACGTTTGTGAGTTTTTTGGTTTTGGTACGAGCTGCTTGACAAAACTTATGAGCCTAGCCTATGTCCTAGCTTTGACGTCAAGATCGTCCTTGGTGACTTTAACGCAAAGCTGGGCTAGGAGGGCATCTTGGGTAGCGCAGTCAGACGACACAGCCTACACGACACCACCTCCGATAACGGATTCAGGCCAATCCACATTGCCGCCGGGTGCAACTTTTCTTACACGGTTCCCATACCTTAATATCCACAAAAGAATGGCGATCGCCTGAACCTAGTGGTAGAATTACAGTCGGTGCTGGTAATTTGAAAAGACGACTTCTGCAGACTACATAATGGCGATTACTAACAAAATACAGCTGTCTGGCAGAATCCAATATCCATCCAATATAGGCGATGATGGACAAGAATTCCCTCCTGACCTGAGTGAGGTGACGGCAGCAATCGCCAAATTGAAGTCCAACAAATCTTCTGGTGCCGATGGAATGCCTGCCGAGCTGTTTTTTTTCCTCATTTTTGTTTTATTTTTAATTCATTTACTTACATGCTACACAAAAATGCTTAAAACAAGGTTAACTAACTCAACAAATGTTCTTACACCTAACCTACTGACCCTATACGGATACTCTAAGCTATTCTTATTGTACATTTTTTTCTGTGCCTTTCGGCTTATGCTATGTTTTTTTTATTGTGCTGAAGAACACGCTGTTTTCGTTTTATTTGTTTCTTCAGTGTCGAATAAATCGCCTACCGACCTGTTCAAAGTAGCTGGTGATGATTTGGTAATATGCATACACCAACTGTAAAATCTGGTCGGAGGAATGTATGCCCGACGGAGGGAATCTCAGCATCGTTTGCGCGATCCTAAAGAAAGGACAACCTCTAAACTGTGCCAATTATAGAGGGATAAGTCTCCTAAATATATAGTAAAGGGTGATTTTTTAAAAGCTATAGGAAAGTTTTAAAAAAAAAACACATAAAATTCAGAAAAATGCATGAAATCTTTATTTGAATCGATAGTACGGTCCATATAATTTAATGTTTGAAGATTATTTAATGAATATGTTGACTTTGACTGCGCCTAAAATAGTCCATCCGCTTAGTCAGATTTTGGCATAATCTTTTTAACATTTCGGCCGGTATCTCACGAATAAATGCTTCAATGTTGTCTTCCAATGCGTCAATTGAAGCGGGCTTGTCTGTATAGACACGAGCTTTAACATAGCCCCACAAAAATTTTCCCGAACGCGAAATAAAATATTCACCGAACTCGCCTCTCAATAAGTCCATTGTTGCGCGTGCTGTGTGGCATGTGGCTCCGTCTTGTTGAAACCACATGTCATGCAAGTCAAGCTCTTGCATTTTGGGCAAAAAAAAAGTTGGATATCATCTCACGGTAGCGCTCACCATTCACAGTTACGTTAAGTTTCGCATCATCTTTGAAGAAGTACGGTTCAATAATGCAACCACCGAATAAACCGTACAAAACTGTGACTTTTTCTGGGTACATTGGTAGCTCTTGCAATGCTTCTGGCTGATATTCACTCCAAAATCTACAATTCTGCTTATTTACGTACCCATTGAGCCAAAAATGAGCTTCGTCATAAAATGGAAGAAGCGCGCGATGAATTTTCTAGACAGAGCACGCATTTTGATAATAAAATTCAAAAATTTGCAAGCGTTGTTCTTTTGTAAGACAATGGTTCATGGTTAAATTATAGATCAAACTGAAGATGTTTATGTGAAACAAAACACAAAATGTGAGCCAGCTGTTTTAAACAGTGTTGCCAAAAAGATAATAGCTAAAAAATTACCCTTAATCGTATAAGATATTTTCTACCATTCTGTGTAAATACCAAAAAACCTACACTAACAGCCTGATTGGTCAATGTCAGTGCGGGTTCGAGCCATCGAAATCCACTATTGACCAAATATTTACTTTACGGCAGACCTTGGAAAAAACCCAGGAGTTTCAAGTCGATACCCACCACCAATTAATCGACTTTAAGGCCGCGTATGGCAGTATATGGTATATAGAGTGCCTTGAAGATGAGGCTTGCGCTTAATGAGGGTAAGACACACTACATGATGTCTAGAAAATAGGTCCACCAGCATCAACGTCTTGGACAAAACGTGACTGTCGACAGCTATAACTCCGAAGAAGTCATACTATTTCTAAAAGTATCAAAAACTTTTGTGCATCATACACCAAAATATATTTATTATAAAAACCAGTAGCATAGCAGTAGGTATGAGCCCAGTAGCTTAATTAGCTTATCTTTTTATAATTATTATATTTTGGTGTATGATGCACAAAAGTTTTTGATACTTTTAGAAATAGTTTAATTCTATTAAATATAATGAATGTAATTGTAATTACATGATTTATCCTATCAAGATAATCCTTTTATCAGGCAATTCATTATGGAACATTTTGTCTACCTACTCCGAAGTTAAAACATGCAATGACACCACCACAGAGATAGAACGTAGTATCACGCTGGCCAATCGCTATATTTTCGAACTTTGAAAGCCTATGAGGAAATTTGCTATCTCTCGAAGAACCAAGATATCCCTATATATGGCCTTGATAGTCACGGTCCCTGCTGTTTGTCGCAGAAGCATGGACGTTAACTAAAGCAAACGAGGACATTCTTGGTCGATTCCTGGAGAAAAGTCTTCCGAACTACCTTCAGCCCCAAATATACTGATGGTATTTGGAGGAGGAGACCGAACGACGAACTGATCAAACGATTTCGAATAAGTTGATCGTTCGTGGCTGGAAGCAACTAGCACAAGACCGGGCTAGAAGGAGAGGCATTTTGTCCGCCCCGGACTGTAGAGCCAGCCAAAGAAAAAGAAAGGTTGTCTCTTACAAAATTCACGTATAATAAGATGGCGTAATGTAAGTACGTGATGTTTCTACAATTTAAACCCCAATATTTATAAAATTTTACCACAGTGTCATCCAATACAAAGAAATTCTGTCTGAATAACTTTGGAAAGTTTAAATTTTGCTGGAAGTTAGGCTCAAAGTCTAGGCTAGTTAAAAAAAATACGGTAATGAATGTGATGTATATAAAACAATGCCTGATTAGTTTAACTTCGCAGAAGTTCTTGTAGCAAACTCTTGTGGATCCTTTATGAAATCCAAAAGCCACATCACCTTTCCTGGACACAAAAATAAAACAAACCTAAGTTTAAATGTGGTGGTGGCCCGTGGCGTTGTGGGTATGTGCGTCGACCCCAACCTCGACGTCGTAGGTTCGATTCCTGCTCTGTGCGGCGAAAATTATGTTCACGATCCCACCTCTTTCGAGTCACTGACAATGCTCAAAGAGTATTTCCTGTCTAGAAAAAGCTTTTCAAACAAAGCCGTTCGGATTCGGCATTAAAACTGTAGGTCCCTTCCACTCGTGAGAGAATAATAGCACGCACAACACGAGTGGTTGCTGAGAAGCTAGGCCCTGGCTCTCTATGGGCTGTAGCGCCACCCATATTATTATTATATTATTATTATTAAGTTTAAATGTATTTTACCATTAAAGTTCTCCATAGGACTACGATGTGCTAACAGTATCTGAGCTTGCAATCAGTGGCCCAAAGGGGGATTTTAACTTATTGCTGTTTCTGCACTAAATTGTTGGCAGCACTGAAAACCACCCGCAGCGACTGCAACTGCTGCTCCATCCCACGCCTTATTGGCACTTCTATGATGTACAAGTTTCGAGCAGAATTGACATCTTGTTCTTACATGTCACGATGCGCGTGAATAATGGGCGTCCAGGCGCAGTCCGACATCTCCTGCCAACGCTGCACCAGGCATACCGTGTGCCACTGCGTGTTTCATTTTCCCCCACCATGCATTGCTTATCGTGGCGACGCCTCCCCCCAGGGCACCAAAGAACAACGTGTTGTGCACTTTAGTTTTTCACAGTACCACGTTGCTTGATTGTGTCTGCAGGCGTTTTTTATTTGATTGAAAGGTGCTTTGTACCGTGCGCGGTATTCACAGAGGATGAAGGGGCTGGGGCTAGAGTGTCAGCAAAATGACATTTTGCTTTTGACGAAACGAACACCCTGAATTTATGACAGTCGATGTGCCACACTGTCAAGTTACTTGCTTGACAGCCACAAAGTATATCTGACACCTTCTCATGTGGGAGAGGGTGTGTCGCCGGCAAAATGGAATTTATTACGGGACATCGCGTTGATGAGACTTCTGACAGATGTATTGTAGAATTTAAAGGAAGCAAGCGGGTGGATGTATCTGCACGTAGAAATTTGTTAAGGGTGAAATTCGCCTCCAGCATTTTGTCCTTGCATCCATAGGGTGAGTGCAATTAATGTCGTGTTCGAAGGGTAACAACGAAAAATATTTGTCTTGTCACAAATTAGTCTGACTGGTAGGGCAAAGCACATAAACGGACTTCGCACCATACACAACAAAATTCAAATGCAAAATTTCTTAAATACAAATGGACGCCATATGTACACATAGCTAAGCAACGAACAGGCCTTGTCAACATTTTTAGAACCCAAGTCCGCCGTCAAAACAGCTCCAGTAATTAATATATCATTATGTACAAGGCAATTCATTTACAATCCTGGACTATATCTCATGACCACGCTGCCCTGAGATGTCGACACGTCGGTCGACGGCGAACAGCACAATTTCCATTTTAAACGGCTATCAACGCCATCTGTGCAACTGCACTCTGTCAATGGGCGACGTAAAAAGGTCCGATACGATACAGCCGTGCGATAAGTGTGCAATCGATACAATTTCCAATTGCTGAGCATATGCGAGTGCCACACAGTACAATTTGTAGTGTTTCCCACTCCCATGGAGCAGGCAAACGCAAGAGGATATGGCCAACAACGGCAGCAACAACTTCGCCAATTCCACTGTCGACAACTAGTGTGATAAATGTCCACCGCCTGCGACTGGAGGCAAATTTCGTGAACTCGCTGCTCCGTTGAAACTTATTAATTAATCTTTGCAGGACCACAAGCGCAAAGTATCAATGTTTAACACGCCTGCCGTTTGCCTCCTTCTTGACGTGGAAACCGATTCGAAAAAGTACGACTGCCACAAATCGAATAAAACTAAACCGGCTCTGTGCGCGCTGCTGCGCGGCGTGTTGTGTGATGGAACGAGAGGGAGATAGCCTACGCGAACGTACGTGGCAAGAGCGATACAAATTATGGCCAACATTTAATTTACGCTAGTGACGGGCCATAAATTAATCGGCTAACAAGTGGCCGACAGAAACGCATTACGTAAAAAACGACGTCTGACAGCTGGACTCGATGCTACCTCTGGGGGGTGGTGCATGAATCCTGCGACGAACTTAATCGCACCCACCATAAATAGCTGTCATTTAGAAGCGAACACACTGTGCACATATGCCGTTTGTATGGAACTGGATGGTATGACGTTTACAAATCGGATTCATGCTTAGAATGCAGATTGGAGGAGAATAATTTGTTAGACAATACGTGGGACAGTAAATAGCTCTGCATACATACACAGCTAGAAAAAGCTTGTAGTAGATTCGATATTTTAGAAAACTGCTGGCTCCCTCATGGCCTTTTCAAGGATTTCGTCACTTGAGAAAGGCATTGGTTAATTGGTGTCGTCTTTTTTTAACCCGCTCCGTTATTCTTGGAATGTGTCCACTAAATTCAGTAGATGATTGCTTCTTTCTTCGTAGTACACTGCACAAAAACTGGTCTCAATCATTTTTTCATCATCCGATAGAGATTTTACTCTCTCATTGTAGATTCTTATCTCAATTATTACCACTCTAAGTCATCCGCTTTCCATTATAACCTTTAAATTATTAATATTTTTTCCATTGAACACGTTGTCTGAATGAGAAGTAGGAGGTGTGCATTTTGACATCCAACAATTATTTCACTTTGGACGCTATCTTCTGCGTAACTTTCTGTCAAGTCTCACACCTGATTGTGTAAGCACGCACTAGAGATCTCCAGGCCACACGATCATCCGCCATCGAAACCGTTGAAGGATAGATCTTTCCGTTCGGAAAACTAACTGCTGTATATCTCCCACACCAGCACGAAGAACGACAGCTTGTATTCGTGATCTTTTTCGGTCGGTCTTCTGCTTTCTCTGACACTACAGTTCGGGGTTACCCTGGGCCTCAGCCAACAAGCCTTTCCAGCTGGCACGATCCTTAGACAACTGCGTCCAATTTCGCACGCCTTCTCCACTTGCGTGGGCAATCGGCTTCGTGGTCGTCCTCTATTGCGTTGTCCCACTGCATGTCCTAGCCATCTTAGGCGTTGAGTCCGTAGACGTCTGGTCAACCTGTACAGCTCGTGGTTGAATCTTTTCTCCAGAAACTTTCAACACAAATAGACCCAAAGATTAAGCGCAGAACTTTGCTCTCGAAAAGATTAAAGGCGTCTACATCCGCTCTTGAGTTAGACCCTTCCGCGCCATACAGCAGGACAGGGAAGAACAGGGTCTTATATAATGTTAGCTTCGAGTGGTCCTTCAATAGGGCTTTACTAATACTCAATTGCGTCATGAGCCCAAAGGAACGGCGGTTAGCATTAGAGTTATTCTGCGTTTAATCTCGGTACTGATGTTGTTCGTACTATTAATTTGGGAGCCAAGGTAAATTAAGGCCTTTATTACCTCGAAGTTGTTGCTGCCTATGGTAACGTTCTGACCGAGTCGTCGAAGTTGTGTGTCCTTTCTTGATAAACCTCATTCACCGATAAACCCATTTTGCCGCCTCCGTTTCAATAACAGCAAACGCTTCATTGACGGCTGACTGAGTTCGACCAATCACGACAGAAGTACTGAGTTCGAAACCGCTAACTTTCCTGACACTGGTAAGTCTCAATAATTTATTTGAACTTTCATTGGTTTCAAAAAAATGCAGAACTTCGTTCTTAAATGTTACAAACAGTGAGCAAATATGTGTCAGGAAAAAATGTCTGACCAAGCGGTTTAATTTTCTACAGCAACATCAAAAGAAATCATACTGGAATCTGACGCCTTCAAGCCGATTTTTAGGTATTGCATAAAATCTTCAAAGAAAACTTTTTAGAATCAAACTTAACTAGTGAAACGGGCAACCAAGAGGCTCAGGCATCTCCTGCCAAGCATTACAATTGAGAAAGACATCCTCGACAAAAACAAGTCGGACGAATCGAGAATACGGTACTCGTCAAGCTTCCTTTTATGGGAACCTTATGCCTTGTGAAAACTAGAAAGGTATGTTAGTGGTTCCTATGCTTGCTACAATGGATCCTCCTGTCTCTGTGTGTATCATAATCGAGCAATGCTCGGTCAGCACTCCCCCTGTTCTTCATAGATTTCAAAATAACTTTCGGCAGTAACAACAGAGAGTTTATTTGGCTTGCCTTCCACAGGAGAAGCATCACAGATAAACTAAGTATCACATATTGCACAGAGGAAAGTTGTCAGAAGGAGTCAGATAAGGTTGAATTCTACCCCCACTACTATTGTTTTTGATTCTATCAAATGGGAACAAATGTGGTGTGTCAGTCGAACGCGGAGGGGGTTTAAGATTAACTCTGCAAAAGCAAACTAATCAGTCACGCACATAATTCTCTCGTTCAAGTCCAGCATTGCTGGACAACCGGTTGAGAGAGTGATTAGTTTTCAATACCTTGGAAGTATTGTCTCTGCCAATGGAGAAATCGAAGTCGCGAACCGAATATCTGAATTCGGTATGTTGTCCAAAGTTGTTAGCTTAAACACCAAGCTAAGGCTGTTTCGTTGCGTACTGTTATGGGTGCAGCTTGGAAATGACCTTGTGACATCATCACAAGCAGGCTACGGGCCTTTTTGAGCCGGTGCCTACGAGACGTGCTAACGATTTTCTGGTCTGTATCTCAAACAAAGAACTATATAAGATAGCTGACCAGGAACCTATAGGCACTATTCAACGACGCAAGTGGAAATGGCTTGGTCATGTCCTTCGAAAAGGCTACATATCCATAGCAAAACATGCTATATTCTCGTCCGAGAAGTACATGGGGCCGAACAGTAGGGGAGTAGTCCCAACAACTGGGGAAGAGTCCAACTCTGAGCGCTGAAACTCATTGCTAAGAACCACACACGATGGCGCGGAGACGTAGTATAGGCCCCAGGACCCACAAGGGGATACACACAATCGCCCGTATTCGGTTTATTTGCTGGAGAAGTTTCAAACAGGAGCCATAAGATTGGTATCTCTAGAAAGGGAACTCAATCAACCAACAGCAGTATGTTCAGATCGGAATTCCTTCCACATATCCGTCTATTTAAAGCTGCCCCCACCACCCCCTAAAATTCACGTTTTATAAATATAATAAAGTTTTAAAAAATTTCACGCACATAAATTATTTCTTATTTTTGTAACTGTGCAAAGTGCTTTTATTTGAAGACTACAAAAAGAAGAAAATAAATTTACATAATTTTTTGTTGTTGTTTATCGCCCTTTTTTCGGCGGCGCATTTGATTTTCGCTGACTGGAAAATCTGAAAAAAAATCCAAGGGGATTTGGAAGATTACTTGTTCGGTCCTGGTATGGACTAGGATTATTAATTTCGCACAAAAATCAATCTAATGGCGTAACCATATGTATAGAATAACTATTAAATAGCTTACGAGTTAACTCATGTCGTAAAAACACTGTTTCGAGAAAAACCCGTTTAAAATTTTGATCCTCAAGATTTTTGTGGAATTTTCACTTGAAATTTTAAAGGAATAAGTTATAAGAATAGTTACAGGTTCGAATTAAATTAATAAAAACGATTTTTTGAAAGCGAGAATGGGCGAGTCTTCTTGATCCATCGGCGCAGATTAACTAATATGTTCCAAGCTGCGATGATAAATACGACATTCGTTACAACCCAGCGAGTGATGTGCAGTTTCCATTTGCTTCTATTGCCTAGGTTATTAGAAAAGCATATTGGCGGCTATTCAATCGTTTAATTATATCGTCAAGCCAAAATCACTGAATCCGCCCTTTACTTTGAGACCACGTATGTACCGACATTATTGTATATACTTGAAATCCACAAAATTTTCGCAAATTTGTCAATTCAAAATGACATCCCATCACTAATCCTGGCCACCTCTCCGCTTCGTCACGGACTAAAAAAACAACGTATAATTGCTACTCTGAAACAGGATGCTATCAATAAAGCCGTACAAGAATGAGGGTTGATTATCCACCCTTCAACGGCGAACAACCCCTCTAATGGAAAAGTCATGGAAAAATAAACAGTCCCATCATCGCCCATCGTTAAAGTTGTCAAGTGTTGGCAACAAATCAAGAAAAGAAATTGGACCTCTTTGTTACATTTCCCACCATTCTGCCTGCTAACGTCTCTACGTAACAAAGACTGAGAGAGGAAGCGGGCTAGAGCGAGAGCGAGAGTTATGTCCCCCTTGACAACACAAGCACTATGCTGCGCTGAAATTCCAACAAAAGGATACAAATGTCCTGCTCTCAAACAAACAAATTGCTTTGAATTTATATCACCGAGATAGTTTGCCAAACGGAAGGGCACGGGACTGATACACCCGAGCTCAGACCCAGGCCCAGTCCAATGCCGCGCCGCTCCGTGCAGGTTCTTTCTCCTCGTTCAAGGAGTAACTTTCTCGCTGCCTACATACAGCTCGGTCTTTATCTCACACTATACCGGGACTAACAGTCCCAGTCAAGCAGCGGTATCATTTTTCACTGGAAACAACCCATTGCCAGATGTATTGTTTGTTTCCCATGTTATTGATATCCATCTTAGCCATTTTCATTACAATGTCGTTGCTGTATTTCTATCATTTGTTATATCGCAGCTTCTACTGGCTAGCTGGCTGGCTCTTAAAAAAAAAAAAAAACATACAAGCACAGTGACGACGATGGAGACGAGGAGTTGAGTTGCGCACCGAAAAGAAGGGACGAAAAGAAAGGCCAAAGGAAAACGTACAAAACGGAAATCTTTGACACGGAACAATCAATTCACATCTTGTTCTTCCCGCTTTTCTGTTGAGGAAACTTCAAAAAGAACGGATGTCCTTGTAATGTCCGGCCATTAATCACAACACCCGTATCCCATGCTTCTTTTCGGATAAATAAGCATTCCGTTTTTCGCTCCTTTTTGTCAGTGAGGGCTTGTAGTGATACACCAGAGTCGTGCAGTAAGACCAATCACCAAAGTGATGACATTATTCCACTGCATTTCTTCTTAAACTTCTTGAGCAGAGTAGTAGAGCGAGTATTCAAAAAATATTGATGCTCGTAAACTTGAGAAAATTAAGTCAAACTTCATTTAAATGATTTTTGAATTATAACCGTTTCCACTTTTGAATGCGGGATTACGGCATTGTTGAAGGATAATTTTGTTTTAATGATAAAAAGAAATTAAAAAAATTCGTCACCGGCTCGCGTTAGGACACTTTTTATGGGGAAAAAATTGTTCTCAGCATGTTACTGAAAATGAAATTTAGTACGAAAACCTTTTCTAGACAATTTCTAACAGTTGCCAAAGACAGCAGTGCTTTATCTTTTAGCATTTAAAAGTTTTTGGTTTAAAGGCCAAACAAGCAAGCATTGATTTATATTTACAGAGAACAAGAAAAAGAAAGGTAGTTAAATTATGTAGTGTATGTAGCAGAGTTAGAGATCGTGGGCTCTTGCGCCGAATCCTACGTTAAGGTTGTTAGGTTCAATCCTTGAATTTACCAACATTTACAACTTACAATTACACATTTTTCAAGTCACGGGCAATACTTAAGGGGTTTTCCTGTCTAGAAAAAGCTTTTCAAACTTATCCGATTGGTGTTGGCATATGACTGTAAATCATATCCACTAGTGGTAGAACAATAGGACACACCACATGATTAGTTGCGGTAGAAACTGGTACAGGTTCACCTTGAACGGCCGAGTATTGTCAATGACTCGAAAGAGGTGGATCCGTGAACATTTTTTTTTTGTCATACGAGGGGTAGAACCTAGTCGTCGACATTCAAGTGCATTGGAGTCGTCGCCAGAAGCAGACAAACAAACGTTGACTTTTAGTTATAGAGATAAAAGCGATGGTCTATAAAGCACAAACAAAATAAGAATGTATGATTTTGTTTTGGGCTTGTCCAACTGTGCAGCGTTTCGTTCATGGGAATTGGTACCACCAATCTCTGTTTGAGAAAATTTGAGTCTCTGGAAAATCTCTGGAAAAGTGTGTATCAAAAAAAGGCAACTGGAGGCACTGGAACCTAGAGGGTGTTTCTTTGTGTCATCTCACAATTGAGGGGAATAACAAAACAAGGCAAGCAAAAGGAGAGCTTCAGTATTTAATTACCAAGTCATTTCCTTATCGAACAGAAAAAATAATCCGCACTATGTAAAACTTTACAAATGCACTGACAAAATGCACATTGACTCAGTCAAAAGTGAAGTCGTTGAGTGAAAATCTAGATCAGTGGTTCCCAACATTGTAAACAGCATACCCCCTCATATATATATTCTTAAATTCATTGTTTGTATAAATACGTCGTTGAAAAGTACACAACAAACGTAATTCGCCTGATAGATCTTTGATACTAACGATGAATTGATTGTGCGCCATCATTTTTTCCATTCGCATCACTTCCGACAGCTGCTTAGCGTGCCTGACCAGGAGAGAGTGATAGGGATCAGTATAACCGACGAATGGCATTACAGCTCCATATACCCAATCCGCGAAAAATGCGCTCCTACCTCCTGCAAACACTATATCCCTACTCAACGTTGCCTATTTTTATCGATTTTAACACCGCATTCGACAACATTTATCGCAATTAATTACATGCGCGATGAAACGTGCAGTTGTTCTCAATGACCTCTGAGCCGTTTGAAACCTGCACCGGATTCCGGCAAGGATACAATGCGCTGTCTTGTGATTTCTTCAATTTGGTACCAGAGAGGATAGTGCGGCGCGCAAAAGTCAAAACGGAACTCGCTATCTCTTATAAATCAGTCCAACCGTTGGGATATGCAGATGACATTGACACCGTCACACGTTTCCAACGTGCCGTATTGGAAACATTTACGACGATTGAAGAAGAGGCGAAACGAGCTGGTCTTAAGGTCAATGAGGACAAAACAAATTATATGCTTTCGATAAGGAAACGTTTCTTCACATCGAGCGCATCGACAGCAACGCTCCAGTAAAGAGTCTAAGACGGCTTGGGTTTGATGACTGGAAGCAGTTAGCCCAAGGCCGACATCGATGGAAGGAAGCAATTTCTTATTCTCGAACCCCGCATTGGTCGCCGAAATGATAAGAAACGCCCTCTTTGTCCTCCGGCTAGATTGTGTTGATTGTCAGTTCAAAATGTTTTCCGAAGAGAATTTAAGCCTTAGCCTGCCTCCAATTTCGCAAGCCACGAAGACGCTTAACTAGGTGCATGCCGCTGTACAGCCCGTACAATTCGTGGGTTAAATTTCTCTTCTGGACACCATCAACACAAACATTATCAAAGATTGAATGCAGAACTTTTTTTTGGAGGGCATGGGCCTGTGCATCCAGGGCAAAGTTGTTGATTGCTCTCAACTTGGCGAGATGCCAGCAACGATTCCTGTAAATGCACAGGTCAAGTTGACATACAGCCTCCTCGCGGCGCCCTCTGGATAACCTCTACTGCAGCGGCTTAGAGGTGAACCAATGTATGCAGCGACCCCTTGTCCGGGGGTTTAAGCCAGGACCCGGTCCTCCAGGTTCGGGGGTTTCGCGTGGGGTTAACTTCCCCACCGTGTAAAACACTCATTAGTTCAGAGACGGCAACAAGCCTCGGATACGGATGACCCTACTGCTGACGACCATGGACAACGAAACAAGGACAACGATTTTCGGTTCTGCATGTGGAATGTGAGGTCACTTAACAGACCACGTGCAGCCGATGAACTTGCGGAGGCCCTAGAAGCCTATAAGGCTGACATCACCGCCATCCAGGAGATGCGATGGGATGGGCCGGGCAAAAAGAGGATGAAAAACTGCGATATATACTACGGCGATTGCTACAAAGAGCGAAGGCAGCGCTTGTTTGGATGCGGTTTTGTTGTTCGAGGCAGACTTAGGCAAGAAGTCTTAAGCTTTAGATACATAAGCGAGCGACTCACAACAATCCGCATCAAGGCAACATTCGGCAACATCAGCCTAATATGCGCCCACGCCCCAACGGATGACAGAGACGATGATAGCAAGGATGACTTCTATGATCTCCTAGAAAGAACATACGATCAATGCCCCAGCTACGACACCAAGATCGTTCTAGGAGATTTTAATGCAAAGCTGGGCAAGGAAGAAATCTTTGCTAGAGTCGTCGGAAAACACAGCCTACACGACAACACGTCCGACAATGGACTCAGGCTGTTGGACTTCATGACAGGGCGAAACCTCACTGTAGCCAGCACGCGTTTCCCTCACCTCAACATTCACAAAGGGGACCTGGCGGTCCCCTGATCAATCAACCGTCAATCAGATTGATCACATTGCGATCGACGTCAGACACTCCTCCAGTGTCCTGGATGTCCGAACGTTCCGAGGTGCTAACATCGACTCGGACCATTTCCTTGTTGTAGCCAAGGTCAGAACTCGGATATAGATTGTACAACGGAGTAGAGGAAGACCAACACAGTTTGACGTTGGAAAGCTACAATCGCAATCGACCGCTGGGAGCTATACAACGCCATGTCTAGTTTTGACATTCCTGCCAAACTCGTTAGATTGTGCAGGATGACGATGGAGAAATCTCGCTGCTCCATCAAGGTCGGTAACGAACTCACCGAGACCTTCAATGTCAAAAAAGGTTTTAGGCAAGGCGACGCGCTGTCATGTGACTTTTTCAACATTGTACTTGAGAAGGTCGTGCAAAACTCACACGCCAATACTAGAGGCACGATCTTCCAAAAGTCCGTTCAACTGCTAGCATACGCGAACGACATTGACGTGATTGGCCGAACTCAGCGAGCCGTCAATGAAGCGTTTGCTGGTATTCAAACGGAGGCGGCAAAAATGGGTTTAGCGGTGAATGAGGGCAAAACAAAGTATATGCTGTCATCAAGAAAGGACACACAACATCGACGACTCGGTCAGAACGTCACCATAGGCAGCTACAACTTCGAGGTAGTAAAGGACTTCATCTACCTTGGCTCCCAAGTTAATAGTACGAACAACATCAGTACCGAGATTAAACGCAGAATAACTCTTGCCAACCGCTGTTTCTTTGGGCTCAAGAGGCAATTGAGTAGTAGAGCCCTCTCTCGAAAGACAAAGCTCACGTTATATAAGACGTTGATCATCCCTGTCCTGCTGTATGGCGCGGAAGCTTGGACCATCTCAAGAGCGGATGAAGACGCACTTGGTCTCTTCGAGAGAAAAGTTCTGCGTTCAATCTTTGGTCCTGTTTGCGTTGAAGGTTCCTGGAGAAGAAGATTCAACCACGAATTGTACGGGCTGTACAGCGACATGAGTCTAGTCAGGCGTCTACGGATCCAACGCCTAAGATGGCTAGGCCATGTTGAGCGCATGGACAACACTGCTCCAGCCCGAAGAGTCTTCGACTCCGAACCAGTGGGACAACGCAATAGAGGACGACCACGAACCCGATGGCGCACTCAAGTGGAGAAGGACCTCAACCAACTTGGAGTGCGAAATTGGAGGCAGATGGCTAAGGATCGCACCAGCTGGAGAGGAATGTTGACCGAGGCCCAGGTTCACCCCGGACTGTAGCGCCACACGAAGAAGAAGAAGAAGAATGCAGAACTTTTCTCTCAAAGCGACCATAAGTTTCTACATCCGCTTTCAATAGCGTCCATGTCGTTGCGCCATAGAGAAGGACAGGGATAATCAAAGTGTTGTATAGAGTCAACTTGGTGTTTCGGGAGATGGCTCTGTTACTCAATTGCCTCTTGAGCCCAAAGAAGCAACGATTGGCAAGAGTAATTTTGCGCTGGATCTCTATACTGGTGGTATTGTCCCTATTTACTTCAAAGCCTGACTACCCCATTAACTTAATACCATTATGATGCTCTGTCCGAGAAGTCGATGTTGTGCGTCCTTGCGTGATGACCGCATGTACTTTGTTTGTCTCTGGACTACTACTAGACCCATTTTTGCCGCTTCCGCTTCAATGCCAGCAAACGCCACATTAACGGCTTGCTGTGATCTTTCAATCACGTCGATGTCGACGAAGGAAGCAGTTGAACGAACTTTTGAAAGATCGTGGTATTCTCAAGTATGATATTGAAAAAGTCACAATACAGCGCGTCGCCTTGCCTAAAACCTTTTTTTACTTTGAAGGCCTTGGTGAGTTCGTTACCGACCTTGATGGAGCAGCAACAATCTGACCAGTTTCGTAGGATTGTTAAAACTAGACATGGATTTAATTCATACCCAGATTAAAGCCCACACCCGTAGATGTTCGCAATTCCAACCAACTGCTAAGTTCGTCCGGAGCGCTCCTGCTCAATACGTACTCTTATCTAAGAAATCAAAGTTGCGTATGCTACGTATGTATGTAACTGGAAAAGTACACTTCGCACAAATGTTGTCCTATGGCACAGGTGGCGAACGTATTCTTCTTTAATTGCATCAGCACCAAAGGTTATTCTTGCTAACATTGTAAATGTGATCTAGAAACGAATGCCGCTTTCAGAGAAACTACAAGCATGTATATTTCGGTTCAACTCCGCCCATCGGTGAGTAGTCTCCATGGAGAGGTTCAAAAGTTCACAAATAAACCGCACATGACACAAAGAGTTGTAGAACAGATAAACTCGGTTATGTCCGATGGCAATAAGGACGAAATAAGAAAATATTAACCCCGACCCATTTAACACAGTGACAGTCCTGCGGTGTGTGAGTGTTTAGTTATTTCAACCACATGTCCTCCTTTTAGTGCCGGTGTCCTTCCTTGCCCACAAATGGCATTTTACCTACTAAAAGTGAATGGGAGTGGTTGAACCTATTGCATGTTGTCTTTCGGCTCCACACTCGTATGTAAACGTGTGTGTTTTACTTCGTCTCACCCTTCAGCTCCCCCCACCCAGTGTGCTTCCATTGAAATGGATAAATTGCATACGGCGGTGATGGTGTTGGTGGTATGGAACCTTGTCCCCATGCATGCTTCAGTGGCCAAACGTTTAACGTTACATCTTCCGCATCCTGACTTCCCGTCGCATCGCACTTCTATTCTGCTTCTACAGCCAAGTGGGGACAAAGTTGGGGTGTATAATCGTAAAGTTCCTGGAAGAGAAATCCTTTTATTGCAAACATCCGTTAAATTAGACCGAGCACGTATCTGTAAGTACTTCGAGAACAGCACAGCCTTTCCCTTCTCGCTTTCTGCTGGCTGCTGTGATTATCCTGTGTGTTTATGTTCTTGTTGATAGTTGGTTGGGACTTTTTGTCGTCAGTCGGTTGGTTGGTCGTTCATCTGTCCTAAGTAATGGCAATTTTATCTATGGGTAACTTATGTCTTTATGGCTCTGCTGTGCTGGGCTGTGCTGTGCTCTGCTTCTGGGGATTTCTTTGCGTCGCCTCTGGCTGCTGGAAACAGTTCAATTTATCTAGCATAGTCCTGGATGGTGGTGAATGTGTTCTTAAGCTGGTTTATTGGAAATATTTTGTGGCCCTTTGTCGATTGCAATGAGGAAAAAGGCATTTGTGCTGATCCACTTATATGGCTGGAGTTTGTTATTGTGGCATAACCAATCATTTATCGCTAACGAATGTGTTTTAGGTCATCAACCTTGTTTATTCGTTTCACTTTTGTTCTTATCAACTTTCACGAGAATCTCTTAGCAAATCTTGAGTACCTCGTAACATAACGTAGGCATGTCGACAGATGCAAGCTGATCAGTCTCATGCATGTCCGAGTGATATTTGGAATTGCCATAATTTTATTTTCAGCTATCTCACGAAATGTTTTTAGAGCTATTTTTATTCCAATTCTTCCCTATAGTCATGCGATTTGGATAGTGACCAAAAGAATAAGACCGCGAATTCATGCTGCCGCGATAAAATGTATGTTCCTTGTGAAAGCCAAGATGGCTGGATTGTGTGGAAATCGGGTACGGCACTGATTGGCGTCAACCTGGCGATGCCCAGTGTTGTAACTTTTCTTACACATCTAATCGGCTTATTTTACCTCCAAGTGGTAATCATGGGATATTGATTGGCTCAACTTGCTAAACTTATAAGAGCGATATCATGTCCTATGGGTTACAAAAAATGAACTAGCTCACCAGGTTGGTGTTGTGCCACACAAGAATCTTTCGTTTCTGATGACAAACCTTGTAAACGAAATAAGGACAACGGTCTTCGGCTATGTACATGGAATGTACACTCCTCCCACTTGCAGCCGAACAACTAGCGTAAGACCTAGACTGCGCCAAAACTGATATAATGGTAATTAAAGAAGTGCTATGGGGAAACGAGTACGTGGTCCCACATCTCGATATTGACAGAGGAACATGGAGAATCTCCTGATCAATCCACCGTCAATCAGATCCATTGCGATCGTTGCAAGTCATTCTTTCAGTGTCATGGCGTTCCGAACGAGTGTCGGCAAACGAATGCATATAAAGCAGTGCTGCTAAGAAGGATAAGAGCTGCTCGCGGCTCTACGAGCAGAAAAGGAGACAATCATAAGCGTACGAAGCTGCTACAACTGTTTAGCGATACCGACTTAGGCAGAAGAGTCAAGATCCAACAATTAAGATGACTAGGTTATGTAGAGCGGTTGAATACCAATGCTCCGGCCCGGAGCCCTTATATCAAAAATATATGAGCATAGAGATACCCATCTTCTGCCTCTCTTGCCCCTTGATTTCATTTTGTGTTTTTTTACGATTTTTATCTTGTCTGTGAATATGTGTGAGCTCTTGAGAACAGCTTATACCCTTCCCTAACCTTAGGGTGGAATGGAGTTCTTATTTAAAAATTCGCTTGTTACTCGAAATTTTCAAATTTGTATGTTGAATATTCAACATAGCGAGACAAAACAAACAAAGCGTATGTTTACCCAATAAAATTATGTATGTTTTTTGCTCTACCAGTGCGGCTTCCGGCCCGTCAAATCGGATATAGACCTCTCGGATCCTGAATCGATACTCACCATCTTTTTATCGATTTTGAAGGCGCATACGACAGCATTCATCGCAATCAGCTATTCGAAGCGATGGCCGAATTCGGAATCCCGAGAAAATTATCCCGTTGTGTCGCACCACGCTAACACATATGCGATGCACCGTGCAGTTCGGTTCAACCTCTAAACCATTTGAAACCTGCACCGGATTTCAGCAAGAGTGTAATGCGCTGTAGTGTGATTTGTGAAAGTCAACACGGAAGGCACTATCGTCTACAAGTCAGTCAATGCGTGTTAGGATACGCTGAGGACATCGACATTATCGAGCGGTCCCACCGCGCCGTAGTGGAAGCTTTTCCGGCCATTGACGAATAGGCGAAACGAGCTGGTCTAAGGTCAACGAGGACAAAACCAAATATATGCTGCCGAGCAAAAAACGATCCGCCACAAACTCGCCACCGCACACCACCTAGGCCAAACGTTACAATCGACAGCTACAATTTCGAGGAAGTAAAGGACGGGCCAAAATCCTTTACTGTGGCTCCAGCAAAGAGGGTCTTCGAATCCGAGCCTCCTGGTTCGAGAAGGAGAGGAAGACCGAACCTTCGGTACGGAGACCAACTCATAGCAGATGTAAGACAGCTTGGCCTTGATGACTGGAAGCAGCATGTCCAGAACCGTCACCCATGGAAGGCAGCAATTGCTCAGGCTCGGACCTTCATGGGTCGTCTGCCTGATAGGTAAGTAAGTAAATATGTTTTTTTGCTCAAATATGATGAATATCTATAAAACTTATTTACAAATAAAGTAAGTGCGGCAAATGTGCCCCACGTAGGTAATATGACCCACTACTGTATTTTCTAAACCAAAACCCACAGCGGAATAAAAGCGGGACATATTAGCGGGAATTCTAGGAGATTTCAACGCACAGCTTTGCAAGGAAGAAATCTTTGCAAGAGTCATCGGAAAACACAGCCTGCACGACAACACATCCGGAAACGGACTCAGGCTGGTAGATTTCGCCTCGGGGTGTAACCTCTCTGTGATGAGCACGCGGTTCCCACACCTCAACATCCATAAGGGGACCTGGCGGTCTCCTGATCAATCAACCGTCAACCAGATTAATCACATTGTGATCGACGTCAGGCACTCCTCCAATATTCTCGATGTCCGAACGTTCCGAGGAGCCAACATCGACTCGGACCATTTCCTTGTTGTAGCCAAGGTAAGGATGAGGATATCGAGTGAAGTACGGAGTCGAGAAAGAACACTACGGTTTGACGTCGGAAAGCTACAATCGCAATCGACCGCTAGGAACTTTGCCGACCGAGTCTCCCTGAAACTCTCTGAAAGTTCGACGCTGCCTGCACATTCATAGAAGAAGAATGGAAACGTTGTCAAAAAGCCGTCAAAGAAGCTCCCACTGATGTGCTGGGTGTCACGACACCACCCAGAAGGAACCCATGGTTTGACGACGAGTGCAGGCAGGTACATGCAGCCAAGCAGGAGGCCTACAAGGCAACGCTGCATCGAACAACGAGAGCTGTTCGTGGGCTCTATGAACAGAAGAGAAGGGCTTCTCAGAAAGAAAAAGAATGAACATGAGAAGCGCGCGGTCGTGGAGATGGAAAGGTGCTACGACAGGAAGGAGGTCCGAAAGTTTTACCAAAAGGTGAAACAAGTATCAGGAAGATACATGCCTCGGACCGAAGTTAAGATAGCGATATCTAGACTGAAGTCGAACAAAGCTGCTGGAGCGGACGGATTGTCCGCGGAATTGTTTAAGGCAGCTGGAGATGACCTGGTTGGGCGCATGCACCAACTCATCTGTAAGATATGGTCGGAGGAAAGCATGACCGATGAGTGGAATCTCAGCGTCGTTTGTTCGGTCCACAAGAAAGGAGACCCCTTTGACTGCGCCAACTATAGAGGGATCAGCCTCCTTAACATCGCTTATAAGATACTCTCTGCCGTTCTGTGTGAACGCCTGAAACCCTTTGTCAACAACCTGATAGGTCCTTATCAGTGCGGTTTCAGGCCAGGAATGTCCACAATAGACCAAATATTTACACTCCGGCAGATCCTGGAAAAGACTCAAGAAATGCAGATCGACACCCACCACCTATTTGTCGATTTCAAGGCCGCATATGACAGCGTGCATAGAGACGAGCTATACAGTGCCATGTCTAGTTTTGACATTCCTGCCAAACTGGTCAGGTTGTGCAGGATGACGATGGAGAACTCTCGCTGCTCCATCAAGGTCGGTAACGAACTCACCGAGACCTTCAATGTCAATAAAGGTTTTAGGCAAGGCGACAGGCTGTCATGTGACTTCTTTAACATCATACTTGAGAAGATCGTGCGAAACTCAAACGTAAACACCCGAGGCACGATCTTCCAAAAGTCCGTTCAACTGCTTGCTTACGCGGACGACATTGACGTGATTTGACGAACACAGCGAGCCGTGAATGAGACGTTTGCTGGCGTTGAAGCGGAAGCGGCTAAAATGGGTCTAGCGATAAACCAATGCAAAACAAAGTACATGCTGTCATCACGGAAGGACGCACTACATCGACGTCTCGGACAGAGCGTCATATTGGGCAGCAGAAACTTTGAGATAGTCAAGGACTTCGTCTACCTAGGCTCCGGAGTAAATAGGGACAACAACGCCAGTACCAAGATCAAGCCCAGAATTACTCTTGCCAATCGCTGCTTCTTTGGACTCAAGAGGCAATTGAGTAACAGAGCCATCTCTCGAAACACCAAATTGACCTTGTATAAAACCCTGATCATCCCAGTCCTGCTCTATGGAGCAGAGACATGGACGCTATTGAAAACGGATGAAGAAGCTCTTGGTTGTCTTGAGAGAAAAGTTCTTCGTACGATCTTTGGTCCTGTTTGCGTTGATGGCGTTTGGAGGAGAAGGTTCAACCACGAACTATACGGGCTGTACAGCGGCATGCACCTAGTTAAGCGTCTCCGGATCCAACGCTTAAGATGGCTAGGTCATGTAGAGCGGATGGACACCACAGCTCCGGCCCGAAGAGTCTTCTACACCGAGCCATTGGGACAGCGCAACAGAGGACGTCCTCGCACTAGATGGCGCACACAAGTGGAAAAGGACCTCAACCAACTTGGTGTGCGCAACTGGAGGCAGCTGGCGAAAGATCGTGCTCGCTGGAGAGGCATGTTGGTTGAGGCCCAGGTCCACCCCGGACTGTAGCGCCAATCAAAGAAGAATATTAGCAGGAATTTTAAATTGTTTCTTACTGTTTTTGTTGTTTTTTAATGTAGTTTCTAATGACTTATATAATAATGACCTAAGTAAGACTGCTTAAGAAAAAATAAATTAATTAGACTTAAATGTTTGGTTGTGTTCAAAAAATGTTAAGGGTAGAAACATTTGCATTTTTCAATATATTAAGCAGTTTGATAGCTAGTTTTCTGTTTTTGCATATATATGATAGCAGTTAATTGCAGATTTTTGCAGCTTTTTTTGCTGAGTTTCAGTATCTGATTATTGCTCTTAACAACTACCAAATTTTGATTCTTCATTCCTTAACTTCTTCTGCAAATTACAATGTATGACATATAAATAGGCTATATATTACATTATTGGATCGAATTGATGCAAAACGTTGCAGTAAAAATACAATATTACAAGGGCATGGGCAAATTTCCCACAGATTCCATTATATGTCATAATAAATATATTGTTTCACAAAATTAACGAATCGGCCGCCATATTGGAGTGAATTGACGAACGTTGTAAGAGTTTGGTTAAAGTTAAGTGAAATACATGAGATTTCCACTACTCTCACATTCCTCTTTTGTGGACTAGGGGAAAAATGACAGAAGATCGATATTTCTTTACTCAGTTATGTCTGCTTCTAATCCACCTCCGAGCACAGCGACACAGCTGGGGCATGCAAGTGGAAAGGGACCTCAACCAACTATGTGTTCGAAACTGAAGGCAGCTAGCTAAAGATCGATCTGGCTGGATACGCTTGTTGGTTGAGACCCAGATCCTCTCCCCCTCCCCCCACCGGACTATAGCGCCACCTTATATAAATAAATACATGTTAATGCCTATCAAAACCTCTGCTGCTCTTTGGGTACCTACGTAAGATTGTTTTTGCAACTCCTCAACGCGGTGAATGACATATAAACCATTCACGCCGAGTTTCGCAACCGATTCTTGTTCTGCTTTATGTGGCTCTACAGTCCAGGGCGGACATGGGCCTCAACGAACAAGCCTCTCCAACTAGCGCGACCTCTGGCTAGTTGTTGTGTCTCGAAGAGACCAAGGGGTTCTTCATCTTCAATCACTGGTTATATTGGGCATACTAAATGGTATAACAATTGCCTACGATCTTCTGGAAATTGAAGCATTTTAAATTTACTATTGTGAAAAATGACATGAAAACCTCTAATTCGAAAATGACTGCTTTTTTAATTTTATAATTCGAAGATAAGCTTATTTGTTACATCACAATCATTTAAACCACAAAATCATCCAAAAAATTGGTTAATTTTCAAAGTGACCGTAATTGAAGCTAAAGCTCTTGTTCTCAGAGATTCATTGACAACGGACATATGTATGGTATGTATTTAAGTAACGCTGTTATCCATTGAATAGTCTCACTCCAGTCTTCATTTTTCAGGAAAGTAATGCCTAACGACGTGTCGTCTCCAAATAACTATACCAATCAAACTGCATATTTGTATTGGCAGCAATGAGGAGAAAACTCTTACTTTCTCTCTAGATCTTCGACCCTGCCATCACCTGGAAGTCTTGCTCTCTTTTGATAGTAAAACCATCCATTATTCTTTTAGTGCCCAACTAAAAGCCTCTAAAAGACAAATGATAAAAGACTGGTAAATACAAGTATTAGTAGTTTTTGAAATTAGTTACTCTACACCGGATTAAACATTCTCGAAGACACCACACCTCCTGTCCCACAAGAAACATCAATGCGCCAGAGTTCATCTCACCAACGTATCACCTTTCTCCTTGTAAGCCTCGAGCGATCGCAAAACTACAGATTGCGTGTGCCCTCATTTGAATGTCAACTTAAACATTGCGTGTTAGCTCATACCGCATTCTATTACCGTACACAGTGGTAATGCAACATCCCCCTCCCCCCGCCAACCACCACGGGACAAACAATCTACACGCTGCCATCTCAAGCAAAAATCAGGATATCCAATTACAATGACACAGCCATGATGGTGATATCCACGCTGACGACGACAGGCTGCCATGCCAACTGCATTAAACCACGTCGATAGGTGTCGTTTAGCGCTTCCGCTAACCGACATGTCAATTATAGCGTCGATTAATATTTTTATCATTAGCTGCGGTTAAGCAGTTCGTGTTGAAATTTTATTTGAATCAGTGGTTCGCATCTCTGATACGCGCGTCAAATTACTCATGGTGCTGTCCCCTGTCTGTGCTCTGTAGTCACCTTCTATCCGATCAGCATCCCACTGCAACGAAGGAGGCTCGTGAAGCAGCGGGCAGCAATAAATTGTGGCGTTAATAGAAATAATAAATGGGGACACAGAGCGTATTAAACGGCAAGATGCATTTAGAGACGGCGGCACAGCGACGCGACCATGGCGACAACTTACAAGAACTCGATGGCTAAGGATGGTTGCCAATGGCTGTTCCTTCGATGTGCATGCGCACTTAAGCCTCTTACTTAATTCGCGTGACTTAGCGGCGAGGACAAAACAAAAATAAAAACTATCAAGAAGATAACTGCCTGGAGTGGCAGTATGAATCAGTCGAGCTTGTCCATCATCGGTGCCAATTTGGAGAAACATATCAATTTGATCATAAATTCGATGCGATTCTCGGACTGTCTTCTTGTGGAGTGTATTCACGCTGTCGAAGATGAATTTAATGATCACTCTTGCAACCACAAATTACGTGATTAAGCTTATTCGCATGATGGTTAGCGAAGATGATGACCATGCCGTTGATGCTGTCCGCTGGAGCTGTTGCGATAGGACAACGATGAAATCCGCATGGCAGGTGATAAATACAGAAATTTATCACGCAGATGCAGCTGACATGTGCTGGGATTTCAACTCGGAGAGTTCAAGTTAAATTGATAGCGCATAGTTAAGCGCTATTTGTTATTGCCTAGGGTGCAATGAAGCTTGTTGGGGCGTAGAAAGTCAGTCTATTTTCCAATTTCGTTATTTATCACTTCTATATCGAAGTCTCAGCGTAGATTGGTACGTTCGATTGGAAGGTATGAATTACTGTAAAGGATTCTCAATTAGATTCTCAAACGATCACTTAAAGCCAAGACCACTTTTATTAGTATGCATTTTCAGCTGCAAAAGTAAAGGCAATGGCTAATCTTTGATATAGAGTTATGTGCAGACTTTCATTAAGAACTTTTTCCTACGCTGCGGCGCTGCTAACGATGGTAGTTGCAGCACTATCTGGTCATAACCAGTCGACTTGCAGATAGATGGAGAAAATCGGTTGCGACACGATGAATAGTGGTCTACGTGAGGCACGATTCTACCTACCCGCACTTAATAAAACTGAGCAATATACTGGTACAGTTCGGTTCATACGTACGCCTCTCATCCTCTTCTGCTTCTGAATGTTTGGTCCCAATTATTTCACAGTTGATTCACCTGTCCAATATCTTTGTAGAGTTTAAATCACGTGACTACACACAAAAGCTTCTTCTTCTGTCGTTAGATCGTCTGATCGCCTTATTCTGGTAATGTTATCTGATATAATTTATTTCGTCTATAAACAGTGGTGGCAGAATAAATACCACCCAAATATCAAAATTTTACGCATTATTATAATTCCATAGATATCATTATAACATTGTTCCCTTTGGAAAATATTTTCTGTGAAGCTATGGGTTGAAGGTTAATAGACTTCAATCGAATAGAAATGTATAAGTTCACCACCCCAAAAGTAAAGATATCAATCAAATTAAAGACTCCATAAATTCAAGACCTCAAGAACCAATTGACAATCTGTGGAATAATATCAAATTACTTCTTAAGTGACACATTATGGCGTATTTTGCGATTCTTCGACCTCATACCCATACAAAATCAAGCTGACTTATGAATTGAAGCCGACGTGTTTCTTTGGGCTCAAGAGGCAATTGAGTAGCAGAGCCCTCTCTCGAAAGACCAAGCTCACGCGCGGAAGCTTGGACTACCTCAAGAGCGGATGAAGACGCACTTGGTCTCTTCGAGAGAAAAGTTCTGCGTTCAATCTTTGGTCCTGTTTGCATTGAAGGTTCCTGGAAAAGAAATTTCAACCACGAATTGTACGGGCTGTACAGCGACATGAGTCTAGTCAGGCGTCTACAGATTCAACGCCTAAGATGGCTAGCCCATGTAGAGCGCATGGACAACACTGCTCCAGCCCGAAGAGTCTTCGACTCTGAACCAGTGGGACAACGCAATAGAGAACGACCACGAACCCGATGGCGCACTCAAGTGGAGAAGGACCTCAACCAACTTGGAGTGCGAAATTGGAGGCAGCTGGATAAGAATAGTGCCAGCTGCAGAGGATTGTTGACCGGGGCCCAGTTGTACCCCGGACTTTAGCGCCACACGAAAAAGAAGATCCTAATTGCAAAACCTATTTTTTCAGCCTTTTTCTAAACTCTTTTTCCTCAACTTATTCATTAACTTTTTTTACATGTAGTTCGTATAATTTTATATTTCGAAGCTAATGTGCTGTTTTTTATCCTTGCCTGTCTTTGTATTCTTAATATTTTTGGCAATTCACGCATAGATGGTCTTATGGAATTATGTCTTTTTTTTTTCAGTTCTGCAAAAATTGGTTAGGTTTTTCATAGATCCCTCTTCGTTGCATTGTTATATAACAATGTCATCCCGTTCAGTGGTTTTCATGGATGGTTGTCAACTACTGCAGTATCAATGGCGATCTGATCTTATGCGTCATAAGTTATGACTCGCCTATCACTGAAACAAACCTTATATGTGACAATGATAATTATCCAAGGCATATTCTACAGCATAATATTTGTATACGCCCAAGACCTTATCGAAGGCCGATTCCAAAAAAGCAAGCAATTCAGTAGTACCGTATACGAAATTATTATTAGTTTTAAGATCATGGAACACATCATTAATTTTTTAGGATGTTTTAATATGATGTTTAAGATGCAACACGTAGTCCAGTTCGTTTCAATAGCATTCGAAATCTGCGCCAGACTGTCTCAAAACCAGTACGCGCTGCAAGGCATAAAAATAAAAAAAAATATTGGTACCAAAACCTTTTCCAATACATTTTAAACAAAGTTGCCAAGAACATCAGTGCTCAATCTACCATTTAAGAGTCTAAGAACAAACAAACATCGACCAAACAAACAAACACCTAGTTAAGCATTTACCAAATTATTTAGGCTAATGAATATGGATCTAAGACACCGTTGTCATTCAACACTTAATTATGTATACATAAATTTTATTTTATGCATCTACTAGAATTTATTTCAACCAAATTTTTAATATTCGCTCTGAAAACCAATTATTTCTAAGTATCCATAATTAAGTGTATACCACTATTTTTGGTTACATGATGGAAATCTTCTTTCTTTTAAATTTACAAGGAATGCAATTATTTTTAAGTTGAATTGAAGAAATTAATTGAAAACTGAACAATTATTGAAAACCAGCCATACGCTAATTATATTGCTTTGGCAATTTCAACTAATCGTACACACGCAAGACAAAAGTTTGTAGAGAAAGCTTTGATGTAATGAAATAGAGGAAAAGTGCTACAAAAAGTAAGTATTAATAGTAACTTCAAACATTAATTTCGATTCCCATTAAACACGTTTTAGAATAGATGGTTAGTATCTATTTCTCCACAGACTAAAGGTACTCTGTCCAGTATTTTCACTGTTCCTGTACGTCCGGTGGGTATTGAAGTATAAAACAAAAAATACAAATACAAGTCTATCTTCTCATCACTCTACCATCTCATTACACTTTTCCAATGAAACTTGTTTAAATTCACAGCCAATGACAACATAATTTCTTACTCAGCAGTTTTACCCATCTTCACACCAAATTCCGCAGAAATAATCAGGAGGATGTCGGTCGAGGCCTTCTGTATGGCATCTGCTTCTCACGGACACTGATGCATTTCTTATCATCTTTTACTGAACGCTTGAACACACGCACCTAACCCTGTGTGCACTTTTTGCATACGACATTAATTCTGTCAAAAAGCGTTTATTTATGCGTTGGGCATTCCGAAAGAGTTATGATTACACAATTAGGCAAAGCGTCTCAGTTCACCGTAACATAAATATTCTTACCGCCTCGTGGATGGGCCATTCAAGTCAGTTAATTGTGTATACAAGCGAAACTACATCAACTTTCAATTTTATCACATTTCAACTACATTACGACGGCCGAAAAATAAACGTCCACTCAACATGCCATCATTCAAGACCACTGCATCGTATCACTGTCCAATAAAGCGAACATTATAATTTCCTGGTCCTACCAAGCGTTGGGGCTTAATATGAAAATAATTCATTTCAGGACACCACCGTGCGGCGGTGATTCCGGCTGCTGGTCAACTCGCCAGAATGAAACGCCGAAGCGGCGAAAGAAAACAATTTCAATAAAGGGAGAGACTCAAAGAAACACTCATCCATCCGTCGAGGCAAAGTGTAACCCCTGTATTCACCTGCCTCAATCATGGTCATTAATTTCAATGAAGGCCCCAGCTGGGTTTTCTCTGAGCTCTTCGCGATCATTATAATGTAAATGTTGAGCGATAACGAAATTATGAAGCCATTAATTCCACTAATTGAATGGTAGCGTAGCGAACTAGGTGCAGAGGTCGTCTGTAGCCAAGGGGGGTCGATGAGACCGCAGAAGACAAGGTTGAGGTACGATGGCGTTTCCTTGCACGGGACATGCATAAAAATTAATTTAATAATTATATGCAGCAAGGAGGACGGAAAGCGACACGAAATCGACTGCATTCGAATCCATGATTCGATATTGTGTGCCAAAAGGATACATCGACAGCGTGGCGCGGTGATGCCGCGTGTGCCTTTGGCCAGGATATGTGGTGTGTGGTTATAAATTAATTTATAGTGAGCGCCTCTTAAATAAAATTATTGAAATGCTCGGTAGCCTGCTACGAGGAGTACATGCGAGTATCTGCAACGTGTTCACAGCCATTGCATGCTTGTGGAGATCATGCACCAGTGTTGGCCGTTTGTATACAAAAATCGATGGCTTCCATTGGATTGGTAATATTCTTTTCTCAGAGGAAAAAAAGGAAAATGAACAGTTAGTTAAGGCTTTCACCTCTTCTTGAATATGTGATCTTTTGCAAACATCTGTTCTTTATGAGCCCTGGTATGGACTTAGAAAAATCAACGAATATGACATTTTGGATCAAAATCCCATATTTTTATAAATCGCTCAAAATGCTTAATTATTCTTGGGATCTTATTTTATTCTGGCAGGATGTTTAAATTATATAATTATGCTATAATACGCATGATACATGGCTTGGCACCAAGCTTTAATCACTTACATCAGGCGGAGCAGTCGTCGGGGAATTTTTTTTCTTGTTTAGCTTAGGGCATGACATAAATTCATCCAGAAATCCTATAAGGCTGCAAAGAGATTATAACAGGCAGGTCTTAGAACATTCTTCCTTGAGCTGTCTATATCTGAAGTATTAGGTACTGGGGCACTATAGTGAGGAGTATATTCGTTTGCCTCTCCGCCATTTCTAATTTCAATTTTTGGATCTTCATATGATTATCGACATTTATTGTTCCAAGCTAACAACGCTTGTGTGATATTGGAAGAGTTTATAAGTTATTTCGACGTTAAAAATGGGCACGGCGTCCGTATGATCTCGTAGACAGGTAAAAACGTTTAAGAGAATTTGTTCATGTACTTAACTCAAAGTTGACTATTTTTATTTATTTAAATGACTACTTGCTTGCTATACAAAAATACATATAACTTATCAATAACTTATTAAAATTAATCCTAACCCACTGATCCTCTCCGGGTACTCTAATCTAAACTTATATGTGTGTTTGCCTTTCGGCTTACATTTCGTTATTTTTATAGCCTTGATAGAAATTTGATTTTTGAATTGTAAATGACCAAGAAAACTTTGAAAAACTTGGCTTAACCAGACTTAAAAATCTTAAAACTTACTTAAACTATATGAGCCTTATAACTTACTTAACCAAATATAAACCTTAAGCTAACTTAACCATGTCCGTAATATAACATATATCATCTATACGCCATGGGGCGCCTCTTTTGGACTTTCTGTTTTAAATCGTAAAACTAACTTAAAACCTATGTAAGTTGGCCACCACGACGTCAATTTGAAAAACTGACTAATTTAACTTAACTAATTTTAAAATGAAAAATAATGTTTTCTTTAAAGCGATTGTCAGAAATTTTAAAATTCAATACAGAAACACATGAAATATTCTGACATTTGGGTTTGTTCGATAAGAATGATGAAAAGTTGAAGTTATTTTAAATTAGAGCCGGTTATAGCTAAACTCTTTACTATTAATGAGCTGACTATGAATTTGCGCAACTTTATTTATGTGTCTTATATTTATATTTGTTTTCTTTTATTGCTGGCTTGGTGGTTCCTCTGGTGGTGTCCTCTCCGCCGTCTCCGCACTTAAATAAAATGCAAGCTTTTGTGTTAGTACTTGCTTCGTACTAATCTGTCACTAAAGAAAAACAATCAATTTTATTTTGTTAGTTTTATATTGTTGATTCGAATTGCTTTCTAATTTTAGTTTAAAATACTCACTGATATATCAAGGGTATGAAGGTAGGTAGGTAAGTAGTGGCAGGGTGACTTAGTATCAAGTTCGGTAGCAAACTCGAGACCCAGTGATGTCAATCGAAAGCTAGAAATATGTGGCTGCACAAGATTAAGTAATGTAGAATCAGTTTCTAGTTTGGACGTCCATAAGCAATTCAACTTATAAAGAAAATATTAAGGTTCCAACTTTTTATTTCAAATTATCTTTCGAGCTATCAGGGGATTATATTAAAAAGAGTCATCTATAATAGATTTCCTCAAGGCGTATGACGACTACTTTAAGGTGACTTCAACAATCGGCGTTACTTCTGCTAGTACGGCCACCATATAACTATGTAAACACTAAAAAATGTTTTCATCAAAATCTTGCATGGTTTCGGTAATCCTAAACTGCTTAAAGCAGTATAAAGAAAGCGGGCTCGTACAGCTCTTTTATGCCAGATTTCACAGTGCGATCTTTTCTGCTGGTATAGATTAGTGTAGGATCGAACTTAAACTTCACTGTCAACGAGTACTTGCAAAAAAATGCCTAATCATCTAAGCAAGTTGTACTTCTATTGTGTTATTATAATAAAAATGTGTGCAGTTTTGTGTACTCTTTCCCGTGCCCTTTCCCATTCGGTGAAACTGAAATAACCAACTTTGTAGAATTTTTTCTTCTTTCTAATCAACGACTATATCTCCTTCGTCATTCACAGAACCACAAGTCATGTGCATCAGATGTAGACGAATATCATCCATCTCAATTTATTTACAACCCTCAAGCAACATGATAACAAAACGGCCTCAACGCGCCCTGAGAAGCAAGGCGGATGGATAAGTACTAGACCCACCAAAGCGTGATATTCTTTACATCAGCAAACCCTCAACTGTTGAAGCGTGAAACGAGAAGGAAACACTGCCGACAAATTATATTTGACAGCCGGCAAAATACTTCAAGTGTAAGCTGTAGAAGCCTGACAGCAACCACTAGATAATCCCCCGTCAATCCAAAAGGACTTCACCTGTGTTCATTTTTGTGACGCCGCATCGATCCGGGATGTCTGATGCAACAATATGAGTAATGCAGCCCATACGGCTGAAATTCTCTGATGTTGCTAATGCCTCCGAAACATCCATCTTTTTGCTAACAACCAACCATTCGGCTACCTGTATGTATGAATCCCTGTTTTTGGAAACATTTTTTCTTTTTGCGAAATTCTGCCGCTACCAGTTCAGTTGCTGGGCAAGAACTGATGAAGCGCGAAATTGCGGTCTGGAATTAGTGTCGGCTTTTGTGTTGATACACAAAACCTGCCGATCCCATGGTGGTCTTCTCTAATTATGTGATGCAGCAATGGTGCTAGGACCAAATGAAATGAAATATCCTTAATCGGTTCACGTTTGACGGTGAAGATGGGTGTTTATGTGCTTGTACGTACTAACTCACACATTAACGAGGCACAGATTTCGTAACGACGGTGGCCATGTGAATGGAATACCTCCGGTAGTCGGATTTATCCGCAAACAAGATTTAATAATGCTTCAGTGAATTTCGGATTTTTTTTTTGTTCAATTTACCAATCATTAATTTGTGGAATAAGGATTTTGCACCCTGGCTATGGCGAAGTGTATTTTAAGTCGATTGCCAGTAGTTATTGACATTGGAATTAATTTCATATGGTTGGCTGTACATTCAAAGCAAATTTGCTTTTAATAGATGGTGGTTAAACCAAGCCTTAACATGACAACTACTCAAATAAATACTTCTGTTATTTTCTTAGGAGTCAAAAATTACAACGAGATATTTATTTTGTAACTTGTAATCTAACCCTGAACTGCAGTGGTGGGACTAAGGGACTCACGGCAAAGCCTACTCTTAGAAAGTTAATAACAACCCTTATGATCGCCACTGCTTTCCTCAGTAGACTGAAGTGTTTGAAAAGGTAAAGATACGTTTCGCTCCAATACCCTGCGGTGAGTTGCAGCGACTACCACGGTCCCATAAATGAGATAGATTGCGCTTATTTGAAAGGAAGTTAAGCTGAAAACGAAATTTGGCAGTTTCTTGGGATTATATATTTTAAGTTTGTTTCTAAAAGTACCCCTAAGCTCATATACTTATATATCGATCACCTTGTCTGTACAATACACTCGCTCTCTCTTACTGCGACCGGCAATAAACAAATTTTTTACCTCGTCAAAATCGTGTATTTGATTTAAGATTTGTCAATTTCTAAAGTCCGTATATAATTGGCGTACATTTTAATAAAATATTTTATTATATAAGCGTCATTAAATTTGAGGAACATACGAAGAAAAATTACACCTGCGAACACTCTACACTCTTACACCTGCACGCACTCCCGCTAACGTAGCCAATTTGTACCACACACATAGTTTCACGATTTACTTCTGTTTTTGGATAAGTTTACAGAATCGGATAGCAAAGGAGTGTATTAGTTTTATATGCAGGTATAAGCTACTAATCAAAAAGTGCCAAGGCAGATATATTTATCTCCACTTTTTAATAATATAAGCCTCGTGTCTGAAATGTTAGGTGTAGAAGAATAAAAAAACATGTGGTATGGTTCTTGTACAACACACTGTGGATCTGATACACTTCCAGTTCAGTCCGTTAGCTATTGTTTTGTATTAGAAAGAGCCAACCATCTGATCAGGTGAATGACCCAAAGTCTCCACATAACAAAAACATAAATACACTAGTCGTGGTAGTGAGTGTACACAGTATACGGGATGTCAATAAACTAAACTGTTCTTTGCATAAAGCTGTTTTTTTTTCATTTTGCCGATTATTTTCCTCCTACATAGGTAATTTCATATGCAGTATACTAAACTAAAACTTTCTAAAACGTGAACATCCGTGAACACTTTATAACGTAAACAACAATTTTTACTTAAGGTTCACAGTAAACTGTTTGAGCAAGCCGTAGTTTATCTTGCGATTTCTTATTCTACGGCGATCGTAGATTTTATTTTTAAAACTTTCGCGAACATGAACTCTCCCGCAAACGTGAACTCCCTTGGTTTTTAATTGTTCACGTTATCGGGCTAGTCTTCCCATTGGCAATCTGAATAAGCACAATATGCGAAATATATAGATCTCAAGAGATACACTCCAAAAATATGTACTTTATTTCAAAACACCCATTTCTACCCGGTGGATTATCTTCGCCGTATCCTTATGACCAACTGCCCGCGCAGTATTTTGCAGCTTCCTAGCACTCGTTCTTTCTTTCCCTACGATGACAAAATTGTCTAAAACAATGCAGATTAAAACAAAATGCGCTTATTGTGAGCTTTAAAAGCTTGCCGAAAAAAACAATTTTAATAATTAACATTTAATTATTTGTCCAGCTCAAGGTGAAGACTTTGGATTTGGCAATGATTTTTGGCAGGACCTACTCTGTCCTTAAATTGATTCAGGTGGAGGTTTCGTAGTGTGTATTAATTTTCTTCAAATTTCTTAATGTTTACATTTTTCTGGTAGTCACTGTATTAAAATACAAATTTTTATATGAACATATGTTTGTTCAAGCCAATTTCAAAAAAATCCCATCATGTCTAAAGTCTATCGTCAAAGAACAGGCCATATGCAACAATCTACCACCAAGATGTCATGACGCCTTACACTACGCATAGTACGACTATATTATATACACACTGATGTTCTACCAGTGGTAAGTTATGGTGTGTGACCATGGATGTGAGCGAATATATTGTCAAGTTTGACAAGACGCAACGCACGCACCGGATTCTATGGGTTTGGGCCTTAATAATCTAATTTTGCAAATAAACTTGAACGTTTCGTTTGACACATTAAATTTCATTTCGTTCGTCGCATCTAATTATTGGGTGCAAGTTGGTATGTGCTTACTCAGTAGCAGTATGTGCATACTCAGTAACAGTAACAAAACTTATTTCTAATGAATTCAGGACTCAAGATCGAACGAACTCGAACGTAAGCAATCTTTCTCGAAGACGTAAAAGTAATAAAGTATAAAGACCAAGTTATCGTTGACTTTCTTACACACACGTTGCTTCCAGTCATAAAATGGCGGAACTTCAAAAACCGAAGTCGTCCGAATGACGAAAGTTTGGTATCAAACGACAGAACATCAGGTATCAATGTTTTGTAGATAAATTTAAATACCCGAGATTCGTATTTACCGTACATATTTTAGAAAAAGAAACATACAAAATCAGTTGCAGGTGAGTTAAATTCACCGTTTTGGTGCTGTTATCAACAGATTCCTTTAGCATATTTTGGAACATAACAAAATTAAGACGTTTTGTTTTTAAAATGAATTTAATTTAAAATAAATCCTTACAAACATATTTGTTTCGAGGAGGAATCCTCTGATTTCGTCTCTCTCAGTTATAATCCTTTCTTTTCTCCGTTGCAAATATTTGTAGTTTTTTTATCAAAGATATATATTTTTTGTGTTGTCACACTATGATCTTTGTCTCAAAATTTGGCTTTGTAGCAAATGTATTCATTGACTTTTTCCATGCTCAACTCGAACAAGAATGGCTAGTGACCAAGCAGACACAATGAGTAAATATGAAACCACTATTGTGGTAGTTTTTGAGCGACTGTTAACAATTTAAAATGTTTGTTTTGTACTTTTGTCATCACAAACAACAGAGTAGACTGGAAGCAAAAATAATACTTTGTTCATCGAAATATTAAATTATTCAACATCAGCAACTTACAATTTTAACTGGTATCCAAAACTGCTGTACGTAATAGATCACTTCTGCCGCGTAGCTGTTTTTTATTTTGAAAACACGAACATTTTGTAGCGAATAAGTTAAGGCCCATTCATATGAGTGGCGAGCTGCGAACGCGAACTTTCAGAAACAACCCTTTTCCAGCAAATATAAACAAAAAGTTAAACTTCATGGTATGCAAAAAGATTGTAACTGAATTATCGAGTTTTTTCATAGATAAAAATCCCAACAAAAAATAGTTTAAGTATCCTTATTATTGTTTTGAAAGTTTTTCTTTGCGAATCAATCATTCTCTCTATCAAACTATCAAACTGAATTCGTGATACACAAACGCAATCCAAAGACGAAAACGCGATCCACAAACTCACGAACAAAAAATTCGTAGTGAAGTGTCAGTTTGCACCCGTAGTTCTCTGCGAATGAAAAACCTCCATATGAATGAAACGTCAACGTTTGCGAAGTTCGCAATTCGTGGCAAACTTATTTGAATGGGCCTTAAGGGATCGCTTACTTAGACGGTTGGAGAACACTGATCTAGAACAGGCTCCATATACTTGAAGGCATTTATAAACTTCTGATACATTCAAACGGTGTCATTGAAGCCTGCACACTGTCACTTGGTAAATGGACCGTAAAATGCCACGAAGCGATTTATAGAGAATATACACAACGACGAGTGCATGGTAGCCGGAAATCTTCCAGAAAAATAGGAACAGAGATGCATTCAAAAGGTTTTTAATATCATCAGATCCATATCTGTCGTCCCATACAAAAGGAATCCTTCACCTCAAAAAGGAATTTCACTGTAAAATTTTCAAAAGGAAATTTCACTTAAACGGACGGGGGCGATGGCGATGATGAGAGTGATCTACTTACTTTTTTGAACCCATTGGTGAAGATTTGAACACAACAAAATCGGCTCAGTGGCTTTTAAGTAGACATTTGCGTCCATGAGGTTAATGGTAGGTAGATGGGATGGGGTATACTGGAACTATCAATCACTACACATGCTTATAAATTTTAAAAACTTCATAGAATTACTTTTAATCTATTACCGAATAAGGAAATCCATAGTTAATTAAAACAAATCGCAACAGGAATAAAGCGGATGTGCAAAATAACACAATATGCGGTGGTTCGCCTTGATGCATTCATAAATAAAAATCACTTACTCAAGCGAGTTTGGCTTCGTGTCAAGAAAATTTGAGGAGCTTAATTCAAACTACGACCAAGTTAAGGCAACGAAGATTACAGCAAAACTTAAGAAACGTATTTATGGGAACATCAACCAAAGCATAAAGTTGCAATGTTTATCCCAATCGATTGCATTAGTCAACCTAAAAGTTGTTTCGCTTGTGTGCATCTTAAGCTTGTCTTTCTTTCAACAATTTCCAATTCCCTCGGCGGACTTTGAGAGTCTCCAGATACAAATTCAAAGTAACTCGTAAATTATAGACACATATATGCATGCAGAGTTAATAGTGTACACTCTGCTGGTCCCGGTCGCCTTGCTTTCACATTCGTCTTCAAAAGCACATAAAGCACTTACCCGTACATAGGGCGAACCACGACACCACCTTGTGTGGATAATAAATAATATTTTTTTCACATAAAATATGTTATCCGATTTTCATGGCATGCCGAATAGCAGTAATATTTCATTTTTTATTACCTTTACCACCTTCCCAGCACTAATACGAAGCCGAGTGTATCTATCTCCGAAAGTAGTGGTGGTGGAGTCTGATATGGGGTTGAAGCTTACCCCACTTAAACCCGTGAAAACTCCGTTGCTATGTTAACTTTTGCTGTTATGACGTTATCCGTCTCTTGACGCTACCACTTCGTCCTTGCAGTGAACTCGTGGATAAAAAGGTAACAAATCATTTTCACTTTCCTGTCGTGTCTTACAGTGATACGGTGAAATTGAGTTCGAGTTCGGGTTCGTTTTCATTTTCGTTTACTGTCGAAAGAACGTCTATCCTTCGCCATCTGAACAGGGTTCCCTTAGGTGCTGATCACAATTGACACTTGAATCGCTTTTAATTTGTGCCATCGTCGACGGAAATCCCTCCTAATCCTGTTTGAAAGTGTCCGATCTCATTTTGAACGTCGGAAGAGATATGTATGCCGTTGACGTTGCTGTGGTTTACTTTTTTTTCTCCCTTTCGTCGCGTCGTTTCTCTTCTTTGCGGATGGATTGTATTTTTGGAGATACATATACTCTAATGTACGTGTGTATGCATTTTTCTTCGCTTCATTCGTTTAGAAACAAAGGGAGCCAGTATACGAGAAAGGTCCTTAATCTGGTGAAGGGTGTCAGTTTACATTAAACCTGGTATCGTTTGATTTACTTCGTTACCGGTTGCGGTTATAGCAACTGAATTAATGTTGGAATGGATTTTTCGTTTCTTCTGGCTGATTCAACTTGACGTTCATTTCAGCCTGCCTCACATGTTCATACTATCATTTTGTTTCCCCTCCGGTGGGTTGGCTACCCACTTTACCTGTGGCTGCATGGGTAAGCTGTTTGTGTGGAATACAGCTCACCTAAATGCCGGATTTAATCGCGTCGACCGAAGCGAAAGGGATGACTGTCAGTCGGCAAGAGCCGACATGGAATGTTCCCTTGTATAAAGCACATAGAATGGTCAGAGTAATTGACTCTTTTTCTTTGCAGGCGCGAACATATTTTGTAAGTTTTTTTTTGTTTAATTCCGATTACCTTTTGTTTGTAGATGGCTGGGTGCATAGGTGAGGAGTTTGTTGTTTTATGATTCGAAGGGATAGACCTTGTAGAAGACAATCTGGAATTATACACTCACGTCCTTATGCGACGAACATAATGTGCGAGTAATGCAAGGTGTTTTGAATGTTGCGGCTCGCTTTTGTTTCGTAGGTTAGGTTTAGTTGGAGTTTTTTTTAGCAGACGTAGATCTAGCAAGTTTGCATGGATCAACTTGTGTCGCAACTACGCGGAGAAATTATTTCGATTCTCCATTCTCCTCTATAGCTAACAGCACTGCAACCCTTTACCGGATTCATTTCAATTCGAATTCTACTCGAATTCTACTCAATTCGCAATCCACAAAGACACAGGAGCAGTTTACGCTGAATGCCATTCGTAGTTGCCTGGCAACAAAGTTAATTCCATGTGAATGCTTTAGTTAGTGTTTGCGGCGTAAGACCCTATACGACGTATTTTTTATAACCTCAACAAAAAATACTGGTACTAGAGCCGTTGCCTTTTTCAACTTTGTGTCTGGTTCTCACCAGACTTTCGATTATAATATAAATATAAACATGTTGAACTTAAAACATGTTTGTAAAAAGGACGCTTCTTAAAAAGTCTAAGCCTTTACAATAGTAGAGTAAGTGCGACAAATTTGGCCCACGTGGATAATATGGTTCAGCTCCAGTCTTTCGTGGCGCAACGGCATTGAAAGTTTTACGCGGTATTCGTTTATTTTCTATTTTTGTTGTAATTTTTGGTGAGTTTCCTTAACTCGAATTTGTTGTTAAATTGGTTACAGTTTTCTAAAACTAAATTCTGTTATGTATCTCTTAATTTATGTGGTATCATAGTTTTAAAAAAAGTCTATGAAGTGTGTTAGAATTCAAATGAGTGAAAAAATTAACGTGTATTAAGTATGGCCTACTCTATGTGCATATGTGTAGCTCAGTATTCCATATTAAACACGTTGTCTTGATTGAAATTTTACCTTTTATATTTTCGTGGATTAATATGTCGAAACAAAGTCCAAAATCACAGAAGATTGAAGCCATAATGGGAATAAATAAAAAGGTTCCTCTGAAAAACAGATGGGCCATATTTAACACCAAGTGGGCCATAATATCCCCAATTTTTTTTTTAAACTGACATGTGAAATTCCTTTCAGTTTTGGTTTTGTAACTTTTTCTTGTTTATTGTTTTTTCTTGCAAAGTTTCTATGGACTCAAATAAAAATGATTTGTAAGACTGTTTACCTGTCTAAAAATGTTCAGGGTAGGCCGTATTTGCCGCACAACGACTGACCAAATAAACGTCTGAATGTTTTTTGACCGGTGAGCCGGTATTCGAGAGGAAGACTCATTTTGTTAAACTGAGAAGCCATAGAGGACGATATCATTTTGTGATTTGCTAGAAAATCTTCAGTTTTGGTCACTTAATTTTCGCGGACGTTCTGAACACGCCCTACTATCCAGGTTAGGCCTATTTCTGGCCTTTGACAATTTTTGTCCCATTTCACTCATCCTTTACTTGCATTAATTCCCGCTTTCTAGAGCAATTTTGCATGTAGCAATACTTTCTTCTTTGGAATGTATTCATCTAAAAAGGCTTCTATTACATTAGATTTGAGTACGTCAAAGAACATATTAGATGGTCCCACTTAGATCTGGTTTTCGAATGACTCCACCTTCTATACTTTATCCATGTGCTGATACCCACTTCTAGAAGCGATTAGGATTCAATTCAGATTATATCATCTTAGATATCAGTTCGCCACGTCTCTTTTTGTCAATAATTTACATGACACGGTGGTCCTTATTTGATCGTGTTAAGGAGGCAGAGTTGCAAACTGCCCGCCCTCTAGCCATCTCTGCAGGGCTGCATGTAAAAATTTAAATATCATGTACTTATATAATGTTGTGTTTGGAACAGTTCGAACAGCTATACTGAGGAGCAGCATTTCATCTGTCACAAGTGAATGTCATACTCTCTCGTGTTCGATGTGTCTGTGCAGATTCGGATTGTAGCGTGTCCATTGAGAAGAACGTAAGAAAGTAAGAAACTGTAAGAATAAAAAAAGTATTAAATAACTTGAATCTCTTCCTGAACTCCTCCTGATCAAAAGACGTTAAGGTATAGGTATAATTGCTTCCATACGCGTATGACATTAATGTGAGTAAGTGAATACAGCTGCCAGAGAAGGCCAACTTCGTGATTCATTGGAAATCAGTCTATAGAAACATCCGTCTTAAAATAATTGCTGGTATTATTGTTCATTGGTGCTAGTTACAGTGGTAGGCTATACTCATACTCCAACCGAAAGCACGCAGCCAATAACTTAGCTAGATGGTGATATCCATTCCTCACTGTGTTGCGAAATGAAAAAGATCAGCATGAAATTCGAATATTTTTCAATCATATCACAAAACAAATTAACATATATGTACTTAAAACAAGCACGCCATTAAATGCTTCTTGATCATCAAAAATCAGTTTCTAATAAAGCAGTAAATTGCCATTCTCCCAATTAAAATGAGGAAATCTTTCATGACTTCGTTAGACTTAAACCGTATCTATAAACACGTACGCTTGATACCATCATTCATAAAATTTCTTAAATAAATTGTCATCTCAAAAATCTTTCGCGATGACGGCATATAATTACGTCGAAAAAAGAAAACCATTCAAGCATGAGATAAAACCTGCACCCATTCATCACAGAGGCGATTGCTGCGAAAACTTTCACATACCACTCTAAAACAAAAATAAAACGTTGCCGCCACCACCGTACCGTGGTATCGCCGCTGCATCTAATTAATAAAATTGTTTATCGACATCGTCCACGGTCGTCGTTTCTGGAATGCGATAATACCCAGGACCACATTGGCGTCCTATTAATTTCACTCAGTCACCCCTCACACTCGGCTATAATGCAAAACTACAATTTAACCTCAAACAACTTTGCATTAATAATCCTGCACATTTCTCACCATCCGTCGTCTGCAGCACAACCGCAGCCACTATAGCTGTGCGGCAGCCATTCGAATCCTAGAAACGCCATAAATTAACAACATTTCCGTTCGCGCAAACGCAGTCATCTCAGCGGTCTTTGTGCCGCAGTGCTCACATGGGTGCTGCGGTTGCTGCTGCCGCGGCTTGTTGAACACCGCTCTCGTGTACCACGATTTTTTTTTCATTTTTTTATTGTTAATTTATCTACCATTCAATCTTAAATCTCTTAATAATGAGATCCCGGTGGAGATACTTGGGTCTGACTGTTCGTGTGCACCACCACGGATAGTGTAGACAGACAAAATCTAGTTTCTGTGAGTGAGCACTAGCGCGCGCGTGACTGCATGTTATCCACCTAAGGAAACGCCGGCGAACACCGCCTGTCAGTCCGACAAGTTGCAGGCAGTTTAACGCTACAACTACTGACAGTAAGACAGTGGGACAGTCCATTTAACTGTCGTTATGGGCCAAGAAAAGGCGTGCCCGCTGCCGAGCTGTCATTCCTAAAATCTTTCCCTATCCGCGGGCTGACATCACAACGAACCACACCGCACGGCGCACAGCTCACAGCGCTTTGACAGCTCGCACTGGACGTGCAACAGGCGATCAAAATTTATGGCAACTAATGATCGTAATTAATATGTCAAAATTGCCAAACACGACTTCAGTAATTCGCAACGCGATTGTGGTGAATTGCAGTATGACCTTTTTTGCCAAGTGAATGGGTGGTTGGTGAACCAATTCATGCCGAAGAAAACTAACTCAGTGGTACTACTGGCGGTCGACAAAAAATATTAGGTTACCCTACACACATTTGTCATTTACAAATTGGCCTCAATGAAGACTGCTAATTGGAAACAAACCAATAATAATTGGAGTTACGATTATGCTGGATTAAATTACCTCACTTTGCAGTGGTATCTTTGACCACGTCTGTCTGACATATTTTATAAGACTGGAAATTGGATTCGCCACACAGTTCGTAAGGCCGGAATGTAGTAGTGGACAGGGAAAAACAGGCAGTTCGAGATAGGGGGTAAAAAATAGGTTTATTAAGCAGCGAAAGGGTAAACCGACGAGGTGAAATGTATGAGGCGAGCAATCTGCCAAAGTAAAAACTTATAAGTCCAGGTCCACAAGAGTCTATGTAAAAAAGCAGAATTTGAGTACTTTGCTGTAAGTTGGTCATCGAAAGTCTCATATGTAGACTAGGAAGATGTGTGCGTCGATAATATTAATCGGCTTCCATTGGGCGTAATCTGTCTGTATCTAAAGTGGCCTACAGACTTGCCTATTCATTTTCTGGATTTCTGTTATTTCATCGTTGCAAGTAATGAGGGAGTCATGACTGTGAATTCAATTGAAAGTTGTCAAGCATTCCATTCGTTGTCCAAACTAAAGAACAATTATTTAATACCCTCCACAACGCCTTTAAGTAAGTATTGGGAAGGTAACTACAAAGAATCGTAGCAGGTAAATAGTACACAAGAAATGTGGATTTCTGCAAGAATTGCTCCTTTACCTACTACTTTTCTCAATGTTTTTCAATGAACTTTCTTGAGTGTTTGGATGGCTGGATCCTGCCTTAGGAGATAAATTAAAATCATTATCGAATTTATTAGTTAAAGTAACACATTTTAATTAAAAGGTAATCATACGTCTCAGAGACGTATGGCACTTTGTCAGTGTATTGATTAAAACCCATGAACTCTTTATAAAATATTTATGATTTGTTTGGGAAGTCAGTTCATCTTCTTCTTCTTTGTGTGGCGATACAGTCCGGGGTGGACCTGGGCCTCAACCAACATGCCTTTCCAACTAGCGCGATCTCTGGCTAGCTTTTTTCCAGTTTCGCACACCAAGTTGGTTGAGGTCCTTTTCCACTTGGGTGCGCCACCTTAAACGCGGGCGTCCTCTGTTGCGTTGCCCGACAGGTTCGGATTCGAAGATACTTCGGGCCGGAGCTGTGGTGTCCATACGCTCTACATGACCTAGCATGACCTCTGTAATCTTCCACGTCGTACGCCGAACAGTGGACAGGCGGCTCCAATACGATCGGGATGTCGTTCGTAGTCACGAGGATCTCCTCCGGTTCAGTAGAGCGATCCCGGCTCGAGACCGGAGAGAGGCTGCCAAAGAACGACAATTTTACTGGTGGTTACACCAAAACCAGACCCCGCTGCCGCAAGCTTTTGAAAATGACCCGGTAGTTTATCATAGTGGTCAACTTAAATAGTTTTAAGCTAGTCGATAAGAAAAAAAAAAAAAATGAAATCAAAAAAAAAAAAAAGGTGCACCGTGGCGTATAAATTCTATATGTTTGGCATATACATAACATATACGCCCGGGTGCACGCGTCCGTACAGCACGGACATAGTTAAGGTAGTATCTTAAGTTTTTAATGCTAGGTTAAGGTAGTTTAAGATGATTCATCTCAGTTCAGATCAGCCAAGTTTTTCCTAATACTTTTCTTGGCTAATAAAAAAGCAAATTGTCCATAAGACACAAACAAAATAAAATAAAATTTGCTTATGCTGAAAGGCACAGTAAGATTAAGATAGTATTAACTTAGAGTACCCGTATAGGGTCGTAGGTTAGATGTAAGAACGATGTTAAGATAGTTAAGCTAGTTTTAAGTATTTTTGTCTAGAATTTAGGAATAGTTAAAGAAAATAAAACAAAAATATACAAAAAAAAAAAAAAAACATAGCCACCGTAGGCGTTGGATCCGTAGACGCCTAACGAGACTCATGTCGCTGTACAGCCAGTACAGTTCGTGATTGAATCTTCTCCTCCAGAACCCTTCAACACAAACAGGACCAAAGATCGTGCGTAGAACTTTTCTCTCAAAGAGACCAAGGACTTCTTCATCCGCTTTCGAGATTGTCCATGCCTCCGCGCGTATAGCAGGACTGAGAGGATCAGTGTCTTGTATAGAGTCAGCTTGGTTCTTCGAGAGAGTGCTTTATTGCTCAATTGCCTCTTGAGCCCGAAGAAACAGCGGTTGGCAAGAGTTATCCTACGCTTGATCTCGGTACTGATGTTATTTGTACAATTTACTCCGAAGCCGAGGTAAGTGAAGTCCTTGACTACCTCGATGTTATAACTGCCCATTGTGACGCTCTATCCAAGACGTCGATGTTGTATGTCCTTGTTTGTCCTTGTTAGCATATACTTTGTTTTGCCCTCATTCACCGCCAGACCCATTTTAGCCGCTTCCGTCTCAATGTTAGCAAAAGCCTCACTGACGGCTCGCTGAGTTCTCACGTCAATGGCATCGGAGTATGCTAACAATTGCACGGACTTCTGGAAGATCGTGCCTCTAGTGTTGGCATGTGAGTTTCGCACGATTTTGTCCAGGACGATGTTGAAGAAATCACATGACAGCGCGTCGCCTTGTCTAAAATCATTTTTGACATTGAAGGTCTCGGTGAGTTCGTTACCGACCTTGATGGAGCAGCGGGAGTTCTCCATCGTCATCCTGCACAGACTGACGAGTTTGGCAGGAATGTCAAAACTGACATGGCGTTGAATAGCTCGTCTCTATGCACGCTGTCATATGCGGCCTTGAAATCGACGAACAGATGGTGAGTGTCGATTTGCATTTCTTGTGTCTTTTCCAGGATCTGCCGTAGTGTAAAGATTTGGTCTGTTGTGGATTTTCCTGGCCTGAAGCCACACTGATATGGACCTATCAGATTGTTAATGAATGGCTGCAGGGTACACAAAACGGCAGAGAGTATCTTATACGCGATGTTAAGAAGACTGATCCCTCGATAGTTGGCGCAGTTGAAGTGGTCTACTTGTTTGTGGATCGGGCAAACGATAGTCAGTTCATAGTAATACAAATAAAGTATTGTTCCTGTAAAAATAAATATTAATTTAAGCAATAAAAACAAAAAAGTCAAACTTCATTCCAAATTGGCAAAAAAGAAGTCTTCTTAAAGGAACATTAAAATTGACTCATCTGAAAAGTTGCTGAATTAGCGGTTTTTGATTAAGAATAAGTCTGCTAATAGTCTCAGTAATTTTGTATCATTAAGTTCAATACAAGAATAACACACGTCTTTTTTATGTTCGCCGCAAACCGCCTTTTTGCATACCACACATGTTATTTTTAACATTCTTCGAATTCAAATTTTTGCTGGACAATATGAACTTCTTTTTTGTAGTAGGCTTTCCTTTATTTGCCTGAATACCATTTTCACTAGCATTGGGTTGCAACCCTGAAATACATATTTTGGCGAAGGGTCCTCTACAAAATTGGAGCATATAGCCTTTTTCCATGTGAGGTGAAGAGAGTTCTGTGCTTAATTTTTGCGGCTGAGAGATTTTTTGTTCCTTGACTGGGTAATGAGACAGTACATATTGGCCAATCGACATATGACTCTGTCGGAGTTTTTTGGTACTAACTTTATTAGCTTCTGACAGATCGTTGAGGGTTAGGAATTTACATTGAAATCTCGAAATATGGTAATGATTTGAAAAAGTGAAATTAAATAGAAAACTAATACTTTTTAATGCAAATAATGTTGATATGTAGGGTATAAGTACCCAAGTGTTGTATTAAGCGGTTGTCATGAGTTTAATTGTTATAGTTTTTGCAGAACACTTCTTTCTAAAATGTAAACAAACCACCATTTTACACGCAATTGCACTTGTTCAACAAAAAAGTCAAATTAATGATAAACGATATTTTGTGTTAAATTTCGATTTTTTTTAAGAAATTGACTAAATCTAGCTCAGAATAGGGATATGCAGTGGGGAATTTACAATTTCATACGTATAGGTGTACATATTCTTCCAATTGATCTGAACACACACATTTTTCATTGAGCAATTCCATGTAAAATATCAATTTTGTGAAATTGACAACCACCTATTAAATAACTGGCATACTTTTTCCGGGTATTGCACCAACAATTATACCCGGATTAGTAATGCAATGTATAATTTCAGAAATTAATTTTTCTATCAAATTTGAATTTTTAATACAACTTTGTTCCCGCGAATGAGCTGTCAGAATTTTGCATAAGAACGTAGCTAATCAAAACTAACACCAGAGGGCGCCGACTATCGAGGTTGATTCGCCAATAAGCTACCGAAAGAAATGTTCAAAATGCAATAGAGTACTGTCATTTGCCACCTGTTGATTTTCCTGAAGCATGACGTATACGAGCACATACAACACATACGAGTCGAATGTGTTGACACCGCCGTTCGTCTGATTGTAGGACATAATCATTTCTGATTTTCCATTTGCCTTGTTAATTATACCTTGTTATTATACCATCGCAAGATGAAAGCCAATATACCATATGACACAAGTGTCAAGGGACCGTCGTTACAGAACATTGGTTAGATGTGTGATTTATGAATATGTCCCAAGCTTTTCTTGTGGGTATAAATGGACACGTGTCTCTGAGTGAGGAGTTCCCAATTTTAAGGCAAAGTGATGCATACCTGTACATCCTATTGTACAGCCGCCGCACATAAGAGTATTTGACTCGAAAACCTGAACATTATTTTTTAAGTAAAACGATTTATTTTGTTTGCAAATGATTATTATTGCAATAAAAAACAAATAAGTACCAAATCGTTGCAGGTATTCTTGATCAAATAAATCTTCAGTGTCTTCATATTTTCTTAATAGAAAAATGAAAACCTACAGCGACACGTGTGACATAAGCATTTCCATAGTTTCCTTTGATCTTTGACGATGATTTTCTGATGAAATTTATTAATGGATTAGAAATCAAAAGCAACCTATAGTGGCTACGGTCTCTCCTAGAGAGCTACCTTGCATAGTTTAGTCGGTAGAGTTAGTATTTAAAATTATCTTTGGGTTTGAATTTTTTCTAATTTTACATGTCATCCTAATCCGTAAAGGCCTCTAAGTCCAAATTCAAGGGTTAAATAAAATTATCTTTTGATATCCCAGACATAAAGCACTTTTAAGTTGATGAAGTTTGGCATGACATACTTTTCCATTAGCCATTGTGAACTTGAGTGGATATTAATTTAGCTTAGGTTATTGGACTGCCAGCGCAATTGCCACCAGGCTTAGACCATTGTTGGTCCATTGTAATACCCAGTGCAGTTCAGACAGGCAGACACTCAATCATCTGACATCAGACACAAACCATCCAGCCGAAAGCAACTCAATATTAGAAATCACCTCGAGGGATTTGAGTTACAGCACAACATATGGCACATGAGTGTTTTTTTTTTAAGTGAACATTTCATTCGTACATAATTTCCTTACTCGAACACATTCGGAACCAATTATTATCGAATTAGTTAAAAGAATAGTCAAAGTAATAAAACTTTTAAATCAACACGGAGGACCTGGGCATAGTATAAGAAAACCCTCAGACCCATCATATAAGAGAGTACTTTTTCACTGTCATCTAAACCAAATAATTAAAACAGTTGTTTTTGAACTGGGTTTATCGCACTATCCAAAAAAGAGAAGAAATGCATCACTGAACCCATTAAGTTCCAGATTTTCCAGTCAAATACTCCCATCCGCGCCGCATAGTGGTCTCGCACTGGAATAAAATGACCAAAGCGACATATTTTCCTCTGTCAAATGATATAGGTTTTGCAAATACTTTTGAAAATCAAGAAAGCTAAAATTGTGTCGATTGAAATGAGCTGTTTTGATGTGCCTTTAGTTCAAAGTTAGGAAATGTACTGTGTAAGAAATGACGGACTTTTGGCCTTCAAACTGCGTCAACATTTATTGTCATTCTACTTACCACTTTGTGAGACGAGTTTTTAATTAAAGATGGCTTTATAGAGGGTAGGCTATTACAAAAGTTCTCTACGTTTCTCTGACTTGAGACCTAATTTTTCTGAAAGCTGAATAGGAATTCCTGTGTGATCACTTTTAACGAACATATTTTTAACTTGGGAAGCTCCTTATCAAATAGTGAGGGATACAGAATATCGTTCGTAATACACCCAGAAGAACCATTATTAGCGGCGGAAATAACTGGCATTGATGTAAAACAAATAAAATGCAGTGCAGTGCAATCCTCGATATATAGCACCTTTCGATTGACCCGGAATAAATTGGAAGCCCAAGAATCTGCTAAAAATGCCAGCAACAGTACATAAATTTCTGTTGCATGAAATAATATAATCAGCAACGTTGTCCTTCGAATCATTGTCAGAGAAGGGTCAAGAAAGTCGGAATAAAGATTAGAGGTCAGTAAGTATGTAAGTAAGTATTCATTTATTAATAATTCATAACAAAAAGATAGTTTATATAATATGAATTTAAGAGCTATAGCTAAGCCGTCAGCCTGGTTAGCAGAATTCTATATGTGTATTTTATATCTTACAAGCATTGTTAATATCTGTTTTCCAAAGAAGGCTATCCTTTGTGGTCTGAATATTGGGCTTATACTCATAGTATGGATTGGTTGAACATTCCATTATAGGGGTTACCATTTAGTGAAAGAATCTAGCTTTAAATATCAAATATATTTCATCATAACTAAACGAGTCATGAAAATAGTTCCTTTGGTTCAGATCATAATTTAGTTGACTGTATAGTATCCAAAATTCTGTCCAGTTGTAGGGTGTCGCCACAGTCGTTACTAATAGTTTACCACTAATCTGCATTCCTTAAATCGTATAAAAAGTGTTTCTTTGCTAATCTCATATTTAAAAATCTTAAGTTTGGAGTCAGCCTGTTCATTAAGTGTGTCCGTTGACAGTTTTGGTAGACCTGTTTCTGAGTATACAGCGTAATTAGGTGTATTTAATGGGAACAAAAAGTTACAGATTTTATTTCAACTCTTCCATACAAATGTATGTCAAATTGTATTAAGCCCTGGTGTCTCTTGTATCAAGATCAAAAAGTGTTGGAAAAGGTGACTTTAAGCATTTCTTTTTCGCAAATATCTCGAAAACGATTCATTTTTCGACGGTATAGACTCTAATAGACTTTTGCTTTTTTTAATGTTGTGCTTTTGTTTTTGTTGTTGGTGTATGTAGACCAACTAAGAAATGTAAAACAAAACGACATAGGAATTAGCCGTTCAAGCGCCACAACTCTTATGGTAAAAACATACTTTCTAGTTCAGCTCGAGCATATCATCAAGGATCGGATCGGAAAATAGTAAAAATCGTATCTCACCAATTAATGTCAGGCGCCATTATAATAACACTCTTAAATGGAAATGGAAATCCTAACCGTATCAAATCACACATCAAATTTTTACTCTTTGTTAAACTAAAGAACATTTTCTTCTCATTTCTTAGATCTCTACAGCCACTGATTCCGTTTACTTCCAAGCCACATTTAAATTGGAAACATCTTCTTTTATTCGATGAATAATGAAAAACGACCGAAGCTGATCATAAAATTTCCATTAAAGTACCGCAAAGCCACATAATACCCTACTAACTCCAACTTACAAGTCGTCACAATTAAAATGAAACTAAATAAACCTCTCTGCACAGCAACCGGCTACATAAATTCACTTAACTACACCACACACAGTTATGATTGATGGCAGTTTATACGCTACACGTCATAAACGCGAACTCTGTGAATAGCTGGCGGGCTCCGAAGTGGGCCCAGTACAGTTGTCAACTTCGTTTCCCCTTATTCGAGAGCCCCACCATATAACCGCCAGCCGCAGTGCTCTTCCGTCAGTCCACCACCACCACGGCAGCCAACTTCAGTGAGTGGACGACAATAATGGCGATAACGTGGCCAGCCATATTGCCATTATGTGATTTTCATAAACTTTTAAGCCAACCGGGTAATTTATTGGCCTGTCAGTGGGTTCGCGTTGTGCGTTCATTTCCAATTGATTACTGCTGCAAGCGCATGGTTTACGTGTCAGGAGCTCTGGCTGCCTGCAATGAAGCTGCCAGGCTAGCCGTGGCAACATGTCAAGTTGACGTCAAGAAATGACTATCAGTTAGTGTTTGTGGCTGCAGGATTTTGACAGGGTTGACGGCGGTGGCATGGCTCTGTGAATCATGTGGCGAGCATGCTAGAAGCGAGATCTGGAAAATTATTACGTTGCGCATGCGGTTTGTGGCCGTTTATGTTTATAATTAATACACCATTAAAGCGAAACATGCTGATTTTTATAGCTGGACTGGGAAGTGACGAGATGCGAACTGTTCAAAGTACCCTTTTTTAGCCACATGGTGTACGATTTAAAGACGAAGGCAAAACAAGTTTTTGTGATGTGTACGGTTTAATTTTAGAGTTTGGTGACTAAAATGACAGAAGAGAACTTATGCCTAAACGAGACAGACTACACAATAAGCAGAAGAGGAACTAGTCCGGCTTTGAATACATATGGGTATCAAAGATATAGGATAAAAGTACGCAGGCCTACTTACACCTATTTAATTCTATACAAATTAGAGTACCGTTGGGAAGTTTTCTTGGTCCTCTTCTCTGTTAATTATAGCAGCGATAGTAAGACGTATGTTGGCAAATCAGCTGACCATTTTGGTTACTGTTAAAACAGTCCACCCACTAACATTTTACTGAGACAGATAGATAGCAAACAAATTTGAACCAGGGTATGCTTAAAAAGGATAATTTACAGGTGGTAAACTACTAACAAATTATTGATGATGTACAAAGTAAGTTCAGGAACATCAACAAGCAGCACTCGCATTAGGACTGAAATTTTATAGATACAAGCAATGAACTGAAAAACAATAACTGGGAAACATCTACACTGCCGCTCCTTGAATAGGTTCAACTTTTTTTCACCTTACTGTTAGCCCCTCTTCATATATAATATATGGCACATACCATATATGTTATAAATGGAATAAGAGAGCATCATTTTGTGCCGTAGTGCTTACAGTTATTTACACAAGCTAGCTTGAACAAATGCATTCATAAAAATAAGCACGAAAATAGAATTAAACAAAAATAGTAATTGCAATTATATAATTTATTTTGCAGTTTCGTATAAATATGGCTGTAACAACAACATTGACACCAGCGCTAAAATCAAACGAAGAATAACTCTTGCCAATCGGTGCTTCTTTGGGGGCTAAGAAAGCAATTGGTAAACAAAGCCCTCTCTCGAACAACCAAGGTAACGCTTTACAAAACCTTAATCGTCCCAGTCCTGCTATATGGCGCGGAGGCATAGACTCTGTCAAAAGCGGATGAAGCAGCTCTTGGTTGCTTTGAGAGGAAAATTCTTCGGGTGATTTTCGGTTTCGTCTGCATAGATGGTGAGTGGAGGAGGAGATACAACGACGAACTATACGGGCTGTTCAACGACATCGACTTAGCCAGAAGAGTGAAGATCCAACGATTGAGATGGCTAGGTCATGTAGAGCGGATCAACCAACTATGCGTGCGAAACTGGAGACAGCTAACTAAAGATCGAGCTGGCTGCAGACGCTTGTTGGTTGAGGCCCAGGTCCACCCCGGACTGTAGCGCCACCTTAAGTAAGTAAGTAAACAACAACATTTAATAATGAGTATTGCCACATTTTTTATTATTGTCTCATATATTTGATTTAGCATCGAAACACACAGCTCTTCCAAGTACTGGTGCGAATTTTCGCCCCAGCCTATTTAATTTGTTTTTATCTTCGAATTGTTGTCTTGACTCGCATACTTTACGTCAAAGAAGTCCCCACACGTTCTATATGATATTTAAATCAGGGGGGTATGAAGCCACAGGTGGTGGCCCGTGGCGTTGTGGGTATGTGCGTCGACCCCAACCTCGACGTCGTAGGTTCGATTCCTTCTCTGTGCGACGAAAACAATTTTCACGACCCCACCTCTTTCGAGTTACTGATCAAAGAGTATTTCCTGTCTAGAAAAAGCTTCCCAAACATGGCCGTTCAGAGTCGGCATAAAACTGTAGGTCCCTTCCACTCCAATAGCACGCACAACACGCGTGGTTGCTGAGAAGCTACGCCCTGGCCCTCTATGGGCTGTAGCGCCACCCATATTATTGTTATTATGAACCCACAGAAGCATAATTTGGCTCTCAATCCACTCCACTCATGGTTGAATATCCACGAATGAAAGGCTTATTCCTGTGCTAGAAAAGGTCTGTCACTTTTTTTCATCTGAAAAGGTCACTTTTGACCACTCGAACTCGTATTTTTTAGAACATTGGAGACGAGTTTATTTTCTAGATTCTATTTCATATACTACATGTATGTATCATTGCAATATACATTATATGAAGAGAGGCTTACAGGAAGGTGAACAAAAAATTGAACCTATTCAGATGAGCGGCAGTGTATGACCTGATTGTAGAGGATCCTATGATTGAATGTTCTGTTCTGTTTAATGTATTCTACTTGTCCGTACCGTTCTTGTCTTGCAGCTTATTTTGCATTTAATTTATACGATAGTCAATTTGATGGTCACAACACAAGTGATTAGGTCAGACACATTCTATTGTGTTGTGGTTTGCTGAGAAAAGACCATGGAAGCCTGTGCACACCATAAATAAGCAGTAGCAATCTGTTTATCTTGATATTCGCGCTGTTCTATGTACACCACTAAAAACGTTTGATTCGAAACAGATCAAAATCATTAGATGATATGACATTAGATGATGATAGACAATCAAAAATGCTCTACATTCAAAATTTCTTAGAACAACAGCGTATACAAAGTAGAACTACTAAATTTTTAGGTCCCAATGGGTGAATAGATGCTGCATTGATGTCGGCTACAGCAACCTATATCGTTCATGTCGCCAAAAATCGTAATTAAAATACCATTGCCGAAACTGACGGAAACTTATCAAATAATCTGTGGACTGCGGTGCATACCTTAAATTTCAATAAGTAAGCAGTGGTCTTCCGAGTTAAAATCCAGAAATCGTCAATAAACCAATCAATTGAACAATCGAAATGAAAATTAAACCTAAACTAGAACTAAGCGGAGATCTAATTAACAAGCTAGTAGGAGTAATAACTCGTCTTTCCCCTTATACAAACCAAACCAGATGACTTGGAGCGCTCTACAACTGCATGTATCACACACAACCTGTAAACCTGAAGAAACGACTATAGAAAATGAAAGAGCGATTTTGCGTCGGAGCCAAGTTTTTAATGTGATTGACATAGTCATCTTAGGGGCTGGATCCGTAGACCCAAAGTGACACCGACTGGAACAAGTTGTTGATAAAAGGATTCATATAAAACGGCAAATAAGAAATTCAAGGTTTCATGTTAAGAAGATCGATCCCTAGAACAAGAAATCATCTGGGATAGATGGTACCCCGAACAGTGTGCTTAGTCATCTCCTTCCGGCGGCAATCGATATTTACACTACACTACTACACTACACAAAGCGCATACGAGAGGACTTAAAATTGGCTAAGAGAATGAACTCTTTTTTTTTCAGATAACGATCTTTCAACTGACAGATCGAGGAAATACTGTACTTATGTACAGTATTGGACAAAACTAAAGCTCCCCCATAATGCAAAAGACTATTCTTAGAGTATTTTCCTTGTATCTAGTGACAGAGACAAGTGACGGTAGTGAATTTTTTCCCTCATTTTCTATACTTTATCAAACGAAGTACACAAACAAACATAACATAGTTTGTTACAAAAAAGAAAAAATATGAAATATCAAAAATCATGTGAAAAACAGATAACAGATTATCTGTTTTCTCCTCTAAGTTTCTGTTGACATTATGACGTCACGCAGAGCTCCAGTAGAATTGGCGAGCAATTATTATTTTGCTTACACTATTGCCTTGAGAAGTTGTAAAATTGCGAAGTGTATCCTCGTAAGTCAATTAATAATATGATCCAGACTACGAAGCATTCGCAAAACCTCATGTCATCGAAAACTGCAATCCGCGTCACAGCTGCATCACCACCTCCCTCAACTCACAATGGCGAGACCAACATAGACCACCACACCAGTGGTACTAGTACAGATTTCAATTTGCAATCAAATAACCGGACATGAGACTTGCACTGAATACTTAAATGAACCAACCAGATCCACACTTCGTACAATCTCATACAAGTGTTAATCACTCAATTCCTGTAAGTGGAGCATTATAAAACGACAGCAGATGGATGTCGATCGGAAGACGTGCCAATATATCAAGCAAACCATGACACGATCTACATCAAAGCGAAACTTGAATATGGACGGACGGCCCCCACCGTAGCCGCCAACGTGCTGCTTGCCGTCACTTAAGCGTGTATTAGCACGAACAGCATGCGCAGCCAGATGCAATTTACGGAATGCATCATTCAGCAAAGGGTTCGTCTGGTCTGGTCTGTTCCATGGCCAATGGCATCTGGCAGCCTCATGCAAAAGTGAATGCTTGTGGAACAGCACAGCGCAACCACAAGTATGCCCATGTGCATCGGACACCATCGCAGTCACCGTCTCTGAGGGAACTCGGTAGCTGCTAAGTATGTTGTATGCAGTGCACTTAAGGTGATGTTAAATGCTAAACCCGCAGCAGCATGCAACTTTATGGCATTATCGCTGCGCTGCCATGACTGGCTTGCTTTATGCCTCAAGTCGTCAGTCAGATAGATGGCCATTGCTGAATTTAATTGAACAATTTGCTGGATGCGTGTGTGGTTGTTAGACGTGCTCGAACATTTGTTTGCGACAATTTATTAATCTACACAATTTGAGCTTACCTTTGCCGGCGTGTCCACAGACAATTAGCTTTTAAAAATATCTTTGCTATTTTATTATGTATACAAAGTACATCTGAAGTGTAATAAAATGCATGCAACTGGAATGTAAATGTATTTAATGATCAGACAAATATTTTAATAAGTAGCCATAAATTTGGCATGTACATGATACATGCCGCGTATTTTAATAAACATGTTCTCATCAGAAAATTAAGGGTGTCCTAATACTGGGGCAAGATTTCAATTTGAAGAAGCTATGATTGACGGCCACCTTTTGGACATGTCACACAAATTGTAGCCGGAATAGTCAAAAACAGCGTCAATTGTAATGAAATATATTGAAAAATTCTGGGACACTGGATCAGTTAGGTTAGGTTATGTTAAGGTGATTGTCGCAACTGTAACAGTTGTGACTCACTTAGACCCTGGCTTGAGTGCAGTGCTTTGCATGAGATTTTTTATGTATTAATTGAAGACCAAATAAGATTCGAACATAGGCGCCCCTGGTTCTGGGATTCCAGCAATATTTTTTATCATTTTTTTACGATAGCGGAATGTTGAAAAATGAAGATTTGCAAACAGCAAGTAGCTAGGTACCGCGTATGTTGAATTTCACGAAAATTGTTGCTCAACTATGGCTGGACAATTGTGTGGAGTAAGGAAGTGAATAATAGACAAATATATTTCACTGCAGTTTCCATATACACAGTTATTAATGTCTTAAACGAAGTGTCTGACATCAGAAATGCTATTAAAATAAAAAAAATATCATTAGTTTTATTCGAGACAGTCCATTGAGAAGGAAATGCACACCAAATATTCTCTTGCTCTGTGAAACGATGTGGACAGCAAATAACAAAAGTATTCGGATTTTCAAAGAAAATATAGTCATTGTTATGGAATCGCTACAAATACTTACGGAAGGCGAAAATCGAATGAAAACAGCGTGCCTTCATTACTCCTGTTCAATTTCCACAAATCTGGTTTGTTTGTTAATAATGGCTGAGTATTCATCCATCCTTGAACCAGTTGGAGTTGACCAAACGCTTTCTACTGTTAAAAACCAAATCGACACATAAAATAAATCATGTAAGGAAAATCGTGAGGAAGCTTAGAATTGCATCTGAACTCTATGGAAGACAATGGAGATGTGTTTTTAAAATCAAATCAATCGGTCTTTTCCCGAAAACTATTTCCGAAAAGCTATTTGCATTCAATTCACTTACAATGTCTCTTGAAGAGCGGTTTGCAGAAATATCGAGAGCTCCGATGATACGATGCGGCGGCTTTCTTGACAATTTTCTCGTGTCGTACAAGAACGTTCTATTCATCCGTATTCTCTGATCTTTGAACAGGTCTCAGCATGCCAGCACCTCAGAGCGATCGTTCAAAACCTTACAGACGGTAAAAACTTGCCTTCGATCAACGATCACTGACACGAGACTTGATGCCTTATCTATGATGTATATACACAGATGAAGATGAATTTTGCAATAACACAGTATAGTCGACAGTTGTGTTTGAAATCCAAGACGGATGCAAAAGGTTTAAAGAACAACGACTTTCGGTTTTGGACGTGGAATGTGAGATCTCTTAACCGACCACGTGCAGCCGTCGGAAATATCAGTCCGATTTGTGCCCACGCCCCGACAGAGGAGAAGGATGACAATAGCAAGGATGATTTCTATGATCTCCTAGAAAGAACATACGATCGATGTCCCAGCTACGACACCAAGATAGTTCTAGGAGATTTCAACGCAAAGCTGGTCAAGGAAGGAATCTTCGCTAGAATCATTGGAAAACACGTGCTTCAAGACAAAACATCTTGAAACGGACTCCGATCATTTCGTTGTTGTAGCCAAGGTAAGGATGATCATATCGAGAGAAGTACGGAGTCTCTACAGAACACAAGGATTTGACGATGCCATATCATACTGGGACTGGCCGCCATTGTTATAAAGCTGAAGACTGATTGCGCAATATCTATAATAAGACAGGGCACATTCCGTTTATTCCTTTGTTTGTGAGCTTGAAGCTGCTTGATTTTGACAAGCACTGGAGTGGGTTATTTCCTAAACCATTATTTTTTAGCTCAGGATTTCAGATGTCTCTTACGACAGGTATACCTCACCTCATGTATATTCTATGACCCCTACCCTAGGACCTTTTTCGACCGAATTTCCCTTAAGCTTTCTAAGAGTTCAAAGCTGCCTACACATACAATAGAAGACCTCACGACGAGTTCAGGCAGGCACATACCGATGGCGAACCGGCTTCTCAGAAGAAAAAAGAGCACGAGAAGCATGAGTTACATATCCGATGAACGTTCCATTCCCGAGAAACCCAAAAGTGTCAGTTAACCCAACGAAAACGACACCTGACATTAATTCTAGCAATGATATTCATTCGGAAATGTATTCCTTCCCACGAAAAATGCAAATGTGCCTTTACCAGGCAACGGGCTGTACGAAATGGGTTGCTGCTGGGATTAAATTAGATATAGTTTTTAGTTGCTAAGCAAGCTTCCGGAAAAATGCGACCTCGCTTGAACAGCGGCTTTTCCTTAGGAAGTTTAATTAATAATAAATAAAGTAGAATTAAATAACGGTTTTTTATCGTATCGTATCTACGAAAATTATTACTCGCGCGGACTAGGATATGGAAAGCTGTTACGACAGGAAGGAGGTCCAAAAATCTTACCAAACGGTAAAACAGTTATCCGAAGGGCTTTGACCGAAGCCTGCAGAAATGAAAATGGGCAACTAGTAGACGCTGAGAATTTTGAAAAATCACTTCTGCAGACTTCTAAGCAGCGAAAACGACACAAATCCCGCTGTCTGCAGAATGTTGATTTGGACGATGATGGGCACGAATGCTGTCCTCCTCGACCTAGGCAAAGTCAGGATAGGTATATCTAGACTGAAGTCGAGCAAAGCTGCTGGAGCGGACGAACTGTCCGCGGAACTGTTTGGGCGCATGCAACAGCTCATCTGTAAGATATGTTTGCAGGAAAGCATGCCCGATGAGTGGAATCTTAGCGTGGTTTGTCCGATCCACAAAAAGGAAAACTCCTTTGACTGCGTCAACATCGCGGACAAGTTTTTAAATAAAAATAAATAATTGCTTAAAATATTTGTTGAAAGTATATTACATTTGTATCAAAAATGAATAGTTTAACATTAAATTATATATAATACAATACAATATTTATGTGGCCAATGTGGATTCAACAAAATGTTGCCATCGTGTACAACAATTCAATTAATTCATGAGACATTTCCTTCCCCGTTTCAGTGATCGGAATTGGGAAGCTAGATCGTGTGATTTATCCCCTTTCAAGGTTTAAAGGAAACTGTCAAACCGAATAAATTTTTAAACTGATTCTTAAAACCAAAATTGGGCCTAGACGAGTACTGTGAAACTGGGCATTACTTACTTACTTACTAACTTATGTATAAGGTCTTAGACCCATCAAGATATCGGTGCAGGCATCGAATACCAAAATTTGGTTTTAGTTCCCTGAAAAGGGATTAAATCCCGAAAAGTACTTGGCTCCGATTTTCTTGAAATGTTCTTCTATGCATTTCTCTCAAGAAGCCGGCTTTAGAGCAAATCAGTGGATGGAACGAAAAGGACATTCAAAAATGTTTGAACAAATTTTAAGAAAAATTTGCAAATATATTCAAAACCGTAAGGCGTATGAAAATTAAAACTACAAATGGACGCATTTTTGTGTATGTGTTGATGTAAATGTTGCTCACAACACCTACGCCTAAAAGAATGCCGGGTGGCTCGCTTACATGATTTAAACCCTCGTTTCCGCAGGGTTTTATCCGCTCTTCTGACTTCATAACTTCAGACAAACGGCGACGTTAAAAAGGACTTAATAAAATAAACCCAAAAATTAAAAATTTTTATCCTCATTTATTTTTAAATCTAGAAATAACCCCAAATTTCTCATTTTGGCTTTGTTTCGTAAAGCCAATTTGGCTTTATTTCGATTTGCAGGTTCACAAACTGGCGATCTTTGTAAATTTATCTCCAGGCGGGATAAGGGATGAAATCATGTTTGCGAGCTAAACACCCATACATTTGATACACCAGACTTTTTGTTTATATAAAAAATCCTCAAATATGCTCACTGACCTAATCTGCTTTAATGAGATGTAAGTATGCCGCTCTCTATTTGCACGGAAGCAAATTTTAAAGTTTACTGTGATTGTCATTGGAACCTCTATTGAAAACGCGTGTCCGCCGAAATCGTATCCATGACAAATTTTGAAATGAATTCGCTCTTCAAACTTTAGAGTGCGTACTAAGTTCCCAAAAGAAAGTGGAGTTCGTACCCACCTTATATGGAAACGAAGTCCACTTTCCAATAGTGAATTTAATTTCCACTCAGTGGGTACTTTGACCTTCAGTGGACTTAGTACCCAAGGAATTAGTTCCCTTCACTGGAAACGCTGTTCCCAGTCTTCAAGACCAAACTGTCTAGCTGTCCAATCGCTTAATGTTGCCGAGCCAGTATAGTCGACGGATTTGTGCGTTCGGGAATGTAGCCACATTCTCGTATATGTCGAAGAATCCGGGGTTATGTTTTTTCCTCCATTTGCCTTCCTCGTAGAGAGGAATTTTTATTTTGAAGGTACCAAAAGTTGGCTCTGCAGTTTTGCTTAGCTTCCATCTTTCGGCTCCACTGGCAAAATAAGAGTTTTGAAGAGCATGGTTTTGGTCCATCGTCAGTAATCTCGGATGTCGACGATATTAAAATTTTTTGTAAATAATATTCAAATCATTTTCAAAACTGTTCTTGACTACATGAACATTTTAAAATTTACACTGCATATCTTCAGGGTGGCGATGAAATATACAACATTGCTTCAGAATACAGTAGCGGCTACTACGACTCTCGTGTTTGGCTGTATAGTGTGAGTTAAATCTTCAAAGTTGTTCTTCTTCGTCATTTAGAAAATGTCTCTGAATATTATTAGATCCAATCGAATATTGAAATTTGAAGTAATGCTAAAGTGCATCCTTGACCCTATGTCACTTATTTGGAATGAATATGCGTATCAAATAAAGACGGTTCGACTGTATGTGAAAATGGTATTCGCTGAAAGGAACGTGAACTTAATGGGAGGTCAAAAACTTAAGTTTAAGAAATTGCAAAATTGTTCGACTAGCTTCTAAAAAACGTATTTGTCTGTCTGCTTGAAATGCTAAGAGTTCTTCTTCTTCTTCTAATGGCGCTACAGTCTGGCGTGAATCTAGATTTCAGCCAACAAGTCTCTCCAGCTGGCACGATCCGTAGCTAACTGCCTTCAATTTCGCACGTCTAATTGATTGAGGTACTTCTCTACTTGTGGGCGTCACCGGTATAGTGGACGTCCTCTATTGCATCGTCCCACAGCTTCGGAGCCGAAGACTCTTCGGGCTGAAACAGTTCTGTCGATGTACTCCACATGACCTACTCATCTTTGGCTTTGAATCTTCAGACGAATGGCCAACCTTAAGTCGCTGTACAGGTCGCTTAGTACATTCTCAAGATCAAAAAATAAATAAATAGAAAGTACATTCCTATTTTTTGATACTCTGCATAGAATAAAATACTAACCTCCTATTCCAACCACTTTGAAAATGAATAACTTCAAATATAGATGTCACTAAGATCACTTGAGGTAAATTTACAATGCGCCATTTTTCATAATCAAATGTCATCGAGCCGGAATTTCACAACCAAACAAGTGGAATTGAAGTCTTGATAATCAGTTGTTGTTTACAAACTCTTTTTTAATGGCGAAGCAGAATAAGGTAATTGGTTGTTAATACGTCATGGTATACCATATCTATTCAATATTATTTAGGAATCATTGGTAATTATTCTTGACATTGGCCTTGGTGCGGAGGAGTTCACGAAAAACGCCGCGGAATGTTGCCTCAACATCATCAAACATAAGGTTTGTCCAATTCAAAACTGATAAGAAACAGAAGTATGTAATACATTTAAGTTTATAGATTTTCTATCATCCGTTGGATCTTATGTCGATCTTGCTCTTACGTAGTCAAAAAACAATTAACGTAGGAAACTATGAAGAACCAGATCAGTATAAAAATATAGCCCAGGTATTGCCTGGTTCTCAAATACCCACTTGGCACATGGTAAAGGAGTTTAGTACTTCTATTCAAAGTGATAAAAGTAAGGATGGTGATTGGGTGGATGCTCTAATTGTGGCCATTGGAATAATCACCGAAGATGCCATGTACGTTAACAAAGTATCCTCCAGTGATTCATAAGTCATGTCGTAAATTTCAGAATTCACAAAACCAATTTGTCTAAAGTGGTGCTATTTCACAACTTTAATGCTTCCCCCTCATACTTGGATGAAGAAATTCTTGCAAAGCTTAATGAACTCGACTTTAGGTTAATTATTGTGTAAGTTCCACAAATCTCCCCTAGACGGTGTAACTGACGCGTATCTATTTTAGGAGCGATAATGTGCATTATGTACCCGATTCCTGTGGCAAGCTGATACCTGAATTTATGCCCACGCCCGGAAAAAGTGACACTCAATTGAAAAATGAAGAGCTGGTCTCTGAATTAATTGATTCATATGCTCACACTACTCTTTGTAGCCTAAACGATGCTACCTCTTTCATTTTACGCAGAGAACTGAAGAATCCGTGGTCGTGGAATACCACACTGACTATTGGCACTAAGATTGTGATAAACATCTCAGGAGTGATAGCTATAAAGAAAGAAGACAAAATTCCAAAATTCAAAAGAAAACTAAGGAATTCAAATGATGTCATTAGTCGCGAGAAAAAATATTACTCTGGAGTGGATCAAATTGGTGAACAAACTAAACATGATCAGGTCACAGGTTATATGCTTGGCGACACTCCAATGCCCTACGATCCCAGTTTAGGCCAATCATCCAGTATTGATCAAAAAAAAGGTATTCACTTTATTGGATTTCTTTCAGCCGATAATATCCCACAAGAGCATTTCTCTGGAGAATCTACGTATATGGTTTTTCCACAAAAGGGGAAGCAAGTATCTGCCAAAATAATGGACGCACTGGTTCGAGTTATGCAAACGACAAACTTGTGTATTCTTGCATGGAAAGTTTTTTTTAATGGGAGTAAACCGAAATTGGTCGTCTTGCTGCCGACTCTGAAATACAAAATTGCTGGTATGTCGATGATTGAGTTGTCCTATCATTCACAACATCGCTTCTGGGAATTCCCAAAATTATCGACAAAGAAGAATCAGCCGACAGAAGAACAAGAGAATGCTGTCGATGAACTCATTGCCGCATTAGATCTCTCACCGAAACTCGACGAAGATGATTGTAAAAAGACCTTTGAGTCATACAGCAGAGATCTTCTGCCATTCGACTTTCTTCCAGACATTCAGCAACAATATATTATGGACCATCTGTCAAAAGCAATTGTCAAAGAGGAGAGTAATCACACTTCGAAGTTGCTAGATGTGCCCTCCGTTCTGAAGCAAAGCGCGGAAGCAGCTGTTGAAAAAATAAAGGCCCTCTTTCCGTTGGAGGTTGTCCAAACACCAAATAAGGAAAAAATTAAAAACTATATTAATACTGTATCTGACAAGGAAGGTACTACTACGGACGGCTCTACACCCAGCACAACAAACATTGATGAAGAAGTAATGATAACGCATGTGGGAACTGTCACTCCTGCAGAGGACTTCCAAACATTGATTGGGCATATCATGAAAACCATTCCAAGCGGAGCAGAAAGAAGCGCGAAATTCCACCAATACACAAACCAGATCCGTACAGTTATCAGTGATCTGCTATTTAAGTCCATGATAAAGCAAAACGAAAAAATTGCGAAAGCACTTATTGCATATCGCAAGCTAACAATAGCGGCAGACAGTCCCTACGACTACAACGATTGGATGAAAGATCTGAGGTTAAAGGTGATTGAGAGAAAGATGTTCGATTTCTGGGAAGACGTGGTTGTCAAAAACAAACTAGGACTTTGTTCGGAGGACGATCCTCAGGCAGAAGAAGCATTTTATTGCATTTCAAAAGATGTCAGCGAAACGACAAACGCGAATGACGCGTTGGAAGAGGACTCAGCCATGGACCTCTTCGAAATGATGTAAAAAAAAACCATTAATACATTCTTTGTTACGTTTTGTTTGGCCATATGTTATATTTTTAAATTAAAACTAAATTAAACTTTCTATGCATTTTTTTGAATTATGCCTTTTTATCTTATCGAGAGAAAACTGTATGTCTAATAGAACTTTGACGGATGTGGAGACGCAATAGTAGTATGTGAATCCAATCCAGACTAGTTGAATATTCGTATTCAGATACAATCAACGCAATATGGGATATAAAACCTACCTGCACAAATTCGTCTGCAAGAAACATGGCTGTGATTAAAGCTTATGTTGGCTGCAACAGGAGACGAGGATATCGGATATCGTCACACATTTTCGTTTCGGCGTGGAGTTAACGCTAGTATTTTCAACTTAATGCTCGAATTGGTATTGTCTCTCTGTGGAAACGTAAAAATACATACTTTAAGTCCATCGAAGATAATATTTCTAGCGGCAGTGTCATGAAACCTGAAATTAAGTACATTATTTTATTTTGAACAACACTGTTTGAAATGTTCAGACGATGAGATCAAGAATGATGTATGCATCATTTACCAAGAATGGTGTATTCATCATTCTTGCGATGAGATCACCACATAGTTCACATATTTTCTTTTATAGTAAAAACCATTTCAATAGTTTGTAACAAAACAAATGATTGTTGTTCACCAAAACTATTTTATTATGATTCAGAAAACAAAGAAATATAATGTTTTACTAATCCCATACAACATCATGGTCCGTATCCCTCAACTTGTAAAATCTTGCTGGCTCCGGATCTTCCATATCATCGAAGTAATCTGAATCCCTCGCCCATATCAATCCTAATTTTTTGGGAACAATCTCTTGTTGCCAGAATTCAAACATTTTTTTCTTAATGACTTCGTCTCTCACTGTTCGAATCCAATCATTGTATGCAAATGGATTGTGAAAAGCCGCATCTTGACGTTCAATCACCAGTAGAGCGATCGCCTTAGCTTGAGTTTCTTCGTTTGCTTCCGGTCCAAATAAAAGATTCCAAACGTGTTTGTAAAATATATTGAAAATTATTTCTTTTTCGTCGTGGTCTTCGACATAGCAAAGCTTTTCACCCCAGTTTTTTTCGTAGTCTTCTGGTGAGAAATCAGGTGTGATTTTAAAGTCATCTACGGTCAATTGTGGATAAGTTTCTTCATCAGACATTTTTAAACAAATTACTTAATGTTTGCAACTGAATCACTGCCAGTCTACTATATAAAATTAAATGTTTATACTAACTTGCCACGGGATAACTTTGTCGGTAAATAATACGAGATCAAAATTTTTAGAGATTCGTTTGACAGTTGTTCCAAACTTATTTGTGCGGTTGAAATCCAGAGACAATGGAAGAAGTAGATATGACACTTCTACGTTTGTTGCCCGTCAGATTCATCTGACAGCGTTTTTATAACATTTCACAGCTATTTCACATCTGCTTCACAGATAGAGTCTGTGACAGAGATAATGGAATGAAAGAGATGTTCAACTTTCCATTGGAAAACCTTAAGTCTTCCACAAATCCACCACAGTACACCTCAGATTTTAAGCGTTTCCGCTCTGAAGACACTCATTATACTTTATTTTCAACCACATTTGTAAGGAGAACAGAGTAGTCTCATCTTGCTTTTAGTATCTGCCCTCAATAGTGTCAAAAATTAGCGAGATTGGAAAAAGTCGTCTAAAAATGCCAATCATTCTAACAAAATAATTCTTAGGAAGGAAAAATGTGAAAACACTTACAAAATACTACAATTTATTTCCACATGCTGACGGAACTGCTATACTAAAGTTAAATGTCTTTACACTTATGTATTGTGGATTATGGTACAAGTAAAAGTTAATTATGTACTAAAATTTAATAATTTAAGTTCTTATTTCATTGTGTATGCATTAGGTCTACTCCCGTACCTAAAATAATCAGTACAGAACAGTACAAACAACGCAAGTCTGTTCCCGTACGACAAAAAACATGGGTTTTATGTCAAACGAGCGCTGTCACGAGAGGGTAAAAAATGTCCCTACCATGGTCATTTGACCCAAGAAATTTCTATGGGTAGTTTTGGTTAGTTTTTTGGTTTTCTGTCAAATCAATTGATGTGTCAATCTCGAATATTGTATTTACGGTTATTCAAATGTTTTGAATTAGTTTACGTTTTTTTTTTAAATAGGTAGTTCGGAAGAATAGAAATAAAATTAAATTCCAATAAAATCCTGCTTTTGAATCTACATGTTTTGTTGTAACTGCTGACATATATCGTCTCTTACGTCATCACGAAAAGAAACTACGGGAAAATACCTATTTTGTTTATTCTGAACTTGTTAGTTTTCAAATGTATCGTCGTCTCATAATAAGAAAATAATTGTTTAAAATTCAATTTCACTATGTTTCCAAATTATTCGATAAATATTCCACATTAAAAATATATGTCTATCCTGATTAAAAGACACCGTCAGAATGCCCGGTGTTGTTCACAACTTCAAAACCAATGGATATCCTAGATGGCACACATTTTAAATCGATTGAAACACTGACGAATCAACGTGTGTATTTGTGATTTTATTTGCTGTGGAAGCGATAAAATAATTTAGAACAACAAAATAAAAGATAATAATTCAACTTACAAATTGGGACCAAATACAAGCTGTGAACAACGATATGTGATGAAATTGCGTCTTTTACAAAATTCAACGACAAAAGTACCGCTGTTTCAAATTTAAAAATAATTCTTTGTGAAACTTCATTTGCCTAAATAAGGGTTGACAGATGGAAATCCACCACACAGCATTGCCCACATCAAATTAACTCTACTTTAGCAAAACGAATAATTAAAAATGCATGGCTCGATGATATTCCCCCGCCCGTCTGAATCTCTAAATGAAGACTCAACATCCAGAACAGCGAGCCATCCAACTGATTTTTTCACCAATAAACGTCCACTTAACAATTGAACATCTGCTGTTCGCTCAAAACCGTCTGGTCCAGGATATACTTCTGTCACATTCCAAAGTCTCCAAGCATAGCGAACTTCTCCTGGTTCTATTAAAAGAACGATGCTACCAACTACTACTGGATTCGATTCTCTATTCCATTTCGAACGTCGAGTTATTTCCGGAAGGTAGTCCGAATACCAGCGACGTGTAAACTCCTTCATCAGATGCTGGGCTCGTCGACAATACAGCTTACTCCATTGATCTCTGTCTGAGAAAACTTCAGGCGCAGTAACATCTCGGTTTGCATCACCAAAAAGAATTTAATTCGGCGTAAGTGGTTTTGGATCGACCGGAATATGCGTTAACGGCCGTCTGTTTATCTGTCCTTGAGCTTCCAACAACGCATTCAAAAGAACATCTTCCCTCGGTGTTACTCCTTTCAAAATGAAATGAATGCTGTCCTTGATAGATTTAATGAGACGTTCCCAGGCTCCGCCCATCCATGGAGAATCCTGCACCCAGATTGGAGTAGATGGACGTTCTTAAGTCAGAGTGGTAGGAATTATAGCATGAAAGTTGTCTATAACCCCTAAAACTATGCATTGCCTTCAACACATGCGTCAGGTGTTGGATTTAGTTTTACCACATCGTGCCAATTTTTTGTTCATCGCAGATTGCGTTAAGTGACTAATGAAGAAATAAAACCTATTATTAATTTTCGATTAGAAATTTAAGCATAAACACAGCCTATCTTTCTTATTTCTCGGAGTGAACAAAGTTCTGCATCACTCTTTCCACAAGTATATTCAACATAGCCATCACAATGGTACATCATAATATTTTATTTTCTACTCAAGCTTCAACAAACGTTTTACCTATTTGATTATTCAATTTGTAATAGACATTTACCTCTGATTCGGATGAGCTTTCTTTCAACGTTTCACGTAAAGCTTTTAAACATCCCTGTGAAAATGTTGGCCCCAAACAGCTGACATTGATACGTCAAGCGTACAACAATTACCGCAATCGCAATCGTAACAGCGGGCGAATACTAGACAAGAAAAAGAGCCAAATATTGTTCGTTAGTTTTGTGAACGATTTTAGGGGTGAGAGAGAAATCGCTCGGAAGGAAAGAAGCCATTTGGTGACCCCCACAGCAAGTGTAACAAAACTAAAAAATTTAATTAAACCACAACTGCTCTGTGTCCATGCTATACAGTAGTCAGCAACTAAACCGCGCGGTTGACATGAATTTTCGGAACAAAACTATTTGTGCTATATCCAGTGTGGAGGTTTCAGTGAAAACATTCAATTTTAGGCATTAGTTCAACTACCTACGTACGTATATACCCTCAGTGCGTGATAATGAATAACCAAAGCAAACTAATCAAATTCTTAGTTAATAATAAGTAGACAAATTGTATTATTCCTAAAAAAGCAATTCAAGTAGCACAGACGGTGTTCTTGAAAAAGAAGAAAGAAAAAAAGAATATTGGCAAAGCTTTTCATTCATTTGTTCCTGCTCTCACCCCTATTTACTTCTATAACGCGTTGGCGCTTTCGCAACACTCGAATAATCCAAAAAGAAAAGTCAACCGACGAACCGAAAATGCTGACTATTCCGCGTTTACGAAACGTCCTCAAAAAGCTTGAAACAAGTAGCGATCTTGCCAAGTTTCTCATACAACGAGCAACTGCGGTCGCGGGCATCGTAAGTAAAGAGTATGGTGCCGCTGCTTTGGCTGCAGAAAATCCCCCCAATGTGACATCATCATCTGCTGTTTCAACGTCACTCCCGAAATCATTGTCCCCTCCGAATACGAATCCGAATCTTGTGGCAACACATACGCATACATTTACAAAAAGCAACACTGATGAAACATTGGCAGCAGCAGCAGCAACCGAATCTGATTTTATATCCACTGAACAGGAGAAACAGCAGAAAACAATCACAGCCGCGATAGCTACTGTCAGTCTATTTTCGAGTACAGAGAGTAACGGAGGTACTGTCAGAGTAAAAGCAGGTGGTAGTAATTTACGGGAAAACCGCAGCTACGGAGACGACAGTGAAGTAGGAAGGCAAAACCAATCGAGATCAAAAATGTCAGAGGCCGAGGTTAAGGAAGTAACACAACACAGTTGCGATGCGGTTTCACATCAGAATCAAAAGGACGAAGAATCCATCTGCAATGGTGCCTCTTGTGGCTCAGGCTCGGATACACAGCAGCAAAGTGGTAGCACCAAAGAAACACCGTGCTTCAAAAGCAGCCTAGCAGATATATTGCATTTTATGGAACTCGTTGGCAATCTAAAGGTGAGTTTTTTTAACCCATCCATAGAGCAAAAACAATTTTTCCATACGCTTTTTGTATTGATTTTTCGTTCCGAAATTAACTTCACTGTGTTCTCCGTTCAGTCAAGTGGTTATTCATGTGATTATTCAAGTTTATGACTTACATAAGTTTTTTTTTGTGTTGTACATACACCATTGCTATTGCTAGTATATTTTTAAATGTGACCCTAAATACATATATTGATAAATCGATTATATAAATATCATTAAAATAAAATGCAAGGAGGGCAGGAACCTCCAAATGCTCGTATGTATACACGGGTCTATTACTCATCGCACCTCTTTTTTTATGAAATCTAAATTTTCATTTTAATTCCAAGGTCAAGAGATGGATTGTGAAAAAAAGCCAAAGTAAAGTAAAATCAGAAAAAAATGTGAAACACAAAAAAGACGTACATACATACATTATGCATATGTTTGGTTGTGTATTGTTTTATTTTAGTTTGTTCTGCGCTATTTCGCTAAACTTGAATTTTTCTTTCGCGCAATAACAGTGGCATTGAATAAGATTCCAACGCGTGTGTACAAAGCATTTGCTTATTTTCATTGTGAATCTAATCGGAATCGAGAGCTGCTTGTGGCTTTGGTTACCTGGTATCTTCCAATACGGATCATAGAAAGAAGTTGCTTAGTCACATGCTTTGCTTGTCACATTTTGACTGCATGCAGGCACGTTTCAGCTCAAAACGTGGTGATAAAGATGTTGGAGACATCTAACGATACGAAATTTGATTAAAATGTAGGTAATGCAAAATGGTAGATAATATGCAATATGCTTGAATTCTCATTTTGACATGTACATATGTGTATCAGCGTCTTTGACGTAAAAACAAGAACACTGAACAACTGTCTGTTGATAAATCATTTGATTATTTCACTTTCGGTTAAATACTGATTTCAATTGGAAATAGTCGCTTTGTCGAGGTAAGCAAGTATTTCAACATTTGCCTTATAGAGATGCCGGGTGTCGAGATATCATGTCTAAAGGTTATACCACAGGGCTCAGAGAAAACAAATCAATGCCTTAAGTTTACCTTAGTTTCCTAATTTAGACCAAGCGGTCACATCCGATAGTCGGAGACATCCATGACATGGTAGTATTTATATTGAATTCCTCTCAGGATCAAAATGTGGTAACACAACCAACTGGAGACTACCAGTTGGGCACAATAACAGGATATGATTCTCACTAAGAGAATCACAATCTATGAAAAGAATTCAGTTTTACTCGGACATACTATATGAACATCTTTGGTACAAACAAATCAGTGAAGTAAGGTGGTTGAGGTGGTTTTTAAGCTGTTTGTGAAGATAATAAACTGATTGTATCGTGAATGAAACAAGATATATGTTTCCACATAGATTTGTATGCGTGCTTGTTACTATAGTGAAACCCTCAACAAACAGACAACATAAACACAACGTTGCTATGGTTGAATCTCAATCCCCTGTGCGAAAGTACAATCTGCATGGTTATTACAATTTCTGCATAACTGTATCCCAAGTTATATTCCAATTTATTCTACTCACACAAAATCCCTAACAAACTCGCTCGAATCACTGATAATATTTATATGGGTAGTACAGTCGAATCCGCTTTTTTGAAACTGTCTGAAAAATGTGTTCTTTATGAAGTTTGACATTGAAATTTACCTCTCCAAGTGACAAATACAAATTCTGGCAGATTGTTTTGATATTCAGACGTTTTTTAAGCCACAATTGCAGTGAACTTTCTTAGCTTTGAACATAGAATTTATTTTTCGATAATTCCTTATGAAGCGTTAGACTGAACGGAAAAGCAGTTTCCTCTACGTTTCTTACTTGGGTCACCAAGGGGTAATGAAGGACAAGACAAATCCACGAAATCTGTGAGCTGTACAAAAATCAATCACCTTGTCTGGTTTCGTCGCGTTAAATAAGAACTACATATGTTCAGATTGGTTGTGTAAGTCAATTTAGTTGCAAGATTTTGTGATGTAACCCAACCTGGCCGGAAACAGCAGTGAAAATTGCGCCGATACAGAGTACAGTACATTACCAGAACACGTGACTAAATATCGATTCAGACAAGCTAAACATTTTCACATTTCTCTTTGTTGATTGTATAAATAATGTAATTATAAACGGTGTATGGTGTTACTGAATATCGAAAAGATATACTTTACATGTAATCCCACAGCAAAAGTAATATAGAAAACCTTGCACTAGCATGTCCATTTGTAGATATGTACATAGACAAGATAAGTAATCATACCCAACATTTCGTTTATCTATCCTGCATATTAATTCTGATTGCTTGATGGAACGTAGGGTGTGTTCATTATTCGTACCGTTATATTATTGACAATCGGTTAATTAAAGTGTGCGTGGCTGGAAAGAGGGTGGAATGGATTTACAATACAACTAATGCGAGAAGTTTGCAGTATGTTCAGTAAACTTATTTTTTCATGTAATGCAATTGAGTAAGGTTTATAACCATCCATGGTCACTCCTGTTTTTCGACATTGGTGAAAAAGATGATGCTCCACATAATTGTTCATGTGTCCTACTGACCGGTAGAACATAGTAAAAGCAATGAGTTGAATCCCTTGGTAATACTTCACGTCTTTTGTGTTAATATGCTTGCAGAGGTCGTCTAGAATAAAATCAGTTTTCACAGTTCTCGCGTGTTTCTGGCAACATTTACTTAGCTTATCAGGTCTGCAACTCACGCATGTCAGAGTATATCGGTTATCTGCTTTATATCGTTGACGTGGTGTGAATGCGCTCGGGGTGACCGAAGAACCAGTGTACTCGATCGATTTGTGCCTTACCTTTTCCCCATACATGGTTGTTTATTAGTAACAGTATTCTCTATAGACTATAATGCAGCTTAATTTAAAAATATCGTTTCTGAGTAGACTTCAGAATGTTCCTTATGTCGAAATAGCGCAGAAAAACGTCGCATCCTTGCATGGTTCCATCTCTTTCGAATCACGAATCCCATCCACTTTTCATAGAACAATAGCACGTATAACACGAATGAGTGTAGAAGCTAGAAGCCCAGGTAGGATAAGGAGCTAGGTTCACTTCGGGCATATGCAAGTAAATTCAGAAAACTGAAGAAAATTCTTGTGCTGATTTCTTCACCCTTGCAGACAAAATTAGAAAGCTCTTCATTGTTGTTCCATTGTCCAACTGTCCAATATTCCCATTCATCTGAATGAGTTGCGAAAACTAGTTCATTATTTACATATGCCATACACATTATTTGAGCCCTACTGTATACGTCTGTATTCTGACCTATCCGATAAAAAGTAAAACATTTATCACAATTTGTTGAGTAATATGTGTGCAGATAGTATCTAATATCACTCATTTGTGTGCAAAATGAGCAACAAAGAGCAAAAGTGTTTTTTCTATTTAAACACTGTCAGATGACTATATTCAAAGTGAAGACCAGTAATTTGCAATTATTTTTGCACCAAGGACAGTGAAGTGTGATGAAAGTGAAAACATTTGTCGTGCGCTTTATACTGTATTGGCACAAAGTGTACATTTTGTTTTTTTTTTTACAAAAGGAACACTTTAGGTCACGTTATTCTGTTTTGGACATTTTTTCAGTCAAGTCATTGAGCATTCATTGTGCATGCCCACTTCAAGTGGACTCTTTGTTATGTAAGAGAATATTTTCGAATCTCATACAATTTCACCCACATTTTAGCATATGTATGTGGTTAACCGCATTTGAATGTCATGTAGAAGGCAAAATCATTCCAGCTTCTAGGAGATTTTACAATGCCAAACAAGACGGTGGACTTTTCTCCTTTTTTTTTTGTTTTTGTCAGACTCTAACACGTGTCACTCTGTCTGGCAGATTTTCTAATCTTTACTGCTTCTTAAAGTGTAATTAAGCAATTTACTTTGACTCACCGGCGGCGGACGCGGAACAGCCAATTATCAGTTGGGTGGTTAATAGATGTACCACGTGCGCCCTGGCCGTCTAGTTTGCATTACGAACATTTAAACGCCGTGCGCATGGACGGCTTTAATGCGTAACAAAAATCAAATTTCATTACGTGTTTGATTAGGCAACAGAATCATTCGTAAACCTACTTGCGATCAACTGAGTGGGTTTGCGGGGGATTCGATGTTGTAGTATTTGCTTTGTTTAATCGATGTTTATATGGACCTTGCTTGGGAAATTGTTTGATGCATTATTTATTACAACTACACAAAACATGAATGATGGACATCAAGATAATTCGTCAGTGAGCAAACACATTTGATTGGAAATATGAATAGTTTTTCATCGCCGCACTAGTATGGGCTTAATCTTTAAACAAACAAATTGATTGTTTAGTGTACAATGAATAAATATCAGTTCATGTCAAAGTAACATTGGAAACCGTTCCACGAATAATGTTTAACTTTTCAATCAGTTCTTTGTCTTATTCAGGTCAAATACCACAAAGGCATTTCGTAAAAGTCACACGAAAGAAATGTTATGGAAAGAACCCAATAACATTTCGTTTGCAATTCGCCAATGATAAAGTGAAATTGTAAACTTTGTTTTTTTTTTTTTTGTGACAGAGTAGAGGCACGGAAAAAGTATTAAATAATAACCTTAACTCACATGTGTCAATCAAGAATTAATACACGTCTTTGATGTGCCTCAAACAATCAGCCCATATTTGGAACATTTTGGGTCTTATGTTATGAAAAAAACTTCCAACATGACCGGTTTGAGTTGACAAAAACCCCTCAACCAAGCACAAGTCATTCGGTTAAGGTTAACAAGGTTTCCTTCAGTAAATTGATTCCAGATCGATATGGTGTAATGCATGAAAATGAATAAGACTTGTAGCAATTCCGGAATCCGGACATTGTCTTCGATGCATGATTTGCAACAACAAGAAAATGATCCACTAAGCTCGATCAACCTGATCGATTATTTTATTTTATTTGAAAGTATACAATATAAATAAATCTATATCATAATCCTGTATAGCACCGGGGAGCAACACCCATATAGCGGATGATCAATTATATTTAAGCTAAAAATATCCTGAAGAAGTTTTTGAGTTTGAACGATATAACTATTTTTCATTTGCTTCAACTCTACAAGCTGTTATGTATATCATGGCCAGAAATGATTGAATTCATCGTATATGTAATAGACACACAGTGCAAACTCGTTTTTCCACAAATCCTGATTCGCGCAACTTCTCCATTTTTGTAATACCAAGTCTTCACGTGTCTCTACCTTATAAATGAAATTTTTCAAAAAGGGTACCACGATTAGTGCAACTTCTTGTGTTATGTTTGCTTTTTAGTTATTCATTCCTGCCGTCTCGTTATAGATGCGTCTCCTCTATCAATATTACAAGAAAGTTAAAGCAGACGTTTTGATCGATCACAATGGACCGAAAAGAATATTCTACTAGAAGATATTTTAACTCAACAAAAAAAATGTTTTGAAAAAAAAAAGACTGGCTAAAATATCTAAAAACGCATATTTTTATTGTATTGTGTTAACATACATTGTATGCATTGGTTCTAACCTTTCGTTTTCTGATTTAAAAAATGCAAATTGCGAGAAGCCTCGTGGACTATAGACATCCACTGCATAAAGTATGCAGAGCGGCTTGGAAAACAAAGCTCGAAAATAAAACGTTAAATCTACAAAACCATCCAAGACCTCACAATCACACTTTTGCCCCCAAAGTTAACAAATATGATATGGACACTTGGCCATGGCTATTTTCCAACTAGCTGCATAAACACTTCACTAACGAGAATGCATTCATTATGGACTCCAGGTCATGCTGGCAATGAAAGTGCAAATTCGACAGCCCTCGAAGCTACTAAAATGCCATTGTTCTCCTCCCTCCATTCGATTCATCAGTACACAACACCATAGTGGATAACAAATAACTAAATAGGAATCTACACCACAGTGCAACTCTCATCAAACACTATCCCTGCAGCACCTAGTGTGTAATTGTCCCGTGACAATACAAAACCTCAACAGCAATAAACCGTCTCAAATTCCTTCTTAGACGCCACACTTAATCCCGAGAAGTAATTCGTTGGTCCTCTATTTACACAGCACAACACTATCCCTATTCAAATTTAATTCGAATTACTAAGCAAATATGCCATATAGGTCAAATATGCCATATATGGGCAGTGGAAATTTATTTGCACTGTTCCTATAAAAATAAAAAAATGTGTTCAATTACAATTTGCTTTCATTTAAAAAATATGTATTGTCATTATCTCTATGTTATGAACGTAGCCATTTTGGATATACTTTCTTATTAAAAAAACAACCTCGATATATTATTTCCGTAAATCCATTTCGTAGTTTTAAAAAATAATATAATTTCCTACAATTGATGTTGTGAGTATGAATATCCCACAATCGTAATTGATAACTTCTCGATACTTTCACATACTGCGTCGTAATATTTTTTAGAAATACTTCAGCAAGGCGTTCTAACCACATACGAACAGGTTCTTGCTGGTTTGCTTTCTATTGTATAACTATTATGGCTAACATTTTGCTAGGCTGTTCTCTCGCCAAATGAACGTATTCAATTGCATTCGAACCGTATACAGTTACAGATAAAATCTTATTTTTGCGGGTAATAATAGCAAATTGTTTATGAAAGGCACACTAACTTGTACTTTTTGTAGAGTGTTAGAACACATTGTTTACAATAAAAGTAGTGGAAGTAATAGGTAAATATTATACATTTGTGAATAGACAGTGAAACTTAAACTCGTGGTTTTTATTAGACACAATATGGTCTTTTTTTTAAGAAATGTCTTTTAAAATTGTCAGAAGGATATCGGCCTTATGTAGACGTTGACACTCCAAGAGCATTTGCCCAGTTTGGCATTCTTTCTAAGCCGTCGATAGTGTTTGACTTTTTTGATAACTCAAGTCACATAGCGAACTACAACTCCAAAAACTATCACAGAATTGAAGTGCTTGTTTATTTTCAATTCTTACACATACCGTAGTGTGACATTTTGTTATAGCTGGGCTCCAGTTGTCTGCTAAAGTCAAATTGATATAATAAGTATAATACAAATAATAATAATATGGGTGGCGCTACAGCCCGAAGCAGAAGGCCAGGGCCTAGTTTCTCAGCAATCACTCATGCGTGCTATTATTCTCTTACGAATTAAAGGGACATACAGTTTTCTTTTGAATTCGATCGGCCAAGTTCGACAAGTTAGACAGGAAATACGCTGAGCATTGCCAGTGACTCGAAAGAGGTGGGGCCGTAAAATTATTTTTTTGTGTCTCTCAGACCAAGGATAAAACCTACGACGTCGAGGTTCAACTGCGTTGGGGTCGACGCACATACCCACAACGCCACGGGCCACCACCAAACTGATAGAGACCATTTTATTCTCGGCGGTACTAGGCTCAACTTGGCGAGTTGATTAACTTCGCAGTTGGTCTCAACTCGAGGTTTGAAATTAAATTGGAGAGTTGAAAATTTTTCACTGTATCAACTCAGAAATTTAAAAATTTTAAAATGCGAAGGAAGCTTGGTTTGCTATATTTTTGAGAAATCACACACTTAAGTACTAATGGATGTGATGTAATATGACACGCCACTATTGCTGTCCTCTTTGAAAGACGGCAGGCAAATATCCAAAATGAAGGAAAGGAGAGAGAATAAAAATGGAATCCCTGATTTTAGAAAGAAACATAAAAATGTGATTAACTAGTAGTGAACAAAATTACAATTAACTTGTCCTGTCTTCCTTGTAGATGACTAAAAACAATTCTTCGCGAATGTTTGTTTGTGGGATCATATGTTCGTGTCTATACAAATAATATACCTCCCTTTTTGTGGGCCTCACATCCCGATGTAAAACTTGCCCTCATCCATGTCTCCAGTTCGCGTGATCTCAATTGCGCAGCTTACACCAAGTACATATATTACGTTCAGTCGATGTCTTACTGATAAGGTCGCATTTAAGACACGCCTCTGAATTCTCTCGGTCACTACCCATATTTCATAACCAGGTATGTTGGCTATGAGTCCAAGTTAGACTTTTCTGATTACAGATCCAGTAAATGCACATACGGTCTCAAGATCATATGGGGTACGCTCGGGAGTTCCGTCTGGAAGTATGTGAGGATAACCAAATTATCTGTAAAGGGCAGATGGCTTACCCTCAACTCTCCCAATGTGAAACACTCCTCACCTCGTAATCTCTTTAATCTAATTGTGCCCTAAATGACCATCCACCTTGGGCTCATGGCCCTAATCCTGATAATCCTGATAGAACTTATGACTACGGAAACACTTATCAATAGTCGTGAAAAACAAATTACAAACCCTTTAGCCTATGAAGAAGGTGTTCATGAGTTGTTTGAAATTTGCAAGGATTTTTTTCTGAAATGTTCATTTGTCTGTGCAAATCTCAAGTGTTAATCTTGTGTAATTGATATAACACAGTACACATAGCAGAGTATACACAGTATTGTACGTGAATCCTTTTTTCCTTCATTTCTCACTTATCATTTCTTTTTCTGATGAGTAATTCCATAAGTTGCTTATACATAAATCAGCAGTGTAGTTTATTTAATACCCACGTGGTGAAACGTTTATAAGCAACCAGTTTTAGATTATACAATATAAGAATAAATTCATAGAAGGTCAACGAAACGAATGCGAATTCATAACACGAATACATTGTAATTAATGTCAGTATGCACCGACATTTTCGGAACACATACGTTTCATTGAAGATTTTTATCTTTATTGTGCAAGGTAATAAACTGTATGATTGCAATTCATTTGGTACCAAAGCACATGTGATGAATTAGAAAAAATTTTTTTTTTCAAAATATTGTTATTTTACACTTTCGACAAGCACTTGGACCGGTTTCCACAAGGTCACATAATGTCACGTATTTTCGACGGAGCGTGTTTATACACATTTATCGTTTTGTTGATCCTGGTTTGTACAAATAAATTAAATGAATGAATATAAAAAGGAAAAAAATCAACTATAATGTAGATCTGAATTTCCAAACAGATTACACTTCATTGAAAACAAAAACAACCGACATATGCAACTAACATTAGTAATAATTTTAATGTGATAATAATACATGGACATGATGTAGACCTCCTCGTGGTGGCGGGCGGGCAACAGGTTTGGGATGTTCAAATTTATTTTTACACAACCCGAACCTGGCTAACGAAGTGCACCCCCCGCATGTCAAAGAAAGAAACTGGCCTCGAATACCGCTTACCCTGGAGTTCCCAGTCTCCAGTGCTAGTGAAGAGGCAACCAATCGTCGTTTTCTTCAACGAAGCAAAGAGGTAGTAAAACTGTCGACGCCTCAAATGTCTGCACAGGCGGGAGTAGCGATACTCACAAGTCGCAGGCTGGCAGGCAGGCTAATAGAGAGTATACCATTGGAGTCTACCGGGTTCTTAAAGCTTGAAAGGTAAAATTTAGCTTTAGTGCATAAAATCTGGAGTTCTAGTACGCGGCCTGGATGAAGTTGATGCGGTCCTAGATGGTAGCTTAGATTGATTCATATATCTTGATGAGCGACTTCAATTGAGAGAAATGGTAATCCTCATCAGAACGCGAATAGAGAAAAGGTGTTGGGATTTTGTTTTGTAAATGGCATGTCCACAATGAACACCTTTCCACATAAATTTATAAATACACATGGTACCGTCAGGGTCTTAAACTAATTCCTTGATGTATCTCTTTGTGCTAACTTCGGGTATGAAACAGATGGTTTGTGACGTTCGTGAGACGGAGAGGGGCGAACTGTCAACCGATGATTATCTGGTATTGTGTCCACTGAACCTCACTGATAGAGTCCCTATACTGCAAAAGTGGAAACCGAGAGTGGTTACACTCACACGGTGGGAAAAAACTATAAAACTGTGAGCTGAAGCAAACTTTACACTACACATATCGAGAAGATTTGAACGAGTTCCAACTGTTCTATCGCATAAAGAAAAATGGGAATTGTTTCAACAGCTGTCATTGCCTCTGCACATGATAGTGAGAAAAGAAATGCGTGGTTAAAAACCCCCGAAGTTCAAGAAACCATCAGAGAGAAGAAGAGGACCTACAGAGACCGAATTTTCTTGAGGAACTCTGCTTCTCGTGAGCGGTATATTGTGGCGCGAACGTGTAATTGACTGTGCGAGCAGCTAAATAGCAGTCTTGGAAGGATTCAGCTGGAGAGCGAACACAGATCTGCGAAAAATGTATTCTGGCAAAATATTCGTTGACTATGGGAAGAAAATGCAACACCATCGCAGGAGCCAAATCAAACAAGATTTTGGGATTAAAACATTGATTCGCTGAAAGAGAGTAGTTGCATGACTCTGGAAAACTGGAGCGATTGTTCCTCTTTTCCAAAAGGGGGACGAAAGAGATAGCTTCAAATACAGAGGCATATCTTTTCTAAGTCTCCACAGGAAAATCTACGTTAGAGGCGTGCTCTAGAGCTGTGGTATAAGCAAATTGTATAAGCAGTCAATAAAGCACCTCCGAAGCAGCCTGGTGTTTTATTTGCCATTCCTCCCGAATTTCTCTACAGGAGTGTTCAGAAAGACTAAATATGAAAAACGTAAATATCAGCGAAAACTTATTTTTTTCTGCCGGTGACCTCAATAACACTATGTTTTGGCAGGTTCTTCTGCACACTTAATGCGAACAAGAAAGAATTATTTAGAATATATTTCCAAAAAAGAGGGACTGTTCTGGCTCAAGAACAATATCGAATTAATAAGGGATATTACCTGTTCGGTCAATGAGGCTCCAATTAAGTCCTTGGCTTTTATAATACACTTCATGTGTGTGGCGATGCATTTGCTGCGTGTTGCACAATCTTTTCTCTAGGTACACCTTTTATGACGAACGATACAGACTATTATATGTGGTTCTCTTACGAACCAACCACAAATGACTAGAAGACACCATCTGCCTTAAAAAATGAAATATGGCCAGCAATAAATCTTAAACAATTACTGGAGCTAGGCCATAGATTGCCAAACTTATAGTGGTTACAATTATTATATATAAAAACACCCAATTTTCAAAACAAACATTGTTTCGACAGTATAAAGATTCTAAATGTTCCAAGGCTGTAATTATTGCGATATTTATATTTTTAGATTAGTTTCGTTTAGATCATATTCTCTTGCGTAAGGCCTAATTGAGGGATATTTTGTTTGATTCGTCTCACTCATTCGATTCGAAAATATTTATACTAATTAAAAAATTTAAACGTTAAATTAACTGTATTTATTTTTATTTCTTATTTTTACAGCACACTAAACGAACTGGCTGGGTGCTGCGCGATGTTAATGATTGTGAATCGATTTCTGGTCATATGTACCGCATGAGCATGATGACATTCCTACTTGACGGCAGCGAAGGTCTTAATCAGATTCGTTGCATGGAGTTGGCATTGGTGCATGATTTGGCTGAAAGCCTTGTCGGTGATCTCACACCATTTTGTGGCGTAGCAAAGGAGGACAAAAAAGCCATGGAATTCAAGGCAATGGCAGATATTTGCAAGCTTATCGAGCCACGCGGCAAACGCATCATGGAGTTGTTTGAAGTATGTTTCTGCCGGCTGCATAATGAGATCAAATCAATATTATTTTCATTTCTTTTCGTTATTAGGAATACGAAGGTGCTGAAAGTGCTGAGTCAAAATTCGTCAAAGATCTCGATCGGTTAGACATGGTAATGCAAGCGTTTGAATATGAAAAACGTGATAACTGCTTGATGAAACATCAAGAATTTTTCGACTCAACCGAAGGAAAGTTCCAGCATCCATTTATCAAAAAATTGGTGAAAGAGATTTGCGATCAGCGAAAAGCTCTTGCTGAAGCAAAGACTATTGCCAATGGCAATTTAAAGTTCAAGACTGTTACACCCAATTGTCCGCCTTGTTTAGAGAACAGGCACGAAAGAAGCTGATGAGAAAGCCATAGCATCCCTTTTGAAAATCACTCTCATCAAGCATATGCACCCACCGATTAACGGCGGACAAGAATAAATCCCTAGACTTTTTTCATATTCTCTTTTAATAAACTGTTAATAATCCCCAACACATACACAAGTCATTGATGAACAGGCGATTTATATATTGGATAAACAAAGAATGACACTCTAAATATTTTTTTTCTTGAATGATGAATTATTTTGTTCTAAACACAAGTACTAACAAGATACCTTTGCGAGTATCTTTTACACATATATGCGTATGCTGTTCTCTTAATGGTACCCTACCTCAAGTTAATTGCGGCTGTGTTGTTTTGTTTATTTATCATTGTCAGACATCGTCCGAGGTCATAAGGTGGGAATATACATAAGTACGGTATTCGATTTTCTAGCTAGTAGTGTTTTTTCTCTTTTATTTGTTGTAATTTAATTATACACTTATATTTAGGCATTAAAGCTCTATAAAAAAAGCTTTCAGTAAACAAAAACATTGTTTGAAACACGTTGTGCTTAAAACAAAATCTAAATCAATTGTAGCTAATTCTATTTATAATCAAATTGAAAATGACAAAATATAAACACATGAAGTGAATGTGTATTCAAGGATCGTGTGCGGACGTATATATACATATGTGTATGTTATTGAATAGAACAATTTTATTTATTTTTATTTTAAATTCCATTTGAATCAAAACACAACACTATATAAAATAAAATTATCAAACCTAAATTATGAGTTTTGATTCAGAGCAAATCAACTGGAGTTTAACTACATGCTACTCATCACATCGCACATACATGCTACTCATCAGATTCATAGTGCATCGGGTGTGCTATAATTCCTTCGAAAGAAGAAATTTGCTTTCGAAAACCAAAGCGTGAAAGCTCAATCGCAGCTAACAGAAAACGAAAGATGAACGCCCATATCAAAATAAACCCCCGAAGATATGAATCAATAGACCGTTTCTTTGTTTGGTCAATACATTAAATTACTTATAGGCAAGAGTAATCGAAAATATTGGTTCAATAGATTAACTGTCAACTGAAATGAATAACGATTAATATTTTCATTTAATGGGTGATGACCATTTATGCACTATTCAGAGGTGGTAAGGAAAGGGAAACAATCATGCACGTGTCTTCTATTTGCATTTTTTCCCACAAATAGCTTTTCTCAGAAAACTCTTATATTTAGTGACCATGTGCCGACGCGAGGGACGACATTCCTTTTCCCTCTGTTTCCCCTTTTATCTTGCAATCAAATAACAATGAAATTGCATTCAATGTCAACACGAACGGCTAAGCAAAACAAACCAATAAAATTGCCCGTGACGGCAGACTAAATAGAAAATGAAAAACACAAAACAAAAGACTAAATTATATTCAAACCTAAAATCCTTGAACTTGCCACTGCGCAATTAACCCCTATGCCACCGTAAACTGTCGCATATAACCTTCGTAACAGAAGTGTTGATGGTGTAACATAAAGCGTTTTCGCGTTTTGGCAGCCTACCAGCCTGTAATGACGATTCTTCCGTACATTGTTATTTATGTCATATACATTCGTACTCATATGTTTATTGATTACTTATTCTTTAAATAGAAACAGCAAACAAAGTGCATTGGTCGTCTGAAGCTTTCGCTATGACCAAGCAGTTATAGTTGGCATTTTTTGTGATCACGAGTTTTTGCCTTCAATCTGTTTCACGATGAAGGTGCAGATTTTTTGAATGAATGCCAAATATGTATAATATTGTATACGCATTTTTGAATAGCCCAAAGAATATATTAGGTTTGTTTTTTTGTTTTTGATTTTAAAATGTTTTGCATGTGAATGAGTATGAGTTTATTTATTTATTTTATTAAAATTAGCAACGCTGTCTTAGTCGCGAAAGTCCAGGAGTACTCTGCTGTTACGCTCGCTTCGAGTAGAGTTTCTACTGCTACAGGTTACTGGTGAACCTCTCTTTGAATTGTTCACCTATATAGTAGGCTTTAAAATAAACACAGTTGAAAAAACTGTGAAGAAGTTATAACAAGCATGTCTCTTGCAGTCTAAGGTATGATCTAGGAATCTCAGGTATCAAGATTGTTTCACCCAAAGCTGCGACGTAGTAAACATTTAGAATAAATCTAATAAATCACCTGAATTTGAGTCGTTTAATAACGGTAAGTTAGATGACATAATCAGCACTATCACAAAATCTATTCGTACAATTCGAAGTTAGGATACGAACTACGAACAAAATTTTATCAAAAAATCCTAATGGAAATACGAACTCCAACGCAAATAACTTGCAGAAAATCATACAAATGTTCACTTTATTCGTATTCAGCGACAGCAATCTTCACGAAATTTCTGTCAGACTTTTCATTATGATTCAATTAGGAATGGATTCTGTGATAAATTTTTCGGAGTCCGAAGCCTATTTTCGATTTCGATGGAATTCGTGGTAGTCGTGAGTATTTAGTTCGCTGTTTCCTATTAGGCTAGGTGCTTTGGTCGTCGGCCTTGGAAGGAGTTAACCTTAAGGCACATGTTGTCCTAGGGACTGTTAAACAGCTGCAAAATATTATTATAACCCAACGTAAACCAAATATATATATCGTGGTCGTGTTAATGCTAATAAATGCACACAAAAGTACGTGTTTCTTTGGTAATATTTTGTTTTGCAGTAATCTTTGCGTGATGTTATTGAGCTGAGCTTTTTTTTTACAATAACGACGACAATAGGTTACGTTTCACTTTTATCGATTGAAAGAACCACTGTTGGGTAAGCATATTCCATTTTCAATTATAGTCTGTTTTTGTCATCGATATAATAGCTTGTTGACTGCTGCATGCACTGCTCGTATGTCAAAAGTTTTTTTAAATAGCTCCCTTTCAAATAAAAAAATATCAACGTCGTTTCGGAGTAGATAAGGATATCTACTTAGCCGGGTCCCATATTTCATCAAAAGTTGAGGTTCGTTATACAGTGGCGAAAGAGTAAATGGGACTCTTACTTCTAAAAACAAAATTATTTTACCTACAGGAACAAAATAAGACTAGGATTTTAATGATCCCATACGTTTATATTGCATTTGAAGTCAATATAACATTTCATAATGATTTCTCTGATTGTAGTAAGTAAATTGATAAGTTATGAAAAAAGAGTATCGAAAAAGGCTAGAAAAACAAATATCACTAGTAGCTAAAACTATGGAAAAATAGAAATAAATAAACGTTTTATGGTATTGTAAGTTATGTAACATGAATATTATTTAATATTTCGTAGGATAACCTCTATTTGATAAGGCAACCTTCATTCTGTGGTGTAAATTGTCCGCCGCTTGAATTGTCTAATATTTTGTGCATCTTTCTCTTAAGACATCATTCCACAGATTTCCAATTGGATTGTGGTCTGCAATTTGTAGACGTCAGTTTAAAACACTGTTTTGATAATTTTGAAACCACTGGTTTGCTCACTTAGCAGTGTGCTCCGGGTCATACAGGTTTTCAAAGATGAATGGATTGCAAATTTTTTTGCAAAATTCTTACATTGATGTTGATCCATTCTACTAAATATCATAATAATAAGCCCAACATCTGAAGTGTCGGTTATAAACCACAATTGTCGATAGGTTGGCTTGTTATTGTCATTTGCGATTGTGATCAATACCATCGGAATATTTGTCATTCACAAATTTGCGATCTATTATTTTCGTTCGGCAGACCGTCAAAAAATAAAATATCTTTTCATTATGCATGTAATTTTATTTAAATGGTCGGTTCTTTAAAACGTTTGTTATTGCTACTTTAACACCCAAAATTGATCGTTTCATATAGAAAACTAATTAAAACAATGTTTCCATTATACCTTGAAATGCATGACTTATTGAATATCCATGTAAATATTTGTAAATATATGTACAAGTATACGTTCATATTGTGCCAGCAAGTCATATCTTCCTCAAACTTACGGGACACACGCTGTCTCTCTAATATTGATGTGTCATTCACACCTGTGTAAAATACGAATTGAGAGAATTTATTATTTTTTAAATTCACAATAATACGATTGTTATTCGAATGTAAGCCCCATCCACAAAAAACACGATCCTACCTCTTCCAATATTCTTTCCAGCAGAACGATCTGGACGCTAAGCAAAACTGGAGATCTTATTCTTGGTGTCCTCGAAAAAAAAAAAATCGGATATTTGAAAGGAGAAAAAGACACAACCGCGAACTCTACCAGCATTAGCAGGATGTGGATGTAGTCCGGAAAGCAGAAATCTATCGACTACACTGGCTCGGCCTCATCGAGCGCATGGACACCAATGCTCTAACTAAGAGAGTCTTCGAATCCGAGCCTCCTGGTTCGAGGAGGAGAGGAAGACCGAACCTCAGGTACAGAGATCAAGTTATCGCGGATGCAAGTCAGGTTGTTCTTGATGACTGGAAGCAGCGTGATCAGGACCGTCAACGATGGAAGGCAGCAATTGCTCAGGCTCGAATCCTTCATGAATCACTGGCCTGACAAGTAAGCAAGATTGTCAGTCGACTGAGATACACAATACGAAGGAAGATTTTATTCACCAATTTGTCGACTATCGATTCAATCGAAAATCATACATTTCTGAGATGACGATACGTTTGATATACAGTTTTCAAAATTGTTTTCCCATGGACGGTCTGAATCAAAGCTGTAGTTGCCTTCCATCTAGTCATCAAGACAGCTTTAATTCTTAAGCGGAGCCTAAAAGATATGCTGAGAGCTATGTCATTGGAACTGTCACCAGCTAAGAACTCAAATATATAAATATATATAGTTATATAATAAAAAGAGACATCCATTCGATAAGAAACGTTTTATTAATTACTTTAGTTTTACACTCGTAGGTTTCAGACTTAAGACTAACTTAGCTTAAAACAATGTATTAGGAGTCATAGCGTGGCTCTCTCCAATCCTATCTTCTGAGAAAGATCAGGTTGGAGAGAGAGCGAGAGAGTGGCCTCTCAATACATATCCAGGCGGGTGCATATCAGCACACTTGGGATATGTTTACTTATGTAATAATATATATTACCAGAGAAACGTAGCCAACTATGAATAGCTAATAATAAACTGGATCATCTCAAGACATCCTGCCCCGTCGTCGCAAGAATAATTGTGGTAGACAAGATCCTAGGCTTGCCAAACAGAAAAAATTGCGGATAAGACTGTCGGGCCTCCTACCTACAGATCTGAATATTATTCTCACAACAAAAACACGAATCAACGTTTTGTAACAATTTATTAATGTATACAATTAATGAAATGCAAGATCAAGCTAAGTGCTACCAATTTTTGATTATAGTGCAATGACTTGTCCTCGTTGCTTAACAGGATATCTGAAAGAAGGAACTATTACTCACTATGTCAGAGGAGGTTGCGGTTACTGACTCACCTTCAATGAGAACAAGTTCGTTTTCAACCAGACTTGTTCGTTGGAGTTGGGATGAATCCTTTTTCGATTTGCCTGAAAATGTTTGGATGTCAGTTGCTATCTATCTGTGTCGTCAAATATATACTTACGGTGTATATTGATGGACTTTTCAGACTCTCCTAGAAGATTTTTTGCAACGCACTTGTACTCTCCAAAGTCCTTTGGCTTGATTGGACGAACCGTGAGGCGCATGACAATTTTGAAAACATTATCAAGAGTGAGAGACTCATACGTTCCGCCTTGAATAAACTCCTTGTCCTTCATCCAGAAGTTGATTGATGTCGGATGGGACTCTGATATGCATTCTAAAAGCACCTTCTGCCCGATACCGGCATAAATTGTGTCGTAGCGTGACAATAAGGTTGGTGCAACTGGGGATATTGTTTTATTACAATAGATGGAGATTTAAAAAAGGATTATAACCAGCTTACAGTTTACGACAAGAGAAATCCTTTTGCTAACAGTTGGAGGGACACCATTGGAAGCGATACACAAATATGCGCCCATGTTATACTTGTTCACGTTGTATAGAGTGAGGTTTGAACCTTCGACACTATAGATATCGCTGACTCCAGTGGACATCAAGGGGGCATCTTTTTCTCGTCGCCAAGTTATGATAGGCGTTGGAAGACCCGAAGCTGTGCATGTGAGGCTGACATTGTGACCCTCCTGTACGGCTGTGTCGTGACTTGTTTCGTAGTCAATGATATCGGGTGGTACAACAACGTCCAAATAACCGACTTGGCTCTTCATGGGATCTGTGTTAATTTGGCACATGTACCATCCACGGTCCGACTCACGTACCTCACGAATGCGTAGCTGCCATATTCTGTGCTCTGTATGACTTATGCCAATCCGATGATTTTTTGTGATCACGTGGTTTTGAATGCTGAGAATTGTTTGGGTGTCAACACGGAGCCACGCAACCTAGAATGGTATTGAAAGGTAATGTAAGTTTGCGTGTATGTAATATTATGCTTGGCGCTATAGCTTGTAGATGGCCAGGGCCGGCCTAGATTATCAGCAATCACTCGTGTTGTTTGTGCTTTTGTTCTGTCACGACTGGAAGGACCTACAGTTTTAAGCTAAAGAGGTGAGACCTCCCTTGCCTAAAAGATGAAAAAGCTTGCTGTCCAATTTAGCTCGTGTAAAAGTTGATAAATCAGCGAAGCCGATGAGATACCCGGGAACCATAAAGCAACAGCCTCCCCTCATTATTAATCAATAATCACTAAAGGTAAACGTTACTAGCCTTCGATGGAATGAAATGCCTAGAAATCATAAATTAAACTAAAAATTTAATCGGTTAAAAAGCAATCCTGTGTCCTCTACTCGTATGTCTGGCAATCACATCCAGTTGAAGCTGACATGAATTCCAAGACTTTGAAAATAAATCGTTACACTTTTTTTAAGATAAATATTTGTATAGGCACTTTGGGTTGGCTGGCCGAAGTCAACAATAATGGAACCACAAATTAGAGTACCAAGAGCTAGCTACCTAAGTGGAACGATACATCTACACCCCTCTAAGAACAAACAACATTATCGACCTTAATCGAAGATGTGCAGAACTAAATACCTGAAGGCCATCCAAAACGATGCGGCCTGTACTAGATTAAAGCAAATTGTTATTTACAATAGAAGACATGCAAGGATATCACCAGAGCATTAAAATCACATTAAATAGGGACAATAACACCAGTACCGAGATCAAGCGCAAAATTACTCTTGCCAATCGCTGTTTCTTTTAGGTCATGATTCAATTGAGTAACTAAGCCATCTCTCGAAACACCACGTTGACTTTGTATAAAACTGTGATCACTCCCATTCTTGCTCTATGGACGCTATTGAAGGCGGATGAAGAAGCTCTTGGCTGTTTTGAAAGAAAATATCTGCTGATGGTTTGGTCCTGTTAACGTTGATGGCGTCTGGCGGAGAAGGTTCAACCACGAACTGTACGGGCTGTACAGCGGCATGAACCTAGTTAAGCGTCTTCTAGTTAAGCGTCTTCTCAACACTGGCCACTCAACCATTCTCAAGGAATTCAACTTCCTACCTAGCGACACCGACCGCCTACTACCCCAGGCCATCTTTGAAAAGAAATTCTCAATCAGTATTCCCTCCAGATCGGACTGGATGACTGATACGCAAACACTGAAAGATCCTCTGCGCATCTTCACGGATGGTTCAAAGACAAAAGAAGGGTGGGTGCGGGTGTCTATTCACAAGACCTCAACATTGCTATCTCCGTGAAGCTCCCTGATCACTGTAGCGTTTTTCAGGCAGAAACCATAGCGATTAAAGAGGCGCTGTCCTGGCTTAAAAACAATGTGATATCAAAAAGGGATATCACCATCTGTTCCGATAGTCAGGCCGCCATAAAATCCCTGGACAATGTCATGTTCTACTCTAAAACATCCCTTAATTGCAGGCTGTCTCTTAACGAGATGGCCGAGCATTTTAACATTCACCTCATGTGGGTGCCGGGACACTGTGACATACCAGGAAACTGCAAAGCCGACGAACTCGCTAGGTGTGGTACAACCTCATCCCTATCGATAGAAGGGGTACCACCTTCCATGCCGATCGCTACAGCCTATCATCTTTTAAAGATTCATACAATCAAAACCACCAATGACAAATGGCTAGAAGGCACCACCTGCCTTAAAACAAAAGAAATCTGGCCATCACTTAACCTAAAACGGTCACTCAGTCTACTTGGACTCAGCAAACCCTCAGTAAGGACCCTTATAGGAGTCATAACCGGGCACAGTGTAATTGGCACTCATGCTCGCAGGATGGGTGCACCATATAATGATTTTTGCAGAAGCTGCATGGATGAAGAGGAGGAAGAGAACACTCATCACCTTCTCTGCTCCTGCAGTGCTCTTGCCAGTCGTAGGTTCCTGCACCTAGGAGCCTACTACTTCAACAGCCGTAACGAGCTAAAAAGTGCCAGCATTAGCCAACTAAATCGGTTCATTAGCAGCACCAACTGGTTCCAGTGTTAGGAGAAGTTAATCCGCGTGGTATCACAATGGGCATACTCTGGCCTAAGTGTGACTGCTCTGCAGCAGTCAGCCACTACAACCTAACCTAACCTAACCTAAGCGTCTTCGGATCCAGCGCTTAAGATGGCTAGGTCATGTAGAGCGGATGGACACCAAAGCTGCGGTCCGAAGAGTCTTCGATACCGAGCCACTGGGACAGCGCAACAGGAGCGTCTTCAGGTCGGGCTACTATATTAAATAGTGATGGGCATAATCGAATGGTTTTAAGAATCGAGACTTTAGTAATCGAGATATTTTAATAATCGAATGATCACTCTAATGACTACTCTCAACACACTCCAGAAGTGTTGCTTGTCGCAAATCACTTTCATTCTCCTCATGTTCCTGATCAGTAGCTCTCGACAAGAATTTTTTGTTACTCGTTCTCGCGCTGTTAATACATTAATCGCGTTCTCTTGTGTTAATAGTTAGAAGCCATGCTAGTGGTTAGTAGTTACTCGAGAGATTAGTAGTCACTCGAGAGATTAGTAGTCATTCGAGTGATTAGTAGTGATTCGAATGATTAGTAGTCATTCGAGAGATTAGTAGTCATTCGAGTGATTGATTGAGAATTGAGATCTTTTCGAGATATTGTAATAATCGATTATCGAGTGATAATCGACCTAGACACTCTGTCCCTCTCTACGTCTTAAAAGTTCGCTAATTGTCGAACATCCGCACACGTCAGTTGAGAAAGCCCATTGCTCATCTACATACATCGAAAGGAGTGGGTACTCTGTGGCTATGTACATACTGGCGGCAGAAAGTAGTTACACTTACGCATTTGTCTATATATTAAAGCTAGCAAACGAGCCCATCAAACTGGGACTGATGAATATAGTTTTCAGGCTACTCTCGGAAAACCTACTTTTCGATATAATCACCTGCAAAGTATTTTGAAAAGGGCCACTAAGTTTTTCCAGACAACCAGTTCATCAGGCGTCCGATATTTAGATATTGTTTTATCTTTCTAATCTACCTAACTCACGGTATCCCTCTTTACTTTCAAATGTGCACCAAGTGTATGGTGCACACTTACACATATACAGGTCCTAGTCCGTAGTGTACACGAACATAGTAAAACAATTTTAGATAGTTTTAGGGATTTTGTCTTAAATGTATATAAGTGAAATGTATATAATTTGAATTTAAAATAAAAATGTTTTTGCAAAAAAAAAAAATTAAGCAATTACCACAGCAATCAAATGATGCTGTGAATGATTCTTTACCTTGTACGCCACCAAATCATGTACCAGACACGTAAGAACAGCATCCCTTCCAACTGGAACAGTCACATTTGCAATTGGTGCACTAAATTTCGGATCAGCTGCAAGTTAAAAACATATAAATTAATTTTATTCTAGCAGCAATACCATTTTACAAAAAAAGAAAATTTGAAACAAATTGAAAAACATTAGGCACAAAACATTTGTCCCATTACCACGTTAAATTATCCGGAGAAAGCCAAAACAACCGCCACAATCCCCTCCATCCAATCCAACACATTCGTCCCGCCTACGAATTCACAAACTTTTTGTCTCATTATTCGCGTGTGCGAACGTGTGCCGTGTATCCACTGGGAATTCTATCCAACAAATGCTACCGCGTGACATTCAATCCAAGGGTTCATGGTTTATGTGGCGTAAAGTTTGCTGGCGCGTCGTCTAATTTGCCGTCTACAACGGACCCAATTAGTAAATCATTACAGCACCATTGGATTGCTGATCAACATAAACCCCCCTCAAAGCTGTGTTATTAAACCAAAGCATGCAGTCTTGTCCCCTAAGTCATCGATAAAAGGTGTAAAACACACCAAGATGTGGGCAATAATAAAAACAAAAAACAAATAGCTTCCTGGAAATTATCCTGTAAATAAGTAAGCAAGACATACAGGGGAACATTAAATTCAAACTCTGTCCGTTGCTGAAAAAAGAAATGCAATTTCATCCCAGACAAGGTTCGCGGAACCACCTCTCAGAATTCCCCCCATTCCTTAGTGGATAATAAAATATATTTTGCAGACGTTGCGTGTTTTTAGTAAATTTGAAGGAAAGAGAAAATCGACGGCGTTTCGCTGCCCACTCCAATATGTTTGGTCTTTACTCTTCACATGCCAATGTCAGGCTGTGAAGTGAGTGCCGCTACAATCCAAATTCCGCCGGAAATCATATTAATTTCTAGGAAGAGCCCGGGCTTCCTTCAGTTTAGTCTGTCGGGTGTCTACTCTTTGAGTTTCCATAACTAAATTGGCGGGACACTTGGAAACAATGCAATTTTTTGGATCAGTTTGTGCTCTTTTTACATTTCTTCCGCCTATGGCGCCACCGCTTACAGCCACGGGAGGTTTTATTCTTTGTTGGTCTTTTGGGGAACCAAGCTACTGAGGGGCTAAGCGGGACCTAATGTCAGACTATTATTTGGGATCGGGTAATTTATTTATTGCATGATGAAGGTATATTGAAATTTTTTAGTTTTAGGCGTGTATGTAGGTGGATTTGAAATGGCAAGCGTTGTATCTTTATTGCGAGGCAAGTGGTTGAAGGAATAACTTCCTTTTTGCACATAACAATTTACTAAAGTACATATTGGATGAATTTGGAAAGAATAATGGCTGATTTGAAGTGTGTGCATGCAATGGGGGTTTTTATAATTTACTTGCAAGGCGTGTACATACACATGTTGGAGTAGAAGACAATATTTCGACAATCTTGCGATTGTTGCGAATAAGGAAATCGTATCCCTTCGAGTTCGCATTAGTATATCCTTCGGAAAGAAGTGAGTTTTGAGCCAAACTTCAGCATGTACTTGCACTGTGAACAGAATACCCAAAATGTTGGCTTTAAATACAAAATTTAAATTCTCTCTCAGGCTCCGATAGTCTTACTTTTGAGTACATACATAAATAACCCACTCTTCATGAACTAACTTTCTTCAGTTGCTATTTTAGAAACATTTTACGAAAAACGCATAAGCAACAGTAATAAATGGGCTCTGACTTTAAGTTGGATGTGTTTTTTTTAAAAAAAAAATAAAAAATGTTGGTAAAGACTTAGCAAACTTGGTTATATGCTACTTGTGAGAGAAAGTAGTTTATTTTATAATTCGTGCGTCTTAAAGGCATAACTAATACCCTTAAGTGTCCGGCGTCAAGGCACAGCACTGGCCGAAGGTATAGAGGGAGAGAGAGAATATCTATCTCACAGACTGAGTAAATATTAGCGGATAGTGGAACATTTTGGTCCCTTCCATTCGTGTGAGAATAATAGCACGTACAACAGGAGTGGTTGTTGAGAAGCTAGGCTCTGACCTCCTACGGGCTGTAGCGCCACCCATATTATAATATTATTATTATACAGTGGAACATTTTGGACTGGGAAGAGCATTTCATATTCGAGTAGTGGGACTGAAAAACCAGTCTCTAAATTTAACTGTGCGTGCGAAAGCTGGCTTCAGGGTACAATTATGGGCGGAATGCAGGTTGCTAGCTCACTTGATCATCGTTTGTTAATAAAGGACGGACAACGAAAACACGGTACGTCGTTGTTCGAGCGTTTCTACTACACCCGTGTTATTGCTGTCTCCTAAAAGTTTAATCGCTGGCTGGTAGATGCAGCGTGGTTTTGGGGGCATCCAAATCACCAGATCATATAAGCGTTGTACTCAAGCTTACTCTACTTACTTACTTACTTATCAGGCAGACGAACCATGAAGGGTCTGAGCCTGAGCAATTGCTGCCTTCCATCGGTGACGGTCCTGAGCACGCTGCTTCCAGTCATCAAGGCCAAGCTGTCTTGCATCCGCGATGACTTGGTCTTTGTACCGGAGGTTCGGTCTTCCTCTCCTTCTCGAACCAGGAGGCTCGGATTCGAAGACCCTCTTTGCTGGAGCGTTGTTGTCCATTCGCTCGATGTGGCCGAGCCAGTGTAGTCGACGGATTTTTGCCTTCCGGACTACATCCACATCCTTGTACAGCTCGTAGAGTTCGCGGTTGTGTCTTCTCCTCCATTCGCCTTCCTCGCAGACGGGACCATATATCCGACGTAGAATTTTTCTTTCGAAGGCACCAAGAATCAGATCTGCAGCCTTACTTAATGTCCAGCTTTCGGCTCCATAAAGTAGGACTGGCGGGATAAGGGTTTTGTAGAGCATGACTTTGGTCCTGTGAGTCAGGAGTTTCGAGCCCAGTTGTTTTGACAGACCGAAGTAGCATCGGTTGCCAAGGGCGATTCTACGTCGGACCTCCACTACGATGTCATTCGTGGAGTTTACATTTGCCCCGAGGTAGACAAACTCCTTTACTACCTCGAAATTGTAGCTGTCGATTGTAAAGTTTTGGCCCAGTTGTTTTGACAGACCGAAGTAGCATCGGTTGCCAAGGGCGATTCTACGTCGGACCTCCACTACGATGTCATTCGTGGAGTTTACATTTACCCCGAGGTAGACAAACTCCTTTACTACCTCGAAATTGTAGCTGTCGATTGTAAAGTTTTGGCCTAGGTGGTGTGCGGCGGATCGTTGTTTGCTCGACAGCATATATTTTGTTTTGTCCTCGTTGACCTTAAGACCAGCTCGTTTCGCCTGTTCCTCAATTGCCGTGAAAGCTTCCACGATGGCACGTTGGGACCGCGCGACAATGTCGATGTCATCCGCGTATCCCAACAGCTGGACTGACTTGTAGAAGATAGTGCCTTCCGTGTTGACTTTTGCCCGCCGCACTATCTTCTCCAGTACCAGATTGAAGAAATCACACGAAGATGAAGTGAAGATTTGGTCTGTAGTCGATTTGCCGGGCCGGAAGCCGCACTGGTACGTGCCGATTAGTGCGGTGCAAAACGGCTTTAGACGTTCACACAGTACGCTGGATAGGATCTTGTAGGCGACATTGAGCAGGGATATACCTCTGTAGTTCTTGCAGGAGGTAGGATCGCCTTTTTTGTGGATGGGGCATATGGAGCTGATATTCCAGTCGTCGGGCATGCTTTCATCTTCCCAAATTCGGCAAATGATTTGGTGCATGCTCCCTACCATTACATTGCCCCCAGCTTTGAAAAGCTCCGATGGTAAGCCATCTGAGCCTGCGGCTTTGTTGACGTAGACATACCGGAGAGTCTCTCACTTAATTGCTCTTCGTAGGCTCTGGCAATCTCCGGTGTGCTTTGGCGTCCAATGTCAAAAGTTTTTTTTGTCGGCTGGTGCAGCTTTCTGACATTGGACAGGCGAGCTCTGAATCTTGCTGCAACAAGAAAGTGGTCAGAGTCGACGTTTGCCCCCCTGAATGTTCGCACATCCAGGATGTTTGACGCGTGTCTTCCGTCAATAAGCACATGGTCGATTTGGTTGGCGGTTCGACCATCCGGGGATCGCCAGGTTGCTGTGTGGATTTTTTTGCAAGGGAACCTTGTGCTACTTATGACCATATTACGTGCTGTCGCAAAGTCTGTGAGTCGGAAGCCGTTGTCTGTTGTCGTGTCGTGGAGGCTGTGCTTTCCGATCACTCCGCCAAAGATGTTTTCCTTACCGATTTTAGCATTGAAGTCTCCGAGTACGATTTTGACATCGTACTCCGGATAGGCTCCGTAGGCACGGTCCTACTGCGTGAGGATATTTTCCAGTTTTTGTGCGGCCCCCGGAGTGTAGAGTGTTCTTACATTCCAGGAGTGTGCACTCGCAAATCGTAGTCCTTTTTCGCGCCGTGTCGTCGTTGGGGTTCCGTCCGTTCCTCCGAGGCTGCTTGCTCTTCCGTAACAGTTATTTTTTTTTTGTGGGTGGGTTGTTAGCCCTCCGCACAACCGCTGGGGAAACGCTGCATGCATTGGTTCACCTCACAACGGGTGTTGTGAAAGCTATCCAGGGGGCGCCGCTTGGAGGCTGCATTTCAACTGTACTCAAGCTTAGGGCTTTTAAAATAAAGCCAAATCAGAAGAGGTGACATTTTTTGCATCGATCAAGGAAACCTCGACCGACCTCGATTTGATTGATCCAACTAAGTGTTGTGTTAAAATTCGATGTATATTGAAAAATGCATATGGCAGATTTTTAGGGTTCGGCTTTAGATGTAAGTTACGGCAACATAATCGTACCAGTTCAAGGTGGTTTTCAAACATTTGTCAAATTAGTTATGTCCCAAAGCCGTCAAAGGCTGAATTTTTTATTATTGCTTATTGCCTGTTTTTTGAGAAGTAGTTACCTTTGTTGTACGATTTTTTTAAATGTAACTTCTGAAAACATCTTTAGTAATAAGTTCCAATACTGAATTTATTACTCGATTGAACTGGTACAATAAAATCCGCTGAACACACTGAAATTGAACTGCAAATCATTTGATTATTATATCTTTTTAGGCTGAGCATCTTCAAAAACTTTGTACATAAAACCGTAAGAGTTTTCTAAAATAATGAATGTTTATGACTCCCAAGGATTGGATAGCTAGATCAAATTCTTAAAACGAGCAATTAGAACTCAATTTTATTTTAAAAATGCTTACATGTAAGCAATAAATAAGAATCTGGGCAATCGGAGTCTGCAAAATTGCTTCGAGAAATACCAAGTCATGGTACACATTCTATGAAGGTCTTTAATGAGTCCTTTGAACCTACTTCAATGACTGGATAAGGGGAAATGGTATTGATAAATGAGGCAAACCTTCTTCGATGTCAGTACAAGATTATAAGATCAAAAGGTCCACACAAATTTTCTTATTGCAAAACTAAATCGCAGACTATAGATATAGATTTCCAAAATTTTGTTTAAGTAGTTGAGAGTGACGATTAAAAAATCCTTGTATTGTAATTAAATATACAAATGTAAGTGCATACATTTTAGGATCAAAATTGTATTACTAAAAAAAGTAAAACAACTGCCAATTTATCGAAACCTATAACAGTTTAATGCCGAATCCGAACGGCTTTGTTTGAGAAACTTTTTCCAGACAGGAAATATTCTTTGAGCATTGTCAGTAACTCGAAAGAGGTGGGGTCGTCGAAATTGTTTTCGTCGCACAGAGCTGGAATCGAACTTACGACGTCGTGGTTGGGGTCGACGCACATACCCACAACGCCACGGGCCACCACAGTACAGAGTATTTTTAACAAATTTATCCTCATTGATTTTCTAATTTGTACATATTAATCTTTAAGGTTAAGATTTTTATCAACAGTTTGAGTCTCGTGAACTGCTATCATGGATATTTACTATCGAAACAAGTTAAATAGCGAAACCTTAACAATAATTGATAATAGTGATCCTATTCCAGAAATTACTTCCGAACGTCCAACCGAGGAATAGATGCAGTGGACAAAAGCCTGATGAGCGAAGTTTGACCACCTCGTAGTATGCAATCGTTACTCAGAATGTCAAAACAATTTGTATGATTTTAGGCGGCTATTGAGTATATCTGCCAGAAGAAATGTTACACACAACCTGGACGTATAATGAATGCGAACTCGAATTCTTTCTACCAACAGGAAACGAGTTCAATACAATGTTCTCCTTATAATCGTCAAATTGTGTTGCTAGCAGGTTTTTGTTAGTTAGATTTCAATGATCAACACCTAAGTTGATCAGCCTAAACAGTAAGTAAAAATACAACTGTCTAGCTATCAGGTTTTTCGAGAAAATGGTAATTCTATTCAAAGATTTAGCAGAAGTACCCTTTCGTTTTCTTTTAAAAGCAAACTTTATTTTTATTTAGTAAATAAAACATGAATCATCGACCTAGTGGATATCCTTTTCATTTTCGTCTTCGCAAAGGAAAGATTTTATCCTAATACTCTTACAATGCAGTTATCAGAATATACTTACTAGTAGGACATTTTTTGATTTTTTTCCATCTAAAGATATCATGGATCATAAAGCAGAGACAATCTCAAAATCTCCGCTGTATACTGCTGCACATTGTAGTTTTAAACATGTATGTGGGTAAGGCCAATTTTATTGGTTTCGTTTTAAATTGTTCTTTAAAACAAGGCATACCGTTTATCAAAAGCAAACCTCTCACATTAATTTCTCAGAGATGTCCTTTACAAACTGCGATATACATAAACAACTATATATTAAGCTAAAAAAAAGATTCTTTTGAGAGGTTAATTACACAATCGAATAGTTGTCCGTATTCGCAATAAAATTAATCACGAAAGAGCAATGCAATATTTCCAAAAATAATAAAACATAAAACCTACGGCCTATGACCAACATTATTGCTGCTTAGAAGGTCTATTCCCACTTTAATTCAATTAGCACTGACATTTTTTTTAATTAAATTCTGCGTGAAGGAGAATTTTCACAAAGTCGTCCTTGCGGGCGTGATCATGCAACCGAGACACTTTATGGTGCTAAACAAAACCTCTTACCCCGCGGTTATCTGAGGACTCATCTTTAAAATTGTGCGGCATGAAATGGGGTAACGGTCAGATGCCTAATCCAAAAGAATTATTTTTTCCTCATTCTCTCATATTAGACGATTTTTTCGTAATTCGTGGTAAGCAAAATTCCACGGGGATATGGTACCATAAGCATCTGGTGAGTGTTTATCGCTGATATTGACCCAATGCAATAAAATAGGATTAGGTAAATCTTGAGTCAGTTTAAAATAATATATTTTATACACCATAATACGCTGAATAATTACTGGCTATGTCATTTAGAAACATTTTGAAGAGCAAGTTACACATTATTTCTCAAAAGGTTGATTTTGAAAGTTATTCATTCACATATTGGATGAGGTGGCAACCACTAGAACCGCGTGCGCCAATGTTTTCTCGTAATTGAAAGGCATGTAAATGTCGAAATTTGATAGGCTTTCCTTGACACTTGCAGATCAGGAATACGTACTCTCAAGGAAGGAGAAATGGAAAGTAGAATTGTCGCTTGATGATTAGAGTGGTTCCCAAGAAAGATCTTAGATAGTTGATTGCACACAATAACAATTTCACTTTTAATTAAATTTTTTTTCGTAATTTCGGCCAACTCTTGATGAGGTGACTGAGTATTTTAATATCCACCTCATATGAATACTGGAATATTGTGACAAATCGAGTAGTTTCAAAACTGATTAACTCGTTAGAGGCGGAGCGACCTTTCAGGGAGAGCTTGCTTAGCCTCCAACCACAGGTTATTATGTAACAGATGAGACTATGAACGTTAAATCTAATTGGTTTTTGCAGTGGTTATATCTGCTTATATATATTTGTCTGTTGGAAGAAACTTATGCTTGAAGAGATAACTTAACTTTCATGTCATTATAATGGTTCTATTTTGGCCTAAAATGTAACTATTTTCAGCTGAACATTGTTAATGTATGTGGCGCTACAGCCCGTAGAGGGCTAGGGCTTAGCTTCTCAGCAACTACTCATGTTGTGCGTGCTATTGTTCACTCACAAGTAGGACACATCTACAATTTTATGTCGACTCAGAATGGCTAAGTTTGAACCGTCGTACAGACTAGGGATCTACCTCGACAACTGAGTCGTCGTTTGTTTCGAAATTCAAAAGATTATCAAGATTTTTAAGATTTAATATCAAGCTAGAAGGCTTCTTATTGATCTAAAGTAATTGCATGTAAGAAGGACTTATTATTCAGTTCTTTCAGCTTCATTATCTGATGCCTGAGATTTCTTATGTCGAAGTTTTCTTATGTTTCGATGCATACAGTGGGCAAATTATTCTGACGGTTGCATAACATCTTACTTAGTTGCCAATGGTATAGACTTCAATGGTATAGTCATTTTCAAATATCAAATTGTATATTTTATGAATAGCAGTTTAGTCTCAATTAAATCAAAACAGTATGTTACTTAATGCTTCTACAATATAATACAGGCAGGAGTTTGTAAAAGCGAATACTTGAAAGACGATAAAAATAAATTAATAAATAAAACAACGTCCAGCAAAGGCACGCAACTGCAACAGAAATCTTTGTTTGGGAATAACGATAGAACTGCAGTACCATTACTGTTCGCCTGTTTAACTTGGAAGTAATAGTAATAGTAGCAGGTGGCAGGAGTGGAGGAGTGATGCTATCGGTAAAATTCGGATTATAGATTATATGAAACAGTTTATTTTAACAGAAGATATTAGTGCAACTTAAATCTAAAGGCTGCAAACACATCACAACAAGGAAAACTGTTTTGATTTTTTATTTGTTAAAAGTTCCGCAAAGAGTAACAAAAAAAGGAATTAAAACAACGGAATCATAAATCAGATCAAAAAACAGGGGCAAAGTAACACGTTTTTCTACCATGCATTGCCTTTTATGTTTCGTTTTATTTGGTGTATTTTGCGCCAAAAGAAAGTAGACAATTTTTGTTAACGATGCTAGTTCGAGGCAGTTTTGTTGCATTCGGTGGGATTTTTTCAAATGGCATGCACTTTCCATAACCGCAAAACCCGTGATTTGTTTTGATTTCTTTGATGTTTATTCTTACAAGAAACAATGAAATCTTGTTTTTCGAAAAAAAAAAATTACGTTTCGCCTTATCTGGTGTGTTTTTAGCCAAATAAAATGTTATATACACCTAGTTATGTTTTTACACGGCAGATTGGTTCCAGAATAAACCGTGTAAAGTAAGAAATTGGGACTTCCCCTAAATTTGTGCTATTTACATTTGCTTTGACCAGTAAATTTGCTTGAACGCGCAAAAAGGGAATTCCCTTAAATTTGTGATATGAATATACTTCGCAAAAATAAATTCGTGTAAAAAAATTAAAAATATTTTATTTTCAAACCGTGTTATATCAAGACCGTGTAAAAACAGAATTAGGTGTACTTATAAATTTGTCCTTGAAAACACACTTCGATTGGTACTATTAAAAGGCAGATAAAATGCGATTGCAGGAATAATATACGCATGACAGCAGCAGCCAACGGAAAACATATTTCTGTTCTGCGTGATGTAATGCAAAATGCAATTAAGGTATTACGGACTTGTTGCACTGGTTTAATTCTCGAGAAAAGTAAATTCATTTTATCAATTTATATTGGCCCGTGGCGTTGTGGGTATGTACGTCGACCCCAACATACTTGAACCTCGACATCGTAGGTTCGAACGATGGTTTGGACGACAAAAAATAATTTTCACAGCCCCACCTCTTTGGAGCCACTGACAATGCTCAAAGAGTTCTCCTGTCTAGAAAAAGCTTCTCAAATTTGGCTGTCCGGAGTCGGCATAGAATTGTAGGTCCCTTCCACTCGCGAGAGCACAATAGCACGCACAACACAATTCGTTGCTGATGAAGTTAGGCTCTTGCCTTCAACGAGTTGTAGCGCCACCCATATTGTTATATCATAATATATATTAAACGGAATAGTAACCTTGATTTAACCACCCAATATATGGTATAAAAGCAGTACAAAATGTGCGGACAAATGTTCTTAAATCAGCACTCGTCACTTCTCTAGAAAAAGCAAAAAAAAAAAAACATTACTGTTTGTAGTCAGCATAAAGTTGTCGGTGATCATTCAACTAGCTCAACGAGTTCCTCTAAATGTATTTAATTATGTATTTTTAGACTTGTCACGATGGTATGCCGGTCATTATATCAATACACCTAGGTTAAAGAAAATACACAATGCGGATGGTGAAAGGACTGTAATGGACCTTATAGAGCCAACCTCAATACAAATTTGGTATCAGAGCATGAGTGTACAGTGTTCGCTTGTATGAGGAAACGGCTCTCCATTAACTAACGTGCTCAGAAATCATTTAAATAACGTATTAATGGTTAGCAATGAACAGAACTGTTTATATTGGGGTGTATTCAATGAAATGCATTTTGATAGTCGGAAACTATCCTTAGAATAGCTCATTTTTGAAAAATTGAAATATGAAGACGAATATTCAGATGGTACTGGAACCTGCCAATTTTGCACTGCAGCAATTGCAAATGGGAAGTTTATAGCAGACTTTGTAGAGTAGTAGAATAATCACTATCATGTATGTATTCAATCTTAGTTTGACACACTATTTTTCGAATAAGCAAAACTCCTCATAATTGTAGTGATGTGGCCAAGCGCTCGTAGCTCACGGAGTTATTTTTTCGTCAAGTTTGTGTGTAAAATATGGTTGTTGTCAGAGAGGTCTGAAGGCTTGTAGAAGAGTTATTACATATCAGATGTTTGGTGTCAATTTGACATAATCTAGTGTCGATCAAACCACCGAAACCGGCTTGAGTCCCACATGTGCCCTCAAACTCTGAGCGAATAAGTTAACAGTGTTTGCTGCGACATGTGCGTCGGAACCTTAAAATTGCAATCGGCAACAAAAAAAAACAACTCGAAAATGTTGCACCGTAAATAGAAGTTATGAGACGAAATAGTGAGTCACATATTACGTTGCAAAAAAATTAAGACTTGGTAGGACCAATGTTTGAACTGACTTTTATTCGAAATCAAAGCCTCATTTCGCGGACACATTTTTAAATTTTCTTTAAAACCAGCATTGTGTGATTGCATAGTATGCACCACAAACTACCTACTTCGACTACCTAAGCAGAAACAAGGGATATGTCATTGTTGTTGCGTTTACAAAAAAGTGAAATTCGTGATAAGATGTTTATGTGGACACAAAGGGTTGTTATCGGTAAATGGTTTTAATGTTAATATCGGTGTATTACTCTTACTTAATATTTTAATCAAGTAAATAATATACATTCTTCATTTGTATATTATCTTATTTCTTATCTCAGTGTAACTACGGCTTCGTACATGCACAGCATTTTTATTATTGGCATAGTAAGTTATTTATTTATGACAATGTTACTCAGGATAACTCAATTCAGATTATTATAAATCTTAATTTAACACTTAACACTAGTAAAACTATGAATAGGTAAGTTAAAGTTTTTTTTTTAATAATTTAAAATCATTTTTCATCATAATAATTTGTATTCTTACAATTATTTAGTTCCGATGTGCTTGAGAGAGATCGTTGGACAGACAAAAAAAGACTGAAAACTAAAATTCGAGTATCCATCGCGAGTTCATTCCACACGCGCGACTTTAAATCAAACTGAACTCTATCCGAAATTTGTTCTGAACTATTCAAATACGATTCTTAACAACAACTGACTGCGAATAAATGAATATTTCCATCGGTTACCCTCTCAACTGAACTGGGATACGAATTCAAATCCGAGTATTTTCTGGCACTCAACCAAACTGCGCATGCTGTTCAAATCGTGAACTTCGTTCATACATAATAATCGTGAAATTCCTTTCTTTTTTGGCGATTCTCATTTGAAGGAGGTGATGATGTAGATTATTACTTCCCCCGTGTGCTGAACTAGACATGATAGTGTGGAGCATACATACTGGGAGTTCTTCGCTGCTAAGTCCACGGAAGAAACACAGAAAGTGTTCCCGTGGGTATTTATGATTTGAATTGAAAGTAAATTTAACATTTTTGCTGATGAGAGTGTTTGGTGGAAACTTCTTAACGAACGTGCTAATTAGGAACGGTCATGTATGTAATCAGAGCATACTTGCATTGTTTTCGAAATCGCTTACCTTTCCGAATTCACGCACATGGAATATGCTGATTTGCTTCTTTGTAAGAACTCATCTTATATAACTGAAGTATCGCTAATTAAATCAAGCGCCGTTCTGTACTCTGTTGAGATTAGTTTGAGATATGTGCTCTCTCTATATATATTAAATTAATGAATGAAAGCTATTTTCATATACATACAACACAAATAGATTACTTTTTGGTAGCTTTGATTAATTTATGTAAACCACTTCAAACAATAATTATCTCTCGTCATCGCTGCATCGGATGCAGGACAGTTTGGCACTATTGATTTGAAGTTGACTAATTTTTGGCTGGCTCAGACCCTCCATGGGTAGTAGAGCGTTCAACGATGACTAGATATAGTTCGATGCTCATTTACCATACCATGTTATATTGGAAAAATTGTATTTATTCTTTTTTTGCAACGTAGGCACTGTGTTAATCTTGTGGATTAAATAAATTCTCGCGAATTAACATATCGCAACCTAACCGCGGTTCCTACACCTCAACATCCATAAAGGGACATGGCGGTCCCCAGATCAATCAACCGTAAACCAGATTGATCACGTTGCAATCGACGTCCGACACTCCTCCAGCATTCTTGATGTCCGAACGTTCCGAGGAGCCAATGTTGACTCGGACCATTTCCTTGTTGTAGCCAATGTAAGAATCAGGATATCACGAGAACAACGGAGACGAGAACGAACACCACGGTTTGACGTCGCAAAGCTACAATCGCAGCGGACTGCCAGGATCTTTGCCGACCGAGTCTCCCAGAAACTCTCTGTAAGTTCGACGCCACCTGCACAAACCATCGAAGATGAATGGAGTCGTTGTCAAGAAGCCATCAAAGAAGCCGCCACTGATGTGCTGGGTTTTACCACCTAGAAGGAAACCATGGTTTGACGACGAGTGCAGGCAGGCACATGCAGCCAAACAGGAGGCCTATAAGGCAACGCTGCATCGAAAAACGAGGGCTGTTCGTGAGCTCTACGAACAGAAGAGAAGGGAAGAGCAGAAAAAAGAAAGAGCATGAGAAGCGCGCGGTCGAGGAGATGGAGAGGTGTTATGGCAGGAATGACGTCCGAAAGTTTTATCAAAGGGTAAAACAATTATCCAATGGATATAAAACTCGGACAGAAGCCTGTCGGGATGGAAATGAACGTCTGGTAGTAGAGTCGTCGATACTGAGAATCTGGAAAGATCATTTCTGCAGACAGTTAAACGGCGATGAGGACCAAAATACCGCTGTCAGGCAGAATGTTCCACTCAATCTGGACGATGAGAGATGCGAATACCGTCCCCCAGACTTAGACGAGGTCAAGGTAGCTGTTGGCGCAGCTTGAAGCGTCAACTACCAGCGCCGCTATATCGGCTGCGTGCGAGACGTTTTAGTAATAGACACCAATTCGTAGGCGTTTATTCAAAAATACCTTTATTAATTTAAAGATTATAATTAGTTTGTTATTAGTTATAAGATAAGGGATGAAGACTTACTGTCTCGGATGGCTAAGTATATTGTTATTTGATTTGGAGTTATAATGAAACTATTACGTATTCTCGATTGTTCTCCAAATGTCAAATAGGAGAAGCCTAAGATAACTAGATTTTAAATTGCCTACTTATTATAACTAAGTGAGCAGATGCTTTTCTGCTCGCAACACTCCCCCTTCGTAGGTCGACCCGTGCTCTGATCGTCGGAGTTTCCAATGTTCAGGACTGCTAGTTTCACCGCAGGCCTGTGGTAAGTGCCGCTGTTGGTTTGCACCCACGCACTTCGAACTTGACCGTCTTTGGATATCTTGAGTGACCCGTTCTTTTGGCCAACAGTTTCTGGGGCTGTTGGGATCCGCAATTAGGACAATATCGCCCACCTCTATTGGTTTCGCGGGCGTAACCCATTTTGCGCGCTTGGTAAGTGTAGGCAAATACTCCACTACCCAGCGCCGCCAGAAGAGTTCCGCAAATCGCTGTGAAGCCAACCAATTATTTTTAAGCACTTTAGCCCTATCGTCGAGTACTGCCGCAGGTTTTGAACCGTTTGACGATCCTAACAAGAAATGATTGGGTGTGAGAGCCTCTTGGTTTTCGTGGTCCAGTGGAATGTATGTCAGTGGCCTAGAACAATATTTTCCGCTTCTATCAGCATACTTCGCAGCAGCTCATCCGATGGATTCCGGGTTTGAGCAATAGCGTATAGGGTAGTTTTAATAGACCGCACCAATCTCTCCCAGTTCCCCCCCATGTGCGGCGTGCCTGCTGGTATAAACTTCCAACACGTGGTGGTGGGGGTGAAGACCTCCACCAACTTCTCCTTTTCGACGGCCTTTAGAGCTTCCCTTAATTCCTTTTCCGCACCGTGGAAGTTAGTAGCGTTGTCGCTGTGGATCTCAACAGGTTTGCCTCGCCTTGCTATAAAATTACGGATGCAGAGTATGCACGAGTCGTCAAGCTGTGGGCGATCTCAATGTGAACAGCTCTCGTGGTCAGGCATGTAAATAGTATCTCTTTTCAATCCTCCTACCGACAGTTATACTGATCGGCCCGAAATAGTCGATTCCTGTGAAAGAGAAAGGCCGACAAAACGAGGCAAGTCTAGCAGCAGGCAACTGTCCCATAATGGGTGGTTGAGGACGAACTTTATTATTATTGCATCGTTGACACCGTCGTCGTCAGCTTGTCAGCTTGGCTCTCAATCGTCCAATGTAGAACTTCTGCCGCAGCTCGTTGATTACAATCTCGTGCATGTACTGGCAGTGAGCGCTCATTATTATGAGGTCTGTGATTGCGTGGGATCATGGTGGATTCCATGGTCGATCCGCCCGTGCGCTCGAATTATACCTTTGGCATCCAAGAATGGACACAGGTTAAAGAGAGGGCTGCACCGTTCCACCTGGCGATTCGCCTTTAAATCCGCAACTTCTTCTGTGAATACGCTAATTTGAGCCTCCCGAATCAGTGCATTTTCTGCCAGCTGAAGCTCGTTCTGTCACTGAGGCCCGCATTCTCTGGCGAGTCTGTTTTCGCTCTTTGCGTTGTGGATAAATCGATGTACGTACGCTGAGCTTCTAAGCAACCGTTTCCAACTTGAAACCTTGTGAGAACGAAAAACGTCTGCTCTGCACGACATATGTCCGTTCACAAACTGCGTTATAGCTCTTCTCTGGTAAATTCTTCTGATACTTCTTCTTGCGGCCAGCAATCTTGGTAGGATCGTAGGAATTGTGGTCCGTTAAACCACCGACTGTTGGGTTGAAATTCGGGCGGTCCACTCCGATGGCTCGGTAAGCTCAAGTATCTCGCTAACGCGGAATGCAACAAATTGTCGGTATCTTCGATGGTCTGAGCGAAGCCAGCACAATACGGTTTTGGAGTCCGACCAGAAGAATCGGTTGGCAAACTGTATGGAATGTGATTCAACGATACATTTCGCAAATCGTGAGCCAAGAACAGCCGCTTGTAGCTCAAGGCGAGGGATAAACAGTGCCTTAAGGGGTGCCACTCTTGTTTTTGCCCCAATCAGGCGTGTTTCAATAGCTTCAAGGTTGGAAGCCCGAACATAAGCGACTGCAGCAAAGCCATTTTCGCTGGCGTCAACAAATACGTGAAGTTGAACATCGGCTCCCCAGTCCTTGGTGATGTAGTATCTTGGAATTCTTACTGTTTCCACTTCAGGTAAGTGAACCCATCTCAACCATTTACCATATTCTGCGTCCTTAAGCGCGGCATCCCAATCGATGTTAGAGCGCCAGACTTCTTGCAGGAGAACCTTTATATACATTAAAAAGTGCGCTAATAAACCCAATGGATCGAAGATGGTCATTAAGATTCTGAGAACCTCACGCTTTGTTGGACGTCAGGAGCCAGAGAAGATCAGCAGGTTTAGCGTTTATCTGATAGGTAAGACAATCTATTGGGATGCACCACTACATCCCGAGAACCTTTGCCGTCCCAAGTTGAATATCCACGTCTAGATTTACTCTGTCAGAAGGTTCCGACTTAAGTGCCTCAAAACCGCGGGCGAATTCGAGACCCAATTCCTTATGTGAAAGCCACCGCACTTATGGATGTGTCGAATTTCTTGGGCTAATTGGATAGCCTCTTTCTCCGTCGAAACACTATCCATTAAGTCGTCGACATAGTGGTTCTCCTTAATGGAACGGACTGCCCTAGGGAACTTTTCAGAAAACCGATCTGCATTTTTGTTCTTTACATACTGTGCGGTGCAGGGAGAACAGGTGGCTGCAAAGGTTATGACCGACATTGCATATGTATGCAGGTTTCCTTCTTAACAGCCACCCCACAGGAAACGTTGATAGTTCTGATCTACTTTCCCTATGCGAACCTGGTGGAACATTTCCATAATATATCCACAGATAGCCACCCTGTTCTGTCGAAATTTATAAAATAGGAGGTCAGTGGCGTAAGTTGATCAGGGCCCTTTATTAACATCGAGTTTAACGATACACCTTGAACTGCGGCTGCTGCGTCCCAAACCAATCGTTACCCGGCTTGTTTGGATTCTCTACGGGGAAGATCGGGAGGTACCATGATTTATGCCGTCCTTACGCGACTTCTTTAGGCGACAGCATACGAGCATAGCCCTTTTCGATGTACTTGTCAATTTTTTTGTTCAGCGTCGCAGCAAGTTGTGGTTCCCGTCGCATCCGCTTTTGAAGACATTCCAACCGCCATAGGGTAGCTGTTCGGCAAGCAAACTTGATCTTTCTTCCAGAGGAGAGTTGTTTCGTACCTTCCGTTTTTGTGAATGGTGTGGTTGTTCAGTAGGTCTAGAGCTCGCTGGTCTTCACTCGAGAGCAGAGTTTTTCTCGTATTTAGGGCACCAAAGTTATCTGTACACAGAAACTCCTTTACAAAACTTTGAAGGTTAGAGTCGTTGTATTCACATACATGGAAGCTATGACCTTCGAGATCTCCTCTTTGGCTATCTCGCCTAACCGAACACTTGCCGTGCACCACCCATCCAAGGCGGGTTTTGGTAGCGACTGGCTCTTGCGATCCTCCTTCTTGGCACTTTAAAGGAAGTGCTAGTTTGGCATTGTTGAGACCTATAAGCAGGCGTGGAGTCGCGTGATTATATGATTCAATTGAGATCCCTCTTAGGTGCTCATACTTCGTTTGCAACTCACTGAGGTGCAATGATTGAATCGGTAAACGCAGGCTGTCCACGGTATGGACGTCATTAAGTCTGTACCTTTCAGCGTTTGGCAACGTACTGGAGATCTGCAAATTCAATACTTCGGAGTTTTGCTCATACCTTGAGGTGTTCCGGTCCACCTTAAGCACAGCGATTACTCTGTCCATCAGGGTTAAGGATGAACCGTCGTCCAAAAGTGCATGTGTATGTAGCTGAACTCCGTCGCCATACAGGATTACCGGCACCACCCGGAATAGGACCGATTCAAATTCGTTGCGTTGGGGATTAACTCCCTTCTGCGAGTGCACCGTAACAGTTCCAGCACTGGAGCCCATTCCTTCCTTGTCCCTCTGATAATTGTAAAGGAGACTATGGTGATTGAGAGTACAGCTATTCACACCACAAAGTGTTCTAGATTTGCACCTGTTACTCACGTGTTGCTTCAAACACCGCCGACATAGCTGATGCTTTCTGACTTCCATCCATTTTTCAGTCCGATTTAATTGCTGGAACTGTTTAAAGGCGGCTACTGAAGAGCAGTCATTACCACAGACACAGCATTTGTGCCCTGGTTTATTGTTGCTCGAATTGGACCCTTGATAATGGGCGTTGAGGTAGCCCTTCTCTTTGGTACCTTTATTTCGATTCTTTGGCTCTTCGAAGGTTGCTGCAGTGTTCGTCACTAGAACTCCATTCGCAGCTTCAGCCATCTGGTACACCCACCTACTGAAGTGGGAAAGTGAACAGGTCTGCAACGTCTGCTTATAAATCGCCTAATTCAGGCGTATTGCAGGGGGCAATTTCTCTACTAGCTCCTGCATCAGCATCGGGTTGTTCAGGTGGTCAACTAGTCCAGTAGCTTCAATAGTGGCGCAGAGATTCTGCACGGCCAGAGCGAAGGTGACAATCGTTTCCAACTTCTCGGCTTTCGGAGGTGGCGTGGAGTGAATCGCTTGAAGGAGGGAGTTAATAATGACTTCGGGTCTTCCGTACAGCATTTTAAGTGTTGCAATTACTTGGCGTACACAATTGAGTTGGATTAGATTACCGCATTAAGCGCGTCTCCCTTGAGGGCCCTCTGCAACCGAATTAGGTTTTCCTCGTCTGAGAAGCCGCATAAGTCCGTGCTTCTGTTGAAATTTGAAATAAAGAGCGGCCACTCGGCAGGATTTCCTCCGAAAACTTGTAAATCGCGGGCTATCAGATTTCGTGCTGCTAAATGGTTCCTATTAAGGTTTACATACGGACGGTCCTCCACTCGCGGCTCAAATGTACACGGCAAGTGTCGTATTTGTTGCTCAGGAGGCTCCTCCATGTGTTGTAGACCATGAATGGGTTGATGCTGCTGCAGGTACCTTCGTTGCCCTCCATTGTCCGACGCCCGTATGTGGGTTTTGTTGTGAATTTGTGATGAATCGTCATTTGCTTTCCCTACTGAACTCCAACGATTCCAGGGGTTTGCCTTTTCAATCCAGACATCGGCGTTTGCTCTTGACGGAGCAACACCTTCAGGTTCATCGTCATCGCTTTCTGAAGCTGCCATCTGACTAAGGATACGATATTTTTGGGATAGGTAATCCCTATCTCGCTTCTCCCTAAGTTCTTTCTCCTCCTCCAACCGTTGTAGTTCTATCTGGGCTTGTTTCTTCGATGCCCTCGACGATCCGGAACTGATGGAGATTCGTCGCTGTTGGTCGTTGGGGATCGAGTTGGTATTCCTCCCGGGATCAAACGAATTATTGTTACGAAAATTGTGGTGTGTTTTATGGGGTGGAGTTGTCAATTCCTCTGCTTGTGGCACACATATAGCAGTTGTTTAATGTGCTTCCAAAGAATTAGCAACTGTGACGGCAGTACTTTTTCCCACATTTGACGTTATATTGGCTAAGTTGGCAGCGACCGCAAAACCTCCCCCAGAGGAACCAAGCAATTAAATATTTTTACCTGTACACGTGTTGCACAAATACGGTGCATCTTGTATAGAGCTGTCTACACCAGCGCAGGAGTAATGATTCCACGCTTCGCAGCTATCGCATTGGACCATGTTGCCAGCCGAGTCGGGCTCGTCACACGAACAGCAATTATATTCCTCTTGTGACTGGATAGCGGGTGTCCTCACGGGTGATCGGCACACTTTCCTGGATCCGGCAAAAGAGTCACTAGTGGTGGGTTTCTTTGGCGGCTTTTGGAATCACACAATTGGTAGATTCTTCTTGATGACTAGTATTTTTGAAATTGTTGGAGCAGCTTGAAGCGTCAACTACCAGCGCCGCTATATCGGCGGCGTGCGAGACGTTTTACTAATAGACACCAATTTGTAGGCGTTTATTCAAAAATACCTTTATTAATTTAAAGATTATAATTAGTTTGTTATAAGTTATAAGATAAGGGATGAAGACTTACTGTCTCGGATGGCTAAGTATATTGTTATTTGATTTGGAGTTATAATGAAACTATTACGTATTCTCGATTGTTCTCCAAATGTCAAATAGGAGACGCCTAAGATAACTAGACTACTACTACTTATTATAACTAAGTGAGCAGGTGCTTTTCTGCTAGCAACAGTAGAAATATCAAGACTGAAGTCTAACAAAGCTGCTGGAGCGGACGGTTTGCCCGCTGAAATATTTAAGACAGCTGGAGATGATCTGGTAGGGCGCATGCACCAGCTCATCTGCAAGATATGGTCTGGATATGGTTGGATATGGTTTGCCCGATCCACAAGAAAGGAGACCCCTTCAACTGCGGATCAGTCTTCTTAACATCGCGTACAAGATATTCTCTGCCGTGTTGTGTACCCTCCTGAAGCCGTTCATTAATAACCTGATAGGTCCATATCAGTGTGGCTTCAGGCCAGGAAAGTCCACAACAGACCAAATCTTCACACTACGGCAGATCCTGGAAAAGACCCAAGAAATGCAATTCGATACTCACCATCAGTTCGTCGATTTCAAGGCCGCATATGACAGCGTGCATAGAGACGAGCTATACAGCGCCATGTCTAGTTTTGACATTCCTGCCAAACTCGTTAGGCTGTGCAGGATGACGATGGAGAACTCTTGCTGCTCCATCAAAGTCGGTAACGAACTCACCGAGACCTTCAATGTCAAAATAGGTTTTAGACAAGGCGACGCGCTGTCATGTGATTTCTTTAACATCTTCCTGGAGAGAAACTCACACGCCAACACTAGAGGCACGATCTTCCAGAAGTCCGTGCAATTGTTAGCATACGCCGATGACATTGACGTGATTGGCAGAACTCAGCGAGCCGTCAGTGAGGCTTTTGCTAACATTGAGACGGAAGCGGCTAAAATGGGTCTGGCGGTGAATGACGGCAAAACGAAGTATATGCTGTCCTCAAAAAAGGACATACAACATCGACGTCTTGGACAGAGCGTCACAATGGGCAGCTATAACTTCGAGGTAGCCAAGGACTTCACTTACCTCGGCTCCGGAGTAAACTGTACAAATAACATCAGTACCGAGATCAAGCGTAGGATAACTCTTGCCAACCGCTGTTTCTTCGGGCTCAAGAGGCAATTGAGTAATAGAGCCCCCTCTCGAAGAACCAAGTTGACTCTGACAGCGACATGAGCCTAGTTAGGCGTCTACGGATCCAACGCCGACGGTGGCTAGGTCATGTAAAGCGTATGGAGACCACAGCTCCGACCCGAAGAATCTTCGAATCCGAACCTGTCGGGCAACGCAACAGAGGATGCCCGCGTTTAAGGTGGCGCAACCAAGTGGAGAAGGACCTCAACCAACTTGGTGTGCGAAACTGGAGACAGCTAGCCAGGGATCGCGCTAGTTGGAGAGGCATGTTGGTTGAGGCCCAGGTTCACCCCGGACTGTAGCGCCACACAAAGAAGAAGAAGAAGAACCTAACCGCAAATTTATAGTATGTAACTGGCATTTTAAGCAAAAATGAGTTAATGATATAGTTCGGCAGTTTATTCGGTCTGTTTTTTTTTTTTAAACATTCCAGATATATATTACAGAGAAAGTGTAAAGGGCACATTTTTATGTTCAAAAATGTTAATTTTGTTGCTTACGATAATTTGGCGGTTATGCGCCGCAGTAGCCCGAGTCAGTCGGAATTAAACTTCATGATGGCTCACTGCTTCTTTGTCGAGCATAGTGTAATGTACTATACGCATTGCCATTAGAGGGACATCGATAGGTATCCTTCGCCCTAGTTCTCGCAGATACAGAAAATAGCCGGTTACTAGCGGTAGATTGCATGCACGGTCGCGAAGGCAAAGCTAACTAATTCAAGTGGTTCGGAAATTACCAATTACCGCTCAATTCCTGGCATAAATACGTTTATTCATACATACCTTTAGCTTCAAAATGACAACCCTGTTTTTTTTTCGTGGTGAGCACCACATCTTAAATCGTCTATCAATCTATTAATCTAGTATCTCACATATCAGGACTGCGACTCATGAAGGCCATAAACATGAACTATGCTGTCTTCCATCTGGACAAGATGGGCCGAGCTGTCTTGCGTGCCCGATGACTTGGCTTTTCTACAGATGTGCAGTATTCTTATACTTCCCGAACTAAGAGGTTAGGATCCAGTAAAACGTGTGTGTGAAAGCTAAATAACGCCGAATTTGCCAGTAGGTCCTTATTTCAACTTGCTAATGTGAAATAAACCGTGTCGGTCTTATTTCACTATCAATTTATAACAATTCAGTTGTGGGCTTATAAACCTCAAAGGTGGAATTTAACCTTTAATCATCTTTTCGCAGGGTTTAACAGCACACGCGACTCCGTCGCTCCGCTAAAGGTATGTCAAAAATTGTTTGGCAGGTGCCTATAGCTAAATGAACAATATCTTTAAAACTTTTTAACGGATTGTAACGATATGTATACATAAAAACGATCGAATCTGTCAAAAAGTTTCAAAGATTATAACGATTTATTGTTTGCGTTAGCCCTTAAACCTATCCGGACCCTTCGCCCAATGGTAAAATAAATGGGCCTGGCCTTCCAGCTGGGGGTTGTGCGTGGGGTTAACGCCCTCACCACGCAAAAAAAACTATGTTCAGAGACGACCAATTGCTTCTGACCGATTTACTGTTGACGACCCTAGCAAACGAACAAATGACCATGCTGTGAGGTCTCTTAACAGACAACGTGCAGCCGAAGAACTCGCGGAGGCCCTTGACTACTATAAAGCATATATCACCGCCATCCAGGAAGTGCGATGGAATAGGCCGGGCAAGAAGAGTATGAAAAACTGCGACATCTACTACGGTGATTGCAGCAGAGAGAGGCACTTATTTGGATGTGGATTTGTTGTTCGAGGCAGACTTAGGCAAAAAGTCTTAAGCTTTGTCTGTAAAAGCGAACGCCTCATTATAATCCGCATCAAGGCTACATTCGGCAACATCAGCCTGATTTGCGCCCACGCCCCGACAGAGGACAAAGATGATAGTAGCAAAGATGACTTCTATGATCTCCTAGAAAGAACATACGATCAATGCCCCAGCTTTGACACCAAGAGATTTCAACGCTAAGCTGGGCAAAGAAGAAATCTTTGCTAAAGTCATCGGGAAACACAGCCTACACGACACCACGTCCAGTAACGGACTAAGGCTGGTGGACTTTGTCATGGGACGTAACCTCTCTGTTGCTAGCACGCACCTCAACATCCATAAAGGGACATTGCGGTCCCCAGATCAATCAACCGATCGACGTCAGACACTCCTCTAGCATTCTTGATGTCCGAACGTTCCGAGGAGCAAATGTTGACTCGGACCATTTCTTTGTTGTAGCCAAGGTGAGAATCAGGATATCAAGAGAACTGCGGAGTAAAGAAAGAACACCACGGTTTGACGTCGCAAAGCTACATTCGCAACGGACTGCTATTATCTTTGCCAACCGAGTCTCCCAGAAACTCTCTGTAAGTTCGACGCCGCCTGCACAAACCATCGAAGAAGAATGGAGTCATTGTCAAGAAGCCATCAAAGAAGCCGCCACGACACCACCTAGAAAGAACCCATGGTTTGACGACGAGTGCAGGCAGGCACATGCAGCCAAGCAGGGGGTCTTCAAGGCAACGCTGCATCGAACAACGAGGTCTGTTCGTGAGCTCTACGACCAGCAGAGAAGGGAAGAGAACCGGCTTCTTAGAAGAAAAAAGAAAGAAAGAATGACGTCCGAAAGTTTTATCAAAGGGTAAAACAATTATCCAATGGATATAAAACTCGGACAGAAGCCTGTCGGGGTGGAAATGGACATCTGGGAGTCGCAGTCGATACTGAGAATCTTAAAAGATCATTTCTGTAGACTGTTAAACGGCGATGAGGACCAAAATACTGGACGATGACAGACGCGAATTCCGTCCCCCAAACTTAGACGAGGTCAAGGTAGCAATATCAAGACTGAAGTCTAACAAAGCTGCTGGAGCAGGTGGAGATGATCTGGTAAGGCGCATGCACCAGCTCATCTGCAAGATATGGTCTGAGGATAGCATGCCCGACGAGTGGAATCTCAGTATCGGTTGCCCGATCCACAAGAAAGAAGACCCCTTGAACTGCGCCAACTATCGAGGGATCAGTCTTCTTAACATCGCGTACAAGATATTCTCTGCCGTGTTGTGTACCCTCCTGAAGCCGTTCATTAATAACCTGATAGGTCCATATCAGTGTGGCTTCAGGCCAGGAAAGTACACAACAGACCAAATTTTTACACTACGGCAGATCCTGGAAAAGACCCAAGAAATGCAAATCGACACTCACCATCTGTTCGTCGATTTCAAGGCCGCATATGACAGCGTGCATAGAGACGAGCTATACAGCGCCATTTCTAGTTTTGACATTCCTGCCAAACTCGTCAGGCTGTGCAGGTTGACGATGGAGAACTCCCGCTGCTCCATCAAGGTCGTTATCGAACTCACCGAGACCTTCAATGTCAAAAAAGGTTTTAGACAAGGCGACGCGCTGTCATGTGATTTCTTTAACATCTTCCTGGAGAGAAACTCACACGCCAACACTAGAGGCACGATCTTCCAGAAGTCCGTGCAATTGTTAGCATACGCCGATGACATTGACGTGATTGGCAGAACTCAGCGAGCCGTCAATGAGGTTTTTGCTAACATTGAGACGGAAGCGGCTAAAATGGGTCTGGCGGTGTATGACGGCAAAACGAAGTATATGCTGTCCTCAAAAAAGGACATACAACATCGACGTCTTGGACAGAGCGTCACAATGGGCAGCTATAACTTCGAGGTAGCCAAGGACTTCACTTCACACTTCTCACACTTCACGTCTACGGATCCAACGCCTACGGTGGCTAGGTCATGTAGAGCGTATGGACACCACAGCTCCGACCCGAAGAATCTTCGAATCCGAACCTGTCGGGCAACGCAACAAAGGACGGCCGCGTTAAAGATGGCGCACCCAAGTGGAGAAGGACCTCAACCAACTTGGTATGGGAAATTGGAGACAGCTAGCCAGAGATCGCGCTAGTTGGAGAGGCATGTTGGTTGAGGCCCAGGTCCACCCCGCCACACAAAGAAGAAGAAGAAGAAACATGAACGTTATTACATACAGTAACAGTCAAATATTAATGAAGGTGGGAGTGTTAGAGAGATTTCATTAATCATTCTCCATCTATGTAGCAGCTCTTATACTCGTAACTGTTATATTATTCTTGTTCTCTTTTACTTGGCTAAATGCACATCAAATTTTAGTCCTCATAAATATCATAAACAGATCGGACGTTGTTTTTCTCTTTTTTGTGAGTCTCAACAAGAACAATTCAGTTGTGGGCTTATAAACCTCAAAGGTGGAATTTAACCTTTAATCACTTTTCGCATGGCTTAACAGCACAAGCGACTCCGTCGCTCCGCTTAAGGTATGTCAAAAATTGTTTGGCAGGTGCCTATAGCTAAATGAACAATATCTTTAAAACTTTTTAACGGATTGTAACGATATGTATACATAAGAACGATCGAATCTGTCAAAAAGTTTCAAAGATTGTAACGATATTGTTTGCGTTAGCCCTTAAACCCTGCGGAAAAGATGATTAAAGTTCAGGTCGCGAACGGAGCACGCTACCCTCCCCCTTCTTTAAATAAAGGTGACTTTCTTACAGGCTTATAACAGAATTGTCGACTTATAACCCACACAAGTGGATCATATATGCGACAAAATCGATCGCCTTCTCTCTTAATACGGCCTTATTTCACAATCAAGGTCCGGAGTTATTTCACTTTGCTAAAGCGAAATAAAGCCGAATTCAAAAATCCGGCGTTCCTTCTAATTCACAAAATTAAATATTAAAAAAAGCTGTAAAGGGATATTCAAATTTTGAAAAGTTGCAACTCGTCACATCACACTCAGAAGCGTATTGAGTTATGCACGTTCTGAGCTTTAACATCCTAGTGCATACAGAATCAACCATTTTCCCGCAAGGTTTTTGTTTAGTTTTTGGCTTTCCTAGTTAAGGGCTAAGCCTAGTGCAGGGCAGCTGCAGAGAAGGTGTTGCACACTTTCCTCATCTCGTTCATCTCGACAGCTACCCCAGAAATCATTTGAAAATAGTATTCTTTTCGCGTGTAGACCCAAGAGGCGGTGCCCGGTGATTGTTATCACTGCGGTGCTGATTTTGGATCTTTTTAGATTAGTTTACTGATCTGGCAAGTATTGTCTATTGTCTGCGTTCCATCTGGCATTCAATTTTAGTTTGCTTTGATTATTGAGTTGTAACTTAAAGGTAGCTTAGTTCCGTCATCTGAAAGTTTGGTGACGATTTTTGCGAGTTTGTCAGCTTCACAGATTCCCATAATGTCTCTGTGGCATCGTACTATCCGTAAAGATGAAAATATCGCGGCCTGATATCACGTTCCTCCTCAGCTAGGACAAGGCTTAGCTTATCTAAATTATTTCCGCTTGGAAGACACTGCAGTGATTAGCTAAATGAATTGAATTTTTAAGGTTAAGATGTTCAGAGAATACACAAATTAAAACGCCGTCTTCCGTTTTGGATCCATCTGTGTAGAAATGTATGGCGTTACAATGGTATATTGGCGCCATACCCCAAGTTTCTCTCCGGAATCACGGTATCGAAGTTTTTCTCTGGGAAGTATGCTACTGAAATGCCATCGAGATTAATAGAGGCAAGTCTTTGTTCTATGAAGATTTTGGCATGTCAAAATGTTCAAGTTATGTTTCAAGTGTATCGGAAGGAGTGCTTTTAAGGCACACTCTTTCCTTTGTACATTTCTTGGAATGTTTAGATGTGTGTGGACGTTTAGTATGGGAAAGTAGAAAGTAGAACACGGAAGGTCTTCGAAAATATTGTAAATAATAATGCCACATCGACTATCAATAAATGAACTTGCCAATTACAAACTAATCACTGTATTTAATCATGAAACAAAATCAGGTTTGCAGTTTGTTATTAATTGCATAATTTATTAATCATTGTGTTTATTGAAAACTGTTATATACTGAATAAAATATTACCATATCCAACAGAACGATTAGCTTGCTTTTTAATGTAAATACTACGCATGCCCGATTTATACAGCAGGTTCTAATTCCTGCTTTTGAATATTTGGCGCAATATTTGTAGTAGACGATGTTGAAACACTTCGCGCTGCTGGTGACGGTTTTGGTGTTGTCACACTTGATTCAGTTCCTAAAGATGCATCCTCAAAAGTGGCATCATCATCTACCGCTGGCAATGGGGGCGGTGTAGTTGATACAGCAGCAGCAGCTACTACATTATCAGTTGATTCGAAGAGATTTGTCGCAGCAGCCACCGGGGCCGTTGTCAATCCAGATGCATCACTTGGAATTTCTGCTCCAGATGCAGCACCATCAGCCGTACCGCGTAACATGTTAGCTGCTTCTCCAGGAAGTTGAGCATATTCTAAACGTTTTATAGTATATACATGTGTAAAGTTATTTGTTTCAAAACTGCTTAATTCTCTACTTGCCTTGCGGAGGACTTTCCCTTGTAAAAAGACCCATTTTCGGGTCTATTGCTGGACGATATTCAGAATCATGCTGTTCTGAATTTGAGGATACACTTAATCCACTTGTATCATTTCGACCACCTACTAAGTGAGTTGGGGCTCTAGGATTACTCGTCTGGAGTTGTTGGTTATGAGATGATTTTCTAGTTTTATCGGCCTTGCGCCAAAGAATTATTTCCTAAAATGTAAATGTTTTATTATTATTAGTGCTTTCAAAGAAGAAGTTTACGCACAACACTGATACGACACTATATTACAGCTAACTACAAGTGCGAAATTTCTGGGTCGCACGATCAATAGCAAGCTAAACTGGAAACCCAACATCAAGGAAAGGGTCAAGAAAGCCTCTTCTGCCTTTAAGAGCTGCAAAAAACCATTGGATGTAAATGAGGCTTACAACCACGCTCACTGGATTTTCACCTCGATTGTCAGACTGACACTTCTGTATGGAGTTTCAGTTGGTGAACAGCACTAAACAAGGCTATCAAATCCAAGGCACTCAATCGAGTACAAAGACTGGCCAGACTGTGCATCAGCGAAGCACTGAGAAGAACTCCGTCGGACGCACTGAATTTTCTCCTCCATCTTCCACCAATGGAAATATTCAGGAAACAAACAGCAGCAAGCACAGCCTTGAGACTCAAAACACTCCGATTGTGGTCCGAGCTCAACACTGGCCACTCAACCATTGTCAAGGAATTCAATTTCCTTCCTAGCGACACTGACCGCCTAATACCCCGTTTATCTTCGAGAAGAAATTCTCGATCAGCATTCCTTCCAGATCGGACTGGATGTCTGATAGGCAAACGTTGGATGGTCCTCTGCAGATGGATCGTAGACAAAAGAAGGGGTGGGGCGGGTGTCTTTTCTCAAGATCTTTTTCAGGCAGAAACCATTGCGATTAAATAGGCGTTGTCATGGCTCAAAAAAAACGTGATATCAAAAAGGGATATCACCATCTGTTCCGATAGTCAGCTCGCTATAACATTCGTGGGCAATGTCATGTTTTACTCAAAAACGTATCTTTATTGCAGGCAGTCTCTTAACGAGATGGCTGAGCATTCTAACATTCACCTCATGTGGGTGCCGAGACACTGTGACATACCAGGAAACTGCAAAGCCCATGAACTCGCCAGGTGTAGTACAACTTTATCCCTAACAATAGCCGGGGTCACCTTCCATGCGGATCGCTAAAGCCTACCATTTTTTCAGATTATGAAAACCACCAATGAAAAATGGCTAGAAAGCACCACCTGCCTTAAAACAAAAGCAATCTGTTCATCACTTAACCTAAAACGGTCACTCAGTCTACTTAGACTCAGCAAGCACTCATTAAGGACTATCATTGGAGTCATAACCGGGCAGGATGGGTGCCCCATATAATGATTTTTGCAGAAGCTGCATGGATGAAGAGGAGGAAGAAAATACTCATCACCTTCTCTGCTCATGTAGTGCTCTTGCCAGTAACGAGCTAAATAGTGCCAGCATTGGCCAACTAAATCGCTGCATTAGCAGCACCAACTGGTTCCAGTATTAAAAGAAGTCAATCCGCGTGGTATCACAATGGGCCTACCCTGGCCTAAGTGTGACTGCCATTTAGTAGTCAGCCACTATAACCTATCCTAACATAACACTGATACGAACTAGAAATGGGTCAACCCGAGTTAAGTCCAAACAGAGTTGTTGAAACTAAAATGAAAAGAATAAATGAACATTCAACATAAAACCAACGAATCATTCGAAAATGTGTGAACACACAACCGATGACTCTGCAAACTTTGACTGGGAGTGATATGAACACACAACGCTCTTCGGTTTGGTACCGACTTCTAATGAAAATTTCTTATAAGACGCGTATGGACAGGGCCAAGTGTTGTCTACCAGTCTACCTTCTTTCGTGTTTCTTATTATACTTGTGTGTGGCTGTTTTGTTTAAGGGTTGTACCACAATCACTCTATAGAGTCAAAAGGGTCAATTGAACCAATTGAATTGAGTGCATAGTATGATACAGAGAATATGCATTTTGTCATTTTGAATGTATAATCTATTATGCTGATAGGGTTCCAAGCTAACCAGAGTTTGTTTTGAATCAATTTGACTGTTACAAAAAGAAGCTTTCTAGACAGAAATACTCTTTGAGCATTGTCAGTGACTTAAGCGAGGTGGGGCCGTGAAAGACACACAACTTCACGGCCGAAAAAGGCAATAACAATAGAAATATTAAATTTTGGAGTATACTTTTGATATTTAAGAGTAAATACGCTTCTCGTGTTGTGTCACATACAGTTGGCTCATATATCACTATAGATAAGGTCTGTCTGTCTATTCAGGAGAATGAGCATCCTCATCTTTTAAGAGAAAAATTTAACTCGATTTTAGAGAATTTTGGTAGACATTCATATGACCAATATGTCGAAGAAGCTGAATCATCACTGTTTAGAAACTATTACAGCAAACTAAACCATTTTCTAAGTGAAAAAACATACTTTCTTGACAGCCACACAGCTGACAACATAAGCAACACTTTCAAACTGAGAGTTCAGTTAAACTTTATACCCCATAGACCAGATTTACCAATACTCTGTGACCTATGCAATATGAAGAAGAGAGAAGCCATCTTACACTTTCTTGGAGTTTGTCCGATTCTAAAAGAATTTCGATTATCAATTTTCGGGAAACATAATTTAGACGAAGATGAAGTAATTAGCATATTAAATGGAGAAAAAGGATGGGTATCATAGATGGAGATTTTTAATGTAAAACTTATGTATATATTTTGTCATCACCATAGACCAAGCCATAAATGACTTAGGTTAATATTTACATTGTAAAACATTTATTGAAAATAAAAGTCAACTAAACTAACTAGAGATTAGGTTCTTTCGACTTTCACATAGGGAGAAGAAGCATCAACAGTGCTTATCATCCGGTCCTAACTTCCCCCATTATAACTTGCTGTCTGTGTATGTATACTCTTATCCAAAACGGTAAAATAGTGCTTACCTGCTGTTTGAAATAACGCCGATCTTCAGTGTCCATAAGAACTAAATTGAGAAAGTATTTAACGGAGAACTTCTTGCTTATATCCTTCATGGTAGGGGTCAGACTGTATCCACCCAAGAATACTCGAATAGGTATACTTTCACCTGATTGAAGAGAAAAAATAGATCAACTTCTCCAATTCTAAGTTCAACAAACGAACCTTTTACTGGAGCACCATCCATGATCTCATATTTTGCAATGTTTTCGTTTTCCGTGAAAATATTCGGACCTGATCCAGTTGACTCTCTTTTGATGATTGTAATCTCCATATGTTTGATTTTGATTCGCACTAGCAAGAAGTAAATTTTACCCACAATAACATCCTTCAGATGGTACCTAGAACATGAAAACGTTGTTGAATGTGCCTATGTAAGTTGTAACGCAGCTATGTACTTTGATTTGTTATATTCGAATTCAATATGCAGACAATCTTCGATACCAACTTCCATTTTAATTGGAATATTTGTATCGGGATAAGTACATAATGTGTGAACAGCTATATCCACCTCTTTAGCTATGTCACTTAACCTTCTAACTATTGTAGCCCGTAGAAAATATCTAAGGCGAACATTAGAACCCATATATACTTCGTATGGTTTTTCAACATTTAGAAACTCAAATGGATAGCTAGTGTTTTGTATGAGGTCTCCCGGACGAGCTAGTTCTTTTACAATTGTTTTAAACTCATGGTGATTGCCACGATCGTAGAACAATTCAATTTGTCCAATGAATTCAATTTTGATGCCTTGGTGCTCCAGACGACTTCCTGGTTTTTTAAGAGTTACATTCACCTATTAAAAGTAGATCATTTTAAGTATGCATATGCACAGAAGGAAGTTGTGAGAATAAACAAAATACCTTCCCGGATACTGGCTCTCCATCGTAGTACAGCAAACATTTTTCCTTCTTTCCCTCTTCAGTCTTTATTTCGACAGTTTTTCGACTCTCTGACCCATCAAAGACAATGTCAAGTTCAGCTGACTGACCGAAACCGAGAAAATGCATCTTACGTTTTTTCCTTCTTCTTTATAAATAGATGCAGCTTTATTAACTGAAAATAATAGTAAATATTAAACAATTATTTCGGATTTTAGGTTACCCTTGATAAGAGAATGTTCTACAAAACCTAAATACAATTGATTCACTATCAAACCTGCTCAAATATTTGATTTTTTTCTAATGGAGGTCATATTCCTGCTTTTTTCTACACACTAAAAATAATAGTAAATATTAAACAATTATTTCGGATTTTAGGTTACCCTTGATAAGAGAATGTTCTACAAAACCTAAATACAATTGATTCACTATCAAACCTGCTCAAATATTTGATTTTTTTTCTAATGGAGGTCATATTCCTGCTTTTTTCTACACAACACAGGGAAGCGCACACCTACGCTTATGGAAAAGCGATAACTGAGTTCAGGAGGAAGCTAATGGCACAGTACAGGCTTTGCGCAATCAGAGCCTGTTGGGAACATCTCCACAGGTTTGATCACCCGAATGTCCCGAGGCGAATGAGGAGGCGGGACATACATTTTCTACTGAACACGCTTCTCAGAAGACAGGACAGGATTTGCCAAGCCAGTCAGATCTTGTACATGACGAGATCGGGGCTAGCATGCAAAATGCACCACGAAGCAGTCTAAGAAGAACCCAAGAGGCGGCCTTACGGACTAGAGAACAATTGCTAACCAGCTCCGCGAAATAATACCTAAAGGCAATTCCGCCGGGAGAGTGGTAGAAGTGTGCGGAGGTGAGGTTTTCCTAAACATAGGCGCGAGGAAAATGAAGAATAATATTTTGTATTCATATATATATATTCCACATCTATTGGCACAAGCCATTAAAAGAAGCGTATAGTAATGAAAATGAACAGGGATTTGGTTTACTTAAAAAGTCTATCTCTATAAATAAAAATCAATGTTTATTTGTGCTTTATGGACTAATGGTAAGACATAGAGCACTTACATCTTTGGCAACTTTGTTCAGAATTTTTTGACACAGGTTTTAGCATTATTTTGCTTAAGTTTTGATTATATATGTGTGTTTAATGTGTGCTAAGCGCGCCCAAGATATAAATGAATGTAGTTCCCTATAACGCCCGCAATATTCAACAATTTAAGAGTTTTTATTAAACGTATATAATTATGACACAAAGGTAATAGACGCTGGATGTTGTTCAACTTTTTTTTTTCAAATGTGGGTGTGGTAAAATCAAGTAAAATATGATTGTTCTTCGACAAGCGTAAAAAGACAGGTGACCGTGCTTACATAATGAGTAAGTTACGTAATGAGAAATTTCAATATTTTGAGTGCGTTTCGGCCAAATACTTTGCGAGACTAACAAACTTCTCCAAATAGCTGTGTCCATTTTCACAAGACTTCATTGATAGGTGTGCTCCATCCAGACTTGTTGACAGCATCTTATATGTTGATGATCGCTATACTTTGTTCTACATATCTGGAGTTGAAAATTGTTCGCGTTGCCTTAGCTCTCCCAAAGCAACTGATGTGTTGAAGTGAGCACAATACTAAATATTCCAAATTCGCCGTTCAAAGTTGACATAAAATGTTCGTCTATTTATCTAAGTACTTTGAAAAGCACAACATGGGTGGCAATCGCAAGTGTAAAATAAAGATAATTCAAAACTTGAACTTATGTATCCATACAGCTGCAATCAATTTTTTGGCGTTGATATGCAACTGAATTTCCTAATTTTTCTAAACTATGTTATTTGACCACAAGTCAAGATAGGTAAGGTCTGCAAAATTACATGTCATACACGAGAAGCACCTCAACAAATTCTTCAGAATAGTACGTCTTTTCCAAAGCTTTGTCAAATCATCAACAAATCCGAATTAAGGCGAAGTCTGTAACACGATATAGACCAAACATAGCTATTTAGTTATCAATGACATACTTTCAATACTGTCTTACAAGATTACATCGCGATTTTTGTAATTCTAACAGGGACTAAAAAGCGAGAAGTGAAAATATCTACTATCATAGATAAACAAAAAAGATATCTTATCAATGATAAACGGCTGAATTATGCTACAGCTTTGGAATGCCATCTGCATAGCCACATGTCCATGCAAATTGAAATCAAATCCACAACATACTCGTATTCAAACACAGGGAACAATCAGATATCTACCGGATGTAAACGGCTTGTCATTGGATGTGTTTCTAAAACAATAAAATGGGTGCAAATCAAAGTGTACTCATAATAATACAAAGTCAAAACAAAGTCAGTAGAAAAATGCTCAGTGATCTAAACAAAAGCTCATTTGAATTTTGATGTTAATTTAATAAAAATATACGAAAGATATACATTTGTGTTACATATAAATTGTCCAGAACGACGGAGCACGACTTTATTCCCCAATAGAAGCGCCTATCAAAAGTTTGTGGATATTTTTTCCACACAGTACTGTGAATGTGTTTAATTGCACGACGAACCTCACCATAAAAGCTAGTTTCCTAAGCATCATTACTAACTAATGTGTAAGCTGTGTGAGGAAGTTGCGTCTCAAGTAACATGATTTAATTATGGAAAAAAAACCATCCTGACCTCACATTCCACACTTTACATTTAACGAGTAAAATTCACGTAAAAAAAAAACCAAAACGAAATCAGTATTGGAATTTATTCGTATGCAATAACTTAAGTGTCATCAATCTATGCCACTTGTCCGAGTGTTACCCCAATGAAGCAGTAAAGGAAATTGATTACGACGACGTCATGAATCGCTTTTTCGTATATGTACATTTGTAATATAATTTAGTACGCTGTTTACAGATTGCGTATATGTGAATGAAATTTCCGTTTTACATTGATAAAGTAAATTTTTCTCCCATACAATTCTTTGGGTTCACTCCTATTGCATTGAAATGATTTTTCAAATTGAATGCATTGAAAGCTTTTAATTATACGTACTTAAACTCAGTTAATCACTCCGGATCGAAGGTAATGCACTTTAGTGTTGCAACTATTTCTTTATACAAGTAGTAAGTGAAAATTTATATCATTAGCCGGAGAAGAAAACTTATCAAAACAAAAAAAAATATTGATAATCTTTTGGGGGAGTTCCTGTCATTTGAAGACAGAATTAATTGTTGAGTTAGAGAGAGATGGATACAAATGTGGATGGTGCTGATTCGGTAATAGTCAGTGTCAAATGTTTCAATGACATTTCGAGTGGTGCCAAGTTTGGGTAATATATCTTATAACATATAAAATACGAGATACCACTTTTAGAAGCCCTGTGATATTAATATTTTTGTAATATTTTCCTTTGCGAAATATATTGTTATGGAGGTATTTGATAGGGATCCTTTCAAGAATGCTTTCTCCAGAATTTCGACCTCATGAATACTCAATTACACGTCATCTTTACTATGGTCTCTCACACGGATTATGCTGGAAGCATAATCTAAAAATGGAAAGGGCTTATGAAGTATAGTAGCCGCTCACATATGTATGTACAAAGGACATTAGGTAAAAACTTCGCCCTTCGAAAGTACGTACAATATTGTATAATGTAACGTTTTTTGACAACGGTGAACCTCCATCAATGACTTTCTTAGAATCACTCTTTCGACTCCTTACTCCCATTGACCTTTTCAGTCAACAGTAGGCAAATAACACTTCAATTAATTGTTTCTTTCGTGTCAAAATAGTCCACAACGAATGAGCCTTTCACTATAAGTGTAGTGCTGGCTATTACTGAGCACGCCTGGGGTTGTGCGTCAGTTAGCTAGGACAGTGCATAGACGCGTTGGGGAATTGTGACGCCCAGTGGTGACTGGAACAGATTTGAGAACAAGATAAAAGCATATTAACTCTTGATTTCATTTCGATTCGAAACTGGTTGCCAATAACCAATGGCAGGAACTCAACCAACTGCGCCATGTTGGTTGAGATGTATACATAATTCTTGATAGTAAGTAGTATCCTTCTTCATCGTTCCCATTTTGTGTTCCTTATATATCAGGTGGTTATGACCAGTTATTACTCCGACTATCATACGCAGGAGCCTTTTGCTGCATTGGAGAGGTTTATCGGTTTTAGCACTTTTGTATCTAGGTCATAATATAATATGATATTCGAGTCGTCTCACTGGTGAGAAGACGGCTAGCTTCATGATTTTATTGCCAACTTTTGTCTTGACATCAGCGAGGGGTGGATGGAAACATGGGATTACTTTGGAAGGGTCGGATTCGACCCCTTTCCTACATATTAAATAATACGGACAAAATGCCCGCTCATGTTCCTTTTTCCATTTTCTACCCATCTGTGGAAACAAGGATGGAAATGGAGTTATTGATGGGTTCATTAGAGATCCACTCCTTTCTTGTTGTTAGATAACGTCGGAAAGATTTATCCGAAGTCAAAAAAGGGGAGCGAGTTACGCTTACTAATCTATTTGGGATAGTAGCATGACCGTTCGGGCTTGCGTGCGATCTTTTGGATTATATAATTATTAATTTTACTGCAGACTTCTGCATATAGAGGTCATGAGAAGAGCCAGAAGAACTTCTAGGCGCGATGCAAAGCTAGTGGCCTTGTCATACCTAGGCATGCTCTGTCTCTGTATTCTTGTTAACAGTTTAAGCTGTACAATCCTGTCATCGAATTACGCTGCCATATGTCAAGCAAGCCTGACAATAGCTGTGTGCATTCACAGTATTGTTCTTGGTTTGGGCCTAATTTTTTCCCGTATATCTTGTTATCGATATGGTGTACGAATCTTCATAGCTATTTGGTCTATGTTCTGTTTCCAGTTCAATTTACTATCTAGGATTAAACTAGGACAGACCCATTGTGATGCCCAGAGAGACGAGGCGTGCTCCTGCCACGTTACATTTTATATGCTATGCTTGGTAGGTAGAGCGTCATGAGTAACTACCTGGGAAAATACTCTACAACCTCTAGATTCTTTCCCCAGATAAACTTCAGAATTAGATAAGTATGTAAGATTTAATTTATTTTTCAAATCGATTCCAGTCACCATTTGCCGTTGGGATCAAATTCACGGCAGTAGGTATCACAATGAACCAACAACGGTTGTCTGAGTGCGCTGGCAGCCCGATCACTCTTGTTTTTCGTTTTCAGACTGAGATTAAGGCGATCCGATTCAATATAAGACCAGTGGATGAGCTCGTGCCGCTTTCTTCTTCTTGTCACAAAAGAGGGGTGAATTAGGACACGTTTTAGTAACTCATAAAAACAACAATCGAATTTTTGAAGGTACCAGTTCGACAATAACCAAGATGATCTGACCATGACTCCATTGGAGTTGGTGAAAAGCAAAATTATTGAATGTTGTCTGCTATGTAAAACGCGATCATATACGCTGATTATGTACCACAATGCGCGCACAGGGTTCGAGGCAAAAATGTGATGCAACTCTTGTTGCTTGATAGAAAGGAGTAGACATTCGATATACCATGTATAAATGAATCATAAACGCGTACTAGTTACGTACACAGACTATACCATGTTCGAGTATGAAAAGCACTTATTAATAGGGAGGCAGAAGGTAGTATCATCCGATATGAATTATTAAGATATTCTAAAGTTGTTTCAACCCGAGATGATTAAAAATAACAATGCAGTTTCCAAACACTTCAAGTTTGTTTACTTTCTGAACTGAAAAAAAGCAAATAAAACGCATGCTTTTTTTGTCATAAATAATATTTGTTATATATTTTTTTTATTTCCTTTTTTGTTTTGTGTAAAATTTAAAAATACAATAAATAATTTCATATAATATAATATATGTATGTGTTGTTACAATTTTGCTCCTTATCTCTTTCACTCATAAAATAAACGCTTTAGCTTTACATTTACGTCTTCGATTTTATAAATGATTTTTTTTGTTTTTTTTGTTATTTTTTATTTAATATTTTTATTTTCGTTCTAAAAGCTGAAAAGTACTAAGCGCTTTTTTACGGTTTATATACGTATATAGCCTTTTGATTCAAGATAAAGAAAACAAAACATACTCTAAGTAGATAGATTTGTAAATACATATTTCAACAATTTGTCGGTATTTCAATGTTATCGTTTTACTGGTTTGAAAAGTTCTTTATCGATTTTTACTGTTGATCATGTCGATACATGTAGATATTGTATTTCATAAAATAGAAATGCAATAACTCTCAAAAGAACAGATATAGTGAATTAATGATGTGTCATTGTTTCTATCGTTTGTTTAAAAAAAAAGTATCGTTGTCTTTTGTTTTGCAGATAAATGGAAGGATGAAACATAAGCAAAATAGGATTACAATAATTTCATAAAATGTATCGTTTTCAAGAATAACATACACAAAAGCCATCAATTTTTGTCTCAATTTTATTAATTGTTTATTTATCTTATAATTTAGTATCGCAAGCGATGCGTAGCGTTCTATTATCGTTTTCAATTGAAGCACGATATACATATGTGTCTAGTTAGATCAAAATTCGACCAAAGCTAAAGGATTGCTATTGTACGGTTCTTGAAAACGCGGTTAAAATTTGATGTCGTCTTTGAATAAGTTTATTACTTAAAAAAACACTTTATCTTTCTTGCATATTTCTAGCACGAAACTCTTAAATTATAGTGAAAAATTAGGGTATGTTAAAACTAAATCTACAAAACTCATCTACTTACTAAGTTACATATGAATATCTTCATTATTTTTCGTAATGTATAAAAAATAGTGCTAAAAATATGAAACTATTCTCAATGTACTGCTGTCATTGCAAATACGTAGGTTTTCTTTTCTAATTCGATCTATGCTTAAACACACGATGAATTTATAAATGGACATGGAGTGATTTTTCTTCAATCTATGCGAATCACAATGTTGATGTTTTTTTTTGTTTTTCGGATAAAATTTTATATTGGACATGTGCTTTTCAAAAGGTGTGACATGGTTATGATCTCATGGAAATTGGAATCGCACGCAGATATTGTACGAGTACCAATCATTCGTTTGTTAAAATGAGGCTACAATTGTAAAAACAAGGTAATGGTCAGCGTAACACTCCGCCAACAATTTGTTGTCAGCATATGAACTTATCAATTGTAAGTTAGTAATGTTATCAAAGAAGAAAAACAATATTGAGAAACGTAAATTAAAACGCTGCTGAGAAAAATGTTTGGTGAAATAGGTATCTGCTTTGGAGTTGAATAGACTGTCGACAAAGTTTAAAGTAATGGATTGTGTTGTGTTGTGCAGCCAGCAGATAACTGCAGAAATAAACTAACTTTCTTCGCTGCAGGCGCTAATTGCCTGCATGGATGTGGTGAAGTCTGGCAGTCAATTGCTCAATAGCTGCTATAATATCTGAATTATATTGTCTTTGCTTTGGAGTGGAGTGTACCACCCTAAAGAATTTTACAAGGAAATTGTTGGCACTCTTCTGAAAAAAAGCTTAAAACATTTTTCTCAAACGAAAAATGTAAAAAAAAGAACAAATATGTGAAATGATGGTTGCTAATGACCCTTTTAAAATGAGAAAGTTGCCGATATAAGACGAAATTTATCGAGAAAAATGAATTTATTTCTCCCTTCATACAAAATTTTAATGCAGCAATTCATACCAGATTGCACAGGACATGACTGTGAATCCAACATTTGCTATTACACATTATTTTTCCGCATTTTTGAAACTTTCGTAAATAAAGTAAACAAATGCAAACGAAAAACAAATCACGAGAGGTAATGCAGCAGATTTATATTGAATCGGATATCGCTTAAATGCAAATTCCAGCATAGGCTCTTTGCGATTTAAGCTGATTCAGTCCACATTGACGATTACATGTTAAATGCGGTATGGAGACTAAAGCGACCATCTATATGTTTGATTTAAAATGAATGCGATAAGCAGTAAAAGCAATGTGATAGCAGCGGGATTTATTGGAATGTATGTTAATTGAAGATTCGCATATATAAAAGCAATTACACTCAAATTCATCGCACACAATTCGTAACACACTTTCAACCACATTCTTAAAAAAACATTGTTTCATCTTTTCTTTCAAATCTATGAATAATTTAAAAATAAAATTTCAATCAAAATAAACGTTAAAGATCAAACGATAAAAAGTTTTTTGTTTCAATAAAAACGTTTTTCAGGCAAAATTTGGTATACACATCCTAATTATACAAGACAAACATCTCTTTAAAAAATAATGTATTTCTTTAAAACAAATGAAAAAATAAAATAAAATAAAGAAATAATTGAGGGCAAAGGGAAAAGGAAATTTAATTAAATTAAATTATTATTTATCAGTTTAAGTTAGATGTATATGCATACGATGAAAGGAATTGTGAAGACATTCATCTGTAATCGAAACACTCGCCGAGGGTCCAGTAGTGGTCAAGTATGTCCTCGCTGGTGAATCTTACATCGGGATCGGATTGAAGCATGTTGGAAATCAAATCACGCACACCTTCACCAATATCTGACCAATATGGTTCGGGAAACTCATAGACACCCGATATGATAGCATCGAACAGAGGCTCTTGTTGGTTATCAGGTGAAACGAATGGAGGAAAGCCGCACAAGAGAATGTAAAGTATAATTCCAGCTGCCCAGACATCAATCTATAATTGAAGGTGATCAAACTCGTTTAACAAACATCAACAGCAGTTAAAATTTGTTACTCACCTTAAGTCCGTAGCCAGTTTCCATGAGGATTTCTGGTGCTACATATGTTGGTGTACCACAAACTGCGAAAAGTGGTTCTGTTACCTCGCAGGCCAAACCAAAATCAGCCAATTTCAACTCGACTACGTTACCCTTATCATCTAGTTCAACCTAGGGTACAAGACAAAATTTAATTGGAATGATTGAATTAAAAAATTAGATATACTAATAAATAAGCAAACGATAGAATATTTTTTCAAAATTAGGGGAACTAAAAAAGGTGGAATATGAAAAAAACTGGCGAATACTATAAAGGGGATTAGTTATTCTTAAATATAATTAAGAGACCACCACCATTATAAACCACCACAGTTCACTTAGATCTTAAGATCGTAAGCCGGACAATAATAATATGGGTGGCGCTACTGCCCGTAAAGGGCTAGGACCTAGCTACTCATTTAAGCCGGACAAAGTTCATATAAAAATGAATCTAAATACAAACTTCATAAAACGTTATTTGCATGTATTTTGAATGTTTTATAAAATTATAATACATTCATCAGTCAGTTATATAAAATAACTATTTCTGTAGACCGCTGTCTACGAAGAAGCTTAAATAGCCACTTCTTTGCAGGAGAATTTTAAATAAAATTGGGAAGCCTATGCAAGAGCTTTATCGGATGCCTAATGTCAAATTCAATGCGATGCCAGTGTTTTCTTCGTTTTCAACTCATATCCTATGAATTTTTAAAGAAGACCGTTCTATATACCGTCTGGGGGTGTAATTATCACACAGGTTTAGCAAAGTTATGTGCATACCCATCACCTGGGTGTCTTTCTTTTCTTAGGAATAATCCCAAATAAATACCCATAAAAAGTAGTAAAACATCAACAAACGTTATCACTCGTATGTAGTTAGTGTATCAACGGTCAATCAAAAGGGCTCTAGTTCACTTTCTGGAACTAGAACATGCTGCAGAGAGCACAGCACAAGCTATCACGGCAACGTTCGAATCGAGCTGTTCAATAAGCAGTACTTTAAGATGAAGAGAAGACCATATTGGAATAAACTTTCCAATCTTCTGATCAAAACACATAAATTGTTCAACGCAGATATGCGCAGCGGAGACTCGCAAAGCTACTCACTTCCTCTAATAATACAATAATGAAAGCAAGAAGAAAAAGTTTTAAGGATTTCTGGGTGATAATCGGTCAGGCCCTTGCTGCAGCTATACTCCACAAGGCGCTAGCAAAAATAAGAATGTCTCTGAATGCAACTCTACAGAAAGTGAAGAAAAGAGAGTAGAAATTCTCCTGGAAACACACTTTCCGTGCAGTCGACAATACATATATATATATATATGGACTCAACTCGCCAAGAGCAAGTGTTGAGTCGAAAGTCTCTTAAGGGGGTATAGACTGGGCAATAAACTTATTTCATGGATCAAGATGGTGGATCAAGAACTGATAAAGGAACAGGATTGCTATTTGTTCTACGGACAAAACACTTCAAATTCATGGGCAAACGCAACATATATGCCATACGCAGACGCATTCTCAAATCAATTTGACAGAAAATACAAACTGGGACATAGCATTGTTTAATATTCGTGCCGCCATCCCGGCACTCGATTCCTACATCATCAAATCCAAGCTTGTGGGTGAATGCAGACTGCTGTGGTGGAGAAATTGAGTACAGCTCTGTTGGATACCTGTCTATAAAGGGATAGAAGCAAATAAATGGCCGACCCCCTAGTTAGGAAAAAAGCAACGGAACCCTGAACAGACCCTGAACAATGCTGTGATGTAGGAGAACACGTCCTCAGAGAAGAATTCAGGGAAATCGAAAGAAGGAAACGCACAGGAAACTGAAACAGGTCTCTGCAGATTCTGTGGAGTATATAATGAAATTCCAGAACATGTACTGGGACTTTTTTATTCCCTAGCTCACAAAAGGCAAAGATATTTGGACAAGCACCTGATATCAGAGGAAGAATTAAAACCTCTAGAACCTTTTCTCACCATCAGATTCCTTTAAAACGAGTACACTATAATTAATATGTTTCCCGTAGGCTTCACAGGAGACCACAACCCTCAATACAACTCTGAAATGAACTGCATGAGAGGGGGACTCTAGGGGCAAGGCATTAAAAGGAGCACAATAATCACAATAATCGCAGTCTAAAGGCCGCGGTACAACATACCCTCAACAATATTAATAACATAAAAAAAACGGTCACTCAGAACAAAGTCATGAAAGTGCGTCAATACAAAAAATTGCGGACATTTTGAAACAAGTTCTTATGGTAAAACTAGGCTTCTAGGATTCTAGAATATGAATTAGTAATAACAACATATTTATTGCTTGAACTCGTGCTGTCAAGTCAGGTGCGGTCTTCCAATGAAATTATGACCTCAGCAAAAAAAACCCCTTGTGGATTTATGATTTTGTATTGATGTACAGAAAATAATCGAATTTTATTGCACACTGTGACAATTGAGAACGCCTTTCATACAATATACTTGTCTGCAAATTAAACATACACACCCTTATGACCATTTACAAAAGCGCCGTCGACGGATTTACAATTGTATTATTTATTCAACGCCAATACTCTTTACTATATTTGACTTCTTAAAGACATTGATTTGTACGTGAGTCATTAATAGCGAAAGTAAAAACAATGATTTGAAGGTTTGACTTACCAGCAGGTTCTCTGGTTTGATGTCTCTATGTACTATGCTCATGGAATGTAAATAAGCCATTGCCGCGGCCAAATGCTTAATCATAACTCTCGATTGATCTTCCGAGAATCTTGTTACACGTGTAATTGCATCAAAGAGATCGCCGCCTTGAAAAAGAAAATCGATTTTAATCAAAAACTCTTCTTCTTTTTTCGAACGACTTTAATTAATAACTTACCGCTCACATACTCTAGAACCAAGTACATATTGGTCGGCTGATCGACGTCCAATATCAATGAGATTATATGCGGGTGATTCAACTTCTTCATTACCCTAACCTCGGCATCGATATAGTGCTCTTTTCCCTTGCATTTACTCTTATCAATAACCTTGAGGGCATATGTCTTAGCCGATTGTCGGTCTTTGACTTTTAATACAATCGCAAAATTGCCATCACCAATGATATTGCCCAGCGCGTATCGCTCACGTATTTCTGCTGGAAGATCTTGTGCTTGAATGCCACTATCATTGAGAGTTTCTTCGATGCAATCGTATGTGACATTGTGAATATTTTTACTTTTCACAGGCATCTTTGGCTTTGGCCCCTTGCATGCCGTGCCATTGCGAAGTGTCTTGCGGGTTTGATTAATGGCTTTATTTTCCTCGGTTTCTAGTTTAAAATCATCCTGACCCACACGTTCTGTTCCATATGCAAAGAACACGTCTTCCTGCTGAAAGAAGTCAGCCAGTTGGAGCACAGGCGTACCTGATATAGAAAACACTTTTCGGACACAGCCAGTGTCTAGTTTGACCACTTGCGTAATTGCAGTCAAAACATGATCAAAACTGGGACTATTGCGCTTATTCAACAAGAGTCTCATTATCTAAAAAACACAACCAAAAAGAATATGAAAATGTATCGTATGTAGTTAGTATATTTAAATATGAATACCTTTCGGGGCTTCGTTCCATTGCGAATTAGGGTAACAATACGTGGATGAACCACCATATCACGCTCGCTGACTTTCAGCACTGGGCTGCCATTTGTGCCATTTTTTAATGGTGACGACGGTCGGTACACTTTTGATAGGCGATTGTTGGTTTTGTTTTGAACGCTGTTTCCGCTTTGCTGAGAGCTATATTCTACCTTTTTGAAATTTTCATTATTACAGGAACATACATAACTTTGGCCATCTTCAAGTTCGTCAAGGTTGGAAATCTGTGGAGGGCACATATCGGAAATTAATACATTTCGCATTTAGATTATATTTTCTACTGTTTAACGAGTTTTTATCACTTACTTTTTTTCCACCTAATGTATAAATAGTTCGTACTGCTCCAGGAATTTTCACATTATCTTCTAAAAGTCTTGTTAAGTCTTCTGCTAGGCTCTCAAATGATCTAAAAACGATTCGTGTCTTTACACAAATTCACCCATGGAGATATTCATTTAGGTCTTACCTGTATCGTTCATTTGACACTGGAATGGTTATGCCAGGATAAAAACGATCCCCATTGCGGTAGAATCTTATTCTTCGCGCTTTCCTTGTTGGTGTACGACTGCTGGAGATACGTTTCTTTACTCCCGCCACATAGGAGATTGTACTGTTTGCTGTACTTCCACCACTTGAGGTCCCATTGCTCTTGTTACTAGCAATGCCTGAACTATTTAAGTCTAGATCTTGAAGCTCCTTTTCAATTTCTGAATTAGAGCTGGCCGGACTGTTACTGCGACTAAGAGATGTGACACTGGAATTATTGTTCTGCTGCTGTGGTTGCTGCTGTAGTATTATAGAGGTGTTGTGGAGGTGATTATTGCTGCTGACTTCCATTCTAAAATTTTTAAAAGAAAAGCATATAGTTAAGCTTTGTCTGCCTTTGTAGATGAATGATGTTTGTTTCAAGGAATGGCATAGGTTCGATCCCTGTTTTGTGCGACAAAAATGATTTGCCTCTTTCGAGTCACTCACAATTCTTTATGGAAATTTTTAAATGTAAGCCCTAGAGGGAAAGTATTTCGTTGGCAAAATTCAAAAAAGGCAATACAACACTGTAATATAGCCATAATTTCGTTAAAACCGACATAACAGTTCGAACATTCAACACATGCAGAGTATCGAACAAGACTAAGTCAAATTCAAGCTCAAACTTGGTGTAGCACTTGGCTAAACTGTACAGCCAAGTCTGTGGTTGCTCCTCTGGCTGGGGAATGGGGCCGGTGTAAATATTGGAAATACTAACATTGGTTATACCGCCTTACGTTGAAGAGAATATGCCGTTGATATATATATAGGTTTCGACAGCAATGATCCGAAATACACCAGCAAGGTAGTCAAAGCAGGGTTTTGTCGTGGTGATTTTTTTCTTTAATTAAACTTATGTACGTTTATTGATTCTTTTTTTTTCACATTGATATATCTCGTAGCCATTTTGACTATGAATTTTTAATTGAAACAATATGCCCCGGTAAGGCAACAACCTCGGTTACTGTAACTGTCTTGATTTCTATTCGCACAATCGAGTGTGTTCTATATGTGACTTGCGATCATAAAAAGGAATTCATGGGAATATCGGGTAAAAGCAGCTAAAAATATTTAAGATTGTACATACGATATAAGTAGAATGTATGTAGATGCACAAATGACACTAAAACTTGCATGCATCGGCGATTTAATTTTTTTAATTGCGTTGTTAAGACGAAAGTATACACGAACCTGATAAATAAAGTCAACAAAATCCGTTCCCTGCTAATCTGTAATAAGATATAGATATTCTATCAACAATTTTGCAGGTACCTACTTGATGAGGCACTATCACTTAAGATTCTTGAAATGTGTACAACCTTTTGAATGATTAACCTCTAAGCATAAAAGAGTACAAATAAATGAAAATTGGAAAATAAAATAAAAAAATAAATATTTGTACAGCCTTAAAGGCCAGATTCAAATGAGAATTCGAGAAAGTAAGTACACAATATTCAGAATATACTCGTGAGCACGCAACAACCCCTCTCGATAGATTCTAGCATACAACGAAATTATATAATAATTATCATACAACAAAAATATATAATAATGGACTATGCAAATGTTATGACTAAGGGGTCCTTTTTCGAGAAGAAGAGTAAAAACGGAGTCTCTGGTATAAAGACCAAGTGATAGGTGATGAAAAATGTTCGTCAAAACTAGAGATATAAAATAGTAAATTTTATAAGAAGCATAAGGTCATCATTACGATTACGACAGCGAAAAGCAGAAAATGTATATGTTCACTTAAACATATCACATATGTTTTCAGTTCTCATTGCGCTGGTAGCTTAGATTTCGTAGAATTCACATTTGATACCTTGTGGCCGTCAATTATAACTCGGGCAGGTGAGTTTTGTTAGATAAAATCAGGTTCTGAAGCAAAAAAAAAATGAAACCATCCCTGAACAGAAAGAGACACCAAATCGAGTGTAAAGTCCTGTAATAATTTTGTATATTTTTAGGTATCTATATAAATAGGTCTCATAGTACACTGATATGAATGGCACATTCACATTGGGGTCTAATCATTATCTTTCTTTGACTTTTTATAAATAAATCTTTGTTTGAAGCTGTTTTGTTCATTTTTCCCTTCTTCTGGTACCCACACTTTTGATGTCCATCTATGACTTATGATTGGCATTACCACGAACGATGATTTGATTCATTTGTCTGCAAATTGAATCTGTTTGCTTTAGAAGAAAAAAATACCTCGACTTATCTTGATTGCAAAAGGCGATTCCATTTATTTTCAGATACAGTATTTCGTATGACGGTTGGTAGCAATCTATCGATTGAACTTCTTTGTGATAAAATGTAATCATAAGTAAATTGTGTGACAATTCAGCGGGTGTTTGAATGAATAAAACATTTTTTAGAAAATTTCCAAAGCTGGGTAATGGATCATTCCACTTTTAGATCCGAGAATTCCAGCAAAAATATGCAAATCCTGATTCTTTATTTGTTGAAATTGATTGATTCAATAATGGAGTGTTTGCAAATAAAATATAAGCTATTCATTATAAGAATACGTATAAGTGTTTATTTTTTTAAGAGGGTACACATGATCGTACTGAAAATAATACGAGCATTGTTTCAACCGATGGCGGGACAACTGAAGCGAAACCAGCATTCGGAATGATATCAAATTTTTGTCGTGGCAATTCAATCAACAAGAATACTAACATCAAACAGTGCCGCTCCAGTTTCACACTGATTTGTGAATAAAATGCTCGGTGAACAAGTGTTGGCTCCAGAGATGAGAGTTTACTTGATAAAATGTAGATTTAAGATTGTTATTTGTTTTAATTGAAATATTCGCACCCTTTTGAACGATTACACGATTTGGTTCATGAAAGTCTTAACTAGAATTTTTGTCATTGCCACCCATCACCCATCAGTTGTGTTCTGAATTTTGATCGCAGAATATTTTTTAAAATCTTCTTCACCTTTTGTGAATCTAGGTACTTTGTTTTTTGGGCAATTTGGCTCTCTTTCTTAGCTCTGCATTCTCATCCCTGCTTGGCCCAGACATGTGGGTATTTCTATGAACGGCGTCGCCAGAGAACGGGTTAGGTGACAATAGAATATGCAGAACCATTGACGGTACCTTTGAAGCTTACAGCTCTCTGAACTGATAGTGGAATATTGTGCTCCAGGTAAAACCAGGTAAGCGAAGTTCTACTCTAACAAGCGGTTTCGAAACATAATAAAGAAAGGCTCCAATGAATCATTCGGATGAGCTATCCCATCGATTCATTGTCGGACGACTTCAACAACTGTCGATGACTGCTCTCTCTCTCTAGTTGTACGAATATGAACTTCCCAATCGCATTGTTCGCATTCTTTGACCTGCAAATGATAGGTCATTCCATTTATAATTCTTACTGGTCTTGATAGCCCGATACCACTTAAACTGTACTGAAATTATTATTGAATGGTTTCAATCATCTTACGATTTTCACAATCTTCAATTCAAGGAAAACACTTCCATCAGGAAATATTTTAACCACTTAATAACAGTCAAATTAGCAACAGCATTATTCTTCCCAGTTTAAAATAAAACAACATTGATGCTCTCATTAAATCACTTCACACTGAATGACAGCTTACAAGCAAGATAAATGTCATCAACTCTGTTGAGCATACAAAAAAACGGACCGTTTTGGATGCGTTTAAGTTGATTTTTATAGACAGCGTTCACATTTAACTTGTACACCAGATTCAAACATATGAGATTGTTTAAATATACAATTTCAGCGTGAATGATTGAACTCAGAAGTTAATGGTAACATAATACGCATGTAGAAAATGGAAACAATAGCCATGACCAACTCCATGGTCATATGAGGGGCTCTTATCGTTCATTAAGTTAAGATGCATAGGATAGTTACCACTTTTGTGAACAATAATTTCTCACTGTCTATGGAAACATGAAGGAGTGGGTGAGTAAGCGCACAAACTACAGCACCAAGTCTATATTCTCAAAGCCGAAAACCGTAATAAAATTTCGTAACGGACGTGATGCAACTTTGAATGTGCTGCAATTTGAAATTCGGAAATAAAGCCAAAGGTTGCCTGTGAAATATGAATTTTTTGTCTTCTTTAATTTAAAGGCTGATTTTTCAAAAGCTATAGGAAAGTTTTTCAAAAAAAAAAAAAAAACATAAAATTCAGAAAAATGCATGAAATCTTTATTTGAATCTATAGTGTGGTCCATATAATTTAATGTTAGAAGATTATTTCATGCAAATGTTAACCTTGACTGCGCCTCAAATGGTCCATCCGCTCACTCCAATTTTGGCATACTCTTTCCAACATTTCGGCCGGTATCTCACGAATAAGTGCTTCAATGTTTTTTTCCAATGCGTCAATTGAAGAAAAATGTTGGATATCATCTCAATGTATCGTCCAATGATGCCACCAGCCCATAAACCGCACCAAACTGCAACTTTTTCTGGATACATTGGTAGCTCTTGCAATGCTTCTGCCTGATATTCACTCCAAAATCGACAATTCTGCTTATTTACGTACACATTGAGCCAAAAATGTGCTTCGTCGCTGAACACAATTTTTCGGAAGAAGCGCGCGATGAACTTTCATAACTGAGCACGCATTTTGATAATAAAATTCAAAAAATATAGACCAAACTGAAGATGTTTGACAGTGAAACAAAACACGAAACGTAATTCAGCTGTTTAAACCAGTGTTGCAAAAAAGATAATAGCTAAAAAATCACACTTTAGTAGATAAATCCTCTTATTAGCCTTGGCTTTTTTTCGCACATACCTCGTCAAGGATTTCATTATTTTATATTCCAGTGCCAGCCATAAATAAAAACGCCTGTTTGTAGAGGCAGTGAGGTCCACAGTTCGAATCCCAGTGAAAGCAAGGGTCAAAACGCTTTTATCTGGTCTAGTAATTATTTGCTGTTGGGATCAACACTATCACTGAAGTTGTCGATCAGTGGTATTAGTCTGACTATGTGTGTCACAATAGACCAACACGGTCTAAGCTAATGGTAGCTCAATAGCCTAACCTAACATTAGTGCCAGGCATGAGTTAAGCTTTCGTACTTTTAGCACGCGTTCTTTTGGCACGGTACGTCAACAACTGCGTTCATCAAAGCAGTCGCCAAAAATGTTGCGAAATGTTTAGGTGTCCTTAATCGATGTAAGAAATATTTCACCACGTCTGATCTGACTTTAATCTGCAAGGCCTTCATCCTAAGCTTTGTACAAACCTCACCTCTGCTTTGGTGACCCCAAAACCACCCTGTCACTACTAGCCAGCGATTTATCTTTACGATACAACAATATCGCGGGTTCACTAGACTCGCTCGAACATTGACATACCGTTTCTTCTTTATCAGTGTTTTCTCGTTATTTTAACAAACGATGCTCAAGTGAGTTACGTAACTTCATTCCTCCATGACTTCCCGAGCAACACACGTCTCCACAGGAATGCTCATCAATTTTCCCTGAAGCTTGCTTTGGGACGCATAGCTAAATTTAGAGCCACGTTTGGACTGGAGCGGAAATGGAATGCTCTTCCCAGCCCAATATTTTCCATAGACTACAATCCGCAGATAGAGATCAATTGGGTCCGTGCTCTGTCTTGATATCGGACAATAAAGAGTTTTAATAACCTTTAAGCACGTTCAAGTTATTTAAAAAAAGATTTTAAAAGTTATAAAAATCTTCACTTTATTTTCTTTTTATGATTGTGCCTACTTCAACAAACCACATCATCACACTGTTGATGGAAGAAACTCTTTGACTTTTCTATCATATCTTTACATGCATTAAATGATGATTATATAACACTTTGTAACACTGACATAACAACTACCGCCTTAATCCTGGAATTTAGCCATTTCATATTTTGGCGTACAGTTGTCCATTCTCATGCCACAAAGAAATATCACGCTACTCCCTTAAGCAAACAATATATATGACACATTTTCACACTTACAATTAAAAATCGCCATTAGGTGGCACTAAGTGGCGAGTATTAAGTTACCGTAGTCTCTACATTTACTAATCCATGAGTGATAATCATGGATTTTATGTATATGACCCCAATTAGTCGCATAACAATAAGCATGTAATTTACCTTCTCCTCTGGACTCAATTAACTTTAATAGCTTTCGTCCTGGTTTTGCAAAGATACCACCTATGCTTCTGCCTTCTGTTCTTCCTCCACTTTCCTAATTGCTTCTGTTTCCTCGGCCACGACGGGGTTTTCTTTAACCAAATGACCACACCTCGATACATGGCCGTAAGCTCTTTCACCCCTGCAAAGGTTGCTTAAGTAATTTTTCCATTTTTAGCCGTAACTTAATACTGAATTCAGAAGAAACGTAGAAGTGAAGTCCAAGGATACATGCAAATAGTCAAAAAGCAACCAACGACTTTTGAACTTCAATGGAGAAAGCTTCCAACTCAGTTGGTAGGCTTCTGCAGGAATGCCCATCGGAACATCAAACCTACTTTCCGTTAATAAATGTGAATAAGTAACTCACACGCATTAGAAAAAACAATTCTTGTTTGTTTTACGTGAGCCTGAAAGCAATCTAAAATTCATGCAAACACAATCGTACAATATACAATTCCGTCTTTCCACTTCTTGATTGATATATAGGTCACGAGTGCGATAACTTTGTTTTCAGGTTTCTAGGATTTTCTAAGACTTCAATAAAAAAAAGAAGAGAAAAAACTCCAACGACGTCAAAGAAATTTGTAATTCTAATGAGACGCTGTCGGAAGGATAAGTTGCTGCCTCGCTTACCCGAATAGCGAAAGCGAAATTGAAAATTGCTTATTGATTCGGCATTATAACGAAACTGAAAACATCAAAAATCATATTTTCGCGTTTACCTCTTTTAACTTTCTCCTCTATTTTGGAAACTGTGGAATCACGGCAAGCACGTCAATACGATATATTTGATTTAATCCGCTATTAGTGCTTTTTGCATGGTTCAGTTAATGAGATTGCCCGGCGTATCAATTACAGACCAGTTAATGGCAGAAGAATAAGTATGTGCGCTCTTGCTCATTTGGTAATTGGTTCTGGACCACCGCAATTTATACGGATAACGGCTTATTTGCTTTAATTCTATTTACTTACGACGCAGAATATAGAAATAGCGAACGAAATAGCCACGGCCAGAGGGAAATCTTATAAACCAGATATTAAATAAGAGTGAATATAATATAGACATTTCTTGGAATTTATTAATGATGACATGCATGGCTAAGTATAGACCGAGCTCAGGCGTGGTTTTCACGCGAATTGATATGAGGAGCTCTGTGTGAATATCCATTTCATTGAATCACTACTATTGATATCACTTCTTATTTGTTTTACTAATGGAAACCCTGTTAAATGGACGTTAATAGTGGTATTGGTAGTGTAAGAAAATTGGCGTGAATTAGCATAAGGTTTTCAAATAACACGTGGTATACTCATATATTCTCTAACAATCCCAAGTTTGGGTTACTCATCAACTATGACTCTCGTGTTTACATCCGCCTCTTTACCAGTCATGAAAAGTCTTTGCCGCCAAGAAATGTTCCTAGAATGAATTAAAATTAACGTCACGTTTGTGCTTTTATAGACTTGCGACACGTACGTGACATACAATACAATAGGATTAACACCTTCTCTACTGCATTGGTGTTTTGCACATGAGGAAGATATGTACAGCTAAGACAAATGTCGTAATGATCCTATCAGCAGTTTCAAGTTCGTGGAGTTGGGATGTTACTGCATGGGCATTAAATTGGTAAGGCATGTACATATAAGACCGGGTGTCAATTAAATTTCGACCGTCTACGATTATTTCGATATTTGTCAAATATGAACCAGGAGGCTATTCGATATGAAACTCTGCACAGTACACTATTTGATAGGCTATGTTTGGTTACCTTACAGCAACAGTCACTAATATGATTACGTTGCGCTGTCATTAACCTTTTCGAAGAAACATAAGCCACGCTTGTGAGTTCATATTATCGAATGAGTTAGTAGTTTTGTTTACTATTACATTAGAAATCTAATTTGATACTGACGGTCATTTAGTGCTCGTAGCAGAGTTTAACAGATTAACGCATTAAAAAAAAACAGCTTGCCTCCATACTATTGGTAGCGCTGTAGCTCGTAGATGGCCAGGGCCAACTACCACCCTTTTTTGCTCACTCACGAGTGAAAGGACGTGAAGATATATGCCTCCAACGGCCAAGTTTGAGAAACTTTTTCTACGCAGGAATGCGCTTTAGTATTAGTTGTACAAATCAGTGATCGAACCGAAAAATCACTGGCATTAAGAGACGACTCCACCTTCTTCCAAGCTGAAGTGGCTTCAATACATGAAGCAGTGCTCGTGCTACGAGAACACAGCGTAACCAACAAAACGATCTCTATCTTCTCCGAAACCGAACCAACAATAAGAACCATAGCGTCGAACATCTTGGCTTCGAAACTTGTCAGGCTATGCAGACAAAGCGCCAGTGAGATATCATTAACGAACACTTACCTACCTACCTATGCCCTACAATTCAGTATAGTAATGTAAAGAGAGTTGGAAACTCCAATTCAACAATTAAACTATATAAAGCAACACACCGCATTGCTTCAGTACATGCACATTATATTGCCGGGTAGTACGACATGTCGAACGACCAGTAGTTTCGTGGCATCAACATCGGAGCGCATCTGCTTCCTTCAGTGATTGTGATGTCCTAAAGAAACAAACTCTTCAAGAAAACGAGGGAAGAAGTTGAACTTCCGTACTTCCATACGACCTGGTCCTCTACTACCGTCGTATTGAGTGTTCAAATTTGTACGACCTAGTACAAATTGGTCTTTACGACCCGTTGGACATGTAGTACTACCCGGTTGTGTAATGTGGCCGTACCTATTGACAGATCGCTCTTTTTAACCTAGCCGTCAATGTCGTCCGCATATCGTAGGAATTGAAAAACATTTTGAATAATCATCACATTGTTTTTTCTTTTTTTTTTTTTGCAGTTCTACACAGTCAAACACCAATTTCATATAAACTATACTAAAAAACAATTTCTATATCGGACTATGTTACTCATCATATTTATTGCGGTCTGTGAGGTTGACCAGGATAAAGACTAAGCATCCAACCATTATTTTTGTATGTTATCTATAATTTCCATAATTCACTATGAAACGTATATAAAAGTCATCCCTGAATTCATTCGTTTGACACAAAAATATAAAACTGCCAAGGTATTGAAAATGGTTGAGGAAAATTACTTATTAAACAAAACCCTTGCAGAATGTACCATTAAATATTTGTTCCAAAATATTTTGAAATGCTAATTTATTTCTTATTTTCAAAGAGCTGACTGTTACAAATGTCAAATATTTTGCTGCCAAGTTTTCTGATGAATTATAAAGCGCCGCTGATCGCATTATTATGCGCTTAACAATTTAGGCCTATATAGGACTGCAAAAATAACACACCATAGATGAAGATCTAAAATTTCGTCATTCAGATCACAGTCGCACTACGTCTGAATTTCGTATCCACCCCTTTTGATGAGCAACCTCATCTCGTTTATTTGGTTCCGCGTCCATCCACCAACTCTGCGTTTAACAGAAAGTAGTAAAACACAAACTCCGTTTTAAAACACAAATCTTAAATTAAAGACTCTCTACAGACCCTTAATAGCAGCCTGGTAACTTTTGCCCTTTTATAACAGCTTCAAGATTTACAATCTTTGTGGTTGAAATGCCAGTTGAAAAGCTTTTTACATGCCAGCAATCAAGAAGAGGTAAACAAGCGTTTTTAGGAAACCTTTTAATCTTTCTTATTTACCATTCCTCTGACATTTCGTACGAAACAGCAAACCACGGTCTTGTTGTCGTTTGCACTTGAAATTGCCTCGTAAAGAAGCCACATCGGCTTTTAAATGTGTGTTCATTAATTGCAAAGGGAATTGGGCGTTGGGCGCACATCATTGACGCAAGCACATTTTTCGTTTTCTTTTTTTTTTTGCTTTCGTGCAAAAAGATTTTACAAGCACTTGCAAACGATTAAATGCAATACATGCCATTGCTTACTTTTGAGCAAGAGTTACGGAATTCTTCTGGTGACTTGAACGCATGCTCAAGAGCTCTTCAAAATGTGACACAAAGAATGTTCTCATTCATTCTTCATCTGTATTGTTCAGCACTTCAGACCATCGCATACCAGTTGGCACACATAGCATTTCTAATGAAAAGCATGTCCTGCCTCAGTGTACATCAACTTCAGATTGCATATTCGGTTTTGTTCGCCTATTGTTCGCTCTTCATGAAAAGCTGCATGGAGGATCCACTTACAGTGTACATGTCCTTCATCACACGGCAAAATGAAGCTCCCCAAAGATGACATCCTATGCGCTTGCTGAATACAGCTGAATTGGTTATATTAACATTCGTTTATCCACATACCCATATATGCACAATCCAAGTTCATTGTCGAAGGTTATCTTAGCACAGGTATGGTCACACATTCGCTAGCACGTTTACGTACTACATTTACGGTATCTGCATTGGAAGTCCGTAATCTCTCTGATGTATCTAAATAAGCAGTAACTTTGAGTTTAATTTGCGATTATTCTGCTCACACTCATCCATGCATACAGTGTGCGCAGCAAACTGAAGAAATACCGCTGTCCGTTGAAGCAATGAAACACGCGTTAAAAGCGGGCATGTCTTGTATACTCCATACCAACTAGTAAATCGAGTAATTACTCCATCCGCGAAGCATATAAAGGAAGTCATATACACTATCTGCTCATCGACTTGTCAGCCTTATGCAGCAACAGTTTCAATTCAAATACGATGGTCTGTGCTCCGGAAATCTACACCGAAAGGTTGCGGAGGTAGTAACATTTTCTGCTTCGTGGAAGCCAACTCCAAACAACTTCATATGGCTTCGCCACCCATGCACAGGCCTATTGATACACTTTTCTAGTTTTCGCGAGTAAGTGGTGGCACATCGCGTGTGTAGTAAACTATTTCATGTCGCGTCGTTGTCGTTCAAATTGTGTAATTAAATTCGATTTGAAGTGCAAAAACCTCCTCCTCCTGAAGTGGGGGTGTATTTAAAGAACTTATTTTTAAATTGGCACAGAAATGTTCTTGCTGACTATTTGCACTTACTCTGCACTGCACTTTAAGTACTCCCGACGGAATCGACAGTGCGTGCTACACACAAATCGTATTGTAACCTCTGCACTTTGTCGCTTATGTGAGTGACGTAAAGAACTTCACAAGAAGGGGAGGAGAAAAGCAAATTAAAAAAAAAACTCCCAGTTGAAATTAATTTATTCAATTTAAGTAAACCGGGAGGACTGAAATGCAAAAAGAAAGGGAATGGAAAAAGAGCTAGCGGGCGCAAGGGAGGAAAGGAATCTAGGGAATTCTATTTAAAGACTTCAGTCTTGTAAATTGCATCTCTGTAATGCCTGCTCTGCATCTGTAGATTCTACTATATGTTATGGTAATTAGAGTGGAGTTTCTTGCGTCAATAAACAGCTTCTTGCGAATGTAATTTGTTTCTTCTGCTGGAAGATGCAACAAATATGTGTACTACGCAATTGCTTCTTGTTGCCCAAGGGAGTACTTTTAGTTTCAATTGTAGATGTGGGGTTCGCGCTTCTACACAGGGCTTATAGGGTGACGTATGAAGGGTTATTTTTTACTTATACAAATTATGAGATGTGCAACATTTTATCATTTGAATAAAAAAATTTGTTGACGGCGAAGTCTCAACAGAGAGCATTTTAAACTTCAACAGCTGAAAAGAGTGACTATCTAACCTCATTGTGTTTATCTACATAGATTATCGGCATTGATGTCTCCTACATCGTTAGTAGCAATCAATTAAAAAAAAAGCAGTTGATAATATTATCAAATGTGGGGGTAAATTCTTTATTGAAATTCCGATCGTTCAAAGTAATAAATGGAAAAAAATTAAATTAAAAGAAAAACTAGCGCGACTAATAGGATATAAAGGATAAAAAGATTACAAAGAAAATCTTTGGGATTGCCGAATAGCCATACCATTGCCAAATAAGACTTTCAAAACTATGGCGCTTTTAAAATAATATCTTGTCTAATAAAGGGTGATTTTTTAGCTATTATCTTTTTGGCAACAGTAGTTTAAACAGCTGACTCACGTTTCGTGTTTTGTTTCACTGTCAAACATCTTCAGTTTGGTCTGTTGTTTAACCCTGAATCGTCTTACAAACGAACAACGCTTGCAAATTATTGAATTTTATTATCAAAATGCGTGCTATGTTAAGAAAGTTCATCGCGCGCTTCTTCCATATTATGGTCAGCTCATTTTTGGCTAAATGGGTACGTAAATAAGCAGAATTGTCGATATTGGATTTTTGTTGAATAGCAGCCAGAAGCATTGCAAGAGCTAACAATGTATCCAGAAAAAGTCACAGTGTGGTGCGGTTTATGAGCTGGTGGCATCATTGGACCGTACTTCTTCAAAGATAATGCGAATCGTAACGTGAGATGATATCCAACTTTTTTTTTTGTCCAAAATGCAAGAGCTTGACTTGCATGGCTTGTGGTTTCAACAAGACGGCGCCACATGCAACACAGCACGCGCAACAATGGACTTATTGAGAGGCGAGTTCGGTGAACATTTTATTTCACGTTCGGGACCGATCAATTGGCCGCCTAGATCGTGCGATTTAACGCCTTTAGACTATTTTTTAGGGGCTATGTTAAGGCTCATGTCATACAGACAAGCCCGCTTCAATTGACGCATTGGAAGACAACATTGAAGCATTTATTCGTGAGATACCAGCCGAAATGTTGGAAAGAGTACGCAAAAAAAAAATTGAGTGAATATTGAACTCGGTTAATGGTCCATACAGATGCTGGTATCTCTCGTCTGGACCAATTATGTTGATTTGTGGGCACAGATGAATGCCTAGACTTATGTATCTTCATAATGACGGAAAGCAGAAAAAATGCAGCCTTGTTTATTAACACATTCTTTTAACAGGAATGTTTGTGGAGGACAATTTTGCGAAAAGAAGAAGAGGATTTTCCGATTACATACTTTTCTAATGCCCACTCATCGAACATTGGACACTGTGGCGGTTCAATCGGTGCAAGTATTCGTCATCATCATCATTTTGTGATCCGCAAGATCCACTAAAAGGGTTTGAGGGGGTAAAGCACGCACTGGAGATCTCCAGGCCACTCGATACTCTACCATAGATTCTAACTTGGTGCAACCACCTCGTCATAGGTCTACCAAGGAGTCGCCTTCCTCATGGAGTTCAAAGACTTCTCATAGCGAAATTTAATGCTAGCTGAGCATTATTTACTCTGACAATGTCACATAATATCTTTTTAAAACCAGAACAGTGAAAAACCAACTATCGATTACTACAGACTAGTGGCATTGATATATCATCTATGTTTCCATTGCATTCGTCAAACCTAACTCTAACACGGGACTACATATCTTGGTATTTTATATTATCGATCGTTGTGAAATCTTACTACAAAAATAGTGCACATCATTAATCCAGACTCGCTGGTTACCAATATAGCAAATATATTTAGTTTCTTCGTATTTAAAATGCTTTTGTTATATTTAATTTAAAGTGCGGTAGTTAAAAAGTCGATGGACAACACTGTTAAATTAATCAAGAAGTGCACTAAATTTTCAATAGCTCGCCCTCTTGCTCTTGCACAATCCAATAAACAAACATTGTTATTATTATATTATTTTCTGAAGTTTATGGTAAATTTGTCTGTCTGACCGGTTTTCAAATACAACCTCGTAGTACGGTCTGTTTTCTAATCGATGTCGATGAACTATCCATATTTTTTCAATTTTAACACAAACTTGTCTTCTGGTTTTGATTTGGGTTCTGTAGGGGCATTAATTAAGTATTCCTGAAATCAAGTTTCTCAGAAGAAGTTACATCAAAACAGGACTTATTGGTTCTATATATCATCATGTTACTAGCAATATGGAGCGTAAAGTGAAATAGCAAAATCAAATAGGATAGGCTTTCTGAATTGTAAGGCATATTGACAACTCACTTATTTTTCCAATTCATCACAAGCTAAATACCATGTTTTAAATCAATGCCACCAGCCGTATACCAAAGGCGGGCCAATTTCTGCAATTCAAACTACTAACTAATGTGTGTTTTATTTTATTTGGATAAAATAAAATATCATTTTAACAGGACCTTAACTCCGCCATGCACAAGACCGATGTTCACAGCAAACCATGCATAGTCTACATTGGACTAGATTCTGCAGTATTCCAGTATTCCAACTCGTGTTCTTCCTGCTAGAGTCGAACGTTTTGTGCGTGCCAGTGACACGCGAGATGGTCATTAATTATGACAGTTGTTCACGTCGGGAAACGGACCTAGACTATGATACACGTACACGTATCCACCAACTACGCCTTAATTTGTGTACAAAATGTCTGCAAATATCACACAAAATACATGCATTAGTTGTCAAACTAACAAATTCCAGTGAAATTGACATTTAATGTTCACACACTTTTTGCGAGTATATTGATTGTAGATATTTATTATTTTACCCACAGCCATTCGAATGTAGTGAATTGTTTTTTTAAGTCACTAATAGCCAATCTTTCGTAGTCAATTACCGTGAGAATCATTCATTTCAATAATTGCTGTCTCAGAGTGTATGCAAATAAAATACACAGTCATTCGTGAAGAAAGTGGTAAACAAGAAAGCTTCTCTTTGACCTCAATTTCAGCCACCACATGCAATTGTAGATCGAAGTAACGAAGCAAATACACCAATCAACACAAAAATGGAAATTGTTTATGCATTTCTTCTTCGCAATGATTAATGTTATACTTTCACTTTCATTCCACCACTAATTACTTTAAATACAATCACAACTCTGCAAACCGTTTGATATCAATTCAGCCAAACTAGCGCCGGTGACGCAATCGGCATACGCTTTCTGATTGAAAAACCTTTGAAATTCAAATAAATATTTTCGTGAACTTACATATTCATATTGATCTAAAAATACATTCGTTAACTGATAAACTGATTAGGCAACGAACTCATAGACCGTTAAAAACGAAAGCGTTTCCCATTTGCTTACACGTTTCCATGACGGTCTGCAATAAATCAGAAGTAAAACTTGAGGAAAGAAAACTAAGATATATAACTTCGACGATATCATAACACTGACTGTCATTGAACAGCATAAATCTCACAAACCTATAAATATGAATGAACACATACTTAGCAATTGTATTCTCTAGTCGCTACATTCATGAATTGGCCTTCCACCAGTCCGTTGCTTTGAAGATTGACAGGCACTTTAGGTAAACAAATGCTTGCGAGTGACTCGAAAACTGTTGAATTTTTTTTTTCGCACCAAAATATTTCCGAAATCTAAGCAAACTTCTTTGATAAGTTTTAAACGCGTGTTGTTTTACACGTAACACCTTTGGAATAAATAATTCATTTTACGATGTTTCCCACGAAACTGGAACAAATTGAATATGCAGGTCGTTCACAATACTGTCGCAGTCCATGACTTGAAAATAAACATGAACATTCGAGGAGTATCATCCGTAGCAACAGCAAAAAAATAAAACAAATGCGATGTCTTCTGTGAAAGTGTTTGAGTCTCTAAACAACTTCTAACCTAAACAAACAGCTCACACGCGAACTGTTAAACAATTAAATTGCATGAAATGTAATTAGTGACGTAAGTAATTTTTTAAATTGCATTTTCTTTCACAAATCGATAATTGTAGGTGGATTAAAGACGGTTAATGCGAGAGAAAACGCAATCCCATTTTCCAGGCCTAAAAGGCGCAATGACATCAAAATGACATACAAATAAATCTCTGCTCCCAATCATCCATCCCTTAACCACAAAGTGGTTTATTTTGAATGTCCACTTTTAAATTGCAAATCTTATTTTGAGGACCGGTCTCAAAGGACATGGCGCTTATCTGATTTTGAGAGTGACCTGATTTCAATCAGTAATCGTTGAACTTGACAATCAAGACAAATGCCCCCTTGAAAATGAATTTTGATATGCCTAGGTAAAAAACAATGTGACTTCAGTAAAGGAATCGACACATAATAGGTCTGTCCCGTACTTTTTGCACCAAATGGTGAAGACGTGGAAGTCTTTTTTTATGGAGTGGAGGTTAAAACATCTAACAAAGAAGCAAAATATTAAGAAAGTACGGGAACGCAATTAAACCAAATGTGCAACTTATGCCATTTTTCAAGAGCTAGTTGCGTTCTCTATGAGATGCCATATGCAAAACATGTAAACTTAAAAACAGGATTTGATTGAAATTTCATTTGGTTTTTATTCTTACGAACTACTAATTCAAAAAATAACAAACAAACTTAAAATAATTCAAAACTTTTGAAAAACCGCCAAACTACCCACAGAAATTTCTTGGTCTATTTACGATCTTGAGAGAGCGCGAGCGCACCACGACTCAGGTGTTAGTGGAAATGGTGTTACACGTCCCACGGCAACTTTACCTAGAAACGCCAATCATTAGATCTTCTTTGACAATTGGTTCAACAGCTCTAAACTCCAAGAACATACAATAATTGGGTTTTCGAAATTAAAAACTGTAATCTGAACTGTGCCCTAATTTACAAAGCCTTCAGAAGTATATATAACTTCAGAATATAATAACTTAAAAAAAGGACGTGGATTCTACATTGAACAACTTGCTCCATACAAGTTCAGTTTAGTGCCGTCACTTGCTTTGATAACAAGTCAGCTCACATGCCTTCCACGAGCCAGACACTACAAAATTAAGATACTTTAAAAAAGAAAACCGGCACAAAAACAGTGGCCGTCACCAAGCTTTTAATATTTACAATCATCATATGGGATGTGTTGACCTATTAGACTCTATATACTAGACTCCAACAATTTTTAAAGAGAACTTTATTCCTATATGATTGATGTATGCGTTGTCAGCGATCGGATTCTGTGGCGAAGGAATAATCCTGAAACATATATACACATTTTTGACTTCAAGCAAGTCGTAACCGAACATCTATGCAAAGCTGATAAAACTGCACTATCACGGAAAAGAGTACGGTCTTTAAATGTTCGTGCTGGCCCAAGCATAGATGAAACCCCGCTAAGGTTTGAACGTCATAGCAGTGCGGGTCCATCCACTCCCGAAACACCCACTGAACCTATAACAGTAAAAAGAGCTAGGGTTCCGTTGAACCCATTGAGAACTGATAGGATTGACCATGTGCGCGGCAAGAGAAAGCCAAAAATGCCATGTTTGTCAGAAAACATATACGAAGTACCGAAAATTGAATGTAAGAGTTAATGTAAGGTCTACCTGTGCTACTGCTAATGATAAAAGGAACTGTTTGATACAATATCACGAATAAGAAAAAGCAATTAAATTGTTAATTTTATACAGAAAATTGTCCAGTGCATACAAACTCATACATGGATTATTTATATAAAACAGTAAATATATACACAAGATCAAATATATATATGCAGCAGATTTTCTTAAGCCCAAATAAATGTTAAAAAAAACTTATTTCTTCAAAATTCATGCAGTAGGGGGTTTAGGAAGACCCACCCCATTTGCTTGCTCTGCGTTTAATTTCAGTAAGGATGTTAGTACTGTTGACGGGCTTGAAGCGAAACTGTGACCTCTGCAAAATCTGTGCGTTGACCTGTGAATATTGTGTTTGCAAATCAAAACTGACCGCATTGTTCAAACTCTTAAGAATGCGTTAACAATCACATAGTACTACTTATTCTAAAGCAAACAACACATTTCGCAAACCCTTTTTACGTAATAATGGTTCACAATCTTTTAAAGCCTGTTTCAAAGAGTTCAAAGAACCCGTTTGTTAATTATTATCTCTACAATAACATCTAACTTACTTCATTCATTCACATTAATCACTACACACAAATACAAATTTTAGTACGTCGTCGCGATTGAAAATAAGGCTATTCTAAATTCTTCATAACAACGCATTCAAAAGTGCATTTCGACTTAACATACGAGCATGTTGCAATTGGTATTTGTTTTATAAACGCAAAGAAAGAAAACATCTTGAGTTTAGGAGTTCTCTTTCTTCTTGTATATTTTTCTAGAGGAACAAATGCCATAATGCCAATTAAACCACTCTACGATGTGGAGTAGACTGGTAGCTCCTCTTGTTCCCATTTCTTCTCTTTTCTTCTTTTCTCCAAATGCCTCTGCAGCCATGTACATCCAAATTGCCCACTTTAATCTTTTCCGTGTGATAAAAGGCAAAAAAAACGCATTCAACGCATCTGAAGTCTGCATACTGTGAGCGCCTGCTATGCGCTTATGCTGTATGTTGCTTTCAGAATTAGGTCAAAGAGTTTGTCTCACTCCTTTCCTCTTGCTTCTTTTTCTATCCTCGAGCACTTTTCAATTGTGATTTTTCATTCTTCGCCGAACAGTTTATGAACTCGAAACTGTTTAGTCGGCAGGAAAACCATCCGGTGCATTCAAATTAAATACGTATATTAATATGGATAGTGTATAGCTTATATTTCGGGACTGACGGTCATTCTCTCTAGACAGTGCATACCATTCCAGAGAAATGTGGTAAGACAATCGCATACATTTTAGTGCAAATAGTGTACGTGCCAATTTGATGAGGGGAAAATTGCTTTAGATTTTGCATTTTGCACAGAGACTTCAAAAGCGGAAACTGATGATGAGGCATAATGTAATAAAGTGCTCCACTTTGTTCCTTTTTGTTAATTTTATGCTGAGATTCCAAAATTGACACCGACTGAATATTATACAGTGCAGAGTTTTAATAAATTGATAACTTTCAACATATCTGACGTCTTTCCTCGAGTCTTGAAATTGTCCTTACATGCAAAAGGGAAAGAAAAACGTAAGTGTGAAATTGAGAGCTATAAGTACATTGCCAAGCATTGACGCTTGCCAAGGGCGTTCAAGAGCTAGTGAACGTATGATAATGGGTGCTCCAGTTGGCGTCTTCTTTCCTTTGTTTTTAGCTTAGGAAGGCATACAAGGTTTGTCGTCCACTGAGAATGTCGGCTTCTTTTAATATAATATCTTGGAAATTCTCTTTTGTTTCCACCTTTGCGCAACCACGCAACCATCCATATGTTTGATGAATTCGTGGCCCATAGCATGCTCTAAGCGTTGTACGAAATCATTGAAGAAAAGTTACTCTATATTGTACACCAGCTTGTAAATAAATAAATAAGTAACTCTTCGCCGAATTTCTATTGTAGTCAACATGTAGAATTGTTGGGATATTCCTTGCAAAGTAAATCAAGAGCATCGATCCAGGCTTAGCTCTAGATCAATTTTTTTTTTATTTTCTTATTTTAAATTATTATATTTCTAAAATCAAAAAGTCACATACCATATTAATTCTATTTCTAACGATCTAAATCTATGAAAAAAAATCTGAATTCCCTCGAGACCTTTCCTCGTGTAAAGATCATACAATAAATATAATAAAATAAAGTAAAAAAATGTTCTCAGCAGTCCGTGTCCAAAAATTTGTCCGTGAATAAGTCATACGAAATCGGATTCACATAAATAAATTATTTCAAAATTTAAATGTCGTCTGACAATTTACCATTAAACTAGCTTAATAACTCAGTATGGATTTGGCAAGCGTTGATTGGCCAATTGCTTTTTAAAAAGATGTGGGATCAAAGAATGTTCAGGCTATTAACCATACATTTCACAAATTATTAGAATTTCTCAGCAGTAAAATCAGAATAGGCTGTCTGATCTCCAAAGTTGTTTGGGGAAACGAATTTCCCATTAAAATGTTGAAATGAGTTTTAAAAACGGTGGAATAAAAAAAAGGATTTAAATTATATTTTAATAAGATTCGGTATTAATAATTGTCTAGAAATATGTTTTCTTGTACAGTTTAGTCAATGAACTTTGAACACAATAAATATTTTCAGCGTCTTAATGTTAGGTAGGTGCCCAGTTTCAATGACAATTTGCTCCAATTGTTGCTGTCAAAATCTTGATGACGTTTAATTATGCAGCTGCTCGAAAATGAGATAATTTTTAAAAAAATACTAACGAAATTGCGTATGAGTGGCAAATATATAACGTTGTGAGATCCGTCGTCATAATTCGGTACACGGTGGAAAAGTTTGAACATGAGTAAACTCTTTAAGACGACAAACCAACAAGTCTGCAATCAACAGCAATGGAATTTGGAATTAAGTTTCCACTGTAATGCAAAAACTTCACACTTTGCTACACCGTTAATTCATTTATTGAACAAAGTAAATGTTCCGTTTATTGGAAAGAATACAATCCACATGTTTTCCAACCAGTATCAATAAATTTAAGAGATTGACTGCTTCTGTTTTATAGAATGAAAATGGCATCATCATACTTTATTCGAAATCAAGAGGGAAACAACGTTACGATGAGTGAAGAGCATAACTTTTGCTTTCACAGAGATACGAACCTGGGACCTCTATAACCAAGGGCAGGCACTCAAACAAATACGCCATCCAGCCGTTAAATCAAATGTTACATTACATCGTAAATTTATAATTTTCGTTTAATCTTATCGTAACCGTCCAATACCGGCTAGTTTTGTAGCAAAAAATATTGGTTTTGTTCTTCTTTGAACATGTTTTGAAGCATTCATTAGTTGTGTTTGGTCACTTCTTGGAGACATGTCGCATTTAGAGGAGTAAAGTTGTTCATTCCATTCGTTTTTTAGAGATGTCAATAGACTCCTCCACTGATGATTCGTTATGTATGCACTGGACATTCGTAATGTCGGCATTCGTTATACTGGACGTCTATCGTAATTGTCGATTTCTTTCATCACTACCGCTTTTGGTGAATATAATAAGACTTGTACGGTTATATATGCAGTATAAGATAGGCCTAGCTTCTGTAGCAAACTGCCTGTCGAGAGAACGCACTATACATGCCGACTCCTAACGATGAATATCAACAACAATTTTCTCCACATGATGCCAAACATGTATTGTAACAATGTGGCGCCATGTAAGTGACTCAAATAAATTGTTGAGTGCAACTAAACAGCAAGTCTGTGTAGACTATTCTGGGCATTTTACGACAGAAAATTGTTTTAAGCCAAGACGAGCTAATATTAAAATGCCCCAAAGCCTGACTAGAGTCTTGAGTCACAAAATGCCATGCAATAAACTATGTCATCTACACACAACATAATGCATAAGGTGAGCGATAACTCAAATAATATGTGCATCCCCAAACAAGTGGGACACAGTATCTATCTACAAAAAATTATTGAGGTGCAGGCTAATGTTAAAGTTCATTAACTGTAAAAACAATAATAAATTAAGAAGCAACCCTTGGCATAGCCACACATCTTTTTAAGGTTTTAAGCATATGTATATTTTATACAAGCAGCTGCTGTCAGGGAGATATTTACATGAACTAAACACTACATAGTTACCAGCGAATGTAATGAATGAAGGTAGAACAAATGACAACGACGCGATACTTTCAATGTTCCCTAGCAAAGTATCAATAATTCCTTTACCACCCTCGGTAGCAACCACTGATTTATATTTCAATTTTGTATCATTCACTCCGTCATTTCTCTCATCACATTGACATGTGTATTTATACACACGACTTTGCAACATCCCTTACATTTTCACTCGTCAAGCAATCAACCAAGCCCAGTCAACGCGTGGGCGGCAGCACATCGATGAATTAGATATGAAAAGTTCAAGGATATTACCTTGCTTGTCGTTCAAAAAGAAAAGGTGTCATCCGCACAATGTAGCTGACGGACGAGGTTACCGCATACACTTCACATTACGTATGTACATACAATGTATGATGGCGGTGCATATTTCCCACACTTATAAAACAACAATTGCGACAAGATCAGTACTGTTCTTTTTCCCCAAGTGCTAAAGTATTATGCAGTGGTTGCCACCGAGCCCGTCAGCGAGAAGGCGCTCATCCGAACATTTAATTGGACGATTCTGAAGGAAATGCACCTAAAATCCTTGACATTGAAAAACTTCAACTAATTACGATGACAACGACAACAACATGCAGTGAAACTAAGGCAAGGTCACTCTGCATCCTCAAGAGGAACACGTGTTTCATCGTCTGAGCAAGCAAAAGAAAATAAATGGCTATCCAGGTTGAGTCTAATCAATGTAAACATACATGTCTGTTTGTACGTGTCTACCTATCCTCATCCAATTTGCGCTAAAATACAAACGACTTAAACGTTCTTTATTCGTATCTTATCGCAAGCGAGCTAGTATTGATTTTGTTCATTTGCATTTAGTATGCGTTGTCAGCTGTTTATTTGTTTTTTTGTTTAGACATTTAATACAATTTCTTCTATACGAAAACCCACGATTTTCGGTACCTGGCGAAAATGTTTGCATATCAAATCAGATTAGCATGAATTTATATAATTTGTGTGAGCAATGTCTCGAAAAATGGGTTATACTCCACGGTTTATAAATAGCAAACCGCTTTTTTTTGCGGATGAAATGTTATCGTTGCGGGTAAACCGCAGAATATTGTAGATGCAATTTGTTAGTATCACCTAGCGAAGCTGAATTAATTATTTACACAGTATTAGTAGCATGTTCTATTGGTTTTACAGAGAACAAAATTAATACTTTAAAATATTGCTTTGAACCATCCAATTCAAATTTCCTAGTCAAACACAGAATGACAGCTTGCAGGTGAGTGGTAAAAGTGGTCAGATCAACTGTTGATCAATTGCAAGTAATTCAAGTTTTAAGTTTTTTTTTAGCGACCAATTACAGTACTCACTTTCAATTTTAACACAAAATGCAACTTTGTCAGAGCTTTACGTTAATCGTGCCAACAGTGACTTGGTGGATCACAGCACGCACAACACCAATGCATATTAGTGTGACTCTATCCAACGAGAATGGTCATACATATTGTCGCGATATAGTTCTATTAACGTTCTGCAAACTTTTTTACTTTTTTTAAAACAGTAAGAATGACAGCACAATGTAACACTCTGGCTCTGGCTTAACATTACTTGTGTTAGAAGTGAAATGCTGCATTAACGCAGCATTGTGTTTCTCGTATAATAGTATGGGTGGCGCTACGGCCTTTAGGGGAGCCAGTGCTTAGCTTCTCAGCAACCACTCGTGTTGTGCGTGTTATTGTTCCCTCATGATTGGAAGGGACCTACAGTTCTGTACGACCAAGTTTGAGAAGCTTTTACTAGACAGGAGAATTTGATCATTTTCAGTGACCTTGAAAATTATTTTTGTCGGACAGACCAGGCACCGAATCTAGTATAACTCAATTATCATCAATAATCAAGTATTTTGTGGAACAGCTGTTGTCAGTTTGGAGGTTTTTGACGTTGATTGAAAACGTCACCGCTGCCTGTACTACCTGTTTCAAAGAATGTATGAGTTGGTATTTTTGTTCTTCTCTGTTTACTTTTTTTTGTGAAAGTTTGAAGATAATCTGAACATTATCCTTGGAACAAGTGATATCATAAACATTGTGACGATGCATACAACTTATAGTAACCAAAATACCGTAGTAGAAATTAATTGCAAGTGGTGCAGTATTAGAGCGAGACCTCATCTATTGAAAAAGCGTGAGGCGAATAACAGGTAATTGGTAACCGAGTTTTTAAACTTCTTTTTAGGCCTTCTGAAACAAATGACACCGTACTCGAGGGGAGACGGTTCATTGTGGAGCTTCCATTGAAAGTCTATTGATTATTCATGACAGACTTTTGGTTGATTGCGTAAGCTAGGAGTTCTCAAAATGTATATTTTTTCAATCTATGTAAGATGGCCACCATGGTCAAATGTCTCATCGTTTCGGTTACCCAATGGAGACTGATATCTGTTCTGGTTCAACCACCAGTAAAAATACCTCCCTTTCCTATAGCAAACAGAGATCGCTCTACTGAACCAGAGGAGATCCTCGTGGTTGCGAGCGATATCCCTTTCGTATCGGAGTCATCTCTCCACTGTTCGGCGTACAACATGGTAGATAATAGGACATCCTTACTCATCCTGAATCACACCAATGGTATCGACGTTGAGGAATTCTCAGGAGGAATAAAGCCCTCAAGGTGCAGTTTTACTTGGTATTAGGGTAGCCATAATTGTTGGAAGAATCCATCGCCCCCACAGTACGACTTCTAGGATTTCTTGTTCTCGGGTTCAGGTGTACGATACAGACGGAGACAGATCCGAAGACAATGTATCTTAAACAAACCTATATTTTCTGTCTGCGATAGACTCACGTTGAAGCACAGTGGACAACCGTATGCCATTATTGGCAGTATGGGGACCATGTAGCACATTACATAATATGTTCAAAGATTCACAGACAGACAAAGCATACAGAGAATAATTTTTATATTAATTTTATTCGGAATGTATTATCTTAAGGATAATACTGTTCTGTTTCTGTTCTGTCAACAGGCATTTGGCCTGCTGATGTTTTGATCAAGACGTTCCCTGGAACGATGCATTTTTATTGCTTATAAAGACTTTCCATTATGCATGTTTGTGTATCCTCTCATTGAGGAACGTGTTGCATATTTCTGACAATTTGTGATAGCAACATCAACATAAAACTAAAGTAAGCCTGAGTTCATCTGTCATTCGGACATAAACCTTTTATCCTCTTTCAATCATTTTCTTTCTGACTGAACATATCAATTGCTCTGCTCCACAGATCAACAGATAGTAATGAGAGAACACTTATTAGAGGCTGGTATCCTTTCGAAGGACTAAGGTGTTTGTTATTGGTACACTAGCCTCCCATAGTCTGACGTTTTTCTGCTGTACGAAGAGTAAAGTCCAAGTGAGAATAAAAGTAAGACTTTAATGTTCGGAAAAAAAAAATGCATGCTGTCTTTGCACATCAATTATATTCGGCCATAAATGCATCAAGTACTTCGACAATTGCTATTAACTGCTCTATAAACTGTTGCAAGTTTGCTAATGTTGATGTATTAAATACGTTATACATGAATGTTGTATTAAGGAAGTGAAAGCCGTCCACGCTCTCTGCAGAAGAGGGTCCATTAAACTATATCAATTTATACAAATGTCTAAAAATTGCAACACTCTCGGCATTTGCATGTCTTATTTTTCAATTAGCAATTAGCGAAGCGACATTGTGAAGAATGGAACAAATCAAATCATCCAATACTTAAGTAAACAATTTCGATACGAATTCAGACGGTAAAATAACAAAACGAAACAAAAATCCAATCCACAAACTCGAATCACTTGACTGCATGGATGTCTCTTGGAGTCTGTTGACTCTGTCTAGCTGCCAACGGACATTCTCCCTCCCTCCCGCTCGCACACCCACTGTTTACTCTTATCTGTCTGGCTGTCTGCATGCTTGATTATCTTTGTTGTTCACTTTATGCTCGAGACTGTGGCATAAACAAGGAATAAAAACAAACTACTCCAGAGGAATTTCACTGCATTCTATCGCATTCCATTGGATATGATAACGATGTACGAGCGTCCGGTATGAAGGAGGAGAAATCTAAATTCCTACCGAGTAATGGTCGCATTAAATCTCTAATTGATTCTACGACCACCCCAAACGCGGCATTATTCACTTGCACGATGAACTATTGTACTGACCATCTTCAGACTAATACGCCGCGCCGTTAATGTGCCTATGAAATGAATAATGCTCGTCACCGCCCAAGTAATGGGTATAAGCGCATAAGGTACACAGTCAATACAATACTTGCTGGGTCACTGGTCATTCGAGTTCCAGTCACATTTATGTAGGTGTATCTGTGGGGAATTTTTATGAGGCATCTTTCAATCGGACGTCGGGCACGTGATTTATGTGATTGCCGAAGAACTCAATAGACTGACTGGCTTTCAATATCACATGCAAAATATACTTATCGGGATTCGATATCTAAGCGGGAACTTTCATAATTGAAAACGAATTCTGAAAAAGGGGTGTGCTGGATGCACATGCATACATATGTACGTGTGGCATCTTATATACTACACATGTCACATTATTAGTCACCGATTGTATTTCAAACATATGTGAGTATGATTAAAATACATGCTGTTAAAAGCACATGCTGCGAATTCCAACGGCGCATCGATTTGTACGTTACTTCAGTGTCTCACAATGTTATTCTGCTTTATACATACTTCCATATGTTTTACAATTTGTGAATACAGATTTGATAAAAAAAAATGATTGAAAACAAATCAATTATAGCAGACAATGAAATGAATCAAGTTGATGATTGGTCTTTATTTTGAATAAAATTTTTACTAAGGGCTACACGGAATTCTAAAACAAAATTAAACACGCCAAAATCGTTGTAATGGCGATGGTTATGATTTTTGTTGTGTAGATAGTGTATATCATTGTTATGCCATTGTTGTGTAAAAATAATTGTGGTCATTGAGGGCAGCAATTTATTCGAATAAACATTAAACGGAATGTATACTTTTCAAAAAGGTGGTGCTATATGAGATTTCATCGTATAAATATTTTTATAATACTGCGCTGGGAACAATTCAATTCATAGACCCACCGTAAGTGCCATTACAACTTTCGTTGATACAAACGTTTTAATCAGGAAATGAAAAAGCGTTAGGTTAATGGAAGGTTCTGGTCACAGGTTCCAGCCTTCACCCGACTACAATCTGAATTCCCGTCAATTGAAAACCGGTGAAAAGTACATATATTTCAAAAATGTTGGACTCTGGCGGTAGGGAAGTTGAGAACGCCCAGGAATATTATATTCACAGAATAGTAATGAAACAGACGCAAACGGATCATATATTTTTTTTAATCAGACTTCGGATGAAATAAGTAAATAATAATTCAGGCAGCAACATTTATGTTTTATTGTCGAATGCATCTGACTGTGTCATCATTATCCTGACCCTGACTCATGATCCACAAAAGGTGTTGCGGAGATAAAGAACGCACTAGAAATCTCTAGGTCACTCGATACTCCGCTATCGACTCTAACTTAACACAATCTATGTCCAGGCGGAACCAAGCGAGTATATTGACTTGGTGCAACCACCTCGTCCTGGGTCTGTCAAGAGGCTTTGCCTAAGTCAGTCGGAGTTTGGTTTTTGGCATCTCCCCTTTGTAATCTATGGGAAATTTTAGAGTTGATGTGAGCAATGTTCGCGGTCTCAGAGCGAATCTCTTTGCTGTGTACGTCCACCTATCCCGTTACAAACCAGCCGTCTTGGCGCTAAGTGAAACACAGGTAGGCGAAAATACCGAATTATCGGATTTGAACTTGCCTGGATATAGCTTAGTGCCGCTTTTCTTTTTACACCGCGGTCTCGCCATCTACGTGCGTAGTGATGTAGCTTACCAACTTCAACCACAATACGGCCTTTGTTCCAATCCGGAATTCAATTTTCTGTGGTTAAAATTCCATGTCCGTAAGCATTTAATCCACTACTGCTTTATTTATAGAAGTCCAAACTTGGATAGCAATTCAACTTTTAATGAATTTGATGCGCTATCCGATTCCATCTCAAGAATTGTTTCCCTGTATCCTCACACTGAAATTGCCATTGCGGGCGATTTCAATGTACACAATTCTAATTGGCTTCGACATTCAGGCCAGACAACACCCGAAGGAAGGTACGTTGAAATCTTTGCTGAGGTAAACAATCTGACCCAGCTTGTAAATGAGCCCACACGAATACCTGACATTGCAGATCATTCCGCCAACACACTGGACCTGTTTCTCACCTCTCATCCTGATAAATATTCTGTTGACATATCGTCGCCTCTAGGCTCGTCAGACCACTGTGTCGTATCAGCTAATTTCTCGCTTTCGCCACAAACAGTTAGAGAACAAATTCCGAAAAGAACAGTATGGCTATACGAGAAAGCCAATTGGAGCGGACTCAACAACTTCTTTAGGAATTTTAACTGGTCACTATGCTTCCTCGATAGTGACGTGGATGCCGCTGCTGACATGATCACAAACATTCTTCAGCTGGGTATGAGATCCTTCATTCCGCATAGAGTGAAGTGTATCAAACCCAGACCAAATGCATGGTATGACTCGAGCTGCAGAGAGGCTATCAGAATAAGAGAGTTGAATTTCCGGTTATACAAAGCCAACCCTACTGAGGAAAACCGGAATAAGTTTAAACGGGCCAGAAATGACTGCAATGCAATAATCCGACGTGTGAAATTCTCCCATGAACAAAAGTTGAGGCAAAAAGTGCTACAATGTCCCAAGGGTAGCAAAAACTTTTGGTCATTTGTGAAAAACATAAAGAATTCCGCCTCGTCCTCAATTCCCACGCTCATTTACAATGACATACCAGCTGTCAGCTCTTTGGACAAAGCCAATCTGCTTGCGGCGCATTTTGCAGCCAGCTCAACACTGCCAGATTGTAATTTGTCTCCACCTGTACTCGAGAGCGTTGGTTTCACCATGGGACAAATTCACTTCCGCACTCGTACAGTTGCAAGAGTACTTAAAGATCTCGACGTGCACAAATCCGCTGGCCCGGATGGTATTCCCCCAATACTTCTGAAGAGGTGTTCTTCTTCGCTGGCAAAACCACTGCGTAAGCTTTTTCATCTATCCTACTCTTCAGGTCTCTTTCCGAGTAGATGGAAAACAGCATTTGTCCAGCCCGTCCCTAAAAAGGACGAATCTTCGTCACCCACCTCGTACCGACCCATAGCACTTACGTCCCTTCTTTCTAAGGTCATGGAAACGCTGATAAATCGTCAGCTTTTGAAATATCTTGAATCGCGGAAGCTTCTTAATGACCGACAGTATGGCTTCCGCAGCAACAGGTCCACTGGTGATTTGATAGCTTATCTCACCGAAAAGTGAAACCAATCTTTGCACAATGCAGGCGAAAGCAAGATAGTTGCGCTTGATATTTCTAAAGCATTTGACAGAGTTTGGCATCAAGCTCTTTTGTCGAAAATGCGTGCCTATGGTGTTGATGAATCTCTGCTTCTATGGATTAGAAACTACCTTTCGAACCGTTCAATCCAAGTTGTTTTGGATGGGTTCAAGTCTGATATCCACAAAATAAATGCTGTGTCCCCCAAGGCTCTGTTCTGTCTCCGACACTCTTTCTCATTTTTATAAATGATCTCCTGTCTGCCACTTCTAATCCAATCCACTCCTTCGCTGATGACAGCACCCTCAGCTTTTCATATTCGTTCCAAAATTCACGACCCTGCCCTTCGGACGTAATATTGGAACAGCAGCGTATGTTAAGCACATTGAATTCCGATCTGGACAGCATAATTAACTGGGGTAAGAACAACAGAGTGGAATTCAATGCTTCCAAAATTCAATGCTGTCTGCTGTCTCTAAAGCGAACCCCTGATAATCAGCCATTATCCATGAATGGCGCTTGTATCGATGAAACCGGAAAACTTTCCATCCTCGGTATGTCCATCAACACAACACTTAGTTGGAACGATCACATATTCGAGGTCGCCAAAAATGCTGCGAAATGTTTAGGTTTCCTCAATCGATGCAAGAAATACTTCACCCCCTCTGATTTGGCTTTAATCTATAAGGCGTTTATTCGCCCAAAGCTTGAGTATAACGCTCATATCTGGTCTGGTGCCCCCAAGACCATCTTGCACCTACTAGATAGAATTCAAAAGCGAGCGATAAAACTTATAGGAGACAATGATATCGCGGGTTCATTAGACTCCCTTGAACATCGACGAACCGTGTCTTCTTTGTCCGTGTTTTATCGTTACTTTAACAAACGATGCTCAAGTGAGCTAGCCAACTGCATTCCTCCTCTCCTTGAATTCACCCGCAATACACGTCTCGCCAGGAATGCTCATCAGTTTACCCTTAAGCCTGCTTTCGGACGCACAGTGAAATTTAGAGACTCGTTTTTTAGCCGCACTACACGAATATGGAATGCTCTTCGCAGCTCAATATTTCCAATAGATTACAATACGCAGATGTTTGAGACCAATGTGCACAGGTACCTCCTCTCTCTCTCTCCCTCTATACCTTCGGCCCGTGCTGTGTCTTGACCCCGGACAATTAAGGGTATTAACAACCCCTTGAGCACGCGCAAATTATAAAAAAAAAAAAAAAAAACAAAGGTCGTGTTTCTAATGGATGCGTATAAAAGACACGCCTAGGAAGACGCGATGATTGAGATATTGAGTTCTTCGCGTACTGCCTATCCCGACGAGGAACTCCTACAACAGCACGAACAAATCTCATCCCAGCAGCTTGTATACGCGATCTTGTTCATTCTGTATTTCATGGCCATAATCGAGAGTTGGAACAAATACTGAGGTGAAAACCGCTAAATTGATCTTCCAAGCTGCTAACTCGATCTTCCAAGCTGTTCCTCCCATCACTAGTGACGGACGCAACGTACTCAGGATAAGCACATGCATAAGACCTAATTATCAAAATTTATAATCTGAAAGGAGTAATCTGTTAGACTGACTGTTAATGAAAAGTGTTGCCAACTGTATCAACTTTATGTAATAATTGGTAATAAGATGTATTCATCGTCCCCAACCTCGACGTCGTAGGACTGGTCTGTGCTACAAAAATTATTTTCCTCTTTCGAGTCACTGACAATGTTCAAAGAGTATTTCCTGCCTAGAAAAAGCTTCTCAAACTGGGCCGTTCGGAGTCGGCATAAAACTGTAGATGTCTTCCACTCGTGAGAGAACAATAGCAGGCACAACACGAGTGATTGCTGAAAAGCTAGGCCCTGGTTCTATATGGACTGTACCGTCCGTCCAACTTCCTGGATGGTGTGTAAGAAATAAGTAAGGATGTCGTAAAAACCCAGTCATTTTTTTAAAGTAGCTTTCTATCCCAGGTAGTATGTATTGCATTGTAATTGTATGAAGTATTTGCAAACCAAATGGTGGAATCTGTGGTTTCATTAATTAGGATAATTGGTAGTATATATTTGAACAAACAAACTCTGTACAGAACCCGAGAAGCACCAAGGTGTCACGCAGTCTCACCAGCACTGATCTAAGTCCACTGTGTTCTCCACATGCGTTCTACTTTCCATTCAAGTATCACACTAACAAACTGGAAACAAGCTACGAGAACTATGCGGCACCCACTCAACATCCTATTCATTAATTTAATGTAATAAATATAATCCACTCAATAGGCAATGACTACCAAAATGCCTCATTTGCCACAATTTCTATAGATAACATACAACGAAGGTGTCAGTATAAACCTTTTATGCTCGATGTGCTTGTGATTTCATTCACTACCCATTATCTTCAATTCAATTCAATTCAGGAATTTATAGCACAGGAAAGTGCATAAGGACGGTTGTGCTAGTTGGAACTCTACGAATGCATCTTGGGTGTGATAGCCTGATATGATAAAAAATTGTTTCAGGGGACAGAGATTTCCATGCAAGCTATTCATTCCCTTACACGGACGTCAGAAGCTGACGGTTTATACCTTAACAATATTGCGTAATCATATAATAGCAGTTTGATTGCAGTGATTCAATGGCCGATTGCGTCACACCGTACCGATATTTTATGCCTCGCGAGAGTAATTAAGTTTATTTACTTGAAGACCAGTTTAACAGAATAACAATAAACGAGAATGCGAGCATTATTATGGATATGCAGACATAAGAATGCATTAAAAACAGATAAACAAAAGTAAAAGCAAACTAAGTTTTAGATGCTTTTGGCAAATTAATGCTACGCTCACGTTATACGCCAAAATTTAATCTCAGGCTTCGAACGATAAAATAATGGCGTTGGTGCCCCAAATACAATCAAGAATAAATTAAGAGCCGATGAAATAAAGCTTTTTTTTTGTTAACCCAATTATGGCTGCTGGTCGTTACAACTCCGGAAGAAATCTCTTTATTCCCTTTAGCAACTCCTTGTTTCAGGGGTGATAATCCTTTTTAGAGAGGTTTGAGCGTTCTTACATGACAGTCACAATCACAAGGCATTGTAAGTGACCAGTCTTCTTCATGGGGGCGTCATATACCGTTCACGCTGTGCGGAAGTTGGTTACTTAAATGGGACGTAATGTCTTCCTTGATGATTTGTCAATGAATAATACTATACCAGGTCAATTACGTGAGATATCTCAACGAAATCTAAATAAACTTAACACACGTTTTAGTTTTGAAGGATACGATAGATCCTAATAATTGTAATCGTTAATATGATCTATAGTATCCTTCAATACAAAGCAGACTGAAGTTGAAAAATTCGATCAATCTTAAAGAATAGATAGAGGACATCTGTGATACATATCCCATTCATCAAATATTGGTTCTTTCATCCTATTTCGCATACACATGTATATACTTGCGTGAGGCTATTAAACTTAGCGTGTTTCAATTTCTTACCTGAAACGAGAAAAAATAATAATTTAAGGATTAGGTTTTAACATACAATTTTTACAGACTATTATAAATAAGGTGATTTAATTTAACTGTTATTGCAAACCTAGATTTTCTTGTTTGCTAGTTTGTTACAAATGCAACGTCTTGTGCATTTAAAATTAAAAGTTCAGAGCGATATTCGGCCAAGATTAAACCCAAGAAAAAATGTTTATAAGGAACTTAGTAGACGTCGGAAGATGGTAAGAGCGAGAATAACGAGAGAAGTACGGAGTCGAAACAGGACACTACGGTTTGACGTCGGAACTACAATTGTAATGGACTGCTATGATCTTTGCCGATCGAGTCTCATAGAAACTCTCTGAAAGTTCGAAGCTGCCTGCACATACAATTGACGGAAAATGTGCCACTGATGTTCTGTCTTTGGTCCTGTTTGCGATGATGGCGTCTGGAAGATTAAAGCACGAACTATACGGTCTATACAGCGGCATGCACCTAGTAGAGCACAAAAGTGGAAAAAGACCTCAACCAACTTCTATAGCCAGCTGGCGATGAATGTAATGGCTGGAGAGGCATGTTGGTTGAGGCCCATGTTTACCCCGGACTGTAGCGAATGAATGAAAATATTTGTACAAGAGAACTTTTTCGTGTTGTCTGGTGCAGAAAACATGGTAGGGAAGGCTTCGGCCTAAACATTCTGAGCAGAATGTGTGAGTACTTTGGATCGAGAGTAGATCATAGCTGTTTAGTGACGAAGCATGGATGTCAGAACATATGACGATATGCGTACTTAATATTACGATGCAGCTCAATTGAAAAACTCATGACACATGCAGAAGTAGATCTAAAGGTTTCCATAATTACTAGTCACTGCATGTTCATTTTGACATTCATATTCTATTTCTCCTTCATTGGGGCCATGGAGTAGATTAATAACACCACAGAAGCATCACAATAGTGATATGTATCACAATCTTTTGCCATCGTATACTTAACCTCATAGCTCTCTTTCTTTTGTTTTTGCGAAAATTCCGTATGATTAGATAAGGATGAAGACATAAATCTATAAAGCAAACATGTTTTTATTAAAATCCATCAAGTGGTGTTTGAGTACAATGCTGTCTTCATTATGTATTCTTACGAGGAGTTCTGCGTAATTTTTAGGGTGGACTGGTGTAGATAACTTAATTCTGACGTCAACAATTTCACTTATTTTATTATACAATATATAGTCTTTAGCATTTTTACGCCGATTCCTTATGGATGCATATATGTACATATTTTCTTGTATTATAGGTACATATATTCTTTGTATATATTTTGTAGTTTACGAGGACAGTGAACAAAACCTTTATGTACCTACAAACATTTTTGTTTATCATTAATAATAAAAAATGTCCCTCCAGTCTCCGCTCAATGGAAGATGCCGATTTGATCCCCGCATAAGAGTGCGTATATAGAGAGGTGTCATACAACCACATGCCTAGTTTTAACATTCAAAACTCTCACTCCTCAAGGTCAATAACAAGACCTTCAATGTCGACAAAGGATCAACACCAGGCGACAGTTTATTATGTGACTGATTCAACATAATACCATATATAGTCATGCACGAGAGTCACGGTCTTTCAAAAGTTCATAGGCTGGCATTGAAACTAACGATGTATACATATGCTGTCTTCAAGGAATAACGCACGTCCGGTTGTATCTTACACCCTAATCTAAGTACAGTAATACTAATCTGATGTTTGCGGCTTGCTACCTCAACGTTATGTGTCACGAGGGGGTGCGACTTAACGGATTTATTCCTCCCGAGGCGTTCCTCTACTTCACAAATGGCCTAATATAGGATCTACACGGATATACTGTAATCTTTCATATCGTAACGGTGACCAGGCGACTTCAATATGAACGACATCCTGTCCGCACGCTCGCTATCACGAAGACCTCATCCGGTTCAATAGAGCGATCTCCGAGGGAGTAACTCACATCCGCAATCGAAGTTCAACCCTATTATGGAATCCGTCGGATGAACTACATTATCGGTCCGCAAAACTTCCCTATCGAAACCTTCTGTAATCAGCTGTTTGCTGTCAATGATTTGATTTTTTGGTTCAATTGTTCCGAAAAATAGTTATTTACGGACTGAATTAAAGTATATTATGGAGTCAAGTGCCCTTTTAATGTATTCAGAAGATCAAGAAAATTATTCCCAAGATATTCGATGTGAAATTAGAAGCAGGGCGAAGGATATTTAAATGAAGTAGAAGTTCTTTTGTAATCAACCTTCTTTCAGATTTGTAAAATGATTCAGGATTGAGATATGTATGCTATCTTGACGAAAATACTGCCACTTGTGTTAAGATCCACGTCCTTGTTTCCGGAACATAAATTCGCAGCATGTTTAAGATTCATGGATGAGAATGGATATCGCAGTTGACGGTTGACGGTTGTTTCAGTTGCTCTTTCCGAGTCTAGCTATTAGAAGAATATTTATGTCCACTAGAAATAAATTAAAGCATGAGCAACAAAACAGAAAGTAAATTATAATTGTATGAATTAAGGATCATTTTCATTTGTTTCTTGTTCTAAAATTTACTTCCGTTGCAACCACACATCCTTTTTTCCTCCAAATCCGCAACTCATTTGGTTCGGATTGAAAACGTCACAAAATGTATGAAGTGCGGATGAGTTGCGTTTTCTATAATAGCATTTTTTTCGCACTACATCACCGACATCCGCTCCCTTTCTGGTTTGCGTTTTCTATAATAGGAAAATATGCCGATGCGAAAATTTTCCTCCGCAGTCGATCCGCCGGATTCCATAATCGGCATGAATAAGTCAAAATAGGTTCAGCCAAGTTTTTAGAGAATTTTCTTGGCCAAGAGAAATAAAAAGTGAATAGTTTGTCGTAACGACCAAACAAAAATGAAAGTAAATTATAATTGTATGAATTAAGGATCATTTTCATTTGTTTCTTGTTCTAAAATTTACTTCCGTTGCAACCACACATCCTTTTTTCCTCCAAATCCGCAACTCATTTGGTTCGGATTGAAAACGTCACAAAATGTATGAAGTGCGGATGAGTTGCGTTTTCTATAATAGCATTTTTTTCGCACTACATCACCGACATCCGCTCCCTTTCTGGTTTGCGTTTTATATAATAGGAAAATATGCCGATGCGAAAATTTTCCTCCGCAGTCGATCCGCCGGATTCCATAATCGGCATGAATAAGTCAAAATAGGTTCAGCCAAGTTTTTAGAGAATTTTCTTGGCCAAGAGAAATAAAAAGTGAATAGTTTGTCGTAACGACCAAACAAAAATGCTTAGAACGAAAGGCATATTTAATAAATATATTATATTAGCTTAGGGTTCCCGCATTGGGTCAGTAGCTGAGAATTAAGAACATATGTTAGATATTTAAACTAGTTTTAAACGTTTTTTTGTCTAGTAAGTAAGAGATTGAATAATGAATAAAAATAAAAATGCACAGAAAAAAATGGTTAATACACGCCATGCACTTCTTGACCAGAACGTTAGCAGATTTGTATTGCCCAAACGGGGAAAGATAGACCATAGTAAAAAGCGCAAGTTTTTTTCCCACATTTTAGCCAACGTAGACAGTTCCGCTTTAAGTAATAAGGATGAGTATTGTGATATAACATACATTGGAAAGACATATATTTACATCTAATTTTAGTTTCAGTATACCACACCCAATATTTTGCATGATTGAGGGTTGAAATCAATCTGGATATGATAACCATCAAAAATCCACAGCTCTCAAATCAGACAAAAAAAACACGGGTGCGGCCACATGCAAATCATAAGAAGTGGGCAGGACTATCACGCGCCGGTTACTGATTTTCTGTTCAGCTGGGGATCGTTTGCACAAAACATAAAGAAATCGAAGAAAAAAGCAAATTTGAACACGAACCCTTCCTCAGGTTATGTGGCCGCAATAACAAAAATATAAGCCCAAAGAGAGTTATTCGCATACACCCAAAGCAGTTTCTTTACCACTTCACGCGACACAATCACGCAAACATCACAAATATCTAAGGTGGATATTTTATCAACTTTTCAATAACGATCTAACATATATATAATGACATATTTATTTTATTTAAATGCATATTATTTTTATTATTACATATTAATATTTTCGTTTAAAACTTTACAAATAAAAACGTTGTTGTTTGAGTAGACTTCAATAGACCTCGCAGGGCCCTTTGGTTATTTGGATTTGGAATCTTTGTTGACTCTTTATTGACAAACATTTGGTTAAATTTTGCTGTTCCATTAGTTCAGATATTATTTGATTAGACTTCCTTCACGGTGTTAAAACCGGGACATTACTTTTAAAAAAAATTGGATTACATAATAGGTTTGCAAAATTAAGTGCTTGGCAAGATCTTTTAGTTATGAGAAAATAGGTGGCTTCAGAAATTAATTCAGTTGAAATTTTTAGTAATTAAATAAATAAAACAATTTCATATATCATATCAGTATTCAATAAAATAGATTATAAGTAGTTAAAAAAAATAGGAGCTGCCGGTGGGGGTAACAAACGCTTAGGAATATGTTTCATCCCATTGCGTTAATGCATTGTTCTTATTTCCAGTCTTGGTAACATGACTTATAGCGGATTTTTCCAATACACGAGCACGATGTATTTACTTTACATTGCCTAAATAGCTAACATTTTCGTGCAATCCATATTCACGGACGATTGAAATGTGTCGGTCAAGTCATATCCAAATTTTCGTTGAAGTCTATTATCATAACGAAAGCAGTTTGTAACGAATTTTATCGTGGTAACCATCCACTTAGGAATTCTGTGTGCATAGCCGAATTTAAACTGTTGAGCCAGAAAGAGGTAACGGTGTGCAAAAACTAATAATGCAAGATCGTGATATAACATCCCACGAGATATGGGTGCTTCTATAACTAGATATAAAACTACATGTTTACCAGCATTGTTTACCAGTATGCGAAAACCATACAAAAAACGTGGAATTGTTCTTCACCATCACAATGCGATTCGCCAGAAATTGGTCTCAGCACTCAAACATCGAATTGATGAGTTGCCAACCGTAGTCATGGCAGTCGCTGTTATTTACTTGTTCTTTTACAATATTAAAAATAATATGGGTGGTCGTCGATTTCCAAAGCCAGGATATGAAAAGCTATACTCAAAAATTGTGTACTTCGTCTCAGGGAGCTAACTCTTCTAGTTAATTGAATGTGTAATTGCCTAGCACCTGTTTTCTGGTGATGCAAGTGATAACCAAGGTCCGACGTAGTTAATTAAGTTTTCCTCGCGATTGCTATGTCTAACATAATTCACTGATGTGGCGGTACGGACTGGGTGTATCCTGATCGCAATGCAATGTATTTATGTGCGATATGAATTGTTTTATTAGCTCTTTCATTACACAGAATGCACTTATGCCAGAAGGTCAATGATTCCTAATTTCATTGTTTTAACATTCTAATAAATTATTTAAACACAGTGATCATTGTACAGAATATTTTGCGGTTTAGGTTGCAAATACTAAGACAACCAATGTCAACGTACGAAGATTAAAAATGAAGGAACAAGACAAGTGAACTTCTCAAAGTTAAGCTTTTACGGCGATTCGTAACATTCCTGGATACATTTGGTTTTTTTTAAGACATCGAAAATGAAAGAAAGACCGAAAAGCGTACTACAAAGAAGCAAACTGATGCAAAAGTATTATATCATTTATCAATGCTTCTATGCAACGTAAATGCAATTGGTTGTGCTCTATTTTAGGGACATGCTTAAAGAATGAATTTTCCAAATGCTCTGAGAGGGATCCCGAAAGATTCGAAAGACGAGGAAGCTTAAACAGTCGTTTTGCCAATACATAGAACAGAAATAACGAGCATGATTTTAGAAAAAAAGGGGAAAAAACTCTGGATTTTTGGATTTGGCATTGTTCTGCTGTGCGGAGCGCGGAAGTGAATTTGTCACATGGATTGCATGAAACTCTCAAGTAGAACAAAATGATGAATGAAAACGTAGAACCTGGTTACGAAACGGGAAGTGTGGCGAATGTGTTTTGCTGGAACGTCGTTATGAATGAAGGTTGGAATTTATGAAGCAAATGGCAAAAAAATGTTTACTCCCCTTGGTAACAGAATTGTCTGCTTCAGCTATTGGATTCGCAAATATTTGTGGTGTGTCTGAATTGTTTCGCCTTTCCTGAAGGGAGATAATAATGTGTCTCCCATCCTGACAGCCTCCCTTTACAGCGGATCGGATCAAAACAACCCTTCTCTGAGGGCTGAGGCTCTTGACTCTGGAAGAATTTCATTACATGCATAATGGTGTATCGTATAAATGTCAGCACCCACGTCGCAATTGGAAAACCATAGCGTCGAGTTGAAATTCCTAAATAAAACTAAAGGTTTTTGTAGAAACGTGGCGAACCCACGCAGTGAGAATATTACTTTGATAAGAGACAATTCATTCCCTAGCTGTTGGATCCATTCTCATAGAGTGTCAAATTTGATCGAAAGCGGCTTCTTTTTTGAATTGGAAATCTATTTAATTCTAAGTTTAACATAAAACTTTCCAATTCATAAGAAAAACGTTTATTTAGCTACCGATACGAAAATTCGTAGACGTTTAGGTTCCCATTATACGAGCAACATGACACTACTTAAAAATATAACTGTATGTCACTAATTCTAAAAATATATTTTTCAATGTGACGCTTGAAAACCATTTCCCATGCAGTGATTAAGTGAAGAATGCTTTGCACGAGGTCGATTCCCACAATTCTCATGTAGAAGCCTCATTTTTCGTGTTATTTCTGTTTTATTTGTTTAATACTGTCGGACCAAAAACCATGAAGTGCGTTTGACGGTACACTGGACACTGTCTAAATAAAACGAAAAGCGGTAATCATTTTAGTAGAATATCATTCATATTGCTTTCGTTAAGATTAGACGTTAATGTGACAGAATGTCACAACCTTAAGTTGAGAATTTATCGATTATTCCCTCCCGCTCCAGACATGTCTCGTGTGCTTGACATTCAGACAACCCCAATTCCGTTTCTACCGAAACAAAAGAATAAATACCCCTCAAGGGTAATTCCTCCCGCCGCATGCACATAGCCGCCAACCCTCTGTCACAATACAATTCAGATGTTGCCGGCGACACAACTCACACGCACTTATATATGTGCGAAAAGCGAGGGGAGTTGTAGGCAAAGCAAAAAAATGATATCCAACAATGATGCTGTACTTATGAGACGATTTATTTTTTTTTACTCGTTTGCCACCCTCGCATATATTTCCGGAAATGACGCCCCATTGCCGACGTGACACACACGAGCTACTGTCCTTTAAGTGAAAAAAACAGAAACGCGCAGGCCACCACGCCATCGACCATGTACACCGATCTATCTTCACCTTCAGGTGGGGCGGGAACGATTAAGAAGTTTATACCACAGGAGAACCATCCTCATCCTCGGCCCTCACACACTTCCGTGTACTACTACTTATTGGCTGAGAAGGTTCCGCCGCTTCACAAAGCACTGTCGCGCGGTGTGACTTTCATGGATTTTGCACATGACTGAGGGATCTAGAAATTACCTTCCGGGTTTGGCTGCTTCGCTTTCTTGGCAAATGAGTGTACGCAGACTCGTCGGCATTTCAATCACGATGTTGGTTGGTCTTGATTTCGATGAGGATAAGGTGCGGGAAAGAACAAAACAAAAACTAACGTGGAATCATAGATTTTGAATAATGACCTGGGGTATAAAATTATAAAGTGCGTCCAAAGCGCACCCAACCGTTGAGGAACTTTTCCACCGTTTTTTTACGGTGTATTTATGCGTTGAGGATTTTGACTTTTGAATAGGCACGGCTGCACGACAATAAAGACTATCTAGATTGTCACGCTTTACGGGCCAGAGGGAAAACAAAACTGGAACTGAATATGGTTCTACGTGCATTCAAATGACTGACTGACACCGCCATTTAAGACTAGTGAAAACTTTCCAAAGGGTACTGATATGAAAATGTCAACTCAGTGGGGGGGTTAATTATATTCACAAGTGTACCAATTACAGTGGAATCGGCATAACTGTTTGAAACATGAACCAGAATCGGAGCGTTTTTTCTTCTGGGCCACTAGGGAGAACCGTTTCAAATAAACTTCTATAGGTAGTCCGAACCATGTCACTTGCGGTAACAAGTAGTGTTTAAAGTTGTTGGTTATATATACATACACATGATTGGGTAGCCCTGTAACGCGCTCTCTGTCACTATTTTCGACTAAAGTTGGAAGACTATTTTACTTTGAGCATAGAATATGTATATATCTTTCAGTTGTCCAATTGTCCACAAAATTAGCTAAGTGAAAGTTACTCACCTGTCATAGTCTAAATGGTACTGTTTTTGCGTTGGTAAAATCAAGTTCACTACTGAAACAATCTACCTCTCCTTCGTGTGATAAGTGAACCGCGCACCAATTTGGACGAGATTTTTTAATCCATTTATTATTAATATCATTTATTTGGTTTTCCCTAATGATTTCTTCCGCCTCTCTTAAGCGTTGCCGAGTTGGACCTGTTGTGTGTATTTGCCTTGCATGATCTAGACCCTTTAATCGGTGCTCCCAGCAACGAAGAGAACACTCCGAGTAAACACTCATCAGTGTAGTGTTTTCGTTAAAGAGTACAGCTACAATTTGTGGTGAATAAAAAAGTTTCTCAATCTATTGAATTTCCACACAAGTTGAAGTTGGAAACTAGCCCGAAGCTAAATTCAAACGATTGCGTGGGTTTAAATTAATGTTTAACACATTGCAAAACATGATTTTTTTTAATTTTTCCAAAGACAGAACAACGCAACTTGCTTTTAAAAATCGTTAATGCAATTTTTTTGTTCATTCTGTGTTTGTATCTTTTCACTTAATTCGTCAAAGTATTCCTCTACCGAAGCAGCATACTCCATTTTTTTAATACTTCTAACTCTTGAAATTTCCGCCAACGTACACTCAACTTCTTCAAGTGTTCACTCGATATATTCCATCTTGACCAAAATGAGGGAACATTTATTATTAAATTTAACAACATTTATTTTCATTGTGCCAGAAACAGTGATCTCCCCAAAATGTTGAAAGACCACTCACACTCAATTTTATTCAAATCATCAATGAACAAGGTTTATCCTTTTCTAAAGTCTTAGTGCTGCAAAAAATATCTATTTTACTGAATTGAGTGCTGATTAACAGATTAAGTTGAAGGAATCTCTTGAATACATTGAAGGGACATTCCGATAAATTTTTCTATAATTTAAGTCCTTCCTTTCCCACTGACGCATCAATAATAACTGACCCATTGACAGTTGTTCATTTAATCACACCGACGTCGGGTGCAGGCAACGGCACGTACTCTATATAGATCATGTCTGTTTTATTGACCAGAGTCAAAGTCACGATCTTCTCGAGCAGGATGTCCTAAACCAGAACATTGAATGTCGCGAGTTTCTTACGAACGTCAACTGAACAACGAAAGTGTTTAATTTTACTGTCGGATGGGTTGGAAAAAATTCGAAAGCGGTAAATTAAGCGTGACAGGCGACAAAATTCATGGATAACTGCACGTGAGCTTCAAACACTAAGTTAGAGAGTCGTCGGTTTGGCTGTTTTACGTGAAGCGCAATCCAAGTCCCCAATAGTATTTTGATTAGAGCACAAAACATGGTAAGATTTCCGCAAGCTTACTAAATGGTAAGTAAGTAAGCTACTAGGCGTTGTGTTCCACGGCCTTATGGGTACATGAATATAATTTTCACGGCTTTGCCTCTTTCGAGTCACAGACAAAGTTCAAAGAGTATTCCTATCTAGAAGAAGATTAAGATAAGTAAGAGAAAAATAGAACACAATACAATAGTGTTTGCTGAGAAGCTATTGTAGACCCTGGCTCTTCACAGGCTGTAGAGTCCAACATTATCGTTCGTACTAAGTCATGGTATTTTATTAGATTCATATTGGCAATATAATATATATATATATAATATGGGTGGCGCTACAGCCCGCAGGGGCCAGGGCCTAGATTCTCAGCAACCACTCGTGTTGTGCGTGCTATTGTTCTCTCAGGAGAAAAATACAATACAATTCTATGCCGAATACGAACAGCTTTGTTTGAGAAGCTTTCTCAGAACATGAAATACTCTTTGAGGCTTGTCAGTGACTCGAAAGAGGAGGGGCCGTGAAAATTGTTTTCTTTGCACAGAGCAGGAATCGAACCTACGACGCGGAGGTTGGGGTCGACCCACAACGCCACGGTCCACCACCATCATCATATTGGCAATGGATGTCTGATAGTCAGACGTTGATCGATCCTCCGAGATTAAGCACAGAAGTAAATTCACTCCCCATGACGCTTGCTACAACTTACGGGTGCATCCAGCCTTCTCTTCTGTCTTTTTCAGACCTGTTCACGAAATTGATTAAATTTTTTCATTTGTTTTCATCTAATCTCTCTTCTGTACCCGATCGTAACCCACATTCGGAAAGAAAAATAGTTTTTAATTAAAAAGATTCTCCATCAAATACTTTTCAGATGACCTTTCAAAACCTAATCCCCCATCAGTGAAAACCGTAAAACACGCAATCACTCATCTTCTTGCAATAAATGCTGCAAAATGTAAAACCAACCTACCCTGAGGCAATTTTTAATACTTTCACTCACAGCATATTGCTTAGCACATCGGTATATACTTTCTTTTTGAATGCCTTAAATGTCATATGCTGCACCCCATCCAGTGACACCATCAACGCAACACCGTCGCCAGCCAACAGCTTTTCAATTTATCACCATGGTCGCAGCTACGTCTGCCGCAGCCAAAGGTGACATATGTTCGGTTTGTAATTGAAATGCCAATCCGTCTGCCCGGCTACCCTGCCAAAGATGCGACTCGCTAATGGCTTACACAGATACTAAGCACAGACACAACTGCTGTAATCGAATACGATATACATTTTCGTCATGCCCGTATAGGGTTACCCTGCCTACGTGAACCGGTTCCCCATGAGGTTCGTGCAAACATTTACTTATTTAAGTTGCTGTTATTATAACTACTTCTATGTACCTTGTACTTCTTTTTCATTTCTTATTATTATTTCGATTCGGTGCAACTAAATAACGCCTATCACTTTCGCAAGCTATAGGTTTACTTACGTAGTCAGCGAAGCGGTGCCGGGTGGGATGGGACAATGTGAGAACAACCGGCTTTTGTGGAAGCAACGCACTTGAGGTTTGCATGTGTTCGTGTGTAACATGGTGAATAAATCTCAAGCCAGTCGAGTGGAACAATTGAGTGCTTCGTGTTGCTATAAGATCGCACAGACTGCGATCCACTCGACCATAATTTATGAGTAATAGGCCAGTAAATTGCGGGCTGACGGTGGTGACGAATTATCAGGTGGATAATATAAAAATTTGATATACAGATATACAAACTGATATACAGCGAAAGTGACACCTTATATATTTTTTAAGGTTTTTGTCTTAAATTTTAGTTTTTCATTTGGCAACGAAATGCATGCTAGTCAGGCCACACCTATTTTTGCTTGCTGAGCAGATGGTGTTTTCTCCTTAAAAAGCAACGGATGCCTGTCATTTTATAGAAGATTACAGAGCGAAAGATTGTTTTAAAGCAAATTACTAGCAGCCGTATGAATAATGCTATCCGCTCTTTAACCCCCGTCTGGGTTTTAGCTAATCCGGATAGTGAACTTATCCGTTTCATAACTTATGTTATTAATAAACGTATTTTATCTCCATATTAGATGTCCACTCTTTATAGTAATACTTCACCGAATTGTACTGACCATTTTGTCGTATTCCACCAGCTGACCAGAAATAATATATGAAAGAGATATTCCTCTCAACCTCTGGAGGAGAATGATTTTGCCCTGAAGTCACGCATACTACTTTCAGCGCCATATTGCCATTCCCTTAAGATGTTGCCATGAGCTAAGCTAACACATGTAATAAGAAGTGCGAGTTAACACACGTTTTAAAACTAACTCATCGCTATAAAACAGAGCACGTCCAAACGTAGTTATTATATATCATACTGACTTTATTGAACGGTTAATCCTATGTTCATATGTATTTCCATATTGAATACGATTTCTGACATGTCCCACTACATTACGATAGCTTCTAAAGAAGTGGCGTCGGATTTGTCTTTACATTTCGTATTAACTTATGCCGTTTATTATGAATGTTGTGAGTTTTTAAATGATCAAAAGTCTTTAATTTATCACATAATACCAACGACTTAACCCGACCCTCAGACGATCTTGGAAGCCAATTGAAGAGCACATTCCCATAAATAATTTGTGGGTATTGTGTGACATCTAGCAGTGAGTGGTTGAAACCACAGGTCTTCCATTTTAAAGCTATTTCACCGGCGAACGAAAAAGAATTAAGATCTAAACCTGTCTTCAGTGACAGTAGCACTTACTTGATGCAAACATGACGGCGTCATATTAGAAGAATTTATTTCACTAGCCCATAAAACGCTATACGCAGTACCTACATTTTGTAATGTGTAAAGGTTGTGAAATCCAGATCTTGCAGTGGTGGCCCGTGGCGTTGTGGGTATGTGCGTCGATCTCAATGCACTTGAACGTCGACGTCGTAGGCTTGATTCCCAGTTTGAGCGCCACAAAAAAAATAATTTTACAGCTCCACCTCTTTCGAGTCATTGACAATGCTCAGAAGACATTTCCTGTCTAGAAAAAGCTTCTTAAACTTGGAAGTTCGGACTCGGCATAAAACTGTACGTCCCTTCCACTCGTGAAAGAACAATAGCACTCACAACGCAACATACTGGCCCTCTACAGACTGTCACGTCACATTTTATTGTTTTTATATTATTATTGGATCGTGCAATTGTTTATTCTTTATTGTGAGTGTGGGGGCACTATGCCAAAAGTTTGCGTGTTTGATGACTCAGTCCACCAATAAGGTAGTTAAACATTCTTAATTTCACGTTTCTCTGCTTATACTTTATTAAAAATAATTTGAAATAAACGTGTTTTTGAAAAGAAATATAATGAGGGAAACAAATTATCAAGCTTACTCACAGGCAGTTGAATTTGGGGTATTTTATAATATGCAAAAGGCGATGATTGTTGTGGCATCAACAACACAATCCCAAGGACTTCCTAAAAGAGTAGAATATCGCATCGCAACCATAGAACCAGGAAACGGGGCTGAATTGTGGAATCAAATTAAAATCGCCTGAAATTTTATTTCTAGAAGTCGGTGTTAAGTTTAATTGGAAAGTCTTTCAAACCTATGTGCAGTGGTGCTAAAAAAAATAAGGCTTTCCTACAAAACAAATTGACGATTATTGTTGGATGGCATTTCAGAATTATAATGCAATGTATCATAGATAATAATGTTCTATATTTTCTATGCATATACTGATCGCATTGACTGTCTACTGTGTCTATTGTGAATAAAGGCAGGGTTCTTCCAATTATTTTCAAGAACAATTATTTTTTTAATTGTGGGCCTGCCCTTGGTAAGGGGAGTTCCCGGTTCGAATCCCAGTAAACGCAAATTTTATATAATTCATCCGATTTTCAAATTTGGTCTAGCCACCACTTGCCGTCGAGTGAGAACAAGTTATCGGCCCTATCACTGAAGTTATCGATCAGTGGTAGTAGTCTGACCATAGGTATCAATGACAATTTCACTGGAAGCCCTAACCTAACCCATGTCCAAAGAAAACCTTGATTCGAAGTCTCGTTCCATATTAAAGTCTAAACTACAAATACTCGTCTATATTTTTCAATTTCATTTTACAGAACAAGTGTTTGTAAAGCCAAATTGATTGTTTGGCATTATATTTGATTCTTCGAAAAATATATTAAATCCTTTAGATAACGCTATTTGATTAGTTTACCTATACTGGATAGCATCTATACGGCGGGAACTTTTCATTTCTTTTCATGTTTGTTTTTCGTCGGAATAGGTATTAATTGACGTTCTTCCAAAATGTTGGCAAGGAAGCCTTGTTTATAGAGTGGTTAACATATACATACCAAAATAACAGGTGCTGAATGTGAGTATTTTTGCATCATAAAGATATGCAAACAAAAAGTCGTACGGATAGTAAATTAATTCATAGTGATGTCATGGATAGGCTAACAAATCGTCTCTTACGAAGGGAGCGTTTTTTATAAGACTGGAATTGTGGTTTCCGTCTTCGTCTTTGACTGCTAGCCATTGGGACAAACCAACAGAGGGCGCCCTCGATCAAAATGGTGCACACAAGCAGAGGATCAGTTTGGTTTCCAGGCCCAGCAAGTTTGGTTTCCGTAGCAACAAATCCGATCGGTGAAATATTTCACTGACATGGAGAACCAAACTTTAGCTAGTAGCCTATTTCCAAATTATTTGAGTATACCCAGCTATTCTGTCGCCTTAGGTTAAGAATAAACTTTCCAACCAATAAGTTAAAAATGTTTTTCTTGGTTTTAATAGTAGTCACATACTATAATTAAATAAGCACAGGCGTTCCCCAAGGCTTCACTTGATTTTCGGTGCTTATTATTATAGACAATCCTTTCTTCCGTGATAACGTTGCTATCCAAGACATAAACTTAAGTATAACAGCCAGACACGTCTGGTCTGTTGAACATTGACGAAGTTATAGGAGACTGGCTAGCGTCGTACTGTGCCTCTTCCTGTTCTTTTTTATGTGCTTTTAAAAATTAGACCCAAGTGAACCATATCTCTCTCTCTCTCTCTCTCTCTCTCTCAATGGTCGGATGTGGTCTTGGTCAGTTCAGAGACTCATTTTAGCTGCATCAGGCAGATATGGAATGCAAATCAAGCGTTCCACTTATGTTTTATTTACAGTTACCATTGAACTAGCTCAAAATACAAAAGAAACTTCAGTTGTCTTTTTAATTAATAATAAAATAAATTCATTGTCGTGAAGTTGTAGGATTTGATTTACCATAGTTTATTTTGACTTGGGTAAAACTGCTCAAGAAGAAAATCGATGAGATTGTTTACGTTTCACCTTCGTGCACAAGTATCAACTGGTTTACTAGTTCGGTCACAACGGCCTTGAACACAACGAACTCTCAACAAGAAATTAAGAGCAAGCATTTAGTAAGTTACAAAATGAATGTTCTCTGAGGGTTGTGTGTGCGAAAGTTGCCATTTCTAATTCGAAATTTGCAGCGTTTGTTTAAAAAGCACTACAGTACAAACCTAATACTTCAGTTTAGTGACTGGTTTGGTTTCACAGTTTCGTTTGAACCTTGAACTCAGTCAAATTTGTAGTTTAAGTTGTTTAACTTGAGCACAATGTCGGTTTTCTCTCTTTCTTACTCTTTTCTCTATGACATTTTTTGTCCGGTAATGAAATCGCTTCATTGTGTTGAAACCATTTGCAATGCTTTCCTATACCACGGCTTTTCGCTTCCTTGGTTGAAAGAAGCACTAAAAGAAATGCACCAAGAGCATTGTTACGAAGCACAACAAATATATCAACATTTTAGCCAAAACACGCACAAGATAGAACGGAAATTGCTGCCCGATTTTTTCACCGCATTAATAATAATATGGGTGGCGCTACAGCCCGTAGAGGGCCAGGGTCTAGCTTCTCAGAAACCACTCGTGTTGTGCGTGCTATTGTTCTCTCACGAGTGGAAGGGACTTACAGTTTTACGCCCAATCCGTACGGCCAAGCTTGAGAATCTTTTTTTAGACAGGAAATACTCTTTGAGCATTTTCAGTGACTCGAAAGAGGTGGGACCGCGAACATTATTTCTGTCGCTCAGAGCTGGAATCGAACCTACGCCGTCGAGGTTGGGGTCGACGCACGTACCCACAACGCCACGGGCCACCGCATTGTTATCGGGAATTTGGGAAAGATCTGTGCACGAATTTTGAATAACATTCTGTAACAGAGGGCCAAAACGTCTGTATTCATGCCATTTTTTAATGACAGCTGATGAACACGAATTCCGAGCCACAAGGCAAGGCACGACGTGTGGAATTTAGTAGATGAATCGAAAAGAGAAGAAAATGATGCAGCAGAGCCAAGATGCAGACCAAGATATTGCTCGCGGGGTTTTTTTTTCTCATTTACCCAGAAGGAATTCATCCCACAAGGACAGAATGAATTCCCAACAGATTTTGGGGCAGAATCAAGTTAATTATTGAGGCATGACAATATACTGTCGTATTATAGGTGGTATTTAGTCAAACTAACATAACAACGCTCAATCAACCTAAATCCTTATCGCATCGTATGTTGCGTCGTGCGACTTCTAAACTGAAATTAGCGTAGAACGTAAGCAATTACAGCAGAACAGTAACGAGACAGAAGTATTCGCCGGGTGAAACACATGCTCCAACAATTTTTGTGGTCGCTTACAATGCTGCATTGACTCGATGGAGGGCTATTGATATCGTAGCTCAGGATATACGGCATTCAGAAATTATAGTTAGCCTACGTCTCTTAAAGTCTGAGGGTACAACTTATTTACCCTATGCACGTAAAAACACGTCCTTATGACTAAGAGAAAAACAAAATAATAAATGGAAAACAACAACCGTTCGATGAAAATGTTGCTGTGTTATTTTAACTCGAAAACATCACATAAATAGGCGTGCTTTACTTGTACCACCTAAAAGCCTCAAAATTTCTGCGAACCACCGCCCTGCCGTTTCCATTCCATTCATATGGACTCCATAATCTAAAAAACTCATATATATCATCACAGTTTTGATAAAAAGAATGATATCCATTGAAATAGCCGAGGCTCTATATTGTAAAAGCGAAGCGAAATAAAAGTCAATTAACTGAAACAATTTTCGTAAATTTAAATGACATTACTTTGGTCTGATATTAATGGCTTGATCACGACAGCCATTACGTATTTTTATTATCACGGAGTAACATGCTTTTAATTGGATACAATTTTTACGAAAATTAACTGGTCGTAAGCTAAACGACGTGGTGCCGATGGAGTGAAGAAATGTATAACAATTTGACACATGTTTTCAGATGGGCACTTTATAAATCTCGCGGAAAATGAACACTTGATTTCTATGAAAATTGCCTAGTTGACAAGCGATTAATCGTTTGTTTATACACGTAACAAGAAAAATGAGAGTAAAAACCGTAACAGGCAAAGGAAACGTGTGCAAACGTACATATGTCAATCAGCTAATGTAAGTGATATGTATCCTGCATCCGTAATCGCATTTCCTTTCACTTTCTGCTTTAGAAAGTTTGATTGGGATTAAGTAAATTTAACAGCTAACCATCTGATTGAAATTTACGTTTGCATACGTTTTCAAAAGCATTTTGTTGGCAACTTGTCCTTAAGAAAATTTAAACAAAAGAAGAAAACTTCGAGGGGATTTGCGAATAATCAAGTTAATTTCAATTCGATTTCATGACATAACTCCTGATTGCTTAGTCATGGCAAATCCTTTCACTTTTAAACACAAAGCTGCTATTTTAGGAATTTAGTGAGTATGACCTATATGAACCAAAAAAATGGCAGCAAGATGAAGGCGGTTCATTATGGTTTGTCGGACTTTTTAAGTCCGCACGACGGACAAAAACGTACAATAATATACCGTCAATGAGACAAAAAGCAGAACAAAACCAAGATCATTCAGGGAAAAATATAGAAAACATACTATAGAAAACATATTATAGAAAACACAGTACCTGCACTCCAAGTTGCTTAAGGTCCTTCTCCAGTTGAGTGCGTTATCGGGTTCGTGGTTCTATTGCGTTGTCCCACTGGTTCGGAGTTGAAGACTCTTCGAGCTGGTGCAATGCCTAGCCATCTTAGGCGTTGAATCCGAAGACGCCTGACTAGACTCATGTCGTGGTACAGCACGTACAATTCGTGGTTGAATCTTCTTCTCCAGGAATCTTCAACGCAAACAGAACCAAAGATTGAATGAAAAACTTTTCTCTCGAAGAGACCAAGTGCGTCTTCATCCGCTCTTGAGATAGTCTAAGTTTCCGCGCCATACAGCAGGACAGGGATGATCAAGGTCTTATATAATGTGAGCTTGGTCTTTCGAGAGAGGGCTCTACTACTCAATTGCCTCTTGAGCCCAAAGAAACAGCGGTTGGCAAGAGTTACTCTGCTAAACTCAGTACTGATGTTGTTCGCACTATTAACTCGCACTATTTCTTCGGACTCCACTTCCTCAAAAAGTCTTGGAGTGGCTCTTCGATTGAGCTCAAGAGCAACCCTAAGCCATCATTGATTAAAAGTGCTGTTGCAATATCTCTCGGTTCAGCCAGAGGAAGACAGGAGGTATTAACCATTTGCATGTGGTAATTGCGGTCTGACACCCTTAATCAATATATATATATATGGGTGGCGCTACAGCCCGTAGGGGGCCAGGGCCTAGCTTCTCAGCAACCACTCGAGTTGTGCGTGCTATTGTTCTCTCTCGAGTGGAAGGGACCTACAGTTTAATGCCGAATCCGAACGGCTGTTTGAGAAGCTTTTTCAAGACAGGAAATACTCTTTGAGCATTGTCAGTAACTCGAAAGAGGTGGGGCCGTGAAAATTATTTTCGTCGCTCAGAGCTGGATTCGAACCTACGACATCGAGGTTGGGGTCGACGCACATACCCACAAAGCCACGGGCCACCCACCCTTAATCAATGCCCGGTATTAATGATATTTAGACTGCGCATAACTGCACTTTTAAAGTAAGGTCGGGAGTGGTGCATGACTATACCCTCCGTAGATCCTTAATTTTTACGATTTGTCAAGTATTCATGAAGAACTTTTATGTCACAGTTGAAATTTTGATTTTTCATTGAAGAGCATAGAAAAAAGTGGCGCAGCCCGAAAAGTTTATTGGGAAATTTGCCAAAGTCATCGTAGAGTCAACGAAACTTTTTTGAAGTCACCTTTATTCTGACAATTGATCCAGTCCAAGACTTATTTAAACTTCAGAAGCTATATTTCATAATCAGAGTGCCTTAATTTTTGTTGCTGGTATTCCATGAAACTAGTCCTAAGTAGCGGAGGCCATTTGCTTCACTTAAATAACGTACTTTCACTGAGTAATTTACAATCATTTCATGTTCTCCGTTTAATTTCAAACCAGTGTCATAAAAAGTATTTCGCAATTATGGTCTTATCGCGGCAAACGCATCCATATATGGTTAGTTAGGCTATAATTTCACAGTGTAAATTGGAGTATTATTGTTTCACGTCATTTCATAGACTTGGACTACTTTTAATTTTGTTCTTCGAAAAAAGGACGTGTGTACATGTAAGTATGTACATATATTGTACATACGCACAGACAAAAATTTTGTGACAAAGCTGAATTCGTTTTAGTGTGAAGTTGTGCAGTGTCCACCATACTCTGTTGAGATTTCGCCTTCTAACTACTATCTGTTCCGCTCTCTCTCACAATTGGACGGAAGGTAAAATACGTTATTTGGCGAAATTATTTATTCATAAGTCTGATGACATTTACAAAATTGTTTCTGGACAGTATTAGATGGATAAAATGTACGCTCTTATACCGAAAATGTATGTTTAACTTTAACTTAAAAAACCGCAGAACTTATTGAACAATCCCAACCTTCATTCAAATGATGGTGTAAAATCATGCAACTTATCAAAATTGTGTGCTTCGATTTGAATGTATTACTGCATCAAATGTGGGTGAACAATATACCGCTTTAAATCAAAACGAGGCATGTGAAGCACGTTTGTATTCAGCAGGATGAAGCCACATGCCACACAGCTATTTAAAAAATTGCTCTATTCCGTGACACGATTCCAGTACGTGTGCTTAACGCACAAACATTTTTTCCTTCGGCACTGTATTAAAATTAAAGCCTACAATAAATCCACTAGCAGCAGCCATCAGCATTTTTACCCGCGAAGTAAAGCAATTAACAATTAGGGAAAAGCGTGATGGAGGACAAAGGTTTACTCGTCAAAAGAGGGTGTAGCAGCACACCGACCTAAGCTCTCGTTTTATAAAAAAAAATTTGAACCGCTTAAGTATATAAAAATCATTGAAAAGCCGTTGTATTTGCCTACTTCTTCTAAATCGATTTTGTTAAAGCAGATGTATCGACATGCACGTTTCTCACAAAATGCAATTATTTATGTCTATAGCTGGAATAAGATAATGATGCCTGACGTCAGACAGGTTTATTTTGCGATAACCAATTCGTTCGCGGTAATTGCGAGTGAGTGTTGCCAAAAATAATCAATCATGAGAACTTACTGATTTTACTGTCACAACATTCCTGAACTAATGGAATCACATCCGATACCACATGTTTAAAGTACCTGAACTGAGACTCACTTCCAAAGTACTTTATACACAGAGGTAATGAATTTTCTAAAAATTGTAATCAAGTCATAGGTCAAATGAGAAAATGGGTGGTGTGAATAAAAACTGAGTATGAGCATTTCCTCAGAATTTTGGAGGAAATGCTCCATCTGGCGTGAATAAAAATGTATTTCGTTAAGTTTAACGAATCCTCTCCGCTCACATATTTTCACAGTTGAGTATTACCTCAGTTTTGGTGTGAATAAAGATTTAATGTATTCAGATATCAATCGTTGAAGTTGAATGTGCATAGGAGGTGACTCAAGAGACAAAAAAGTAAAAAAACAAAAAAAATAATGGAAATTACTGCGTCGGAGGAGGAATATTTTGACGGATTAAGCCTTATTCCTTAAACAAAAAAAATCTGGAAAATCTGGAATCTGGAATGGGCGATTTCATCAGGTGTTTACAACTGTATCCGTGTTTGCTGGAAAAAAGCCAAACCGATTCAGGTACTCATCGCCATGTAAATAAGGCTTTAATATTGCAATATGAGTACAATCTAGAACGCCAATTTCACTTCTCGCAATTCCTCGATCGAAGAAGGAAATTTCATCCACAGATCCGCCTTTGCACATATAGAAACACACTTGCCAAACTGTTTTTGATACAGTGGTGTAATGAACCCCAAAGTCCTCTCCAACTCCAACTTGGAAACCCGGTTCACCAATGTATCGAAGGAATATTTTCATCTTATCCATGCTTGGTATTGCACCACCACGGTTTTCTCCAGGAATATCGGAGAGGACTGATTGGTTAACCATTCCATGTTGCGAAACTCGAATCTGTAATGTTTCTTGAAATTATCCCCAGTGTCCCCGAAACGCCGTGAATTATATTGTTTTATTTTTCGCGTTTCTATATTTAAAAACATGATTGAAAATGAATAATTCGCATGTGTTTGCGTTTGTTAATTGAATTTGAAGAATGTTGACGAATAAATTTGCCAGCTCTCCAGCAGAGTTTTTAAACGTCAAATTGAGGATAAGAACCTGCTTTGAGGAACATTTTTATTCACACCAAATTGAGCATTTCCTTTGACGAACATACTCGACTCAAGTGTTTTTACTCCGAGTGTTTTCTCAGTTTTTATTCACACTACCCAATGTCTATGGTGTCGTACTGCATCTCCCACTATCTTCAATTCTTCAATACATACCTATGTAAGGCAAAGCACCTGCACGAATAATCTACAGGTCACTCGATCGTCCGCTATAGACTGTAATAAAGGGCCTAGCTTCTCAGCAACCACTCGTGTTGTGCGTTTTATTGTTCTTTCAAGAGTGGAAGGGACCTACAGTTTTATGCCGACTCCGAACGGCCAAGTTTTAGAAGCCTTTTCTAGACAGGAAATACTTTTTAAGCATTGTCAGTGACTCGGAAGAGGTGGGCTCGTGAAAATTATTTTTGTCGCTCAGAGCTGGGATCGAACCTACGACGTCGAGGTTGGGGTCGACGCACATACCCACTACGCCACGGGCCACCACCATCCACGATCTTAAACATACACTCAATTCTCTTTTTATGCGAATCTTTTTTATGCGGTTTTGAAGTTATGCGATTTTTCCTAAGAATCTAATTCTGATTTTTTGTACAAGATTTTGAAGCTATACGTTGTTTTTCTATAGTATTTTGTATGAGATTCCCCTTTTTAAATATTTCTTCTATACAGAGCAAGCAAACAATAGTTACATATGCTCAATGCTATTTGTGTAAGAATGAATTATCACTTGAGCTAATGCTTTCGTTGAGTAAAGACGCGTTTGGTTGATTAAGAACTTTAATTTTTTAAATTTTAAAATAAAAATTTGTTTGAAGATGGAAAAAAAGGAGCAGCAACGGAAAGCAATTTCCTTAGAAATTTTAGATTGCTTAGTGAAAGGAGAAAGATTTACTGATGTTGGGAGGCGTTTTGGCTACGGTGAATCGACAATAAGAGCCATTAAAAAGAATGAAGTTTCAATAAGGCAGTCTGTTATTAGTTAGTTATTAGTTGATATCGACTTTTCTTTGCGATTTTTTGGTCCTATGAACTTTTAAAAAATTTTGGAACGTAACCCTAATTATATAATGTAATTAATGGCTTTTTTTATATGATTTTTTGGTTTTATGCGTTTTTGAAAATAATGGAACACATTCCGTCTTTTACACTACATTAGTGTGTTTTTTTATGCGATTTTTTTTTGTGCGGTTAGTTTTGGAACGTATCTACCGCATAAAAAGAGAATTGAGTGTACTAGTTTTAAAACATGATCCAACCACATGATAGACACATTCGTGCCACTTGACTAAAACAGCATGGCACAACCTCATCTCGGCAAATTGTAATAGCGATGTTATTCTAACATTCTAAGACCATAGGTGAGCAAAGATCCTTAAGCAATATAACCTGGAGTCAACACTGCAATACGACGACACAATAGGAGTTCGGATATAATTTTCAAAGCTTACACCACAATTTGGAGACATAAAATAAATAATATAAGTACGAACAAAACCGATAACGTCACGTGACCATTTGACTCGTGTTTAATGAAAAATATTTTCCCGTAAGTACTTGGTAAGTAGCTCTTTTATATTTTTATTATTGCACAAATGACTATAAAGGAACTTTGTTCATTGTTTCGATCAAGGATCTTCTTGAAGGACCAGCCAAAGCACCAAATTATAAAAGTCCTCCTTTTTGTACGATTGCGAATAACACCGTCAGATGAGAAAATAGTGTGGACATCGGAATACTACAGTCTTTACCGTCGTATTGTGTGAATGTCTAAATCCGTTCGTTCTTCCAGTTAATGCTATGGTCACTCTGACTTTTAAAGAATGTTTAAACAAAACATATGTTCATTAGTCGTAATTCGTAAAACTGCCGTGAAATGGACGTTGTTCTAAAAAGATGTTTAAGCACAGCACACGCAAAGCAAATGGTAAGACATTTGTTACATTTCAGAGATTAATAACCAAGGTGATAATTCCCGAGTTTTCCGGGATAAATACAGTCGATTTTTATGACTCGTTAAGTATTGAAGTAGAGCTGAAAATGTAAAAGCAGCTCGTTTTCCTTTCAGACAATTCAGCAATTAAATAATGTATGACGCGATAAGCGAAAACATCCAAAGAAAGCCTCAAGCAATAAACATACTTGCGTAATTTCGCCAACCCCACCTCATTAAAATATTCGACACACATTTGTGTGTGCTCAGATTCAAAAATTCTTTAACCGGCACCCGTTTATTCTAAAGAAATATTTACGTTTATCAACTGACTGCTTTGACTCCCAGTGTGTATCTGCACAAATACACAGACAATAGATAAAATGCGTGCAGGTATTGTACACAACTGATAAGGTTAATCTTATCTGTAAATAATGCATTTATGTGTCAGTTTCGCAAATATATTCATTAAAGACCAGCACGACAATCGATTGGTCAGGAAGTAAATTTCTATGCTGAATCATAGGAAAAATGTAGGGAAAACGTTATTCATAACGGGGAACAATTGATCGGGTGACTCTTGAACAGAGTTCGACGGCTTTTAAATCGCATTAGAAGAATTGATTTATTATTCAGTTCAAAGCACCGACAGCTGATATGTAATATTGCCTGCATGAATCATCTTCTGGCATATGAATATTTATGAACAGGGAGTGAAAACAGATGTTGCAAAAATTAAGACGTTAAACGTTGACTCTTGGTGTTGATTTCATCCAATAGAGTTCATGCATTTAAAACACAATTCAAGTAGATTTGACTGTCTAATGCGTGTAAATAGTAACGACATGCTGGATATCTTTTAAGAAAATAGTACAAACTTAATATACACAAATAATAGAAATCAAGGTGGTTGTAATAACATATACCCAATATGGCTCGTTTACCTGATAAAATAAACATAATTTTGAAGGAAAACAAATCGTGTCATAGCCAGGTTATCGATTTTCAGCCCAGTATTTGTTCGAACTGCACTTATGGTCATGATGGGTAATGACCGAAAGAATAAGATAGCGAAAACAAGCTGCCAAGAAAAGATTTCTTCGTGCTCGTATGGGGTTTTTCTCGCCGGGACGTAAAAAACACGTCAGTACTCGAGGAACTCGAACTGTCGACTATCTATTTCTCCGAGTGAAAGAGCTCATCATCACGTCTTCCGAAGCGTGCCTTAAATGCGATTCTATCAGGAACCTTAAGAAGGTCCATGACAAGGTGGTTGTACCGATTGATTGCGCCTGAGCATAAATCCTGAGTGTAGTTAGAGTCGATGGATGATTATAGTGTAGACTGAAGATGTCAAGAATCACTTCCTGCCGACTAGAGTGAATCTGCTTTTAATGCAGGATAAGTCGAAGACGGTTGAGAGCACTGCTCAATTGGTTAAGGTGCTTCTCCAGTACGAACGCACGCATCTCCCGCAGGATTTACGTTGCATTGTTGGCCATTCTTAATTTTTAAGACCGAGTCGCATAGTTCAATGCCATCAGTTTCGCATCCTTTCACTAAGTATCTGGAGAGGTCCACATCTTAAACCGTCTATAAGAATTTGCAGACTTGCATGGGTCATCTGATTTCCAGACTTTCATTGTAATTTAGAAGAAATGCTTGATTATAAATGGTTTACTAATGAATGAGATGATGTGCACCATGTGAGGAACACAATTATTGAGTTAATGGTATCGATGAAATCTTTAAAAAAAAACAATATCCTACAAATAATTGGCTTCATCGCAACAAGATCGTTAACGAGATTTTTTTTAATTGCACACCAGTTAACCCAAGAAAATCGCAGGTCATCTTTGTTTTGCAATGTTGAATTTAGAAAGCTAAGCACGCTAACGACTTTATTTTTAGCATTTCTTCGTGAATAAAGACTGTAAAACCGTAAAAAATTAATTATATTTTATGTTTATCTATCTTCCACATAGAAAGCTAACGGATTTGCGTTCGAAGTGCAAATAATAATAATGGAAAACTATAAGTAAGCCGACGAGTGTACATGTTTGCTTGTGTCGGCTCGAAGATATGTATGCAAAGTGATTACAATAAGGCTTACAACAGGTAAGTCTTTACGACACGCACTTCTGATTTCTCGGCTGCCCGTTGTTTTCGTGGATTTTTTTCATTCTTAATAACACAATGAACCCGGCATTTCGTAATGTATCCTCTTATAAGTGAGGGAAGAAAAAACGCTAAGGCTGTGGCGGCGCTAGCTATAAAATTCGAGCACATGAAAGCCTTTGAAGTTTGCTGTCCCGCTTGCTGTACGAAGTACGTACTGCTGTTAAGCTCAATACATGGCCGGTATATGAGTGGATACGTTGGGAGGAAAAATTATTGCATGTTCCAGTTTTTTTTTCTTTTTTCTGTTTTTCTTTGTTGTATTTCCTTTCTTCTTTCACGACTAAATGTAGAATGCAAAAGAACAATGAATGAAGCTGTCGCGGCAGGTATGGCGCGTGCTAATAGCTTTTGCTTTTCAAAATAAAAAACACCACGTTTACAGGCGAAACTAGCAATGTATTTTTATCCATGGTTCATAAGTATGTCTAAACCAATCGCTGGAGATTGAATGCACAAACATATGCATTGCATGTACATTTATCGACACTTTTGGAAATTATTCCACATAATAGATGGCAGCAGAAACAAATAAAAGATCAACAGCAGAGAAAAGTACCTGTCTTAAGCACGTATGGAGAGAACAGAGTAACAAAAGAAGCTCATAAGAGATGGCTTGAGCATACATATAACATATTTCAACAACCAAATGAACACAAATTGCGAACGCCTACATCTACATATGTATTTCTATCTGCAGAAGTAAGGTCATTGCTCTCTAACCTTAAAACAATTCAACGGAAGCTGTTGATGACAAAAGGTTTAACATAAATTGAAATGCTGTCGTATAAATGTTGAGTGCGTCAATAAATTATTTGGAGGCCCGAAATGAATACGGAAGCGCTTTTAGGAAAAATACTCGCAAAATTTCTGGATTTTTTTTTTCTTTTGATGGTCCCTTGCGAGAGTTTAGTCAAGAAAACTGCAACCGGCAAAAATAAACGAAATTTTCAATTTTGCGGGACTGTTCGTAGTGAGAGTCGATGGCGAAGATGATGGTCAGCATTAACTTACAAAATAGATCCTTGAATTAGCCTCCTAGATCATATGATATTATACTCCTTCTTATGCACCAAGGACTAGACGATGCACCAAGACAAAACTTCTACAATTGGAACTCCATGACAATAAAACAGGAGACAAAACAATATTATGGACATAATCATGGTTTTTATGTGCCTAAGAGACACAATTTACTTGTGGAGAAAAACAAAAATAGAAGTTCAAAGACAAATTGTTCGTGTATTTTGTTTTACTATTCTTTTTCTTCCCTCTCACACACTGCTGCAATCCAATTCCAGGTTCATGTCACTGTGCTATTAAATGTAATTTCGAAAGACTTTCGTGCAAATGGGCTATGCCGGTTTTATTTCTTATACTTCCGCTGCCCTTTTGTTGAACAATACTCACATGCATAGGCTCAGATGTACATTTTGAAGTTTCAGAATTCTTTTTGGAGCCTCATTCGGAACTCGTTAAATTTGACCATGAAGTAAATTTTTTAAAAAAAATACAAAACTGGTAAATTAACCATAAATTAAGACCACGACGAATTGTATTTCAAAAAAACCTGCCGTTGCTCAGATAGTAGATTAGTTAAGAGTAATTCTTTAATCGAAGTACACTTTCGAATAAGGAATACCAATTGCTGTTAAGGAAATAACTATTTTTCAGGTAGTGAAGGGGCCCTCAGTAAGATCCCTATGAATCGTTTTTCAAATATCTCGTGGAAGAAAGTGTGAGCGATGACTAATCAAACTACTCTGGGGCACAGTTATTTGACCTAAAGAAGAAACCATCTTATTACTAAAAAGAACATTTCCAGATCATATACTTATCATATCTAATTTTTCTCTATTAACACTTTCCTAACAGAGTTCGCCTTCGACAAAATTCATCAAAGATAAATAACTAAATTCTCTACGGCTTTATTCCTCTCAAGGTTAAAGATTAAACGCATGAGTACGAAAATTGCATTTATTTTCTTTTACCAAATTTTACTAGAGGAAGCAAAAGATAGCGTGACTCTCGCAATGTCACAACTGACAGGAAACGTGTTGTTCCCATCTTGTGGAAAATTATTGAAAACTAAACCTTTTATTGTCCTTCAAAGAAAACGAAAGATTTTCAAAGAAAATCCTATGAATCTGACAAAACTAAATGTTGCCAGCATGAACCGTTCCTTTTACATCGGTGATCCAGCTCATTCCTCTTATTGAAATTATTGGGTTCCTTTGCATTTCCTTAGAGTATTGTACCGCAAATACAAAAGATCTTTAAATTACTAGCTGCGTCAATTACACTCCGATTACCGTTAGAAACTATAGATGTGCGTCTTATGAAAAAACCGAATAGGTGTTCGCTGACATGAGTTTTTCTTATAACTTCCCGTCATTGATTTTTATAAAATTCTGCGCAGACAACAAGCAGCTGAGAAACTACTTTGACTGTCAAACAAATCAAATACAAAGGAATCTGCAATATGTGCACTATAGCTCAAAGTGTTTAAAAAAAATCGCAAATAGGTTGCTGTTATATCGATAGTTCGATAATTTTATATTTTGATTTAAAATGTATGCGAAGCGTTCTGCAATTAAGTTTTCTACTTTATTCACTTTATAAACATTGACTTTTAGCGCCGACACATTTTAAAATAGGGAAGATTACAAGCCAATGTTTTAACGTGCAGTACATAGCAGATACAAATTGTTTGAATATAAAAACAATCTGTCCGAATTGATATTTGTCACTATGAGAGTTAAACAATGCCGAAACAATCGTTTTTCCTTGAGATACATTTTTTTGCTGAAATCAAGAACATAACATTTAACGTTGATTGAAGGTTATGCAGTTTTTTAGCCAAAATGTTTACAAAACAAAAGTTCGTAATTTTTGTACAAGACGTGCCGATATACCCATTTTATTCTTTCCCCATCATCTAATTGCAACACCACAAAATAATTTTGAAATAGGACCTGTTGAATTTGTATTCACAAATTTCTCCACTATTTTATGTCACTGTAAGTATTTTTCCGTTTTGAAGCAGATACGATTGTTTCAAGAGATGGCCAAAAAGTTATATCCTACTTCCTCGAGAAAAAATAGTTTTATAGGATCTTACAAATAATTACTTTGCCCCTGTTCCCGGTTCAATTGTAGACCCTACCGATTAGCTTATTGAGATTTCCGAAATGGATACCGTACTCCTACTTACAATGAACAATTTACCTGTTTGATTCCACCTTAAACGTTTTATAATTGCGATGTATTTTAATAGCCTTACTTCTTACATATACACACAATCATACGTATCGGTTGTCCTTCACATGCCACTTGAAGTTTTATTTCCTACCCATGCCCTGAAAAGCAATGACACATCTATTTTGGGATTGAGTTCTCCACGTTTCAGGGTGGCTCAGAATTTCATTACATCTACATCAGTTTCTTCAATCAGTACTGTTCCCGGATGATAATCATTAGAGTGATAGCCTTACAAAACTATTGTGTTAACTATGCAGTTTTATGTCATGATGACAAATCTACCTTTAACTTTTGTTTCCAAACAAATTTTCTTTGCGCAAATCACACCCTACTTTTAACACACATATCCATACGAATGTTCACACATGTTAAAATCCATCACAATATTAACTTGCAAAACCTGTTAGTAACAGTAAGTACAGAACAGTTAATTCTGCACACGAACATAGCTTTGCTTTTTGTTCATATCAAATGAAATAGTATTTACAAAGACGGCATCCTACTTATCAGTGCACTTCAATTTCCGTATATGGATGAACATTCGTATGAGTCTGCCCAGACAGCAATCGATAAGACCATACAAGTAAAAAGGAGCAGAGGCGTTAAGTTTGCCACGCTTAATGTGCAATTCAAATTTAAAAAGAATTCACGTTTCTTAAAGCTCTGCTAAATCCCAAGCTAAGTTCAAATTTAACGAATTTGTTAGGTAATCCCAATCGGGTACACACAACACGTTCTCTCTCGCAGCCGTTGGGAGAACTTACAAATGTTTATTTATTTCGATTCGTTTAACTGAAATCAAAAACCGGACGGCAAAATTCCACTGATGCTACTAAGCACGAACTCGATACATGACTGTGTGTACTCTGTAGTGTGTACCCACAAACACACTAGTAAATTGGTGACGGTGACGAAGACATCACGGCCTCGGATGATGATTCATCCAGCAAAGTAGATACACTGTTGGAGTCATTGGTTTTGTGATGTCGTCAACAGAAAACGGAACAAAAGAGAAACAGCACAACACCATATAATTATTACTTTTTGAGAGGCATCATTCATACACTCATGGATTCTCGAGAAATTTAAATTTTTATGTAATCAGACGGTTAATTTTTGAATTTGGGTAACACTTCTTTATTTTTTATGTGTGTTATTGGAAGAAGTCAGTGCTCTGCGAGTTTAATCCCTGGCTCCCACCTGGTTTCATGCATCTGTGCCCACCAACCGAATATGTCAAGTGACTTTCTATTTTGCTCAACAGTCGATGGTGAACAGTGAAAAAAACCGCTTAATGATGTTCAAAAGCAACGAATTTATAATGACTACTCAAGCGAAAGTAAAATCGATAAATGTACCAGAGTTAGGTTCAATGGAACACAGAAACAAAGAACAGACAACAACAGTTTTTCATTTGTACTGCCGTGAGTGGGTTGGGTGGAAAAGGGAAGGAGTTTCGCAATTCGCATACGGTGGTCACTCTTGAAGTGTTGCCAAGTTATCGTAGTTGTTCAAGTTGACTTTTAATAAACGCCAGACAAATTTTGCCATTGAATTTTAATATTTTCCTTTTCTCAAAGTCAATTTCTTTGTTGATATACTCTGCTTGGGGTTTAATTGGGATCGAGTTATTACTTTGAAATGGACTACAGACCCCCAAAAGTACAGGCTTTTGAACGATTTTGAAGGAAAGAAGGGTTGGAAAAGCTTAAAGATCTGTGTTTCGAACGAAACATCAATAGTTTTATCGGATGCTTGAGTAGGTGCGAATATTTGCAAATTACATCTTATGTCACTTATCATTGACATTTTTGATTAAATGAAAGAAAAGAAGCAGAATCAAGTAGTATTGAACAAAAAGATACATATTGCGTTCGTCAAATTCATTGCAGCACAGCAAAATATGGTAAATATGATGTAAACAGTTGCCTTAAATGAGGCTATTGCAAAAAGTATAACCGAGTCACAAAATAGTTGATCTTTAAATGAGAATTAAGATAAAAACGGGGATGTTATATATTCATATACATTCTCTCATCATTTAAACTCCACTGTTACATGCAAATCTACAGGAAGAAATTGTCTAATATGCTATCGTAAATAAATGGTAAGTCCAGTCTTTAGGCCACAAACCGTTAAGCTAAATGCATCCATACAAATTCACCAAACAGAGAAAATCATAACATCAGTTTTTTGACCAATACAGTAGGGCGTCGATTATCCGAAAGTCAATTAATAAAAACGTCAGTCATCCGAATGCAACATCGGAAGCAAATGGAAGTCAGTTATCCGAACAAGCCCTTAAAACGACAAAACAAAAACTAATGGAGAGTCCAGAGGCAGCAGTCTACTCTAACCCATTGAACCGATAAGTTTCATCAATGTAAACATACATAGAAGGATTATCCGAATATTTTGATGAAATTTTATTATTCGAACCATCCTTGGTCCCAATTAGTTCGTATAATCAACGCCTCATTCAAGGACAGACCCACTTAGAAACTAGTTATTAAGAAATGTATACAATTAAGTCAAAAGGGGCTGTACAATGGAGACCACTGGGAGTTCAAGTGACACTGAGGTGCCTGTTAAATTATGACCTCACCTCATGAACAAAAGTTTTGACAAATTTTTAATGTTGAATCGTTCAATGAGAACACAAAAGGTGCAGTCGTACAATATAGATATTTTGCTTTAAAATCTCTGCCAATTTAATTTACAACTTAAAAAATGTTCACAATGAGTGCGAAATTGAACCTTGGTCCATTGACATTTGCACTTCTATGAAATTAGGCTGTGGCATGCTCCTGATTTGTTTGACGGATTTAGTAAATTCAATCTCTCTAAGTCGAATTACTCTACCTCGTTTTTTTGTATGCCATGTGGTCCCTCTTGTACTAACCCATTTTGATATCGCGTGCAAATTCGGGTAAGAGAGAGTTCATTGTAGCAATGTGAATGGCGCTAGAGCCCGCACTGTCCTCAGCAAAGATATAATTAAATAAATGTATACTATTAAAAACATGGAAGTAAGTTATAGGTAATTGAATAAAAAAAAGAAAGGCAAAAGGTAGGATACTTTTTATTTAAGTTATGACAAAAGTGACAGCGCCGGTAAAGCCGGCTACTCTCAACATATTATTTTGGTGACATTTTTAATAAAACGTTACATTACTACGAAATGAAGCTTGTCAAATAATACAAGCACTACAAAATTTAGCAATTCCCACCTTTGGCATGATCCAAAAATTTGACTATAGAGATTTCTGGGTGTGCTACTTGGTTTCTTATTGTGTAAGCTACGAAATTATTCCAAACATATGTACGAACTACCACTTTTCATAGATTTAAGTGCTTAGCTAAAAGATTTAAAATTATCCATAATAAGACTGATAAGGGTGGAGTAAATGTGTAAGTATTTTGTGTTCCTTTCCACCTCGCATTTATAGTCATCAATTCAGCCATATTTAAGTTACGAATGAAAAGTGGACAGCGCATCAATTTCACCTGCATATGCATTTTGAAAGTCGGCTATCCCCAACATATTATTTTGGTGACATTTTTAATTTAAATATTTGTTATTGTTATATGTATCATCAATTTTTTGGAAATATATAGCTAACGACATTGATCTAGTCGACATTCATCCGATTAGGTCTGGTCGATATATCCAAAATATAGTCAATTAGTTCCAAGTGGTGTCCCATGGCGTTGTCGCCCCTCGACGTCGCGTTTAATTCACCTGCATAATAGTTTTCATGTCTTTTGATATTGTACTTATCATATTAAAAAATGTTACATGTAGCTCCAAACAATTGCCATTAGTAACACCAATAATAACCTTAAGAACAGGCAAATGTGGTTCCAGAAATGCTCTTTTTCCGTGTTTTTAAACCGGGTTAGGCTAGCCAAATTGTGAATCCTCAAAAGTGACTGCAAACAAGAAGTTCTTCTACAAAAAATGAACTCACCTCATTGATTACACGCAATATATTCACACACGGAAGAAAACGAATTCCTTGGCAGCCTCACGATATCTAATCTTTCCTTCTAATTCCAACAAAACACGCCACGCGAAAATGAGAATTTCTCGTTTATTTTACTTTTTTTTTTTCAGAATAAGGAAGTCGAAGGAAGTTTCCACCTCCTTTCGTGCAAGAGTCACACAGAGATTGGAAAATGAGAAAGAAGACACACTGCACACAAAACAATTACGACAAAATATACACACACATATACCCCGCCGAATACTAGCTAAAATTGCACTGAAATTAACGAAAATTTTGCGAATTTTACAAATAAAACAACACGATAAAACTTGCTTTTTCAATTAAAATAAAATAAATGACAGCAGCGGCTAAAACGATGATCGATGTTCTTGCGCTTTGTATTATTTTTTCTTTTCGATTTTTTGTTGCTCACTAGATATTATCGCTTGAAGAGGACCAATTTTTTTAAAAAATACTTTCTTTAGCGGGAGCTGAACGAATTTTGTTTGCACTGCTTTTACACATTATTACATTGGTTATGTTTGTTTTATGTTATCCTAGAATAAACACAAATTTAAAAATTATAAACACAACAAATGCACTCAAGGGGTTCACGAAATACGCCCTGCCCGTATCATAACCTCCACAAATGTGCTTCTCCCGTGCTGATGCCGATTTCGAACTTTTTGCTGTTTTTCCTTTGCCTTTCGACGTTGCTGCTGCCGCCGTCATTCGTTATTCGATCAAATAATTGAAAGGCAAAAAATATCCCCCGTCTAATTCGCCCGAACGGGTTTCGAATAAGAAATGCGCTGTCAGCTGTTTCCACTTGATTGCCGATAAGGTAGTGTAATGGTACTGCCATCAGGGCGTACAGTACCGTCGACTGCATGCAATTATATTCCGTAAATATCAAACAGATTCTTAGGTCAAAAACGAAATTGTATCTTACGAGAAGAATATTTTAAAGTTAAAAAAGGAAACTTTGTCTCTGCCGCTTATAATTCCTAAAGATCGATTCAAATGCTTGGATACCATCGAAAGGACTATCTGTCCATGCCATAGACATGCGCTTAAAACAATCTTGACAGGAACTATACCAAATGAGACATATCAATAATGTTGGACAGTAGAAAGAATATCACCACTCACCTTTCTTGCCAACAAGATAGAAAAGCTTGCTTTCGAAATTAGGGTGTTTAGCCTGTATAGTGAAATCCCAGCTTGAGCGTGAATGTCTGCAGATGATTAACCTTCCTATGGTTCTCGTGTCATTTATGACCCATTTCGGGAAATTATTAGGTTTGCTCAGACATACATTTTTTTGTTGAAACTTTTTATGGGCTCCGAACCATTCTGAGCTGTAGAAGATCATGTCCTCAGGGAAGACTTCAGGAGTCTAAAAAGAAGGAATCGGGCAAACATCTGAGCAAACTGCGTAGGAGGCACCTCAGGTGCACTTCCTCATTTAAGGGACATCGTATATTTGTATGTATTGACGTCAATAAACTCCTCAAAGTAAACGGCAATTTCTTGGTGGCTCTGATGAGAGACTGCCAATTGGAGGCTCCTGAGACTGCCAATTATCGGCGATAGCTACGCTGTTTCTACTTTTGAATACTAAGTTGACTTACGTCGACAGTCTTTAAAAAGAAGGTTCGCTCTTTTACTACTTCGAACCAAGAACTTCGGGCTTGGGACTCATGTTCTTGATTTGGCTGTACCAAAGCTTTTTTGCTTATAACCTATATCACACATAATTTTGTAGAGTTCACTGCTATATTTCCTCCTTTCTCGGCAAACAAATTTCCGAGAGAAGAGTCCTCGTAACAAAATTTTTAGTATAAGAGTTCCAAACCGATAAAAAAGATGTGTATCGATCTGAAAGATGGTCTTCTGTCTTCTCCAGGATTTCCAAGTGTGAAAATTTGAACTAAAGTCGATTTTCAGGATCCAACATCAATTATCTTACTTCGATATCATGATCGTGGAAGTTTCAATATGTCTTTTTTCATTCTTCCTCGTGCGGCGGTACAGTCCGGGTTGGACCTGGGTCTCAACCAACAAGACTCTCCAAACACGATCTCTGGCTAGCTGTCTCCAGTTTCGCACAATAAGTTGGTTGAAGTCCTCCTCCACTTGGGTGCGTCACATTTAACGCGGGCGTCTTCTGTTGCGTTGCCCCACAGGTTCGGATTCGAAGATTCTTCGGGCCTTCGGAAATGATCTAGCCACCGTAGGCGTTGGATCCGTAGACGCCTAACTAGGCTCATGTCCCTGTACAACCCATACAGTCCTTGGTTGAATCTTCTCCAGAACCGTTTAACACAAACAGGAGTCAACTTAATTCTTCGAGAGAGGGCTCTATTACTCAATTGCCTCTTGAGCCCAAAGAAACAGCGGTTGGCAAGAGGTTATCCTACGCTTGATCTTTTCACTCAATTCACTCCAGAGTGATGGCCATGACTACCTCGAGTTATAGCTAATCATTGTGACGCTCTGTCCAAGACGTCGATGCTGTATGTCTTTTTTGAAAACAGCATATACTTCTTTTTGCCCTCATTCAATCACAAATCGACACTCTGTTCGTCGATTACAAGGCCGCATATGACAGCATACGTATAGACGAGCTATATCACGCCATGTCTAGTGACTGACATACTTTTGTGCAGTTGATGTTTGTGCAGGACGACGATGGAGAACTCTCGCTGCTCAAGGTCGGTAACGAACTCACAGAGACCTTCAATGTCAAAAAGGTTTGACAAGGGGACGCGCTGTCATATGGTTTCTTCAACATTGTTTTGGAGAAGATCATGCAAAACTCACACGCCAACACTGGGGGCACGATCTTCCGGACGTCCGTGCAATTGTTTGCATACGCCAATGACATTGACGTGATTGGCAGAACTCAGCGAGCCGTCAATAAGGCATTTGCTGACATTGAGACGGAAGCGGCTAAAATGTGTTTGGCCAATGAGGTATTTTTTTAGGCTTCGATTTTTCCGGTCTTCTAGCCTGATACTCCCTCTACACTGCCCTTGTTGTTTTGTACCATTTGGTGTATGGTCGGTTGTACGTATTCGACTCGCCATTATTTTATGGCTAGCCTGATATGCTTTCCGTTACATTCTTAATAGTGAATCGACAATGCATCTCTTCCTCCAGGCCATTCGATATTCCGCCATCGACGTTTTATTCTTCAGGATTAATGCCCAGGAGGAACAAGGCGAGTTTTTGGACTTGGTCCGACAATTTCATCCTTGGCCTGATGGATCATATTTTAAGCACGCCTCGAAAGTAGTGATGATTGAAACGTTCGCGCAACGTGCCCAAATCATTCTAGCACAGCCCTTTCCTTTCAAAGAAGCCCCTGCTCAACGTTCAGTTCCTCATGTACTACCGTGTTTTTTACCCGATCCTGACAAGTAACGCCCACAGCAGAACATCCAATGTGAAACATCTTCGTTGTTAAATGAATGTTCGCCTATTCAAAAGATTTGAAGTATGCCTCGCCTTATGTATCCTGGGCGATTTTATTGGCGATTTCAGTTGGACCCAGTCAAACAGGGTGCTTTATGTATTGCGAGGGAATCTATGTATTCCTTAAGCCCCTTAGTCCAAATACTGACAAATTTCAAAATAACAGTGTCTATTTGAGGTGGTACTCCTTTGTAGTGATAGCTACTTACCTTTATCTGAACGTTATATCGACAAGTTTATCGTCAAACATGCAAAATGAGGGAATTCATATTTTATGAAGTTATTCTTTTCGAAGAAAACGATTCGAGTTGTTTCAGTATAATTTATTTTTATTTAATTTGATGACAAAAAATAATAAAATTATATTTAAGTTAATAACGTTTGATTGGATCGATCAATTTAGTTGTAACTGATTGTAATTTCTCTTGTAAATTTATCAACATTTGTACAGTCATACCTTGTAATAAGGCAGCTGCTATGTACAATTGTATTTTGCTTGTAATTTAATCAACATTTTTTGTGCAGCTACAAATCTCAATAAGAAAGCTGCTGCCGTGAACATGTATGTACATGATTCGTATTTATTCAATCGCGTCTCTAAGCTATTTTTGTATATTTGCATTTATTATTATGGTTTTGCTCCATTACATTTATTTTTCTATTTCAATATGTACTCTTATTTTTTTTTCCTTTCTTTTGTTTAATGAACAAATACAAAATTAACTACAAAACGAATACTTATTACAAAAAAAAATAAAAATACAACAAATAGCAATAAAAAATATACTAAGAACGAGAAATGAAAAAACGAAAATCAAACAATAAATAAAAGGTACACTTTTTTCCCATATTTTGCTTATAGTTTCAAAGGTTGATTGTTTACTTTCTGCATTCACCAGAAAATTTAAAGGTATATATTTTTTTCTTTTCAAAAAATGTTCAAAAACTCCTGCGTTGTTGTATGGTGCAAAATATTCGAAATAAAGAAATATATTTCTGTTTATATTTATATTTTATCTCTTTTTTTTATTTTTCTTCAACTCTTGTTGATTCGCATTTAATTGATTGATATATACATTTTATTGTTGGTTTTTCTTTCATTCATCTTATAAAAGATTTGTTTTGTTGGCTCAATTTTACCTTACCCGGGTCACCTGAAACTTGTTGGATAATCGGCTGGCTATACTCACAAAAGTGAACTGAAAATGCTAAGCGCCTATAAGCTTTCGAGTTAGTTAGACCAGTTTGCGAGAAAAAAACACATTTACGGTTAAATTAATTGCTTGGTACTACCGAATAAGCAGTTGTAGGAGGGTAAAGTAAAATCTCACCATTTCATCTATTTCTCCCCTGTTGGTTGTTTTCGAGCATAGGGTGTTTTTGTTTTTACTTTACATAAATAATACGTTCGTATAAATGCACAGAACACATTTAAAGAGTGTATAAATATAAATAAGTTTTTAATTTTATTTATATTTCATCAAATTTATTTATTGCCTAAAAATTTTTCTTTGTATATAAACATCAGCTGCTAATTAATTACAAAGTCGAGTTATCTATGCGATATAGTCTCGTAAATCTCGTAAATTCGCGGGCGCATTTGTAATTTATCCACAAAAAGGAAAACGAAAAAGAACATAGAAGACACAACAAATTTTAGTTTCTCCTTTTTTTTGTTTGTTTGCAGAGTCGTAGAATATGTATATATGCAGGTTTCTAATATAGTGAATAATATTAATAAGGTAATACGAAGAATATATTATATGTGTATATAAATTGATAAATGGGTGGTTTCGTGTAGAAAAAAATTTGCTTGATTTGAGTGATTCCTGTTGCACTTCACTTAAAAATACGAAAATATAAAATATACAATGAGAGCGACAACTACCACGCCGTAGGTGAGGGATTTTTTCAGGATTGCGTTGTAAAAATCTTCGGATCTGAGCTTAAGCTCGGCTATGTCACGTTTCAATTTGAGATTCTCGGCCTGCGTCTTGCCAAATCTCTCTTTATATAGAACCAATTCCTCTTCTTGTAGTATAGCAGCGTTGTTCAAAGCAACAATGTCCTCCTCGATGAGTTTATCAAATGAATCGGTTTGAACAACACTAGATGTTGAATGCTTCTGCTCCTGCTTGTGTTCTTCTTGTTCTTCTCTTGTATATTCCACTTCCTTATCTTCGAGAACTGATTTCGCACTATTCGATTTGTTTTCAGCAATTACTTTCTCCAGGGCGTTATTTTCGTCACGCAGACTCTCAATGTCTTTCGTTAATTCGGAGATGTTCTCTTTTAGGGACACGCATTCAAGCTGTAGTGCTTGTAAAGTGAGCGCACTAATTGACTCTTTCTCTTCGAGTAGAATCTTCAATTTTTGAATTTCATTCTGGTAGTCAACTATGGCCTGCTTCTGTTGGTTTAGCTCTTCTTCGTATTTTTCATTTTCAACCAGAGTATCTTGAGTTTGAAGTTTTGTAGGCGATGCACGACCGAATTGCAACGATGTTTGATCACGTTTTGTAATATCACTCAATGTGTCTCGAAGAAGCTCGACGCTATATTTGAGTAGTTGACGGGAGTCGTTGTCCAACTGCTCGTCGCTACTCTCAATATCCAAATCAGTGGTCGTCAATTTGCCATTACTTGTAGCTGCCTCCAATTTTTCAAGATTTAATGCTACTAGCTCCAATTTGCTACGAATCTGCACTGATCCTATCGATGACGATGGTGCCGTTGTCGAGCATTTTTCCTCGATATCATTATTGTCGCTATCGTCGCTTGAATCTGATTCATTAAAAATTGCTTTCATAATACCTTCCTTCTGATTAAGATCTGAATTGGCCAGCCATTTCATAATTGTTGACTTTTTGGCTGCGAGATTGGAGTCGTCTTCGTGGTTATTTCTGTAACTCTCGCCGTCGCTGTCATCGGGTTCGATGCTACCTGCTAATGTTACTGTTGTGCTGCCGTCGCTATTATTCGTGTTTATAGCCGGGATGGAATTAGCCGTGCTTCCAGCATCCACCACATTTTCGTCGTATTTTTCCTAGAATCAATTAAAAATAGTTATTCATTAAGAATTTCGTTTTCATCATTTCATACATCACTGCTTTGAAAATGAAAACTAACATCAGATTGATGGAATTGGATTTTTATGCAAATGAACATACGCTCATGATGCTTTGAACTTATTTTCTGACACAGTTTTTATAAATGTTAAAAGCAAATTTTGATTTCAGATCCCCTGCCCGAGAGAATAAAAACTACAAGATGCGTGAACTCTGATTATGGAATAATAATAGTCTCTTCTGTGCCCTCTCTATATAATCATGACATAGAATTCCTCAAATTTAATGACAGACTGTAAAAAAGTGATGTCACCCAAGAACGAAAGATAAAGCTGAATTCATAATTTCAATAAACATCTAATATGAGTGGCGTTATACAGCAAGGTGGACCTGGGCCCAGTTCTTTCGGTGTACTTCCTATTGTTCTAGCACAAGTGGAGGACATACGGTTTCATGCCGACTCTGGACGGCAAACATTGAAAATTCGTTATTTTATCGACTTTTGTATTCTCTGAGGATTGTCTTTTAGTCGAAAGAGGTGGTACCCTGTGACATATGTTGGGAATTGGATCCAGTCACAAAGTCGACGCACCTATCCACTACGACACTGCAGCAGGAATTAATTACTTCAAGAGAAGTCAAATTTCACAATGAGTCAATTTTCAGATAGTTTGAGGTAATTAAAAACTCACGCATAAAAATCTAATATGATAAAATGTTCAGCATCAAAGATGTTTATTCCCCATGAAACATATGTCATTACTTCTTCCGATTTAGTAATGCATTGATGTATGGTACAGTACACACACATCCGCTTCAACCAACATCATGTTAAACAATCAGCTGCATGGGGTTTCTTGACAAAAGCATGGTCTACATAGGATTGTTAAATCGGTCATTAAGTAGCAGTACATTATCGTTGCGAGACAACGACATCTAAGGGTCAGTGGGATGAGATATCAGTATTTGCGGAAAGAACAAAATGAAACAATAAGTCAAAAGATGCATGCATTTGCATTGCTTCATAGTTAGGCATTTCTCAAATTTCCCGAGTGCATAAAATTGCATTGCAGGTTTCTCCATTTGTGGGAACAGAAGCAACCACAAAGTAAACACATAAGCAATTAATGGAGACGTTCATCAGCGACAACCGCTGCGTACAATGTACATACGTACGTAAGGTTAATTAATATAATTGGACAAATATATGAACGAAAACCATTTTGAAAAGCAAAAACATTAAGTTCTAATTTTGCATGGCAAATTTCAAGAGAATTCCTGTGCATTGTAAATCAAACCGATAGTCAAGTGGATATCAATCAAACTAATTGTTTTCATTTTCCTTTGATACGCTCGTTGACCTCGAATTGAATACATATGTATGTTGGTTGCAATAAGAAAAAAATCAAAAGCACTTAAGTGGCATATAGTGCAACCAACTGGAAGTACACTGAATGAGCTGAATGATCCTTAATGTTCTCCTCTCTCTTGTCAAGCTTCTCTTGAATGAAGTACAAAAGAAAATGTGGTGTCCATGAACAGACCAGTATTCGGGTGATTAATTTGAAAAACTTGATTATTAATAAAAAGAAAAACAAAGTAAATCAGAATAGACTAAATTGAATCAAAATTTCGTTTCACATAGAAATTGCGGCTGTTTTTGTATCGGAAGTATTTGGTTGATATCAGAATTAAATGTGCAATTGAACACTATTAATTTACGGCCAGAATTATTGTCCTGTAAACAATGTCGTTTTCTCAGAACAAACAGGCCGATAAGAGAACATGATTTCGTGAATAACAATTAGATACAATTAGTCGTGAAGTCAGCTATCTCTGCATTTTGTTTACGTCTTTAAACTTGTCTGCCATGCGCATTAATATTTCTGATTATCGAATTCAAACAAGAGGAAGTTAATAAATTTTTTCTACACAATTAACCTTTTTCGATAATGCTGCGTCACGTCTACATAGGTGACAGCCGTTAATGCCCAATTAATCATTCCCTCTTTGATGAAACCGTTTTCGCGGATCGATACGATATTAAACATCAACCGCATCAACTTTGATTTGTTTTAAGCGACTTTGGATAGTCCAAACCATGTCGATTTGAACTTGTTTTCATTTGTGAATCATAACACAAACGTGTTCGTTTTGCAGAGTTTTAAAGCTTTGCAGTGGAATACACCGTCTGTAATCACACAGTATTTGTTTACTCCTATATATTCTATCCATTCACCCATCTTTTGCAACTGAAACCAGCTGTAGTCTCTACTATGAAAACATACAATTTTAAATCTGGCAATAAATTACTTAAATTTATAAACTTGCTCCGTAGAAAATTAACTTTGCTATGAAAAAGATTAACTCAGAGAGAATCGAATATATAAAATGTAGTCATTTCAAAATTGCAAGAGGAACTTGGGAGACTATTTTTATGCAAATCAACTTTGGACACATCTGCATAGCCTGTTTAAACACATACATTCCTGCATACTTTCTTTCTTGACCACCTGTCCTTAGTATATTGTACCATCATCTAGTCAAAATAATGCTATTAAAGACTTCAGCACGTGATTGGAATTGTGCCAAATTTCATAGCCATTTAACGATTTTTGTTTAAATTCTTCGTCGTCTTGTTTTCTGTGCATTGCCTTTGAACATACCAAGCACCACAAAGTTTTGATTAATCTTAATTAATACCAATAAGGCGTTGCCTTTCGAGACATCGTCACAGAACTTTACCATGGCGATCCAAACAAACTTCTGATAAACGAATATGTACATTTGTACTCACCTTTTTACACTCCTCAGCCACATCCAATTCGTTCGCACGGGTCAGCAATAATTCGCCGATTTTCTTTTTGTACTCCTCGCATTCCACTTCCCTTTCTTTCAATTTGCTAGCCAAGTCGGCAGCTGCAGCGTCAAAATTACTTTGCTCTTCGTTTGTTTCTCGCTGACATTTCTCCATCTGGTCCTTATATTCATTGTACTCAGTTTCTAAGCGGAAAAGCCTGCTATTTACATCTTGTAAGTTCTGTTTAGTGTATCTGATTTGGTCACGCAGTAGCGAGCATTCATTTTCGCTGCATGTATAATCACGTTCCATTTTGGAAAGTTTTTGCAATGCATCCATGCGCTCCTGGTAGACTTTGCGTAAGGCTTCTTTGGCTGAATTTTGATAGAGAAACTTTTCATCTTGTAATTTAATAATTTCCTCCTTCAATTGATCTGCAGGTGAATTTTTTTGAAGAAATTGCAATTTATTTTCCAACAAATCGATTCGATTCAGCAAACGATCTTCGTCAATCATCGATTGCCAGCAGATAGTCGAATTTTTTCGAGTTGCGTCAAGGATGTTTTGTATGTTTTGCAGCTTGGCCTTTAAAAGTTTTTCCCGCTGCGATGTTTCTTGCATATATAGGTTCAAACGGTGTAGCTCTTCAAATGATATTCGACTGTCACCGCGAAACGATGATCGACCCAATTGACTGATTGATATCGCCTCCCTCCCGTCAGGTAAATACGGTTTAACGGATGCAATAATACATCCATGGACTTCTTTTCGCGAATTCTCCATTACTTCAACACCAAACTTAACGACATCGCCAAAATTCAATTCTACGGGCTCCGAAGCGGGGATCTTACGCTCATTTATGAACGTCCCGTTGGAACTTTTGGTATCCTTTACATAAAACTTACCATCGCTGGAATACCAAAGGACGGCATGGTTCCGAGAAAGAACTTTACAATCAAAGATTGCATTATTATCTGAGGCCTTGCTCTTTGCAATCGAACGTCCGACTTTGCATTCGATATTTGGAGCAAGTAATATTGTCCGGGTTTGAAAGGGATGCGAGTCTGGTTGGCAGATGAGTATGATACGAGCCAGAGAATCACAAGCAAGATTTTCACATTCACTTGAATCAGAATTAAGAATCGTTGTTGTTCCATTATTTCCCACTGTTATTGCGTTTATTGTTGCATTTGGAGCGCCTACTACTACTGCTGCTGCTGTTGCTGCGGATACTGCCGATGGTGGTACAAGAGAAGGTGCAGCCATCGTAAGAACGTTCGGTTCAATCATTTGCGATTGCTTTTGATCATCATCATAATTTATCCATTCGTTGCTAGCAATTACCATAACTGGAATTTTTAAAAACAATTTTTTATAACTTGTATGTTTTGATTTGTTTTCTGAGCGGAATTTACCTTAATAAGAATTAGCACGAATTATTGGAATTCTCTAATTTTTTTTTCGTACAAAGAAAATCATTAAAGTAAAATGTCAAGCGAATTACTACATTTTCAATTAAAGTCGATAATGTAGATTCTGGGGTAGACTGGTGTTTTATTTCTCTTCTCACGGGGAAATTTTTGTTTTTGATTATTCCTTTATGCGAATTTTCTACCCATGTATTGCCAACTGGGTGAAATCAAACTTATAATTCTTCACTTACATAATATGATTGTATTGCAATTATTGTTAAAATGGTCCACGAATACATTTTGAATGAGGATAGAACACAAAAGAGTACTAGATAAATATAGGTTCTAAATGTATTTGAAGATAGGAACAATAATTCACAGATTGGACAATACTTTTAAATGTTTATTCGAAAAAACCTTTGTTTAAAATTTGTGACGTATTAAAGTTTTATAAATCTTCCCTTGGTGTAGGATACAATCAAAATATTTGCATGGATTACACAGCACTCGAAAATTGTAAGTTTGTATTGCGATCTATTGGCAACGCAGAGGCGAATATACAATTCGTGTAAAAATATTTATTCTTGCTTAATTCGCCGCGATTTCGAACAACTTGGTAAATTAATGTACGTAAATGAACAAAAATAAATAAATGTGCATTTTATTAATTCCAATTTCCCAATAACCGGTGAAATCAACTAAACCTCATATAGAAAGTAAAATGTAATAAACATGTATAGAAACCCCATTTGAAAGGTACATTAAAATCAGCTGATTGCTGTTTACGATTAGCTTACCTTGCGAGGAGATACTTATTTATACCAAAGAAATGTTACGAAAGCGTTTAATCCATGCGTTTACAGTAAGGTTTAATTACTTATTTATAATATAAACGATGATTGTAATGAAAATCAACATTCTTAGCGCACCTTTGCTGCCAAACCAACAGCTCATCAAGAAGCCCTAATGGCCAGAGGATTGCCAAAGAGGTCAGCAATATCAGGGGTAGACAATGTAGTAGTTGTTGCTTCGGGAAAAGGTGGTGTTGGAAAATCGACTGTAGCTGGTAAACGTTAAATTAAAAATAAATAATACCGTCTCTAACCATGTTGCATTCCCTTTGCAGTGAACCTCGCTGTTAGTCTTGCTGGCCTTGGAAAACGCGTTGGGCTTTTAGATGCCGACATATTCGGTCCATCCATACCATTGATGATGAACCTCGGCGAAGAGCCATTAGTAGATGAAAAAAACCATATGATCCCTGTGATAAACTACGGTGTTAAGTGTTTGTCCATGGGATTACTCACTCAAACCGGAGCGATGATTTGGAGAGGCCCGTTGGTTATGTCAGCCCTACAGCGGTTACTAAAAGGCGCTGCATGGGGGCCTTTGGATATTTTGATTGTGGATACACCACCAGGAACTGGCGATGTTCACTTGTCATTAGCTCAAAATGTACCAATATCCGGAGTACTCTTGGTGAGTAGTCCGCAGACTGCCGCTTTAGAAGTAACCATGCGTGGGGCGGAAATGTACAAAACACTTAAAGTTCCTGTTTTTGGTTTGGTAGAGAATATGGGCTATGTGATATGCAAGAATTGTGAAAGTCGTCTAGACATATTCAACAATGTCACCCAGAAATTTGCTGAAAAAATCGGTACGGGCGTTGTTGCAAGCATACCGCTGGATACGAAAATAACTGATTGCTGTGATATTGGAGTGCCAATGGTAATCAAATATCCAAACTCTGCGTATGCACACAGCTTTAGAGAGTTAGCGACACAAATATTGGATAATTTAAAAACCGAAAGTGAAAAACTAAAAACCTAGGATTTGCGTACAATTTATACGAAGATGCTTAATAAATGACTGGTAGCCTTTTATGACAAAAGAATTTTTTTGTACACTTCGTGTTCTGTAGCTGAGTAAGAGGTAGTTGCAGTAAAACTGGATCGAATGTGCATAACTGACAGGGTAGATGGTAAATATAATGGGGCCATTATGAACAACATATTCAAGACAATCGGGCGATTTGCAGTAACTGATCGATTTGAAAATCTAGCTATCTAGCCTTGGCTATCTGTATTGTCGGTAGAACTGAGCAACGAGTAGAAAGACTTCTTTGACGTTACACTCCGTAGAGGCTTCACAAGTCAGCACAATATTTCGCCTGCTGCGTCAAGTTGCGCACACCAAATCGGTCGAGGTCTTTTATACTTCTGTGTCACATCACGATCGAGGACGTCCTCTGTTGCACTGTCCCAATATCTCGGATTAGAAAAGTAGCATGATATACTCATATTTCCTTTATTATCCAATACTGAATAGTAAAACAACTTTGAATAAGTCCTCATAACGGCAACAACATAAGACAGGTGTTTCATAACCAGTGGATTCGTGTTAGAGGTCTTCAATACGGTATTTGAGCGAGCTGTCAGTAATAACCAGATTTTACCATTTACTGATTTCTGTAAATTCCATGTTAATTATTTTTTTTACTAAGTTAGTGAAAATGTCGTTCAAGATTTCGCCTTCTATTAACTGCATATTGTGACACACACATTGGATAATGTTATGGCAGGAACGGTGTCCGAAAGTTTTACCAAAGGGTGAAACAGCTGTCCAATGGATTTAAAGTTCGTACTGATGCCTATCGGGACGAAAATGGACAAGTGGTAGTAGAGACACAGACGATACTGCGAATCTGGCAGGATCACATCTGTAGACTGTTAAATGCCGATGATTGCCAAAATACAGTTGCCACTTCCACTCCATCTGGACGATGGACGAGATCTCCGTCCTATAGACTTAGGCGAGGTCAAGATAGCAATATCAAGACTGAAGTCTAACAAAGATCCACAAGAAATGTAGTCGTTCATTAAGAATCTGATAGGTCCATATCAGTGTGGCTTCAGGCTAGAGGCACGATTTTCCAGAAGTTCGTACAGTTGTTAGCATTGACGTAATTGGCAAACCTCAACGAGCCGGCATGGAGGAAACATTGACAGGGAAGCGGCTGAAATGGGTCTGGCGGTGGGTGATGGCAAAACGAAGTAAATGCTGACTTCGAGGTTTGTAGGTAAGAACTTAATCTACCTCGGCTCCGGAGTAAAATTCACGAATAACATCAGTACCGACATCAAACACAGAACGGGCTGCACCGCGATATGAGCTTAGTCAGGCGTCTACGAATCTATCGCTTACGATGGTATTAGCTACAGATCGCGATAGTTGGAGAGGGTTGTTGGTTGGGCGCAGGTTCACCCCGAACAGCAGCGCTATGCAACGAAGAATTAGAAACACAAATGTACATACATAGGAAGAAATCTTTTTAGAGAAATTAATCGTTAAAACCCTAGTTCGCCAGAGACATACCATGCAAAGAATATTACATTAATTTATTCAAATGCGACATGAGAGCACATTTTCATGCATTACGCATTTTTTTAATGCATTACGGATAATAGGGTGATGGCCCTTAGGTTCGGATCCGTCCAGTAGTCATCCCCTGACATATAAAGTACAGCTAACATTTCTTCTATCTCTGTGCAAAAATTTCAGACAGTCCATGTGCTACTTCGCTCGTCAAAAATACAAGTCTGGGCACATTTTTCAAAAGTGCAGGAAACAAGAGGTTTACCCAAGAAAAGTTATTGCAAGTGAATGTTTAAGTTATCCAATTACGAATTTATGGAGGGGGCTGAGTCTAGGATCATAATAAAAATAAATTTCCCCAAGGTTCGATTCACGTACAAAATGGTTTCCCTTCAAATGTACACTTTAGCTGACCGAAATAAACATTCCTTTCTTTACTATTTAATGAAGAGCTTTGTTGTAGAAATAGTGATTGGGGCTGACTACTGGATACTATTTGATTTGAGGGAGCTGACTACCTTTTACACTGCCCACCATTAGGCAGCTCTAGGTAGAATACATTTTTAAGGATAATTTAAACACACAAAAAATGAAAGGGGCTGATTCATTCCATCACCCGACAATTTTTTTAGTACCCGTGACAAAATTTAAAACGCTCTAAGAAATGTATTTACTGCATTACCTTGTACAGCAATTTTCGTAATTCACTGGAACCAAGGTCGTGTAGTGTTGTTGAAAAAATGAAAAGAATGTATGGTATATAAACCAGAGTTCAGCTGGCCTTCTTTTCACTGAACACAACATATTTCATGATTTTTTTAGAAATCACTCTGCGCAGGCTAACCCGGTGATTGAGAGAATACATCTCTAAAATTCCACAGCTACTGTGCGAGTACTATTGATTCTTAAATGGATGCAATGAAACACGAAATAGTTCAATTACTTCTAAATGTCTATTTATTTTTCTTTAACTTCTTCATCTTACTCATGGCCTTCTTATGAGCATACCTATTATTGCGAGCACTAACTTCTTGGTATTTTCTCTTTGTGTACTTTTGGAACTCAGCATCAGCCAACAACTCATCGACCATTGTTTTCTTCTTATTTTTCCGTACATCACGTTCGTTGTAGTAATCCAGCGGAGAGTGTTGTACTGTTCCAATCTAGAAAAATGCATGAATTATGTGCAATCCTTAACATTTCAAGAATGATGCAACATACCTGGAAGTATTTTGGCAGTACTTTCAAATCGTTCTTCTTGTAGAAATGCTTGGGATTCAACACGGATCTCATCTGAAGAATTTTTAGGTCATTTTCAACTTCTTCAGTTACTTCAGTGGCGGGCATGTGGAACCATCCTTCGCCCTTAGTCTTTGAACGTTCAATCTGAAAAAAAGAAGAGTTCATATTTTAACAATATTCTTAATGATGGGCAATATAGATGTGATTTGTAGATTTTCAGATTACTAAAGATGACATCAATGTGGACCACGAGCTCATCTCAGAGAACATGTCGCAGGTAAACCGAAGCTTTATGTTTCATTGAGATTTTAATGTACATACACTTTAAATTGCCGGAGTATACTCCTTCTCTTGCAACAGTCTATAAAATTGTATAATTACTGTCCCGCAGGCCTTACAGGTACTGTTATATACTTCACAACAGCTCCTAAGATTACAACGGGTGAAACTGTGCATATTCGCTTTGGTTCGAGTCTAAGTAGACGCGTCTCCTCAAGCAATGAGTGCGGCCACTAAACTTGCCACTGCAAGTTTTCAGTTGTCGAATATTTCATCACAAAGTAGTTAATTGAATGTGTTCCACTGCGTTATATTAATTTTCTTACCCTGCGTAGGTCTCTCAATTTTCTATCAGGCAATTCTGGAATGGCTTTCTTTAGCCCTATCCCTGGGAGAATTGAGTCCGCCATTTCTTTTTCCACGTTTGTTTCGCTAAGCTTGTCGGAACATTTTCCAGTTTCGAAATCTATCTCCGGGAAGGTTAGTTTTGTCTTTGGTGTACGTTCTCCAGGCCGCTTTTGTATAAGTTTGTTCTTCTTTCTTTCTTCTTCTGCCGCTTTTAGCATTTCTAATCCAATTTCGACTTCCCTTTGTGCTTTTGTTTTAGGTTTTGGTTTGACGGTCTCGCGGGTGTCGTACTGGCTAAGAATGTGTGAGATGTTTTTACTTGGAGGAGGAAGACCTGCATGGGAACAAGAGATTATATAGTAACCATGTGAACTTGATTTGTGCTGTGGCTTACCTCCATAATCGTCATCATCGTCTATAATTGAATCGGGGATTTTATTTTTCACACTATTGAATAGAAGAGGTCCGCGTCCGCTGAATGGTATGTAGGAGCCTTCGGCTTTTGGTTTATCATTTTTGAATAAATCGTGATCACCTGCGGTGTCTAACAAAAATAACGACATCGCGAAAGAAATAACACAATATAACCATGCGGCTGGTTTGGTTTTCACACATCTGTAAGCTGTCACTCATGAGTGGTGAATTTATACGGACACATTAGTAGACTTTGGCGACATCTTGTAATAGATTTGAATCTATAAATTTTCTCTCTACCGATTCTAGTGCCATCTTTTGGTTAAGGTCCATTTATGTGAGTCTCATTGTACAGATTTTAGCGACATCTCGTTTACTTTGGTTATTATCTTTATATTGATTCAAACGACATCTTTGGTTTGAAATTATTGTGTTGAAGTGTTTTTCATGGCTAGACCAGACACTAACAAACGGTGCACTATGTTATCTTGATTGTGGCGACATCATTTGTTTATATTAATGCATCACAGAACTGTAGAAAACGCACAAAATTGAATCGGTTGGTATGTTGTTCATGTATTCATGTAGGAAAAATCCAAACGAGCACAGAAACGAATGAAAGCTATTATGAAAACAACTTACAAAAAATAATTAGTTTGGACAACAAACGTTGTTAATAGTCTGGTAGTCAGCGACAAAATAGACAGAATTTAAGTAACATAAATGTAATGAGCTTGAAATAAATAAGTTAAGTCCGTGGTTCACATATAACTGTTTTACACGGTGAGCATTTAATACGGTGAGAGATAGACGTGAGCATATTGTGAGAGATAAAACCATGGAAATAGCAATTTGCCTAAGATTTACGATATGTTCATAACAGAATAATACCGAGCAACAGTGAGAGAAAAAGACGAGAATGGCAACAATAGGGTGACGGTTGGATGGTAATTTGTATTAAGCGAATATTATCGAATAATGTTACTATTTAATATGCAAATTAGTTAACAGACACTTACAGCCATATTAATGACTACTTTCCAACCACGCAATTTAAAAAGAAAAATCCTATCTTGCAAAAGTCTAGGAAACGAATATTACAACAATGAAAGTTGGAAATAGCATACTTTTTTTACTTAGTACTTTAGGGTTTTTTTTAAAATTAATATAGCATCATCTCCTTCATATAAAACTATTTTCATTAGTTTTTATGTACTAAATTTTTAATAACATTCAATTGGACACTATACTAGCACCTGACAGTAGGTAATACTTTTTTATGCATGTATTTTAGCATACATCACCGGCGGAATAAACAAACCCTGAAAGTATATCTGGAATATAGTAATCTTGCCAGTCCGGCTTATGGAGCAGAAAGCTGGACGCTAAGCGAATTGCCGAGCTCATTCTTAATGCCCTAGAAAGAAAATTTCTGCGTCGGATATATGGACCCGTTTGCGATGAAGGAGATTGGAGAAGAATACACAACCACGACCTACTAGCCGGACCAGAATGTGGATTTAGTCCGAACGCCAAAAATCCGTCGACTAGACTGGCTCCGCCACATCGAGCGCTTGGACAACACCGCTTTAGCAAAATTGACTTCGAATCCGAGCATACTAGTTCGAGACTGAACCTCCGGCATAGAGACCAAGTCATTGCGGTTGCAAGATAGCTTGGCCTTGATGACTGGAAGCGTGCCCAGGATCGTCAACGAAGGAAGCCAGCAATTGTTCAGGCTCGGACCTTTCATGGGTCGTCGGTCTGATAAGTAAGTAAAGTAAAATATAAATTAAGCTCCTATTTCAGGAATTACATAAACGTATTCTGAAAGAGGAAAATTGAGCCTGTAACACAGTTTGGGGTATTTAAAGTAGAGGATGGGTGGCTCATTTCGCTTTTGACCAGGAGTTCCGCAGAGTCAAGGAAGGATTGTAACAATTTGTATCGGTAAGAACGATCGAATCTGTTAAAAAGTTAATGAAGCCGAATTCCACAGTTACGCGTTATTTCCTTTGGCCATAAAACTACGTGCGAATTTTGAATTTACGTGCGGAATACAATTGAAAAAGCTATAATTAAATGCAAATACATGGTTTCGTTATTTATTTACATTTTCTGAACATAAAATTTAAGAATATAATGTTAACACTGAAAACACGCATTCTAAATTTGCGAATTTCAACTTTAATCTTAACTATGTACAAAGCAGACAGTTTGTGTGTCTGAACGATAAAGGCTCCGAAACTACACGTCGCAGAGCTGTGAAAATGTGACAGTCGGTAAGTCTGTACGACATACATACGGTTCGGAAGTTACGATCACTTTTTAAACGGGAATGAAAATTTTCAAAATAAGGGTATTTGCATCATTCCAGTATGAAACCAATTCAAGTTGCGTAGTCGTGGATATCAACCATCCCCCAGTGTGTTGTAACTTCCATATATACACACATTTTTCATATTTTGCTTTGGTGCAACCATTAATTTTTTTTCCACGTCTCAATCGAACATATACGAACGACTTATTATATTGCAGATTTGGATAAATTTTCAGAGTTAATCTAATTACATAATGTGTTACAAGATAGGCTAACTTTATTCATGGTTCATGAAGTTTGACTTCAATTTGCACAACAAGTGAACATCGCGCGCATCTATGAACATAGATGGGATTTCCAACTTTTTTTTATGAATCGCTCCACGTCGTGTGTAAATGGTTGAGAAAAAACAGGAAATTGCCGTTAAGTACCGGTTGAAGAAACAAACCTAGGTACGAAATCTAGTTATTTATAAAAAATACTAAAAAAAATGTCAATTAGTCACAAGAGAAAAATCCCCGCGAATATTGTGTGGTCGAACTGTACACAATTTTTGCAATCAAGGTATGCGATTTGGCAAATATAATGGGAAATGGCAAAACAAAACTTTATTTCTTGTTTTTACATACATTTAAAGGTGATAAGCAATTAAAAATAGAATACCAGCACAAAAAAATTAATTTTTCATATCTCCATGTCCATGTGGAGACAACCGTGAAGGTAAGTGAAGCCAATTTGAAAATAGTAATTACATTAATATAAAAAATTCTGGACTACAAATTACCTAAGCGAATGGAATTGTCATTTGAAAATGTCTTTATTGGTAGTAAACAGTAGTAAAGCTGAAGAATGTGGTAGCTCAATTTATTCGCTATCGGTATCAGAAGTGTCAGCCTTAATAAATGTTTTTTTTTTCAAAATGGAAAAACCTTATGGAAGGTGCCATGTCTAAATCGCAGGAAATTAATCCGCCGACCAAGTCGCTAAAGAGGTACTCAAAGCCCCGTCAGTTTGCTCCACTAAATTCAACACCATTGACATTAACAACTTTATAAAAAAAATCCTGTTCCTTCCTATTTCCTCTGAAAGAAAACTTCGGATTGGTACAAACAGGCAACAAAAACAAACTATCCATCAAAGACTATGCCAAGCATTTAGAAACTTCTAAATTGCCATGATATTACAAAAATCACTAGACTCAGACTTGGTCACATCAGACTTTCCCATGAACACTACATTAATAAAAACAAGTCCTCCATCTGTACATACTGCAATCAGTCACCCATTAGCATCCGTCATATACTTTGTGAATGTCCACCACTCCAAAACCAAAAACCTCCCACCCCAATAAATCAACTCCTTTCCAATCCTAATCATTCCTATTCCTGATGGGTGGCTTCTATGCTACCATGTGTTTGGATATAACGTGTATTAGGAGAAACGGTGACGCGAACGGAAAGAAGGCGTTTTACTTTTTTACTATATGTTTGTCAAAATATAGATATTGATCCAACCAAATGCAAAGATACATAACTACAATTTTCATATCTAAAGGTCGTCCCTGTGGGTCAACAATGCCGAACTTACGCCAGCTTGTGCGCGTATCCCATGATGCAATGTACAAGGGGGTTCTGAAAAGTATAGTTTCACACTTCCGGAAGTTGATAATCAACTTCCAGTCGTCGCAAAATCGCTGAATTTGTTCATCTTGCAACAAGATATTTATTTCTTCGACTTTCGGACATGATCTGTACGCCACTAAATCGTCGGCGTACGCAATTAAGTGCGGCATTGAACATCAGATCAGCAGTGAATATTGAAAACAGGATCGGCGAACCAACCGCTCCCTGTTGCAGACCGTTTTTGATGTCAAAGACCGTGGAAGAAGTTACATCGCCACTTTTCACGACGAACTTTCTACCTGTTATCATGTCATAGATCATGTATAGCAGTGGTTTACTTATACCGAGCCTGACCAGCTTGAGGAAGAGGCCCTCCAACCAAACCGTGTCGAATGCTTTCTCCAAGTCAATCAAGCAAGCAACTGTGCATTGTTTTTTGTCTTTATTCCATTGAATGCCGGACACTAGTTTAGACGCGGCATGTATGGTTTCATGCCCCGCCCTGAATCCGAACTGGTTGTCCGGTATGATACTGTTTTGCTCAACCCATTGTTTTAGAACGCGAATAACTATCTTTTCAAAAACCTCGCTTATGCAAAGAAGAAGACTGATCGACCGAAGATTTGTCGGAATTGATCTATCTTTGTCCCGTTTAGGGATTGGTTACAACACAGCTATTTTCCAATGTTTCGGGTAATAAGCATTACTCAGCGCATTGTTAAACAATGTTGTGTAGATCTGCACAGCTTCTGGTGGAAGATGACGAAGCACAATATTGGGAATACCGTCGATTCCCACTGACTTTTTCTTCTTCAGCGAGTTGAAGATACCCTGGAGATCTTTTTGAGAAATCAAGATGTGATTTCTGTCATTGGCGATGGCACTAAAAGCCAACGTTGTGGTACCTTCGGGTATGAAAATGATGGTTTGCGATGTTCGTGTGATGAGATGGGCTGAACAGGCAACTGATCATCACCTGCTGATAGATTAGTATTCTGGCAAACTATTCGCGGGCTCAAAGGACGGAAATTCAATATCACCGACCGAGCAGTTTTCGGAGCTGCTCAATTTCGAACGGGCACGGAGGTGAAAGGCCCCTAGTTATGACTAGGGTGGAGTATAGTTCAACAGTGCAGGAAGTCATTTTGGCGATTGAATCGACAAAAGTGGATAAATTCGAAAACCGGCCAGAAATGTTTAAGGCAATGGAAAAGAGGGAGTTTTATAGAAACACAGTGAGACAACTAGCGATTGGCGATTGGCTTTTCAAAGTGGGGGGCGAACGTGATTGTACCATCTATAGGGGTATGTCTCCAGTAAGTCTACTAGAGGAATTCTACCCTAAGGTGTTAGAGTTGCGCTCTTGAGCTATGGCCGAGTCCAAGATAGGAGATAAACAGTGCGACTCACAAATAGCTTTTCGCTTTAAGAACTACTCGAGAAGTCTTGGGAGTATGCCAAACCAATCTATAGCTGTCATCAATGTTAACTCTCGGCTGTTCAGCGGGAGTATGAGTGGAGTAAGAGCACAGTCGAGGTGAGAACAGTTCACATTGGGAGTTGGGGTTAAGCAAGCTTGATCAATATTGAAACATCTTGGAATATCTGTAATCAGAAACGCAGAGCTTGGTATCAAAGCCAAGTTAGCTGCTTTTAACTCAGTATTTATTTCAACTCTCACCTCTGACGTAGGGTCATGAAATGTGTTGAATGAACAAAAGAATAAGTTCGCGAATACAAGCTACCCAGATGAGATTTCTTCGTGCTGTTTTGGGAGTTACTCGCCGGGATAGGGTGAGAAACACGGCAGTACGCGGAGAATTCAATGTCGAGCAGCTAATTCTCCGAGTGGAAAGAGCTATGCTTTGACGGTTTGGACACGTGTGGTAAATGTTCTCATCATCTCGTCTTCCAAATCGACTCCATCAGGAAGGCGTCCCCTTGGAAGACCCATGATTGTTGGACCAATTACAGAGACTCGCTTGGTTGCGCCTAGGCATAAATCTTGAAGAGTGCGACTCGATGGTGGAGCATCGATTGGCCTGGCGATCTCGAGTGCATGCTTTAGATACACCCGCACTCCATTTTATAGATATTTTTCTGAGCATAATAGTTTTGTGATTTGAACAACCTTTGGGTATATTAGGCAAATACCTAATTTGTCAAAATGGGCACTTCTTAGCAAGTTTCCAAAATGATGAAATACATTTCAAGCTAGCACTTTGTCTAACGACCAGAGAGAATTTGTCTAAGAGGTTAAAACCATTCAGAACAATGGATTTTACTTATAGTTCACATCGTTAAATTCGACTCTTTAAAACTCTTAAAACATACGGTTTGACATTCAAATTCATCATTCAGGGGACTGCGATGTTTTCCCGGCGAAGACGGATACTTGATCAGCAGACGAATGTATTGGAGCATAGATCATTGAGAAAATCAAAAAGAGCTTTGGAGATAAAAAAAAGCCCTCGGGCCATAAATGAGCTCTTTTTCAAAATAAAAAGCACACAATTTCGTCACGAGACTCATAGAACAACAACAACACTGGATTTATTATCAGCGAAAGGAAGACAATGTGTAGTACGCATTATTTAGTTTATTTTTTATTCGTTTACAATTAAGTGAAATTTTCTTTACAAATTACTAAAATATTATTTCTTTAAAAGGAAGTTATCCGTTTCTACATTTATTTGATTTTATATTTATGTGGGTAAAATCCGTTTAAGAAATTGGTAGCCTATAACTAATTCGTATATATATACACACATTATATATATATATATATATATGCATATACATGTATGTCTAGATATTTTATATTTATAGGTATTAGATAATAATATTTACAATTCTATTGCTGCTATGAGAAATAAGTTTCCATCAATAATCATCACGCAAAACAAAGATAAAACGGGGGGTCACGTGTTATTTCTTTCTATTCGTTTTGTCGTAATAATTACTCGCAGGAAATATTCCTGTGGCTTCCTGATTTGTTGATGCTTAACGAGTGCAATTGGTGTGAAGTTCTAACGAATCACAAATTCTTAAGTTATTCAATTTCTTTTCCGTTAAAGATGTGTTAATAAGAAGAAAACTTTAAGAATCCCGATGGATTCATTGAATTTTATAATCCTGCTATGATAACTTCGTGTTGAGCTTCATCTTCCATTTCTGGCATTTCTTGTTTATGAATAACCACGGTTTGGCTGATCCGTACTTGATCATCGTGGTTCTGATTCTGTGACTGGCGTGGTGCTGTCTGTCCTGAAATCAAAATAAGCTATATTTTCCAAATACGATGGATTTGGATTGCCATCTTGCACTTACCATATTTTTCGTGAATTCCTCTATGACGTTTAAGTGCGAACCTATCTGCAAATGCCGCTGAGCAGATATCACATTTGAATGGTTTTTCACCGGAATGGACCTTCGCGTGGTTCTTAAGGTGAGCTGCTTGACTGAAAGCTGATCCACAGATTTCACATTTGTATGGTTTTTCGCCGGTATGGATTCGTCTATGGTTCCATAGCGTGGCGTGGCGGGCAAATCCTTTATCACAGACTTCACACACGTATGGTTTCTCTCCGCTATGCGTTCGCTCGTGATTCTTAAGGTGGGGAGACTGAGAGAATTGCATGCCACACGTCTGACATCTGTAAACAAATAAGAAAACGAACCGCATTCAGTAAAAGAAATAAAATTTGACAGTTGTCTTATGTCATCATGTGCATAAAATAATTGACCATACACCATAAAATATTCTGTTTGACACTCACTTGTAGGGCTTTTCTCCAGTATGAATTCTTGCGTGATTTTTCAGATACACTGCTTTAGCGAAAGCCAATCCGCATATTGTACACTTGTAGTTCTTTTCGCCGCTGTGCAGCTTTTTATGAGACCATAAACTCGAGTACCGAGAAAAGGTTCCCCCACAAATGTTACACGTGAAAGGCTTAGGTGTTCTGCAAAGACAAAGCCTTTAAAAATTATCGTCTACAAATGAAGGAGCGTGTAGCACTTACTCTGACTTGATTTGACGTTGACTGCCGCCAACAAATATCACTCCCGATCCATTACACTTTTGGCATTTGGTGACCGTTGCAAGATTCCTCTTCTTCACTGGATGATGACCTGTAAGGGTTTCATTACATCCACCATTCTGAATCATGTTTTGTTGCTGGTGATTTTTCCTACCCCCACCACCGTTATTTCCATTATTTCCCTGTTGCATTGGAATGATATTCTGTGCATTTAACGAGTCCATCGATGATTCACTTGTACCACTAGGCAATTCGTTCATTTCGAATTTGATTTCTCCATCGGGTGCGACAAATATTTGTGTTGGCGTTGATTGTGTAGTTTGTGCTTGCATATTACCATTGCCGTTGTCATTATTTGCACAATTATCGCAACGTACAATCTTCGGGCCTTTTCGCTTTGTGGGTTGAAGAATTTGCCCACCACATGATATGCATTTGGATTTTTCTAGTGTGAGGGTTTTTGCCGTGGATACTGTAACCTCATTGGCTGTCTGTTGCATTGCATGTGATGTAGCTGGCTCTAATGACTCGGTAGCAACAATTTGAATTTGACCAAGTGGTTGGCCATTTTCTGTAATGATGTTTTGAGTTTGCACCAGACCTTGTGCGTTAACAACAGCAATTGCATCCTGATTCCCGTCATTGCCTTCTTGTGCATGCATACGTTTGTGATGGTTAAGCAGAGTGAGGTGAGAGAACATAAGACCGCATACATCGCACTTGAAGCTTATGTTTGAAATTGTGTTCTGTGAAAAGATATTGAAAATATTTTACATTTTTTGCCAGTAAGAGGGACAGAGACGACTTACTGTTGCGAGTGGTTTGTTTATGACTTGCAAACGTCCTTGGTTGTCCACTGTGGCTATACCCACCGTACCTCCTTGGTTCAGTTGCATTTGATTCACTAAAGCATAGTTGTAGCCACCGATTGGCTGTGCAATGTAGCATGTTTTATTATCGTCTGTTGTTAACTGTGCTAAATTAACCGTTGTTGCATTCCCCTTTAATTGATAAGCAAATTGATTTATTGGTTAGCTCAGATATACCAGTACTAGGTTAATTTGTTCATTTGCTTTGACTGTTATCAAGCAAATAGATAAAGCTCTGTATAATAGCAATCTATTAAAAGACGGACTGATTAATCAGTGAGTGAGTTTCCTAACATTTAACTTGGCAAGTGGTGAACAGTCCTTTCAAGCAACATTGACAGGCGATAAAGTCGTTTATGAAGTATTTGTAAATATATCTACTGTGATGACTTACGTTAGTTGTTGTATAGCAAAATGTTGGATAGTCCGGCTGATTTTTCTGGCCCTCAATTTTCGGTTGTTTTAAGATTGTTCCATCCGCGGTTTGGTATTGGATTGTGGGTTGTCCATTTTGTATAGTGTTTGTTGTGAACATGATGGTTTTTGCAATTTCATCCATTGTACTGTAAGAAAATATAAATTCTTAAATATACTTTTGTGATAATTGAAAAAGAAAAATTAAGTTATGCATGTTTTTAAAAATATTTACTATAGCGCAATGGAATTAATTCGCTGGAATTGTGCAAGTGTATTTTTGTACCATCATTGTTCATTTTCATGCTTATGAAACATAATCCCATAATATACTGATATTGTTTTTAGTTAGAAGTATATGAGTACGCAGAGCTTAAATGAATAGATATGTAGTTCTGTAGACGTCAGCTAATATTACAGAATACTCAAATGTAAAATTTGTATGCATAATCTCTGTATCATATAACTTTGAAATGATTTTAAAAAATAATTGAATCCTTGTCTATTTTAAGTGCTGTGGGATTACATACGTGTTTTAAAAAGAAGTTTGGCCAGAAATGATGCACCCACTACTACTACTATACGCAAGTTTATGAAAAACGTTCGTAAGACTAGTTCGCTAGTAGACAACATTCATGATCTCCGCTGACGTACGTACATACGTAGCTGCTGTGAAATAATGGCATCATTTGGACTATTTTTTTTTCTAGGAAGTAAGGCTGGGAACAAAGTTTCGGTTAACGGGGCGTTGTAAAGATGTGTTAACCAATTTATTTTTACTGAAATTGAAGACATGGATTTGGATGTCTGGTTTATGCAGAATCGATCGGATTTTTCGATCGATATTTTTCGTGCTAACAGTCGTCTTGACGATGTCAATTGGGCACCTCGGAATTGCGACTCCACCCATTTGAACTTTTTTTTTGAGGAACCTTGAAGCACCGATGCTAAGCCAACACTCTTATCAAAGTAATCCGTGAGCTAAAGCCCGAACCCATCAACTATGTCTTGAAATTTGTGTGTTATATATAAATATTTATAATATATGTATAATCAATCAATGGTAATTGTATTTGGCCCAAACTGTACTTTACTGTGTAGATTATATAAAAGACAGCATAATAAACGAAATGAGGAGAACAATTTTAGTAAAAAGAGGGCAAATTACCAGGTATAGCGGTAAGAAGTGAGTCAATATACAAATGTCTCGATAGGGAACATTTGTTGTGAACGAGCCCTTTTTTTTGTTTGCTTGCTATGACATTTGTGAATAATATTTAGTATACATCAAGTCATTGAAGAGACAAAATCATATTTTTTAATCGTGTTTAAAATGTCTTAAGGTGATGATTTGCGGAAAGCATTAATTTTTTGTTTTCATTTGAAGAAAAGTGCTGCAGAGTCGCATCGAATGCTTGTCGAGGCATATGGTGATCAGAAGCAACATGCAAAAGATGGTTTCAACGGTTCAGAAATAACGATTTTGATGTAAGAAATGAAGAACGTGGAAGACCACCAAACAAGTTTGAAGACGCCGAATTGAAAACGATATTGGATGGAGATGACACTTTGAGTCAAAAGCAAATGTCAGCAATGTTAATGTTGCACAACAAACAATTTCTGACCGTTTAAAAGCTATGGGAAAGATCCAAATGTGTGGAAAATGGGTGCCACATGAATTGAATGAAAGACAGATGGAAAACCGAAAAAACACTTGTGAAATTTTGCTTCAAAGACACGTAAGAAATTCGGTTTTGCATCGGATTGTTACTGGCGATGAAAAATGGATTTATTTTAAGAATCCTAAACGGAAAAAATCAAGGGTTAATCCTGGAAAACCATCAACATCGACTGCAAAACCAGATCGATTCGGCAAGAAGACAATGCTGTGTGTTTGGTGGGACCGGAAAGGTGTGGTGTACCACAAGCTCCTAAAACCTGGTGAAACCGTCAATACTGATCGCTACCGACAACAAATGAACAATTTGAACCATGCATTGATCGAGAAACGACCAGAATTGCAAAACAAAGCAAAACCGGGTAAGGATACAATCAAAACACTTGGCTGGGAGCAGCTCCCCAACCCGCCGTATTCACCAGACTTGGCTCCTTCTGATTATCATTTGTTTTCATCGACATCACAACACGCATTGGCTGAGTAGCACTTCGATTCCTACGAAGAAGTCGAAAATTGGGTGTCTGATTGGTTTGCTTGAAAAGACGAACAATTTTATTCGCGTGGTATTCACAAATTGCCAGAATGTTGGTCTAAGTGTGTAGAAAACAATGGCCAATACTTTGAATAAAATGGTTTTACTTTCCCATTAATAATTAGTGTTTCATTTTCAAAAAAAACTCATTTCATACCGGTACACCTGATATTGTCCTAAAAAATAAATAGAACATGATACAGAAAAAGAGGAGGGCGGTGAATATATAAATGGTATCAAAGCAATTCATGAGCTACCTGATCTTTTCCACGATTAAATTAACCGAACTACTTTAAATCGAATTATAACCTGACTTAGCTTTAAGCCACATAGTAAGTTCCACGAAAACATGATACAATGATCAAATTCATTAACTACCAACTACCTACATGCATATGTATATCGTTGCCTAACGGGTGTTCATTAAAAACTCGTCTTAAACTTGAATTGTTCTGCAACATTCAGGTTTGATGGAAATCAAAAACATTTGTATATCTATCGCTTCATATGAATATAAAACCTTAGAAGGAAAAAAATCACAACATTAGAAATAAATAATGTACTTAAGGATTGGCTCCTTAATTTAGAGACGGATTTGAGGTACACGAACAATATGAATTTCGCCAATTCAACAACCGAACCATTATTGAATTTAAGTCGGACTAATAAAAGGACACAGAATATGGGTGGATGAATGGATGTGCATGTGCATGTTATAAATTCCGCGCCATCTGGTCAGACAGTCGAAATCAATTCTAATTGAAAGCCCTTCGGAACATTTTAATTTTTAAAACCAAAAAATTATGTTGTTGGCTGCGAACATAAAATGTACCTACTGATAAAAGTTCTAAAACCGTTTGACAACAAATTACTCACATAAGTATATACGTAACACACATTCAGATTGTGTGCTTTTTGCACTTTCGTAATTTGTATGTAGTTATGTACTTGCACACATAGTAAAAGCGAACATTATTAAGTCCAAAAGTCATTCATGTGGAGATTTGTTAGTAAAAACCTCGGCGTCTCGGCGAATGATTGTTGTCAACAACAATATAATAATTGTCCCGTACATATGTTCGCGTGAATACGATTCGAACATTGCGCTACAATAGTAGCAAATTTAAAACGGGGGCAAACACATTATATTGTACAAAGATAGATTGAAATCGAGCACGAGCTAAATTTAATTTTTCTCACAAGGTTCATGTACTGCATTTGCTATGCTACGCAAAAGAATGCTCTTTGTAGCAGTCAACTCATTACTTCAACATTATTCATCGACCAATCATGGATGTCATATTATATGTAGATACATATTTAGATACAAGAATTGACTGCATTTACGACAATCATTGATTCGCTGAAGCATTTGCGTACACGCTGTACGTGTACTACGTACGCATGCAGGTACGATAATGTTATTGATTTTTTGATCATTACATGCATGTATGACTATTTTTTAGTGTAACAGATGTAAAGCTGAAGGATTTTGCATAGATTCAAGGAGTGCGTGGACATTTTATGTACCCCTTTTAATTATTTTTACCTCATTGGTGATAAATAACGTGGTTGCCATCGAGAGTTCCATAAAGGGGATGAAAAATACTGGCGACATGTAACTACGCGGTTTATGTATTCAAATATAACTCTCTATATGTAAAGACTGCTTTTGCAGCAATTTGTGAATTTCAATAGATGCTTCGCACCTTGTATGCATGATTTTTCGCTGTGTGTACACGATTCTATAGAAGATTATCGTATGCACAAACTACATCCAAAGCGAATTAAATTAATTGAAGGCAATGCAAACCGTATGTCTAGGTACATGCAATGTACCTAGATACATAAAATGCATACGTTTGGGTTGATGTGCAATTGTGTCAGCATGTGCAAATGGATGATTACTTTACTTCACGGAGCTGTGGGCATTAAGGGGTATTTCCTTGGAGATTTTTTTTTACACAGTCACGGAAGAAGGGACAATTCTAAAACTAATAGTTTTTAGTCAAGTCAAGGCTGGAGGTTGACATACCGGCATCGCAAGTGAGTGTCAACATGTAATTAAACACCTGCAGTCAAAAACTCAAGGGCAAGGACCCCAATTTTAGCACGTTGCTCGAATTCATTAATATTGTATGCGGCTGTTTTGTAACATTACGAGACAAAGACAATTTCATATAATAGATAAGGATGCAACCAAAACAAACATTTTTGTTTCATTCAACGTTGGTTGTAATAAAAGAGAGAAACCATAAGCCCTCCCAACAGACTGTGTCTCTTTGAAAAAAAAAGAAGGCAGCCAAAGAATATGCATGCAGCCAGCAAGAGCAAGAAACATAGAGGAACGGGCTTGAAACAGAGAAACCTGATAAAGTGACGCAACATCATTGCCCCAACTATGTGATGAAATGAGAAAGGGGATGCGCTAAAGCGCTACAAGAAAGCACTCAGATCGAGATATTTTTATCCTGAGACATCATCATTCCACATCGTGTCAAGGTTTGTTGACAAAGTTTTGAGCAGATACATAGCTTAAACTGTGCAAACCTCTTATCATTCGGTCAAAGATTTATTCAAGGCCATACATTTGCAAGTGTTTTGTGAATTATTTCAAGTAGTTAGTTAGTAATAGTTAGTTTCTACTTTATGTTTAAAATAAACTGAAAATATTGTTGGAGCATATTGTATATCCATCCCCCTTTGACTTTAACTCCATGGCAACTTGGTTTTTTTTTTCACTACTGTACTGTCACAACGCGCCATTGTACGCGCGCCATCTTCTCTTCCTCTCTGCCCTATATGTATAACGACTGGTGTGGCTTGTATAACCGACCCTCCTTCACACACTAGTGAAAATCGACAATGTCGTTGAGAGACGAAGTACTGTGAAAAGAGGATGACGAAAAAAAGTCCCGACTGTAAAAATTATATACGTGTTCTTTTTCGCACACAAAAATTCAGCTCTTTTTTTTCCTTTTCATTCAAAATGATATTTTCCATTTCACATCCACCCGCCGAATCTACGAATTGTCAACAAAAACACTACCTTTGAAACTAGACCTTATTTTCAAGAAAACTATTTGTCAAAGAATCACCAAATAATGGTGATATAACGCGAGTTACAGTGGAAAATTCCCTGATGACGCCATCGTGGCTCACGAATCTCTACACAAATTTCATTTCACATCGACACACTAAGTTATATACTACATGTGTGGAATGTAGACACTATTGGAGAACATTAATTAATTTTACCTTTCAGAAATCGGTTTTCAAAAACTGCTTTTATGTTTTGTATTGTTTTGAAAATTGACAAAAACAAAAAAAGAAACGAAGAACTTCACTTTTTTTGATAGAAAATTCACTTGGAAATCTTTTGTCTCATTTTTCACAATATGGCGGTTATCTGTAGGCAAGTGCGTTGCGCTATCTTTCTTCTCTTCGACGGATGAGAAAAAGTGATTTTTTTATTCTTTTTGGCGTCTGGTGGAGTTGTTAAGTATACCGTGCTCCTCTTCGACGAGCGTTTATGAAAGAACTAACTGGGCGACAGTAATAGTGAGAAAGGGATGTGCTACGAATTTCTCGCTCGTTTATTACGTTGTTCGCCTTTCTGGTACGTCGTTTGTCTTCTTTTGGTGATGGTGGAGATTTTTTCGTTGCTTTTTCACTTGCCACTGCCCCGTTTAAAGCGACATCTATGATCTGAATGCTTAAACTGGTCATTACTTGTCCAGGGATGGTTTCAAGTTCTAAATTGAGGATTATAATCATAAAAATATATATCATGATAAGAATCGGTAATACATAAATACATGAATTCTTTTTCCCATGATATTGATTTAATATTCTCTTCTCGTGCACAGTCGTGCCCATTGTTATATACGAGAATATACCTACATTCAGTGTCTAAAGTGAATGTAAGTGTTAAGAGTAACAATTTTTAATCCACAAGATAATAGTTCTGCTTCCGATTATACAATATTCAGGTTTATACTCGGCTACGCTCGAAAAAGAAGAAACATCTTAAGGTAAATTAGGTTCAGAAAGACTCCATTAAGCTAGTTGATTGCTTTAGCAAAACTGACTCTAGTATAGCATAGTTCGTCAAGGTAGCATTCTTCAAATGCCGCGTGTACTACTGGATGTGCGTTTCAAACTACGTTGTAGCGCAGAGTAGCCATGATACACAGAATACAAGATACTATGTTCCGCGGCTTATTTTTTAAATATGACGTCAGACAAATATCGCAGATTAATATTAGTACAAATCACATAATATTTATGTCAGATTATGTTCAAATTCCACTATAAGCCTGGCCATAATAAAAACTTTTTTTTAGATGTAAGATATATTTCAGAAAATAGAATTTTAAAAACATTTCGAAAAATTGCTTGAAAAAGCAATCTGTAGATCGATGTCAGACTTTTTAAGTTTATTTTTGAAGAGTACCTACTCGTTTCGTTGTATTGCTGTGGTTTTACGCAGATGACATCGACATCGTATCGCGGTCAAACTTTGGCGTAGTGGAATCTTTCGCGTCGTCTGAAGAACAGACGAAATGAGAATCGTTCTCTCACACAGCGTGAACTCCACAAACGACGTCCTTGTGGAAATCTGTCGAAAGATCAGCCTCGACCATTGTTGCGAATCCCGGTCGTCGATACAACTGGGCTCAAAACTACTGGTTCGAAGGGCCAAAATCATGTTCTATGGAGCCATAAGCTGAATGATAAGTAAAACAATAGATAATTGTAAAGATATGAAAAGAAAAATGGTACGTCCTCGAGAAATGTGAATGGAGGAAAAAAACATATCCAACCCCCAGTAAGTAAGTTTCTGGCAGATAAAAAAAACAACGTTTAAACACAACGCCTTGTCTAAAAGATCACAATAAGGGCCGTTTGCTGATACTCAACCTAGCGATTTAGGTTCTACTTAATAAGTTAAGTTATGCTTAACAATTTGCACAATTCGAAAATTAGATCCTACATACAGCTAAGTATAACTTAATTAAAGACGAAGAAATAGTAAACATTTAAGAACATTTTGTAAACGTTTTCGAATCAAGGACATAACCTTGATTGTTAGTAGCAGATTTAATTTTGGAATATCCTCTAAACAGAAACAAGTTTTCCGTATTCATTTGAATATTTATATGAACATGAATATCAAAGAAATAACTCGACGGCAAAATATGATTCTTTTAAAGTTTAACGTAACTGGAATTTATTTGTAGACCATTACTAATTTTTGAGCGGTACAAGTTTCATATCCGTTTTAAAGCAACATATGAAGTTGCTTACAGAACATAACTATCGAAATTGCAAGTGCCAAGAAACGTTTCTTTTCTTTTCATATCTTCTTTCACATATGTGAATGGCGCCATCTAGGGAACCCACAAGAAAAATTCACATTCACACATGAAAAACAACGAATTTTTGAAAAAAATTTGAAGTTTGAAGAGATAGATAAGCTAGACTTAAATGTTGATGATCAACGAAGAAAAGCTAAAGTTGAAATTAAGGTTTAAGTGCTACTTGGATGTGATGTAGATTTCAGCAAACGGAAGGAAGCGTTGATGTTGTTAAGTATTTTGTACAATCATGAGTACAGATGTCAATCTGGTAATTTTTATTAAAACGTATAATAAAAATAAAGCTTACATTTAAAAGACAAATTTTCATATGTAATGTTATAAAATTATGACCATGTAGTGCTGCCTATAGTATCTTCTTAGAAAACGAAGTATTTTTTTATTAAGAATCAGTACTGAGCTGAGTATGATCTCTACCGAGTTAATTTTTTTCTTTTCAAAAGTTGGTTTGTTGTTGATTTGTACATATATTCAAGAAAACTGAACATACTGTCCAATGCAAGCAGAAATATGAAAAAAAAACAAAATACTGCGATGCAGTCGGTAAATGACTGTAAAATTCTACTGAGTAAATTTTACTCAGTAACTGCTCAATAAGTTAGGATAGGTTATTGTATTTCCAGCGAAACTGCCAGCACATTTAGCCCATTGTTGGTCTGTTGTGATACGCAATGCCGTTAATTTCATCCCAATGGCAAATGAACTGGATCACATTTGAAAACCAGATTAAGGCATATTAACTTTCACTGGAATTCGAACCTGGGACCCCTATAACCAAGGACAAACGGACTGCACCAGCCAGCAGTTCCACTGCTAGTTGCTTTGTTGTTGCTTCGAGTGTAAAAGTGTCACTGAGCTAAGTAGAGATTCTCAAAAAACACGCCTAGTTCGAAAAAAAGACAACTTGCGATCTTCTTCTCTCCTCTTGTTGGTCCGTAAAGAGAAGGTTTAATTGTAGTGAAGGTTTAAACTTTTTTGGTTGAAATCGCCCAGTTCCAGAGTCGAATCTGAACTTCAGTTCAGTTGAATTTCATTTGTGCAAAGCAATCGACCAAAAATGGTAACACTTACAATTGGTTCGTGTATTTAACGAATCTATGAGTACACGCACCTCATATATGGTATATGTATTTGCCATACTTTGCATTTTTCGTCAGATTTTAGAGAGAACAAAATACGAAAGATAGAAAATTGAGACAATACAAAATGGCTGATGTACAATATACGCTCGCTTAAACTAAACTACACATTTAATTCGGTTTAGAGATTTAACGAAACTGTGAAACAGATAAAAATCATTGAACTGAAGTTTAAGAGAAGGCGGAAAACGTTACTTTCGCAGAGAAGTGGTAAGGCAGCAGAGTTTTAATGCTCTTCCAGACGACGCTTGCGATTACTGACACAATTCTGAGTTTCCTCTAAGATGAAAAGATGAAAGATGATGAAATTCGAAGATCTCTTTGGTCATTGCGGTTCTTAATACTTTACATTCAAAAGTTTGGTATATATTTTTCTAACTTAGTCTGGTACAACATCATAGTTGTATGCCATATGTCCAAATGGGCCTTAGCACTCGCTTGTACCATACATAAACAATTTGTTCTCAATACTTAGCTTAGAATATTTGGCAATAAGCCATTTAAACTTTACATCGGGAGTCATCCTAAGATATTTAGCTGTATTAGCGAAGGGTGTTTGAACATTATTTATAAAAACGGGCCAGCTATTCCCGTAAGTATAAGTAAAATTAATATGAACAGATTTAGCATTTAGTTCTGTGGTACACATAGTGCCTTTTGAAGTTTACGAGGATACGAAATATATATTCATAGCGACTTCCGGCAACTATAATATATAATAATTAACTACCGGAATTTCAAGAGTTCAATTCACATTGATCGCCAACATGTCTCACTGAACTAGCATAATTACACTCATATGTCATACCATGTGTTGTATACGGTCATACATTAATGTAATCCAGTAACCCAGATAGATATTTATTATTTTCTCATTGCTTTTCCGTTTGAGTCATGATTAGGTTCGATATTCTGAGCGTTCTTTAAAGCATCCGTCGCAATCGAGAAAGCTATGTTCTCTTCAATCGATTTCGCACGCTTCGGCATTTTTAGGTTATCCTCTGATTGAAGAAGATCACATAAAAAAGAACGCAGACCAGATAATTTGTAATATAAAAATCATGATCAGTGACATATTAAAGACGTGTGTACATGTATCTGAATACGCGAAGTGGCCTGATCATGGGATTTATAATAATTATGTACGTATACGAGCTGTTCGTTCCACTTACCGATCGCTTTCTTGTCGCATTAAGACATGATGCCGCAGGCATTCTGTGAGTGAATGTATCGACTGCAATTAATATAAAGGTTTTTATTCACCAAGAGAATGTGGCATATATAGGGTATCGTCATGGATCAATTAGAGGATAATGCATTTAAATGGAATTGGCCAATTTCATTGGAAAGTAATTAAGAGAACTGCTTGCGCAAAGTCTGATTAGTACTTCACGACAAAATGTGTCTTTTGCAAAGGATTTGAAGTAACTTACTCCAAGATGTGCGCACTGATTGGTTATTTTTAGAGTACCTTTCCTTATATGTTGAAAGTTTTAATTGGGTAATTATTCGATTGAGTTTAAAATTGTTGTCTCTTGTGGAAGCAATCTTTATGAGACTTACATCTACAACAGCAGACGTGACTGTATATGGGACAAGGCTCTTGTGCAGCATAATACAACATACATTTTTTTTGTAAATAAATTAATTGAGGGTATTCTATAATTATGCATGGATGTGAATAGAGTTGAAAATTTAACACTGAGTATTTACGTATACAAAAAATTTGGATAGAGAATAAAATAATATACGTGTAGTAAGAGAAAAGGAATTAGTCTCATTCGTTTTAAAAATTAATGGATCGAGTTGAATTAGGTTCGAGTGGAGGCGTTCTGCATTGAATAACACTGTAGTTCGAGGGTGACATTAAAGGTCTTTGATACTTGTCTTCAGTTACGTAGACTAAATTGACTGAATTCCTTTTGTGCGCTAAAAGGGGACATGCTCTTTTAGACACAAAGCATAGTTAACATTCTTTTGGATTAGGATTTTATAGAGGGGATCCACGTTGTACTCTTTTATGCATGAACCAATGTTTATTGCTTTGTTACCAACTCCATAGACGGTTGGATGGCACAGGTGGTTATAGGGGTCCCAGGTTAGAATCCCAGTGAGCAAAATGAAAAATATGACACCATTTGCTGTAAGGATCAAATTAACCGCACTGGGTTTCACAATGGAACAACATTGGCCTAAGTGTGCTGGCAATTTTGCTGGCAGTAAGAATTTCATTTTAATTTCACGTAAAGCCATCAGTGATAATGTACGAAAAACATCTGTACCGAGATTAAACGCAGAATAATAAAATGCCAATCGCTGTTTCTTTCGGCTCTAGAAGCAATTAGTAGTAGAGCTTAGACCCTTATCTTTTCTATTCGGCCCCTGGAAGCTTGAACAAACGCAAGAGCACTTGAAAAAGCCCTTGGTCATTTCGAGAGAAAAGTTTCGCCTTCAATCTTTAGTTCTACTTGCGCTGATTGACAGAGGAAGGCTCAACCTCGTACTGTACGAAATGTACAGCAACATGAGTCTATAAAGGCTTTTAAGCACTCGACGCCTAAGGCCATGTAAAGCAAAAAGTCAACACTGATCCAGCCCCAAGAGTCTTCGGCTCTGGACCAGTAGGGCGCCCAGGATTATTTCGTGTGAAGGTGTTCACACCAAGAAAAAACGCATTCCAGAAAGCGGATCTCGGTGAAGTAGTGCGAATAAAATGTTACTGTAGTAATCGTAACTCATCCGCACTTCATACATATTGTGACGTTTTCAAACCGAATCAAGTGAGTTGCAGATTTGGAGGAAAACTTAAGGACGTGAGTCATTTTACAAATCCGAAAGAAATGAATGCTGCTTACAAAAGAGCTTCTTTGACTTACTGACTGCCCGGTACAGTTTAAATAATCCCCGGCCTACTTCTGATTTTATAACGAATATTTTGGGAATCCTTTTCTTGCTCTTCTGATTACATAAAAAGAGCAACTTGGTGGCATAATACACTTTTTTATTCTTTCAAGAACTATTCTTTTGAACAATTGAACCAGAAAAATTGACAGAAAAAAATGTATATAGGGGGGATGACTAGTTATCATATTGTATGGTACTCGTGCCAGAGACTCTGACAAGTGTTCAGTTAAACAACTAAACTAAATCTTTCTCAAAGACATTTTCCAAATTCCATCCTTTTTTCAGCTTCCGTTTAATATACTTCAGGTTAATCCATCAGCGTAGTTTCTTGGACTTAACATAAGATAGAATAAGGGTAAGGGTCATTTGACCCAAACAAAACATTTTTGATTTTGATCTAGTAAATCATTTAAAAGTGCTAACAAAGTAGTAAAGTTGTAGGTTCTTATTTCATACCACAATCATTGCTTTTGACTGATTCCAAATGAAACGCTAAACTACAAAATTTCCCGCCGTCATTTAAAGTTAATGAGATGGTTACTGGGATTCTTCCTGGCCGGTTTTGAATTGAATATCTATATTATACAAATATTATGTATACTGTATATGGACGTGGTTTCGCTTCAAGCTTTTAAACTCAGGATATAATTACTGCAAAAATTAAGAATCTGCTGTTGCCGGTGAGCACATTTCTGAGTAACAAATAGTTTGTCATAGATGAATACACAATGGCAGCGCGTGCTTTGAACGATTGTGAATCAAACGGACACTGGCGGTGGATGAGTTACACATACATGTAATGTACACAAATTATATCATATATTGCACCCAGACCGTTAGATCTGTTGTGCCTCTATTTGATACCTTTTCTCTGTTTAGAGTTACCCTGACATACAATACTCGTAACTTTGCTGTGTACACGAAACAATGTGTACATAAACAAAATTTGATTTTTGAAGCGCGAGCATGACAACGAGGAACGAGTATTTGGTAGGTATGGATTTCAAGAGCGCTAGCTTCAAATGCTTTCCACTAAATAATTCGTATTGAGATACATATTTCTTCTTCTTCTTCTTATGGCGCTACAGTCTAGGGTGAACCTGGGCTTCGCCTAACAATCCTCTCCAGCTGGCACGATCCTTAGCCAGCTGCCACCAATTTCACACTCCAAGGAGGTTGAGGAATCTTAGTATCGTTTGCCCGATCCCCAAGAAAGGAGACCCCTTTGACTGCCCCAACTATCGGGGGATAAGTCTTCATAACATCGCCTACAAGATATTCTCTACCGTTCTGTGCGAGCCCCTGAAACCATTCGTCAACAACATGATAGGTCTCTAGGAAGTCTACGATCGATCAAATCTTCACATTACAGCAGATCCTCGAAAAAAACCAAGAGATGTAGATCGACACCCACCACCTAGCTGCTTGGCCGAACTCAGCGAGCGGTCAATGAAGCGTTCGCTTGTATTGAAACGGAGGCGGCAAAAATGGGCTTAGCGGTGAATGAGGGCAAAACAAAGTATATTCTGTCATCAAGAAAGGACACACAACATTGACGACTCGGTCAGAACGTCACCATAGGCAGCTAAAACTTCGAAGTAGTAAAGAACTTCATCTACCTTGGCTCCCACGTTAATAGTGCGAACAACATCAGTAACGAGATTAAACGCAGAATAACTCTTGCCAACCGCTGTTTCTTTGGGCTCAAGAGGCAATTAAGTAGTAGAGCCATCTCTCGAAAGACCTAGTTCACATTATATAAGACTTTGATCATCCCTGTCCGGCTGTATGGCGCGGAAGCTTGGACTATCTCAAGAGCGGATGAAGATGCACTTGGTCTCTTGGAGAGAAAAGTTCTGCGTTCTATCTTTGGTCCTTTTTGCGTTGAAGGTTTGTAAAGATGAAGATTCAACCACGAATTGTACGGGCTGTACGGCGACATGAGTCTAGTCAGGCGTCTACGGATTGTTGAGCGCATAGTGCTCCAGCCCGAAGAGTCTTCGACTCCGAAACAGTGGGACAACGCAATAGAGGACGAACACGAACGCAATGGCGCACTCAAGGAGGTACATATTTATCTAGTATTACTGTTTTCGATAGTAATAGTGGCTAAAAAAGAAAAGTTATTCTGATACTACTAGGGAAGATAGTTTCGTTTTATTTTTTTATGTACCGCATGTGGAAAGTTTTGTCAAATGAACTTAGTACTTCGAGGTACTTGAGCTCACTTTGGAGTAGTGATTCTTATAGTTCGTCCAGCAAATCTTGTATTCTTCTTGATCATTTTGTCGGTGTAACTTGGCAGATCATTTTTAGAAACCAAAAAATCGAAAGTTTCATAGTGGCCTAACTCCAGCATAAAAGCAATACACTCTCTCAATAATAATTAGTGTCTCATTTGAACACACTAATGGAAGGACTTTGCTAATATTTACCACATAGTAAAGACTGTTTTTCAAACTACTTCATATTAATTTAGCTTAATTTCACTAGAAATCCTCTTCGCCTAGTACGTTTTCTTCTCCCTTCAACATATGCACCACACACCTACCGTAATGATCATTTGCTACGTACCACTAATGGCGTTCATGTAATTTACATCTTTCCACCTATGTACATACAAAGTCTATACTATTACAGCTTTGGTTTTCACGGTTGTCTATTAAGGTTGCACAGAGAAAGAAATTCAAAAATAGTTTGTGAATAAGAACCCACACACCTGGAGTACTCCATTCTACACCTAAATTGCACATACTACTCTATAGCCCGACGGTAAGCACTCTGAAAAAGGCATCTTCGACCAAACTGGAGGTTTGAAACAACTAATTTCTAAAACTCCAACGCATTAGTGCAGCAGTTCGTTTGGCCGACCTTTCACTCTTGCATTATGTGGAAAGTGGACTAGTTGGTGCACTACTGGAATTGTTTTCCGAATGTGTACATCCAAATGCAAACCATAATAATCCGCTGCATGAAAGACCGCTGCTAAGACCAATCAAAATGAGCATAAATTACTTATTCAGAGTACTTAATTTGTTTAATGTTTAATGTAGTGTTGCTTGTATTGTTGTGGTCGTATTTCACAGTGCACTCAGAAACTATTCGCTTGGATGGATTTTCGGGTCATCCAAGTCGAGAGGCTTAAGACGTGCGCGCGCTACTTCTAATTGACTGAACTAAACCACTGTAGGTTTGAAGCAGTTTGAAAAGTGTAAGTGAGCGAGTTCCAATGAATTCAAATAATGGACGGTTGAAGAATGTGGTATGCCTTTCGTTCAGACAGCGCAAACATTAGAAGAAAACTAAAACTGATGTTTGGATACACACTGAGATGTTCCCGGTTGGGAAGGGAAGCAAAAGATATCATGTATGGAAGTAAACAGAGCTTGATGGTAGACCGTTAAAGTAATTGTTAACTTTAAAGGTTGTTTATACTTTCAACCCACTGCACATTGTTTTGTTTGGGCTTACTCTTGCTTGAAGCTTTTGCTTTCAAGATAAGTGCTTTTATAGTTGTTACAAGAATTGCTGGAATTCTTTAAATTGCTTTGGGAGTCGGTGATAATTTGATACGTTTGAGGAATGAGTATGTTCTTGGGATACAAATAACTTAATAAATGGGAAGCTTTTTATACTTTCACCCTGTAAGTTCGGTCTCTCATACAATTGTGACCGTTTATGATTGATTTGTAAGTGGGTGACATTTCCGATGGTCATTTATGGCTTCTGTCCAAAAAGCTTTCCTGATATACATCCTTATTTTCTTAGAAAGACGAGTTGGTGATAAATCTATTTTAATAGTCGTCCTATATAAAGCGCTTTTTTTAAATTTGGGACACGATTTAAAAAAAACAAGAGTTGTAGTATTCTCTTGTTGGGCTGCAAGTGACATAAATTTATCACAGCTTACCTGTTCAAAAAAGGAGAAAGTTCCCTCCCGAACACTATTCTCAATTGCTCTTTGAACTTGGATTTCAGACTCTTTGAACCTGTTTTGTTTAAGTGTACAGCATGAGGTGTTGGAATTCAACAAACAATCTGAATATAGAAATATACATGAAAGAAAACGAAGTTCAATACGGCAATAATTGCAAGCAAGCAATTCCAAACTAAACTGAATGCAAGACGGAGTGCATATTATATAAGCGATGAGATCACTACATCGTTGTACAAATGAATGAATGATATTGACTGTAAAATTAAACACAAAAAATACTTGAAATTGTCATTACATCTAATTTTAGTACGACTTTGGGTTTAAATTAATTTTTTGGTTCTTATTGCCTTTATGGAAAATCATAATGTTTTAATTTTCTTACCAAAAAAACTTATAGATAAACTTGGTTGTTCAGTCATTTTGTTCTTATTTTCCAATTAATGTATGTACATACATGGTAGATAAAAGAGCTTGTAACTAGCTTAACTAACTTAACAAGTAATGTTACATATAACCTGCTAACCCTATACGGATACTCTAAACTATTCTAATTTTTTCTGTGCTTTTCGGCTTGAACTATGTTTTGTTTTTTATCTCAATAGACAGTCTGTTTTTGTTTCATTTGCTTGGACAAGATAACTGTTCAAAAACTTGGTTTTATTTGTCTAACTTAACTTTGAATAATCCAATTTTTCTCTGTTTATTCTTACAACTCTTACTTTTACTTTTTACCACAAAAAAAAAACAAAAAACCCAACTTTCTGCTCCCTCGTCTGTACAACCACCCGCTCACTCTACCCACCAGCGCCACCAGTACCTAGGTGTAACGTGTAACCTTGGACTCCAAACTTAGTTGGAAGGTAATCATAAGCGACCGTGTTAAGAAGCCTTCTACGCTTGTAGTAAAACTTTCGGCAAAAGGTGTGGACTCCAACCGAAGTTAACCATATGGATGTACATGGCGCTACTGCGGTTGATTCTGTCTTACGGATCACTTGTATGGTAACCTGCCCTTAGAAAAAAAAGTACTATAACAAAACTCAACAGGGCTCAAAGAATAGTATACTACATCTTTTACCCCTAGATCTACACATTAAAACCACTTCAGCACACAGTGACATCAGGCTCAGACGATCTGGGTGCTAAAAATTTAAGCGATATGGTCATAGTAACATTTTAGACCTCTTTCCTATGGATCTTCGAACTATACGGTACTCGACGAACTATACGGTCCCTGTACTTGAGTTATCAAACGGCTTCGAGAGCCTATTCCCCGAAAGAACAGAATGGCAGGGCGGGCAGCCTGCTGTGCAAGAACTTTATGTGGGAAAGCCACCCGTGTGGCTCCAAAACTCGCTTGCAGAGGAAGTATATGGACCTCTATTAATAAAATATCTCCAAGCACTTCCTTCAGATTGTTGACCATAGATGGGCAAGACTTAGGAACTGTAAAAAAAAATCTGCCCCAAGTATAACCGATCCAGAACAAACGATCTCCTACAAGTAATCCAAGTAGATCCTGTATTATACAACTATTGTCTAGTTCTCCAGTTTCGGGGAAATAAAGCTGGTACATAACAAATAGATCAGAATGTTGGAAGAAATCAAAGTTCATGAAATATGCCTTCTGATCAGCTTATGAACTTATGAGCTTATTTTTAAGCCGTGTTGCACCGTTTTTAATATTTTATTCTGTTTAACTTGTGTTATATGTATATTCTGTTAAATTCATATTAATTTCCTAAAACAAAATGGAGCCTATGTAAGCTGGTGAAGTTTCATTTAAACCTTAAGCCTAATTCTATTATTCCTCTACTATTTAAAGAACATATGTAATATTCTTAAGATACAGCGATATAAAATCAATAAATAAATGAAAATGAAATGAAATAAAATGAATGCGTATCGTCAGTTAGAAAAAAATCGCTGGCCGAAACTTTTTTTGTGCGAATCAGGAAAATGTTTTCGCCGAGATCGCTATATGTGGCCCAATAGTCGCGACCTACTCGATATAGCGATTCTAGAGTGGAATAACTTGCGACAAACTTAGTGACATTGTGTTTGTATCAATATATATCCCCCTTACCTAAATTTATCGTCTTAACCCATAAATTTCTTCGGAACTCTGGAGTAAATGAGTCGGACAACAGAGACCTCCATAAAACCGACCCAAGAAAAACGCTTTCCTCCACTTCCACATAACGGAAGTCGTTCAGTCTCCAACTAGGCAGTGTTCGGAAGCAGGTTGTAGTCACGGGGAAAGTTAATCTAAATGACATGTTCGTGGATATATGTTGTAGGGTATATGTAGCAGATTACCATCATAAAGGTTTGCAGGTTGCTATAAAACAACACCCTTTAGCTCATATGTTCGTAAAAATGTATACATTCATCCAACCAAATGCCAAGATCCTTTAGTACTTTTTACAGGAAGCATCCGTCCCCTCAGGCCAACTATGCCGAACTTGTGCCACTTTATTCAGCTTGTAACAAGGCTTAACGAAAAGTGTAGTTTCAGACAAAATCATTGATTTTTAAAAAGCCACGCTGCAACAAGCTGTTGAAGAACATTTTTGATGCCAAAGACCGTGTCTTCGATATAATTGAGCACGTTAATTTCGTTTCATTTATCAATATTGGTTTTCCACATGCACAAATGCACACATCGCCGTCACTACTTGAATATATTTACAAGACAAACTCTCAACCTTCCTTACTCATTTTTCAAATCAATAATATATTACATGCATCGTAATATATACAGATTGTATTCCAAAAAGTCACGAATTGCATACGTTATATAAAAATAAACGAATTGCAGAGTTGATGAAGTCAGGTGCAGTAATTCCAGTATCCTCTCTTCATTTCGCAAAGAAATTTCAAAACAACCTCAACCAACATAATTAGTCATTATAGGCTGCCGTGCAATTGTAATGCACTACCATCGTCCACCAGCAGAGCATATCCAATCAATCAACTTAGTTTGCTGCTGTTGCCACTTACCGTTGAGTCGGCAATCACTTGAACCTTAAACTTGACTGACTTAATGACTGGTGACAATGATGCTGAAGAAAGTTGTCCGGCCCCTTACGCACAGGCACGTACAAATTTGGCACACTGCGCGTCCACATACGAGTGCGTCCTTACAGTGTAACTTTTCTTTATGCACTTAATGAGCAGTCTGAAATTAAGAATACAATTCCTGGTCGGTAGCCGCTACAGGAACTCCAAAAATACCTGTTGAACTGGCCCGGAAAAGAGGCACATAACTTCTGCACTTCATATGAAAACTAGGTCTGCCGCAACCGAAGCATCATCATCTGTCAAACAGATGCGGCACAAGTTTAATTTATTTCATTTTAAAATCCACAAAAGAAAGTCAAACAATCGAGCAAGTGTACTGAAGTGATCGGGAAGGCAATCACCTCGAATATGGCCAAGAACTTATTGCGGCGCATCAGATACGCGTGCGCAGCAAGTAGTTCATCTTAATTGAAGCGGAGTGAAATGCATTTGAAGTCGGCGCGACGGCGGCGCACTGTTGCTTCCACGATTTCCCACATCAACCGCGCGCCGCTTTGGCCTGGGCCTTGGTCTGCCGCGATGGTCATTAAATATTCAGATGGATAGTGTTGTGGTCTCGTGAGTCTTGTTCTGCTAACCGCGATCGTTACTTGTTTTTCACTTCTTTTGTCTTCGCTATCTCGCTCTCTGTCCATCATTTACAGATACCGCATCCTACTCCAGTAGACTCGTACCCATGTTCGTTGGGCCGTCGTTACTTACAGCAAAATTGAATATCTGTAACTTGTAAATATTGTCACAGACTAAATACACACATGGAATGCATTTTGTTTCTCTGTACGTCTTCAATAAAGTGATATAAGTAGTTCATGTGCATATATGTACGTACTCCTGCATAGACTTTCTCAGGAGAGACTACATGGCAAAGGTTTAAAATAGCCATTTGTGTAGGGGCTGTCTGGTGCTGGTGGGCGTTGTTTGAATGACAATGCTGAAAGGTTTGCAAAAAGACATCAGTTGCACATTTTGACTGTCGGCGGTACTGAGATACAATGTCGTGTGTAATAGATTACAAGGGATGTCGTAAATTATAACCTTGACAAATATAAATATATGTTCGTATACACGAGGACTTCAGTGAACCGCTTTTGTTTATTTACAAAAATTTGCAATGTCATTTCAAGGGGAGTAAGTATTGAGCGCAACGGCTGAATGGCGCAGTTGGTTGTGTGTCTGCCATTGGTTATAGGGTCCTCGGTTCGATTCTCAGTGAAAGCAAAAGTCAATAAACTTTTATCTGGTTTGACATCTGTTCCGGTCACCATTTGTCGTCGGGATCAAATTAAGCTACAAATTTATATTCCATGCGAGAAATTGTCGGTAGCGGGACAGCCGTGAAAAATACCAAGCGAAATTTCAGAAGTATTAAAGTTATTAAAGTGAATCAAAACCGAGTGGGCCTAATTTCTACTTCAGTTTATAAATACAATCAAATACAACTTATAAGTTATAATTCCACAAATGCAAGAACAAAGTAGACCATATGAATTAATATTTAAAGAAAATCGGAGAAGAACTAATAAAATTATTTACATAATTACATGTCCAAATTGAAATCATTTGAAATATAGCCTGTGAGAAAGTCTGGAGGAAGGGATGGGTCGTTACAATCCGTTAAAAAGTTTAAAAGTTATAATTAAAATGGTTATATATAATAGATTGACAGTTTTGACATACCCTTAGCGGACGACGAAGTTCAATTTGCGGTTAATAAAACCTGTGAACTTCGTTGTTCTGTTCTTTTCGTTAGGCAAGCGTCTATGTCATCAAAAGACTTCACTTATTATACTCATCTCAAAGTTTCCAAATTCGACTTTAACAACGGCGTTATTTCTGTCAAAATATGGACATGTGCTTAATGATGTGCGACAACGATTGGAGATCGAATACACTCTGGGCATGCACCGAGTAACCGTTTCAGGTTTTAACATCTGCGAATTGTTGTTTGATCCATTTGATTTCCTGGGATGGGTTATTATTGGCAATTCCATTAGTTTGTCGTGAAAGTATTAATAGCTGCGTAGTCTTTTAATTATGGCAGCTGCTTTGATTTTTAGGATTATTATCTACTGTTTTTGAAACACGTCTCGTCGAATATACTTGAAGTATCACTGCTTCATGTCGTAACCCAAAGTGATTTCATGAGTCCGAAACAACATTTATTCATATGTGTTCACTCTGTTCTTTACGATCCATTACAAAACGATTCGCAAAGAGGCTGAAGCTCACTTGCAAACAAATATCCATATGTTTTTCTGCAATGGTAAGCAAATTCGATTCTTATTGAATTCCGGTATCCAAATATATTATATTAAGGTATAACATATTTGCTTCTTCAAAATAAACAGAGTTATGAAAATGTTAAAACAGTTCAACCCGCTTAAATGAAATGACGAAAAACCGCAATGTTAATTTCATTTAACCGCGTTTTGCTCGTGCGGAGCTCTGGTACTCCCTACTGTGAGCTTCACAGTAAACACAAACTCTTCACAAAAAAACACAAACAATTAAAAAAATCATGAAATCTTTGAATCGATAGTACGGCCCATATAATTTAATGTTAGAAGATTATTCAATACAAATGTTGACCTTGACTGCGCCTCAAATGGTCTATCCGCTTAGTCCAATTTTGGTACTCTTTCCAACATTTCGGCCGGTATCTCACGATGCTCACTAAGTGCTTCAATGCGTCAATTGAAGCTGGCTTGTCTGTAGACATGGGCTTTAACATAGCCATGGGCTGCAACATAGCTACATTGGGAGCTCTGGCAATGCTTCTGTCTGATTTTCATGGTTAAATTATAGACCAAATTGAAGATGTTTGACAGTGAAACAAAACACGAAACGTGAGTCAGCTGTTTAAACCAGTGTTGCCAAAAAGATAATAGCTTAAAAATCACCCTTTATCAAATATCCTTGTTAGCGTTGGTGCACTGCAATGCATGCGTATAAATGTTTTTTCTCGTCTGACCATCATACAGTTTTTTTAAAATTGTAAGTTTGTTTTTAATAGACTATTGACACATTGTTGTGTTTGACAATTGTTTGCTAAAGGGCAGTCACACTTAGGCCAGGGTAGGCTCATTGCGATAGGCCTTGAAATAAGTAAAATTACAAGCCAAATTTTAACCAGAAGTACATAGTAGATACAAATCGTTGGAGTATCAAAACAATCATGAAATGTGCTGTCAGAATTGACATTTCGCTATTAAAGGTGAACTGCCGAACTTTATAAAAAATTAAAAAATTTTTAGGTGCGTTTAAAACACGTTCATCCGTTTTTTCTTGTGATACATTTTTAAGCGGTGTGTTTTCTATGAAAAGTAATACATTTTTCAGATTTTCTTTTTCAAATATCCACATAAGATTTTATTTGGGCTGGTTTCAATAAAGCGGCGCAGTTTGAATGAAATTTCTAAAATGTTCACGGTGACAGATTCAATCTTCATAAAAGAGGGTTTTTTCAATTAAACGGTTTTCAATAGCGAGTTCGACTGTATACATTTTTATCAATTCGAAACATGGTACTTCGTGATACATGGACAATGTTCAGAAAATTTCCGGGCGGACGTTGTACTTAAAGTCCCAATCTTATCCACAATCTGTTTGTGATGAATGCATGGATATCTATTTCTTATATACAAAGGTTCGTTATCAGTGATTCTTGCCGACTTGATCTGAACAGTTTGTAGTACATATTTTTGCTTGTATGGCCTCAGAGTTATAAGCAGCATTCCCATTTAAATAATTTTTTTACAAAATAATTCTTAACGAAAATCAGCTGCAAATATTTTGTCACCGTAATGAATAAACTTAATACAAATAAAAACAATAAAACAAGAATGGTTTGATACCGAAATTGCATTTAAAGTCATTTTCAATCAACCCGTTATTCCTTCACTAAGCCGTGAACATATGTACTAATGTATTAAGATGAATGATTTATTTTGTTGGAAGCGACGTCATAACACTCACGGCGTGACTGAAGTGCTTCTGCTTATTGTATGCAAGTGTTAAGTATGTGTTTGTATAATCTCATTTAGTTTATCTAGGTACGTGTCTCAAGATTGATAAAGATTTTCATTTTGTGGAATTGCGGTGTAAAATTTAATTGCAAAATAGTAAGTTGAGGTCTCTTTCCACTTGCGTGCGCCATCTGAATCGAGGTCTTCCTCCACTGCGCCGTCCCCCGGGTCGGATTTGAAGATTTTCCGGGCCGAAGCTTTTGTTTTTTGTTGGTTTAGCTCAAAGCAGCAGCGATTAGCTACAGTTGTTTAATTTTTGCTTGATTAATTGATGAATAATAATAATAATAATAATAATAATAATAATAATAATAGTAATAATAATAATAGTAATAATAATAATAATAATAATAATAATAATAATAATAATAATAATAATAATAATAATAATAATAATAATAATAATAATAATAATAATAATAATAATAATAATAATAATAATAATAATAATAATAATAATAATAATAATAATAATAATAATAATAATAATAATAATAATAATAACAATAATAATAATAATAATAATAATAATAATAATAATAATAATAATAATAATAATAATAATAATAATAATAATAATAATAATAATAATAATAATAATAATAATAATAATAATAATAATAATAATAATAATAATAATAATAATAATAATAATAATAATAATAATAATAATAATAATAATAATAATAATAATAATAATAATAATAATAATAATAATAATAATAATAATAATAATAATAATAATAATAATAATAATAATAATAATAATAATAATAATAATAATAATAATAATAATAATAATAATAATAATAATAATAATAATAATAATAATAATAATAATAATAATAATAATAATAATAATAATAATAATAATAATAATAATAATAATAATAATATAATAATAATAATAATAATAATAATAATAATAATAATAATAATAATAATAATAATAATAATAATAATAATAATAATAATAATAATAATAATAATAATAATAATAATAATAATAATAATAATAATAATAATAATAATAATAATAATAATAATAATAATAATAATAATAATAATAATAATAATAATAATAATAATAATAATAATAACAATAATAATAATAATAATAATAATAATAATAATAATAATAATAATAATAATAATAATAATAATAATAATAATAATAATAATAATAATAATAACAATAATAATAATAATAATAATAATAATAATAATAATAATAATAATAATAATAATAATAATAATAATAATAATAATAATAATAATAATAATAATAATAATAATAATAATAATAATAATAATAATAATAATAATAATAATAATAATAATAATAATAATAATAATAATAATAATAACAATAATAATAATAATAATAATAATAATAATAATAATAATAATTATAATAATAATAATAATAATAATAATAATAATATGGGTGGCGCTACAGCCCCGTAGGGAGCCAGGGCCTAGCTTCTCAGCAAACACTCGTGTTGTACGTGCTATTGTTCTTACACGAGTGGAAGGGACCTACAGTTTTATGCCGACTCCGAACGGCCAAGTTTGAGAAACTTTTTCTAGACAGGAAATACTCTTTGAGCATTGTCAGTAACTCGAAAGAGGTGTGGCCGTGAACATTATTTTTGTCACTCAGAATCTACGACGTCGAGCTTGCGGTCGACCCACATACCCACAACGCCACGGGCCACCACAGATTTTTATTAGTATTTGGAAACTTTTATAAAGTACATCTCAGTTTAATCCATTTTGCAATTTTTCAAGCATACTATTAAACAATCATAAACCCTTTACCAATATTGTGCTCTCCTCTGCAGCTTAAAGACGATGGTGGGTATCGATCTGCTGCTCCTGCGTTTTTTCCAAAATGTATACGCGCAGAAAATACCTTTTATGTGATGCTCAGATGACTAACGCGGAGCTGTCTAGTTTACAAATGCCAATTATGACTAACTTACTGTGCAAAAATGATAACATCTTCGGTAAGGTGATTCATTTTGAATCACTTTGTATAAAAGCTAGGATTTTGATAATATTTGTAAATTTTCGGCAAGTGTAAAACGATGCAAGATAAAACGACGAATTTTACTGAACATTTTGCCTCTGCTACCAGCCAGAGATCCCGCTAGATTGAGAGTCTTTTTGGTGCGAGCCACTCCGGAATTAAGGAGAAAAAAGCAGAAGTATGTTATTGATATATTTGTAAGATGTTGCAACATAATAATTGGTAATTCAAATTAGCATGTGCACTCGTCCTATGTCGTTTTAACGGGGATCAATATTAGTTCGAGTGAGTGACATTGAGGAGACTGCCAAAACATGAAAATCAATGGACTTAGGGAGAGTACGCTGCATATTATATTGCTATCTGATCATCTAGATTTCAATTCAGTCCCTAAATGTGTAGTCTGTTGTTATTCAATTTTATTGATTTTATGCTAATTGCGCTACTACCCTTTCGATTTATGCATCCTCAAAGCTTGCCATAATTTCCTCCACTGCTTAGAATGCAGCTTCCCAGTGATTGCAGGATCACCGTCTAAGTAATACTCCCATTAAATTGTGTATTTAACGCAATCATTCTCCGTTGCCGTAAGCATTATCAATAATCGTTCTTAGTGGAGCCGACAGACGCGTTCCACACAAGTAAAACATCGCAAGACAGCCATTCAGAGCTATGTCAATTCAGTCTCACTGCATTTCATTAGTCATTACTCATGCCTTACCTAATCCTGAATTCAAAATCGAACAAATAAGGAATACTATCAGAACATTTGCATACATACTTGCATGCAAAGAAAAGCGAAAAAGATTTCTCTTTCTCGAATCTTAACATGTAATTCAAATTTAATTTGTACTCTCGTTGCCGTTGAGGTTCCAGTTAAACAAGAATATCGAGAAAACTGCATCTCCAGAAGCCGAAGCGCAAGAAGAAGATGAGACACCGACCATCACCTCTAACATTGGCACTAATCTTATAAACGCCAAATTGATGGCACTAGACGGGCGAGCAAAAGCAAAATAAGAGGAATCTCTCCAACTTTCTAATGCTCACACGCTGGCGCGCAAGCAGACTCTTTATCACCCATCGCACTCAAAGTCGGAGTCAGAGTAGTCCCAACCAGCAACGTACCCACATTTCATGGGAAAACGATCGATGATGCTAATAAAACGCTCGTATACATCTCCATGGCGTGTGGTATACAGTATGTACATACTATATACGTATGGTATGTAATGTCTTCACGGCAACACTCTCCTCTTTGCGACGTACGACTAGATTTCAATCGGAATCGCTTTCTAAACCTTTCCGTGTGTCCTAAAACCAAAACGCAGTCAGTTGAACACTGCAGAATAATGGTATGCACGTTGTTTGCCGGCAGACGTCTCGTCGAGAAGAAAAGTGAGGAAAATCAAAAGTTTTCCATCACAGCGCATGCAATTTCAGTGGATGAAGCCGACATCCGACATTCAACATCCGACACCCAACAACCGGCAAACTGCTAATAGACTCCTCCAGGAATGCCCCACAGAAAGCGACGGTCGGTGGAGCGACGCGACGTGCGTAAACGCACATCCAATCGACGTTGTCTCGACCAAAGTGGGTTGCTGGGTATATTGACTTGTTCCACGAACGTGTAGATCTCTTCAGCGTGATACAATGACAGGCAAATAAGCGGAACTGGTTGAAATTGGGTTTCATAGACGCTCCGAGGATCTGCGCAGACCCGCGTCTGTGGGATAACATGTAAAAGTTGTTCTCTTCACTCGTGGCGTTGCCGGCTACTTGCGATACATATTGACTGAATAGAATGTTCAGGAAAAGCGTGGATCGGGAATGGTGATCTAGCGACTGGTGGCGATTGGCTCGAAAGGGGAATGGACCATGGTCGCAAATTATCTTGAGGAGATGGTATGGCACTTCCCACAGTATGCGTTTCAGTTTCATCGGGAGTAACGAGTAACTGCTGCAGCCTGCGGGGATGGAAGCAGGGATGACTTTCGTTTTTGACAATGCGATGGAAGAACACTTTTAACACAACATGCATTTGAATAGAACACGTTTGTTAGACATGGTCGTTGAAGAAGAAATGGATGTTGTAGACATTAGAAAGTTATGCTTTGGCAGGATATCGCGGATACAACACTCTCTCAATGCGGTGGAGTGTATGTTTTGTAACGAAACTGGTCTTAGAGTGGCGCCACCATTTGTTTTAACCCAGTTGTTTTGGTGGCTATAAATTTGCAGTAATTTATTGGTGTTATTTGATAAGTGAAAGGGACCGGAATAATGGCGATTCAAGATTGTAAGTAAGCTAATTTTTGTCTGTGCTGAAGGGAGGTGTTAGGTGAGGTTAGGTTATTGGGCTGTTGTGGTTAGGTTATAGGTGCCGTTAATTTGAATCCAAGGGCAAATGGTGACTGGAACAGATTTGAAAACCAGATAAAAGTATATTAACTTTCACTCGGATTCGAACCGGGAAACCCTGTAACCAAGGGCAGACACTTATCCAACTGTGCCATCCCGACGTTCAAGGGTGGTGTGAGCATAATATGTTTCAACATGAAATATTTCGCTTTCAATTTGCGAAGTACATCGCTGTTATTGCACTACTGATGCACAGTCGATCCATTAATGCACATCGATCGCCTTGGATACAATCAACTATCGAGAATCTTGAAGTAGCATAATGCATGTATTCGTTACTTAGTAACGAGTACTCAATAAAGTACCGTGTAACAAAACGTTACCGCTCAATAATATATCGTTACCACTTGTATTATAGACAAACGACAAAGCTCGGAAAGAGTGGGTTTTGCATTAAATCATATCCATGCGTGATTGATTGTGAGCATACCCTCATCCCTTTCAGTAATTTTTTTCTTTATACTCTGAAATCAGATGTAAAGATCAGACTAGTAAGGATATTAAAGATACCTTCATATAGATGAAATTTAACGAATCATACGGCTACCAGCTTATCGTTCATCTTACAGATCTACTCTAGACATCTGGAATATAAACGAACTAGAGACTATGATGGACGATCAAACCTGAGATTAAAAATCTTTGATTCGCTTCTGTTGTCTCTGCAGCCCCTACAAACGTACCGTCATCATAGTTAAACAGCATTCGAAGAAATGCGTTCAACTATAAAGCCGCATATAACGCAGAGTGAACTTCAACCGATGAGTGGTACTTATGTCAAACCTTCAAAAATATTTTAGATAAGGCCAAAAGCTTCTGCATGGCTTCATCAATCTCCTTCTGGAAATGATCCAGCAAGAGTCACACTCCAAAATTAGAAGCACGATCTTCCAGAAGTGCATAGCATATGCCGATGATTAGCTAAACTAAAGCTAAATTGACGTCCATGCGCTCTATGCGGCCAACCTAGTGTAGTTGACGTATTTTTGCTTTTCGGACTACATGTCATCTGCGTTTACCAACGGCTGGACTGACTTGTAGAAGATAGTGCCTTCCTTGTGTTCAGCAGCCTCCCGCACTATCTTCATCTTTACCTGATTGAAGAAATCACAGCGAATGTCCTTGTCGAAATGCGGTGCTGGTTTCGAACGATTCGGAGGCTTTTGAAGCGAAATGCTCGGTGCATTCCATATCTGTTAGCGTGCTGCGCCATTGCCGGATCCATTTTCCCGGGATCCCAAAGGCCAGGATTTTCTTTAGTATTAGTCTACAGTCGATTTGCCGGACCGGAAGCAGCACTGCTGCGTGCCGTTGTAGATCTTGTAGGCGACATTGTACAGGAATGTACCTCTGCAGTTGCTGCAAGAGGTAGGATCGCTTTTTTTCTGAATGGGGCATTTGGAGCTGATATCTAATCGACAGGCATGTTTTCGTGCTACCCGAACATTGCTACCAGCTTTGACGGTAAGTCATCTGAGCCTGCAGCTTTGTTATTTTTCAGCTTATTAATAGCTATGCCGACGTTCTCAAAGCTAGGTGGGAGGACTATTGGATTTGCTGATTTGCTATAACTCTCTCCTGATCAGGAACGCTACCCAGCTGTTCAAAGATAAAGCATTCCCGTCGCTCAGTAACTTTATTAAGGAAAGTTTCAAAATCAACATTGATACCGATTATGAGGAGAGACAACATAACACATTTTATTAGCACTATACCAGCTAATACGCTTCAAATGGTGACTCGAAATTGGACTCACTGTAGTCTAATTTTTATCACTCCAAACCGAGTTGAATTTAGCAGCAATTAATTTTGTTGTCACTGCAATGTGCTCACAAGCTGCAACTTTATAGCAAAATAATATCGGTTTAACTGATCGGATACTTTTTTGTGTTTACTTTCAGCACTTCCCTGTGAATTTCCCATGGAATATCCGGGCCTGAATCCAGACTGCCTTCCAACTTGGATAGTTCTGAATCTTATATGATTGAGAACAACTTGAAGTTGGCCTTGTTGTCGAACACAGAAGCATCAGAAACAATACAGTCGGACGGCACTCTATTCGTCCTTCTCGCAGGAGGGTTACGACTCAACTCAAAAATCTAATGATTCATGTCTGTACGAATGTTCAGTAAATTTACTTTCCAATTCATACGTTTTTTCATGTTGAACAACTGCTACTGTAACATTCTTCAGAAAATAATGTGCCTTAGTTAATGACAATGTATGCAAACACTACCGATTGTCTTCAGTACCAGAAGGTTTCTTTTCATTTTTCATTTTGTTTTTTGTATACATCGAGAACTCCTACACATTTCTTTACCATCATATGCACATACCATACTTGTGGTCATTTCATCATCAAAGAGTAGTATGCATTTTGTGCACACATCAAGGCGAACAAAAAAGTTGGCTAAAACTAATGAAACTTTCTTTTCTTTGATTGATAGTCCAACGTGTTCTTTTGCGTGCAGGCTTACGCTCAATTGCATTTAATTAATTGCTGTATTAATTATATATCCATATGCATGTATGCTATTTTGCCTGTGCCTCAAGAGGAGAGGAAACATTAAACATAAAGCTGCGGCTATAGATTTCGTAAGCGATGCTTGGAGTAACAACCTATTGCAACTTCTTGCCTTGATGGGATTTCTTTAATTGCAGTGTTTTGAATAAAGGTAGCGATTTAAGACTCACCTAACGTACTTTGTTTATTTCGAGATGAGTACTTCTATTTCTATAGTTGCACGAAAATGTTAGTTAATATCTATTACAGACATGATACATGAACATTTTTCTCGAAACTGGAGGAATAGTCGGAGATGTTATTGGTTAACGTCCAAGTCCACCTTGGACAGTAAACTGTAACTGTAAAGAAGAAAATGTTGTTCATATGAGCACACCGCCAATTACGAAATTCAGACACATAATTTGGAATTTTACCTATTCTCGGCGAGCCATGGTAGAATTTGCGATTTTTGCAGTGCATTTTTGTGGATCGTTTCTGATGCATTGTGTATTGTGTTCTCAGTTTGACAATTCGCAAGTTAAGTTAGTTCTTAAAATTCGTATTCGCTCGTGTGTACAGTGCTTAATGTTCGAACGATATGTTAAAATAAGCAAAGACGACTGTTGATAACGAATAAGATTTCGATATGGTTGACATACAATGTAGTATTAGACAACAAGAACTAAATACTCACCACATATCCGCAATGCGGCCCATCAATCGATGGCATATATACCACTTTCTAATAGGTACATTTTCCAAAACGAATTTCCCTCCCGAACTCAAAAACTGCTGAAACTGTTTCGTCTAATTCTATCCCTCGATTACTTCACATGGCGGCTAAGTTCATTACAAATTGAATACATTCTAAATTATACATACAAGTGCTTGCTTTTACTATCCCTTAGGTTCTCGTGGTCCCATAGAATGTGGCAATTTCGAAATAGATTTTTTTTTGCTTAAAACTACCTTATTTATCTAACATATGTTCTTAATTCTAACCTACTGGCCCGATGGGGGTACTCAAAGCTAATCTAATATATTTAAAAAAAATGTGCCTTTTGGCTTAAGCAAGTTTTCGTTGTTTTTTGAAGTCGTTATGACAAACTATTCTTTTTTTCATTTCCTTGGGCCATGAAAACTCTCCAAAAACTTGGCTTTACCTAACTTTTGCGCCCACGGCAGCAGCGGTTGGCAATAGTTAATCTGCCGCTGGTAATGCAATATTTTTTTTACTGAGTAAAGTCCTTAACTACCTTGAAGTTGTAGATGTCGATTGTAGAGTTCTGCCCAAGTGATCGATGTTGTTTGGAAAAGGAAAGTCTCCTTATTCACCACCGGGCTAAAGCTTTTAACAGTTTGATGCGCTCTGTCAAATCACGTCGCCACACAGGAGGTAAAGCTTGTGTGGGCTCGAAATCGACGAATGGGTACTGTGTGTCGATTCCCACGATTATACATCAAGATCCGCCTTATTTTAAATACATGTGTAAGCTTCTTTGGCTTGAAGAAGAACCATGGTAAATGCTTTCGAGCGGACAAAATTTTCCACATGATTTTAAACGGTTTCTTTCTTGTGTATTAGGCAACCGGAACTTAGTTGCTATTCATCGGACATTAAGCCATTATCGTCCACCCTAATGAACTCTAAAGATGTTAAATATTGCTGCAAGTTCCCAAGCCGTACTGTGAAGCCAATTGGACAATAACTTCGTCTAGATCACTGAACCAATGGGGTTATTAATTTTTTTCTTTAATCAGGCCTTATTACTATAAGGACAATATCTTCTTATACAAGGAAAATGTGAGATTTATAACCAGCGCCATTACTTCCAATTTTGGCAACAAATATAAAAAAGACACAAACGTATTTTCCAGAGGCAGGAACTCACTTCAGTATAAATACAAACTTCTACTGCAAAATGCATAACATCTTTCATAAAGAAAGGAGTACGTTTTTTAGATTAATTCCAATCCATTGATAGCTCTTCAGGGGAAAAAAATCATGAAGCTTTCCTCTGGTGGTCTGTGGCTTTCAGGATAGGTACCACAATGGACCAGCAGTGGTTTAAGTGCAGTGGCAATATCGCTGGCAGCCCAATAACCTAATTCTAACTCAAGTTCGTCATACGACGGCATTTAAAATACTCAATTTTAAGGATGCACTCATTAAGGACTCTCATAGGAGTCATAACCGGGCACTGTGCAATTGCACGCATGCTCGCAGAATGTGCATGCCACTATAGCCTAACCTAACCTAAGGATGCATTCAATGTCTATGAAAGCATTAAGCATGTGACGGCTAATATAATCTGGGGAGTGTTTCAATTATTCTAATGACTATAAACTTTAAAATACAAAAAGCAAAACAAGCAAAAACTTCTTGTCACAACGTTCACACATTGCAATGCTTACAAAATTCTAAAATGTAATCTACATATGAATGTAGATGATAACCCTCAGCAGTGATTAATGAAAACTCACCCTGACGTATACGCAACTTCCGCAGTTTTCCATTCCATCGCCATAAACTTTCCAAATGAGTAGGATCTTAACTTATTAAATGTTTAAATCATGGGAATCGTAATATTTTGATTAGATCTCACTCACTATCTGTGAACTACCGCTAGCGGCGAATTGCTTTCGTTTTGGACCCATCTTCTGCTGTCAAAAGACGTCAAGTTCAAAGTGAGTTTCTCTGCTCATTTAGTTTCTTTCTTTTTTCCGTTGCCGGCCGTTGACTGAATATGTATCACTAATTAATCAAAAGTTTATTTCTGGGCGTTTGTTTTACCGTCTCTTAGACCAAACATAAAATCTGCTTCTTAAGTAGATCTTCTTTATTGCTCTGTGCGACACCTTTGCTTGTCTTGTCACATTAAATTAGAGCAAGCTCGGTGAACAATGGCTACAGACAGTGTGGGAGACTATCATGATCCGTTCATAATGTGGGATTTTTTGAATTGCACATACCGTCTCCATTATTGTAGCTGTCAAGATGTTAGTGAGTGATAGTTAGTTTTAATATTAAAGAGCTGTAGGATGACATGGACATATACCATATTTTAAAACTGGGAAAAATAATCCTGGTACGATCATGGTAAAAATAATTTGTACGGCGCCACCTCTTTTTAGCCACTGCCACGGCCTGTCTAGAAAAATTGGTTGCTGAAAATCTAGGTCCTGGCCCTCTGTAGGCTGCAGTTATTTTAATGTTATTATAATCATTGCAGGGACACAATATTCGTGGCTGTTTACCGGACACAGTTTCTTAATGAAAATTGATGATTAACATGGTCACAGATTTCTAGTTGTGTCGTGCCAACACTGCAAAAGCAAGGGTTCGCAGCTGTGTATTTGAAATCAGAGACAGACTCTTGAAAACGTCTCTCCTGTCTTGGAAGACGCAAGAGTCAGCAGTCCTGCAGACTTTTGTGGTTACTATTGAATTTGTGATTTCTATTACAGACTAATTTGATCAAGAAATGTTCAACAGACGTTGCGTATATTGGACAAACCTACGTAAGCAACATATGTATGTATGTGCTTTCAACAAGAAAGGACTCCCAACACCGAAGTCTCGGAGCGTTACGATAGACAGATATAGCATTGAGGTAGTCAAAGACTGTCAACCTGGAAACGGCTATCAATTAAGACATTGACAACAGCGCTAAGATCAAACCAAGAATAACTCATGCTAATCGCTGCTTCTTTGGGCTAAGAAAGCAATTTATAAACAAAGCCCTCTCTCGAACAACATAAGTGATCCTCTATAAGATCCTTATAGTCCCTGCCCTAGTATATAGCGCAACGGCATGTCCTCTGCGCTTTTCGTTGCTTTGAGTGACAAATTTTTCGTGTGATTTTTGGTCCCTTCTGCATGGATGGTGAGTGGGAGTGGAGATAAAACGACGAACTTTACGAGCTGTTCAGCGACGTCAATTGAGCCAGAAGAGTAAAGATTCAACGATTGAGACGGCTAGGTCATGCAGAGCGGATGGAAACCAATGCCTCGGCTCGGAGAGTCGTCAAATCCACCCCCGAGGGACGGCGTCCCAGATGACGCACGCTCAGATGGCGACTTCAACCAACTATGCGTGCCAAACTGGAAGCAGACAGATAAAGATCGAGCTGGCTGGTGACGTTTGTTGGTTGAGGCCCAGCTCCTCTAAAACTGCAGCGCCACTTTCAGTAAATAAGTAATATATGTAAGCCCTGATGAGTTAGTGTCGATGTCGAGGGCGGAGTGGTTGCTTCTAGTGCGTGCTTTATTGCTGGCCCTTTAGTGGATCATGTAGAAGAAAGATTGCAATCGATTTCGACTGCCTCACTGCCATTTAATTTAACTTTTGACATAGAATACCACAATCTTTTGAGGTAGAAAGGGTTCAATTAAATGCTTCAAAAACTCAATGCAGTCTCATTTCATCTAAGCAACCAATCCCATAAATGGGGCTTTTCATCCTTGGTCCCCTCAGATTTCGGCTCGCATTTTATCTTACCTCTGAACGCTTTAGTGTATTCGTAGCCTTTTTTGCACATACAAAAATTCAAGTAGACTCATATTGTGGTTAAAGAAAATATCTTATCACGTCGTCGATTGATATCTGAAGCCTTCGGAAGCTTAGATATTGGCTGTGGGTACGGTTGAAACTAATCTACACCATTGACGTTCATAACTGTAGCAGACGATGACGATCATCGTTTTTTTCGCAAGATAATACAATAGTTGCATAATGTAAATTCAGTGACGTAAACACTGCTGAAACGAGTTGTGGTAGAACTAATTTGCAGTCATTAATTGAACTCAACCGCTGAGAGAATAGTATAACCACATGTAGACATTCAACTTTAAACTATTTTGTTAATGACTCACAGATGTATTTATATATACATTTCCCTTCATTTATAGAATAGAATCCACAGAGAAATGTGTTAACATTGTGCTTTAGGCAAGCGATAATTTACATAATCAATGACCTTTTTGAGGAATCTTGGTTTAAACGCTCCTTTCTCGTTTCAAAAATGACTCTTTTTTCCGTTTCCCAATGGCAAAAATGTCGTAAATGACACTCAAGCAGTATAACCCCGTATTATCTTTAAGTTATCTTAGAAATGCGTATACGACGGTTTTATTGTGAAGTCAGTTTTATGAGCTTTTTAATTCGTGGGAACTTTTACGCTACCACCACCAGATTGGTAATTGAAAACCAAGGTGTGTATGCAGAACTATATTTCTTGTGCTGCATGACCGTAAAAGACGCAAGTCCAACCAATTAGAAACGCACCATTCAGATATCTAGACATGATGGAAGTTTTTGTGGATAATGTTTTGTTCATTAATGGTGAGGTCTAATGAGAGAAGTGGAGAAAGGCGAGGTCAATCGAGTATTAGTTACTCCAACGTTGTCTTCTTTACTCAAGAGTCAAATTACTCACTGCTTGCTTTTTCATTGCTTTATTTGTGACAGCTTATGCGTAATTCGTGACATGAGTGCGGTGACTATTTTTGCAAATGTAAAAAAGATTAATTTAAACAAGCTTAAAAATAGCATTCGAACCAGTGCCGTGAGTAATTTAGGACCTTAGGAAGAGAGTACATGGTGATTTATCTAGTGTTTTTTTTAAATCGTAGCTTATTTTGACACTGACAGCTTTTTCCGACTGTGATACGCCACAATTGTTCGTTTGCTCCCAAAACCATCAACATGGTCTTAAAATACTTAATTGACAGAATGCGCTACTGAGAAGACAGCGGAGACAGACATTTCTGTCCTCTTCAAGAAGAAAAAATAAGAGGACACGATACCGAAAATAGGACTATCCTCTACAAAAGAGCACGGATGGTCACCTTGCATGCGTCAAAGTGAAACGTGTCATGATACACATTTTTAAAGAAGAAATTGTCTTCCGAAGACTATTTTATATCACTCGCCCAACTTACCATTGTTAAACAACACTACACTGTGTTACACTATCCATATGGACCCCTTAAAACGTAGCTGTTCCTTCCAGAGTCAAAAAGAAACTTGGATATACTATATTCTATATAAGTATTCATTTTGTTTAGGTACCAGTTCTAAAGTCCTTTCGTTTTGTAGATTGTAATATTTTAAAAATTGGCCGTGAAAGCATAGATAGATAATGGATAACATATGGCTTAAATAAGACGCTGTCGTATCCCACCTACCACAAACACGGAATTTGCATTTTGATTTTTGCATTTGATCTATTGCACAACTAAGGTCTCGGTATAATTCATCTTAGAAGACTTTGTTCTATATACTGAAATTAAATGTTGTCAATAACATGGCCCTGGCAACGCTGTACAGACGAAAATCACTCCAAAAGTTGCATCGCCATACAGCAGCAAGTGTGAGCATATAACTTTAAGGCACCTCTCTTGTGAGAATGCACGCCAGTATTCAACACCAACGCACATTCAACTTCTCTGAAAAAGTACATTACCGTCAATCCAATCTTTCAACCGGCGAACACAAGTTGTTTGTGTGCGTTCGTAGGCCAATGGATTGCATACGATGTGATGATTTTATCGCACACATTGACATTTCTCATAAGCATGTGCTCAAGATCTCAGTCAGAAACCTCATCTCTCTTTCATTGTTTTCGATCTCTTTACGGCTCTCTTCGTTTACGTTTGTGTTGTGGGTAGTTGAAACATTTCCTTTTTTAAAGCAATAAAAGTGGAAGAAGATCCTTATCCCATAAGTGATTATTCATATTGGGACCTAAGACAATATTTTCCATATCTTCACATCAGACAAGTGTTTCTTTATTTTCTTTTATAGGCTAGCCCATTGTGTGAAATGATAATGAACAAAAAGGACCCAGGTGAGTACTCTATTCCGTGACAATAAATATAATGATTTATTTATTGATTCATTGTAATTTATTGACGGTGATAAAAATTAATCATCATCGAGGACCTCGGCGCATAGGATTTGAAAATACTCACGTTTACATGGGGTGGATTATTTTTACCTTTTCAAAGGAGATATTTTTAATTCTTAAATGTAAGTGCGTATTTAAGGGTGTTTTGCGGAGATTTTTATTGACACGACAAGCCCCAGATGTTTTTAAGTAAGCCGTTACGGCGCATTATCAATAATCATGCATGTTAGATCTGGAAGGACTGTATACATAATTGCAAGCATACAAGGAAGGAGGCATCGAATCTGGGCATGCGAATACTCACTACGAAGGTGATAAATCATAACCGCTCCAGAGTACAACAGCCAAATATAATACATACTGCAGTGGATGATGAAACAGAAAAATTATAACTTCGATGTAGTACGGGTTCGTCCACCTCGTCTCCACAGCAGAATTTGAATGTTGAGTGTTAACGTGTTGCATCAAATATAAAATATATGTGGGTGCTCACGCTTAATTACTGTGAAACGTTTTCACATAATTACTTCACTAGTTCGGTTTCCCATTTGATTTGACTCTTGGAAAGCAGTGGTTTTCGGGGTGTAATTCAAACCGTGAATTATTCACGGTTGTTCATAAAATAATGTAAATTGCGTTCTCTAACTTCTCACTTGGGCTAGGGAAAATGAGTTTGGTTTTATCTACACTACTTAATTTCAGATTCAATGTTTACAGATGTAAAAAGGGAACCAAATCAAAGCAATAAAATTTCATCAGATTTTACGGTAGGATTACTGAACAAAAATTCCACTGACAGTTTGCAATCAAACAATTGGAACATCAGACGCGGCTGTCGAAAGTAAGTATGGGAAGGCATTGTGAGATGAGAGAACTTGAATGAAATACTTTGATATATAAATATCCTGTTTGCGGCGGTTTAGCTAAACGCAATTTGAAAAGTTTAGCCAAAACTGAGTTTTCCAACGAATCTTTTGTGCAAATAGTCATGCATTAATACATTTCTCTTTTAAAGATCGCTTTTTGGGTATTTATTTGCAAATATCTTTGAACGTTTGCAAATATTTTCGAATGATTGTCAGACGTACAGCACAGTACATAAAAAAACGACGTTTATTTTATGAAAACGTTCTCAGTAGACATGTAGCGATTACAAAATTTGCGATCGCTAAATAACTGCGACAAATATCTATTGTGGTGGATATCTACAATACCAAGCTTGATCGACGCTCCTTAGCTGGTGACTATCACATTCAAGTCGACATTCGCAATAAAGGCCTGATGCACTTCACTCCCAATTGAGTCTTGTCATTATCATCATCATTTTCTGATCTGAAGGATCCACGCAGGGATAAAGCACGCACTTAAGATCTTCAGGCCACTCGATGTTCCGCCATCAACTCTACTTTATGAAAATTTGTTTCTCAGGCGCGACGAAGCTAGTTCTTGAACTTGGTTCAACTAACTTGTCCTGGGTCTTCCAATTGATCACCTTATTGATGGAGTCGCACTTAAGGCACGCCTCGGTAGCCGTGATGATGGGGACATATGGACTATCGAAGCATAGCTCTTGGCGTTCTACAACAGCACGAAGAAATCTTATCTCTGCAGCTTGCATTCGCGATCTTATTCGTTCGTCATTACCCAAATTTCTTGACCATAGGTAAGAGTTGGAACCCATACTAAGTTGAAAACCACTAACTTAGATTTGACTCCAAGTTCTTCCTCTCTGATTACGTCTTAGTCAATCCTACAGGACATTACTCCTTCCATCACTCTTTGAATAGATGCCGAGATACTTGAATTTCTCCAATTGTTTCAATTGGACTCCACTTACATGTCTTGATTGCTTCAGGTGGAATCCAGAAGATAGCATTTAAGATTGAAATATTCACGTCTCTTGTACACTGTGTCTGTCGTTTCAAGTCTAGCCGCAATACTTGCACGTTTAGGAATGATCATCAAATTACTGTCCTTTCGTTTTAAATTCGTGGATCTGAAATGTTCTTGTACCGATTTTATATAAAACTGGAATATACTTTTGGACGTCACTGTTCTCAGCGTAGAAACAGTAATTTTTTTTACTAATGTGGAGAAGAAGAGAAGAAGGTTATGTTTTCACGCATTTTACAAAGATTTGATATTGATGCCAACACCAATTTGTACTCAATAAAGTCTCCACTTCTGTACATAGGATGTTACTTAATGTATGTAACACCAAGGAGTAACACAATAAGAGAAGACTTTGTAACGAGTGGACGTGTGATTTTCATCAGTCGTCCTACGGTCGCACTGTCCAGCATGATGAAGGTACACGCAATTTAATGTACAAAGAACGAGAACTAAAGATAATTCTTATTTAATCAATTGATTAAAGATCCGAATAATTCATTCAGTTTGAAGAATGACTGTCTTGGACAAGCCATTGTACATGACTGAAGACATTTGAATTTGTTCTCCCGTCGAGCGGGCTTGCTGTGTTATTTCATACGTTCTCACTGGTAAGACAATTATTCACTTTTAATACAAACCGTTGTATTTGAGATTAATTATCGAAAATTAACTGCGCTTCATTCGGCTCCATAAATTTGTGTTTCGACATCAGAAAATATGGACGAGAGCTGGTCGGAAGGCCTTGAAATTGGTGGATTATGTCTTGACAAAACGAATTTATTAATTTATTTGCAAAATCGGCGCGAAAAACGTTACATAATCTCTGTTTCCTTTCCCAAGTCAAGTCGGGTTTTCATACACCCAGAAACAGTCAAACAAATAAATCCCCAAACAGCGAATCCAATTATCTTTTACAATTAACTCAACGTTCGAGTATTTGCTAACACTCGGTTAACGAACCCTCAATAGTCTATTACAATGATCGGCAGATGGGATATTTGAGATATGACCAGAAGAAAGCCCAACCTTAGACATGTCTCTTACTTAACAACGGCAATTTTGCCCGCAAGAACCTAGTGGGAACCAGAGCCACGAATGACTCAATAAAACGCATACCACAAGTAAGTTTGTAACTCAATACAAAATTTAAATTAACACACTGATCTTCCATTTGAGATAAACCATTCCTTTCCGTGCAGACACTACGGATACTCGTCTCAAGCTGTGTCTTGATTTTATTGGCTGTGGACAGGGTACATAAATTGATCTATTCTCTGCCCTGGGAATCGGCTTTGTCTCAGATTTATATTAATCTCGATGAAATTCATAATGTTCTTACTCTCGATGCTTAATACAAATTCTTTTTCGATACGGCTGGGATTAAAGATAAATCATCAATTGTTTAATTTTAGAACTGTGTGTCTTGTATTGACATTGATCAATTTTCATGAGGTACTGCTGTTGGTTTTTAACGCAATATATCACTTGGATGAAGAATCATACCCACCACAGAGACACCCAGAATTAGCGGTTGTGATCATTGTTTTGATTAATTGTTCGGATTCTATTTCCGACTTTGTTATATAAGCGCTGTGGGTCTACTTATAGGTTGATGTGCTAGAACAGACATAGTTTGAGGAAATTGATTAACCTTTAACTAAATTTGTGACTGGGATTAAATATTCTGGTAGTTGTCTGTCATTTATTTTTGCAGAGGATCGTTGTGATATGAACATACTTAATTTGTGTTGCATTTTATCTGCTCGTTTATCCGTTCATCTGCTTTCATTTGGGTTTTCAAAATGAGAGATTTTTCATGTATTGATTTCCAGGAGTCTGGACCATAGTTGTTTTAACAGAGCGAAGCACTAGTTGCCAAGTGCGCTAATTTAAATTTTCTTTCTAGGCTTATATTTGCCTGAGTTAGACAAACTTTTTTACTACTTCGCCGATCGCCGAGCTTTTATGTGGCGGAATGATTCTTAGTTGTAAAAGATACACATATTGTGAATTGTCCTGTTCTTGAATAGCGGTAAAAATGTGTACCACGGCGAGTTGGGTATGGGCGATTTTGTTCGTCTTCTCTAACAGTTTGTTTTATTTATTTATTATTATATACAGCACCACATTAAAATAATAACACGAAAGCGCATCTCCTTGCGGAAATGAATGTGGGTGCATGTTTTCACCGGATCCGAATTCCTTCCTCAGCGTAGGTTTTAGTGTGATGAGGCAGATACTTTCTGTTTGACCGGATTATGAATGAACGGATTTGTGACATTGGTGGTAATATATACCGTTATAGCTTCGTCACTCAGCTAATCTCTTTTTGATGCTGTCATACTGGCAGCGCATCAAAAGTAAATAAAGCTCCCTTCACCGTTGAATGTGGATGACCACAGTTCATTCAACATACAGGCAAGAAACGATTTTATTGCTGTATGACTCACTTTCTGGTCGTGAACATTCCCGTTGCGGTGAATTGAGTTAGCCGTTAAGATTAAGCAATTTGCAACCGTTTGCGTTTTTTTTTTTCTGGAAGGAGACCGTAAAACTCACATTGAAGAAGCATGTCTGATTTTTTGTATGTAAAACAACAACAATTTGAACAAAATCCTTTTTTTCTGATAAACGGACAGATTCAGATCCTCTAAAAATAAAGATTTAGAAAAGAGGCTGAGTGTTTAAGATGATCAAAATTCATTGATTCGACGCTGACTGACAAGATTGAAGATTCAACTTGACTTGCACAGAATTGAAGGCGAATAAGAATCGTTTGCGTCCAAATTTCGGTCAATGGACCTGTACTCAAAGACGACTTTAATTGTTTGCTCAATGAGTATGTGACATTTATAAGCCGAAATGCACAATAAAAATTAAATCAGAATACCTTAGAGTAACCGTGCAGAATCAGTTCCAGTTCGTTAGATGTAAGAGCATTTGTTAAGTAAGTAAAGCTAATTTTAAGCAATTTTAACACATGTAAGGAAATAAATTAAAAAAACACAAACAAAAAAGCAACAGCTATATTATTGGCGACCGGTTTTACCTGCAAATTGGTGACGTACATGTTATAATGCTTAAGACAGTGACTAACGTTGTCCAATGGTGGCTGCGGCTTTGACCAAAAACTAACTGAAGAATGTAGGTACATATTCTTTCGAATGAGCATAAAACACAAATAACTTACTACTTAGGGTCCAAACGGTCCTGAAATTATCGGTAGATTTGAATTTTCAGTTGTACAGTAAAGCGGTGACAACACTACAATTGAATACAATTTAACGATGATATAATTTATACATTTATACAAATTTGCTTTTAGTTTTTTGTAGTTAATATAATAATATGGGTGGCGCGACAGCCCGTAGTCTGCCAGGGACGGTTTCAGTAAGGCATACGTAAATCATTTGTATCAGTCGAAATGAAGCGGTCGCGCGCTGTGACTTCACAGGCCGTATATCGTTAATCAGTTCTAGGTAATAATACTCTCTGGCGTTTTGCTGATTATGAACAATTTTTTGTTTTTTTTTTAAATTTAATTCTGAATTTGATTTTTTGGCAAACTGAGGCGACTGTTTGTGCAAGTAATTCATTTGTGTTCATATTGATTCCATATTTTCCCATGACATTTTTTTCAGAACATTCGACTTTTCAAACGTGCGCGTTCATTTTTATATATAAGCTTGGTTTATCATTGTTCCAGCGGCAACTACACGACACCAGCAAACATATTGAATCTGCTAAATGAGCAGACATTTCCAAGGACAAAGGCTAAACGAGCCGCTTCACCACCACCCCATTCCTAGAGGAGCAAACGAATACACGGAATTGAACAGCCTGATGTTACAGATCTACAATTTTCAATAGTATAATTGAAAACATTGTAAACTTTGTACGCATTGGACATCCGTTTGGGCAATAATTTTGAGCCAACCAGTATTTCGCTAGCTTAAGCTTTTAGCATGTAAAACCAATTGTATAGTTCTTGTTCAAATAAAAAATCGAATTGAATTGCTTTTGACAAAACACTGTCGTAAAGTCGACAAAACGCTCAGAACGCTTGAACGCGCCATTGCGATATAGACTTTAATTGCGCCCGTACGTTCTTGTGATTTTTCCTCTCTCTGATTTTTGCCACTAATCCTTAAGAAATGACAGCCTTCACAGTTTGGTGCAGAATGTGCTGGAATAGGGATACTGCGTTACTGTTTGAATTTAATTCAACTTTTTCGTTAATTTTGGGAGATTCCTTATGTAGCGAAATTTAACACAACCAATGTCTGTACAGATTTTAAGAAACACACTAAATGTTTCTGTAGTTTCGTTTTCCCTATAAATTAATTGTGTTGTTCTTCTAGACAACCATAAGGTGTCACAGAATTTCTTTGTTAGTTCAACAAGAAATGTAAAGAAGTCAATCGGCCTCGTGGGACCAATATTCATTCCAGAAGTTATGACAGAATATTCGTGTTGCTATTCTTTCCGAGTTGACATTACATTTCAATATATTTGTCGCTTTTCTCAATCGTAGGTTGAAGCAAATTAGAGACGTTGTCGTATACACCAAACTACCAGTGAATCACTGAAAGTTGCAGAATGTTGTGAAATGCATACTCTTCACTGTAACTACTTTGTTAGACTGATACAAGTTATACATACCAGTTAACTGCTAGGGAACTGTAGACCAAGCTACCAACAGTTTAAATAGTGTTAAATAATCAACCGATAAGATTAGCTACCGTGTATTAGATAATATTTATTCTACCCTTCACCTTTCCGCTCTACAGAATCCCCGATTTATACTCAAAGCACTCAACAACAATCATCGCCGAACCAACAACTCGAAACGTTATCAATGTAAAAACAAATTATTTAAACCCCCCTGACGAAGATTAGTCCTTCCGGCAAAATTTGTTTGCAAAAAAAAAAAAACAATACCTTTCGTAAGAGGTAAGCAAATCCTAAGAGTTCGAGATAATGCCACCAAATAATACCAAACATTTAGGCTTCTCGAATCGTTTCTGATTTGAAAGAAATGTTTGAATTAACCGCAAAAGTGACCCGAACTCTCTTACAAATGTGTTCTCCCGATGTGTGGACTGTGGCTGTTGGCTTGGTATGGTATGCGGGAGAGCCAGCTAGCCAGCCAGTCAAGTAAAAGAGAATGTCTTATCTCACGTGTCTGACGAGAAACTACCTGATGCACTGTGCTATCCACTTCAATACGTACAGATACTCGCTTTTACCTGTATTTCCCATCTGAGACACAATGCAGAGCCGCAGCAGAAGGTAGAGGTAGTGGAACTCTGGTACAGGTAAGAAAGTGTGTTCTCAGCTGTGCTCGAAAATTGCTTGTGTGTGCGTGTTGGAGAAACAAATTGTTTTCGTAGTGCTAGTGCTAGTGCTGGTGCTGGTACTGGTGCTGGTAGACAGTCTTCCCATTAGCCGTCGAAGACAGGCATTTAGTAAGTGCGAGGCGAGTCGAAGAGTAACAACTCTGTTTCATCTGGCGGATTACAATATAACGATTGTTCAAGTGCATGTATTTTAATATCTCTGACCGAATAAGAAAATAAATATATTTAAATGCAACTCTAGTTCTACGGTGGTTAACTTACGGGTGCGCAACAAATGTGTCTTTGGAAATTTGTTCCGGGAAAGTGTGTGCAAAGTTCTATCGATCAGATGCGAAAGTGTCGTTCTGCGGCAGTTAATTCGAATAAAAAAATAATGCAAATGAATGTGTACTCAGTTCAGATACAAATGTTTAAATGAGTTATTTTTAAATTGAAACCGATCACTAACCGCATCCGATTTAGTAGTTTGCTTCTAATTTTTCGAGTACGAATTTCACGAGTACGTTCTATGCTGAAACCAGTTTTTGTGTACAAAATTGACGCAAAGTTCAGAACGTTTTTGTTGTCTTTTCCGTTCGTTCCTTCGGTGTTCGTAAACAGGAGAAGGAGACTGACTAAGCAACGGAAGAGGGCTGTCGAAGACGAAGAGGAGGAGGAAGTAGGTTCAGGGGTTCATTCATCTGTGTATGCTGTTTTGTATTTTGTCTCGTGGATGCTTTATCTACTCTGCTTTAACGCTGTTCCTTCTTTGCTTTGGACTCTTTTAACGGCTGTGAACTGATCGGTCGGACTGATCAAAGTGAAACTGTGGTCGCTGGAAATCATATTTGATCATTCGCCTAATTGGAAGGATACTTGTTTTGGTTTTATATATGTACCTTTATCGGTTTTTTTTCCAACGTACTGTGCTTGTGGTCTCTTGAGATTCAGTTACTTGTGATTTTTCCTCTCGGCTATCTCTCACTTGACACCGACGAAGTTCTCAGATGTGTTTGGGATATGTGCTTCTGATGTGAAAGTGACATACATTTTAGTGTGGAATAAAAGATTCGAATGATCGTGTGGTGGCGTATTGCTGAAAGACAAACAAACGCAACGCGAACCAACAAGAACAAAAGGTAAGTGTTAAGCTTTTAAGAACTATCATCTTTTATTCATTAAGATGTTGTTGTTAATGAATTTTGCTGTTGTTTACGTTGTGCGGTCAACGAAGTTATAATCTTTGGGTTGATTGTTTGTTAGAGTAAAATGTGCTAGGGAGCGGTCTTGTACTTCTCTTGATTGTGCACTGATACGCGATATCGCAAGTGAATGGTAGAACGAAAGGGGGTCAGTTGTCGTCAGAGATTATTTTTGGCGATGAATGTATGACTACAAGTGCAAAACACTTGAAAGACTTTGTTCTTTTTAGTGCAGGGTGAGGAAGTTGAGGTTTTTTTTATCGATAAGTAACCGAACAGAGGAACAAGTTTCAGTTTACTATACATATAAGTTTGTGGCTGACCCTGAGTATCACGGGCGTTGCTTTCTAGTATGCCATATGTATGTTGGACAGAGGTGTTCTAAGCATCCGGATTGTTTGATTCGTGAAACTTCCCAGTCGTTATAGGGTCTAGCTTCTGGCACAATGAAGGAAATTCGTTACCAATAATGAATAGAAATTACATTTTATCCATGAAAAGGAGGAGAATTAATGTTTTCGTTATATAAGGAACCCATCGTAGATACACAAGTCAGCTTTAAGTTTTGTTGTTATATTCAGCTGCTAATCCATGCTAATGAAACAAAATTAGTTCCTTCTCCGCACTGCACCTAAGAATGGTTGATATAAATAACTTGTCTCGTCTTGGTAGATACTAAAATTTGATTAATGATTTAAGCGTTGTTGATAACCGTGTTGAACTTTTTTTTAATGCTGGCGTTTTTCTGTTAATTTCATTTGACCCTACAATTTTTTATTCCCACAAAGGAGTTGAAACGTGTCATTTATTTTTGTTTGAACTGCCATAAGCGCCTGACTATTTCCAAATATTATTAAATCTGCTATCTTGTGAAAATCCATTTTAGAGTAAGCCTCCAAATATTTTTATTTACCTATTTATTCTTTTGTATATTATGCACCCAGGAATATGGCACTTTTAGATATGGTACATACAATGAAGTTACAGAGCTCTTGGACATTCACCTATGTTCACTGTCATAGCAGATTTTTCAGTATATACAGTACATCTTCAAAATTATCTGAACTTCTTGTCTAAGAAAATGCTAAACTGCTGTCGTTTTACATCAATTTGTATCACAGATCATTTCTTCTCAGGTGCACAAGCTATAACACTGACCACCTTATCTCTGCATGCCCGATACATGCAGCAGCAAGCTGCAGCAGTGAGGTGCTAGAATTCTAGAGTAAGCCAATTCAGCTTAAGCGATGGCCTCACCAAAAAAACCGCTGAGGTAATCTGTACAAAGTGTTCTGTTCCTCATTTTCTCGATTGCAAGTCTAGATACTGATGATTTTTTGCATAAGTTGGTTAGCTATGTTCGCATTGGTTGGGAGTTCATCAAATACTCGACCATCCCGACCGTCAAATAGACATAGCGCTCGTTGCTCGCCTTGAGACATGTAACCAGAAATAAACTCTTAACTTTCGTAAGATTTGTTCCGGGGTGGCAAAACTGACAACAAACCAGCTTTTATTGCGTGTTGATCCACGACATCAGTTGTTAAACAGACTGTCATTAGTGTAAAAAATGCTTCGAAATTAAAACCTTTCAAGAAACACCTTTATTACCTAGTTTATTCTAAAAATTCTTTACACCTTTCTCTTGGAATGTACACAAAGCATTTTATATGTGTATACTGACATGTATTATTCACTTCCAAAGGCACATTTGCATAAGTTGGTCTTAAATGCCTGTGGGATTCGTTCAGATGCCTTCTCATCAATAATCTTAAGTTATCAATGAAATGAAAAGCCTATTTATCCATTAAGCAACAATCAGAAGTGTTCTGCATCATCTCTGGTAAACATACTTTACCTTATACATCGGATGACGCTCATGACACAGACTCAGAGCGCGTTTTTTTTTTTTAGCGAGTCTAATCGGCTTGATAGTCGTTTCTTCGATTTTAATTTAGATCGGTGTGTTAGTTTAATGTTTTGTACTGCATCAGTGCATCACGGTTGGCTTGACCTTATCTAGGAAGCATCGCCCTTGCAACGGCAACCTACTTTTTCATTTATTCATTTCATTTCATCAATGGATACATAATTTTTTGACTACATTTAATTATTATTAATTTTGCTAAAAATATTCAATACAATTTCCTTAAACATATTTCTATTCATTTGAAGATCGACTTCATGATAAATTAAGTTAAATAATAATGAACAACGGGTTATGGGTTCGTTTAAACCATAATTCGTTCTATGGTATGGAAAACATAAGAGAACATTCTTATTTCTTAGGCATCTCTCTGGGACATAAAGAGGCATGAGAAGTAGTAAATCCGGGGATTTAATCCTACCATTGAGTATGTCCTTTATGAAAAGAACGCTATGAGTTTGTCTTCGACTTTCTAGAGTTTTTAGATCAATTAACGCACATCTAGACCTATAGTTAGGTAAATCTTCGGACCATCTCAGTTTCCTTAATGCAAATCGCGTGAATCTTTTTTGAATGTTTTCAATCCTGTTGGAAGAATTATGATAATAGGGAAACCAAATAACGCTGCAGTATTCCAGGATGGGGATTACTAATGAAAAATAAAGGGTTTTTAGAGTATAAACATCATTAAATGCTACCGTATTCCTTTTCAAAAAGCCTAGCAAGGAATTTGATTTAGATATTATATAATCCAAATGTGCTGAGAAAGACAGCTTTGAATCGAAAATAACACAAGATCTTTAATTTCACTTACTAATAAAAGTCTCTCGTTACCAAGACTATAATCAAACGAAATTCGAGATAATGAGCGGAAAGCACTAAAAATCTTACACTTGGAAATATTTAACTCCAGATGATTGTACATGCACCATTCAAAAAATGATTTTATGTCTTTTTGAAAATTTAAACAATCCGTAATTGTAGAAATTTGTGAAAATACGGGATGTCATTGACAAAACGATTGAAAAGCAGAGGCCCCAAATGACTACCTTGAGGTAGACCCGACAGAACTTCTATAAAGAAGGATTGTGCGCCTCCAATTTTGACAATCTGATGACGATTAGACAAATAAGATTTTAACCATTCAAGAAATTTAATTTTAAACCCCATTTTTCTCAGCTTTTCAACTAAAAGTCTATGGTGAACTCTATCGAAAGCTTTAACGAAATCTGTATACAGAACATCAACCTGCATTCTATTTTCTAAAGTAGAAATACAAAAATTAGTGAAAAGACATAAATTCGTTGCAGTGGAGCGACCATTAATAAATCCATGCTGTCTTGAAGTTAAAATTTCTTTCGTCGCAAAATTGAGTCTATCAAAAACTAACTTTTCAAATAGTTTAGGAATTGCTGAAAGTTTAGAGATAGGCCTGTAATTTTTAATTAAATGCTTGAGACCACTTTTATAAATTGGAGTAATGGATGATATTTTCCACTCCTCAAGAAAGACGCCACTAAGAAGTGATTCATTGAAAATTATTGTTAATGCTTTAGAAAGCGAATCAGCGCATTTTGATAATAAAAGAGGTGATATCGAATCAACAACTGGCTTAATATTTGAATCAAGCTGAGTTAAACCATTATAGACTTCTTGATCCGAAAGAGAAAATATGTGGAAGCCTATTACCGAAGTAAGACCAGGATACAGGTTTTCCGTATTCGGTATAATGTCAGCATTATAGTTTGACTGAACGAATTTTGCAAAAAGGTTGCATGTAGATTCGGTATCGCAAGCACTTTCACCGTCGAGCTCCATAGAATTTGGAAGAACCGAGCTATAACGTTTTAAGTTTACGAAAACCCAAAAGGATCTAGAATTGTGTTTAATATTCCTTTCAACATTATTTATATATTGAGAGTAAAGAAATCTGCTTAAAAAATCAAATTCTTTTCGCAATTGAATAAAGCGGTTCCTGTCTTCGGATGTGCCAGACTTTTTACATTTCTTTAAAGCTTTGTTTTTGACATTTTCCAAATTCTTAAGTCTCTTATTATACCAAGGAAATTTATAGAATGTTCCCTTTCGTGAAACTGGAACGAATTGTTTAACTCCATTATATAAAATTGTTATGAAATTGGTGTACATTTGATCCAAAGATTTATCTAAAAGTATATAATCCCAATTTATACTGTTAAAATAATTATTTAAAGACATAAGGTTAGCCTTCTTAAAGTTAAAGTAATAAGAGTTATCTGAACTAACAGTTTGAAATTCATAAAATTTAAATACTACATCAACAGCTTTATGATGAATTTGATTTTGTACTAATGGAAAGTCTGACTCAGAGACTGTATAATTGAGATCTCTAAAAACAAATATAAGATCCAGGATCCTATTCAAACAATTTTTTATATTATTAATTTGAATCGGTCCTAATGAGGTAAAGTTGTCAATCAATTCAATTTCCACGTCCTTAGTAACGTTATATGGGATAAGAGATAAACATATCACAAAACCCAAACCACAAACTAAAGTTGTTGGATCAAGTTGTTTACTTACACTTAACTGGGCCCAAAAACCAAACCCAAAAACTAATATCATATGCATGTGCCAACGCATTTGATTTCACGACGCATGCTCCTACACTAAAAAAAGTTATAAATTTCTTGTAAGAAATTAAATGTTAACCCCGAAATTAAGTAGATACTTAAATTGATCTCTCCGAAGCACAGTTGTGGCAACATTTTTTGTATGAAATGAAAGAGGAAAAACACACATTTGCAGCAAAGATTGAAATTCAATTAAATTTGGCAGATGGCCTTAATGATTCTCTCCAACGCACCGACTACCGATTGGTGGTTGGCTCATAATTATACTATCTTCTGAATACATTATTCACAATCAAACTGTGAGATATGCAAGTGCACACATTCGTGCGCAACACACTAGTATGATTGCACGTGTTTTTTTTTTTTTGGATAATTGCACATTAATTTTGAAAGTGGCATTGCCAGTGGTGCTCTCAGCTGGTGGCGCTGAAATAGGGATTGCTGAGTCGGCATGCATTTGCACTAAACGTTCTCAGGGTCGTAATGTGTAAGCGGAACCTAGGTTTGGTATGGCTTCGGCTTCGTCCAGCAAAGCGTACGTACAATCCATATTATGTACTCAGAAATACAAAACAAAAAATGTATTCTTTAACAAATACCCGTTAGTGTGTATTGTGGGCCCGTATCTGACGTCCCGTCTGGTCGGGAACGCACCTATGGATTGCGACCGTACCAAGATTGGTGTCGATTTTATTGTTCTTTCAGTTTGTCAGATTGTAGCTGTATCTGTTCTTCTTTGTAACGCAAAATTAATGTGTAACAATTGGCTAGGGGGAAGAAGAATGTTACACACTTCTTGCAGGAGTTCCGTCAGGTATTTACTTGCGGGGTTTGACTCTTTTAGTCGATTGTGTGAAGTGTCTATTGTCTTGGACGGCCACATGAGTTGCTTTTGTCTGTTGCCAAGAATGCATTTACACAGGTACCTGGCGCCAAGAGTGTAACACATTCCCATTGTCTTGATTTATTGGTTTAGAGGTACGGTTTTATGATCGCTGCCGTGTGTTGGGCATTCGATGAAATTAAAAGGAAAATCTGCGGGATTTTTTATTTAGTACAACAATTTTCTGCAAATATTGTTCATAGTATGGAGGAACTTCCCGGTGGATTTCTTAAATTGTACATGGTTACGTACAAGCTATTTAAAAAAATGACAGAAAGATGAATTATGAATATTTGCTGCTTCGCTTGCTATTGAACAATTTGCAACTTCTACCTAATTCAATGGGGTATGCAAAATTTGAGGTGTTTTCATTATTTTTATGATGTGACACTGGAGATAAAAGTCTCCGACTGGCTTGATTTACTAATTAAGTAGCGTGCACGATTGAACATCTGCTAGATGGAGAGTTTGGGAATGATTTTGTTTGTGAAAAAATGTATCGAAATTGTGGCGATTTAAGATTTTATCTTCGGAAAATTATTTCAGTTGAGATACGAAATGTGTTAAATATTGTTTCCTGGAAATTAAAATTTAATGAGACTTTAGCTTGTAGCCGGTTGTTGCTTGATTGGCAAACTATCTCAGTGCATTAAGTTGATTTACATATAGATCATCCCCAGATATTAAATTATGCTAATTCAAAAGAACGTCTTTAATTTCCTTGTACTGATTCTTAACTTATTCGCGTTGAACTTGTGATGGCTTGTGATGGATAGTTGGACAACTTTTGTAGATGTCATCATGCGTCGCTTGTCGTTATAGTTATTAAATTAATTTGCTTCCGATTGTGTGGCAATCTATAACAGAGTTCTGCAGCAAAGCTTCTTAATCTTACAGGAATTCAGACCGTAGGGACTTTCCCTCGGGATATGATAAATTCTGTCTTTTACCATGTTTTAAATGGGAACCTCATTTGCAGTCATACTAATATGCTGATGCTGAAACGCTGGAGCCACTGAGGGAAATAGGATTGAACATCATCATTTGAATTAGCCAGATATATGATGTAGGCATGAGGAAAATGCTTTACCTTAGGTGGCTCTGAAACCTCCAACAAGAGGTGTCCTTTTGAATTGCTTAGCCGTCAACACTCAAATCGTTCACGCTTGCTCGCTTACAGGACAGGGATACATAGTGCGCCTGAACCTAAAGTCGTATTCTCTTGCCGATGAATCTTCGTGGTCGTTTTAAGTAAGCTGCCTTTAATCCTTAAGACCAGTTGTCCTTCGTCCGGAATCACTTGGGCGTTATACCAGAGATTCGGTCCATCCTCTTCTTCTTCAACCACCAGGCTTGGATTCGAAAAACCTCTCAGCTAAAGAATTGCACTTTAATCAACTAAAGAATATATTGATATCGTCGTACAGCAAACTTTTTCTCTTCGAAGCCATTAGGGATCACCTTTGCCATATTTTGGATGGATGTATACAACAGAAATGTCAGAATGCATTTGAAGAATTTTCTGTGATTTCGTTTGAATATCCTGCTACATTTTCTGATTCTTTGCATTATTTTTGTCAAAAATTAAACACACCTTCGTATTCACATAGACAACCCCTATAGTGACAAACCAAGAAGCACTGATATCTCCTACATTCACTACACCTCTGATTAAACTGCTTAAATAATTCATGAGGCATATATTTAGAAGTGCTTTGTAAAACATCTCAATCGCTCCATGTGATGGAGGTCAGTATACTAACAAACCAAATCCGAATATAGAGAAACGTTGAGCGACCACTTTTTTGTCCAGTGACTCATGGCTACTTAATTTATCCACTGCATGGTAAACCATAGAGGTCTGCTGTCGATTCTTAAGCCAACTGCTTTTTTTTTCTGTTTTCCTTCGCTTGTGCAGCGGTCGTGAGACAACTCTTTAAAAGGATCAGACAAGAAGAAATTGTATTTGTGCTTGTGTGCGTTTCTGCTCCAATCGATCGACGTGGAGTGTAACACCGAATTCGTTTCCAGTTTGTTGTGCCCGCACCCCATTGGCATGACTCAATGAAATAGAATTTTGTAATTTATGCAACCCAGGTTCTGTTTATATGGGTTGAATACCAGTATGATGATATCTAACAAAGTAAACATGAACCGTTTTGAGAAACAAAAACAAACAAAAAATGATTTTAGGGAGATCCAGTCATGACCTTTGGAGCATTGATCTTAGGAATTGTGGATAAAAAGACATACATTTATATTCTATATAGCATGGAATTATTTCGTTAACTAGAATTGAAGATGTGAGGGTTAATGGGGTTGAGAACAGGTATCGACGTAGTGACGATAATTGAAACGATTGCAAGATTTAAACATTATCTTGTTGGTTAAGAATTTGTAAGAACATCAGCAACTCTTATAGTTTCGATGTGCCTGTAAGGTAGTCAGTCGGCCTTACATTGCATGTAGAGTTCTGCAACGACAACATTTTCTGTGCGTGAATATTTTAAAAATAAACATGTTGAAAACAGCACAAATTATGTACAGTTGAGATTCAAATTTGAACCACCCAGACAAGTCCACGGCTTATGTGATTTACTTTTACGTGAATCTGGCTACACGTGAGCATCAATTCCTTCTTGGACATAAAGTAGACTTTCATCTTTCGTTAACACTAAGGCGATGCATTTATTTGATCATCGTTTTAGATCAAGACGCATTTATATATATATAAATGCAAGGTAGACTGTCCTTAACCATTTACTTTGTAATGATTTTTGAAAAAGATGTCGAAACAAAATATCACATCCACTGCAAGTGCAGTCCGAGTCTGGCTGGTTGTAGATATCCACGCTACAATTACCACAACCTGAGAAAACTGCATAGCATAAAAGTCTAGCAGAATAAGTCAGCTAAACCACTTCGTCACAAGAACCAACTGGTTCCAGCAACAGGAGTAAGTCAACGCGTGATAAAACAACACCTTTATAATAATAATAACATAAATGCTGCCCACACTGAATCCAACAATTTCCAAAAGTAACCGTTTAGCCTTTGTGACCAACTTGTTAGCCAACGATATCAGTTTCCTTTGGTTCGGCTAAGTCAATCTTATACCACATTATTCGCAAGAATCATTTTTCCTTGTCAATCAGGCATACCCCGAACTTCGTTTGTTCCATGTAATGCTACAATGCGTGGTGGGCGTAGCCGTCAACAAGTGTCGCCAGCTAGCGTGGTCACTGGCTAACTGCCTCCAGTTGCACACACCCAACTGATATGAGCTTCAATATTAGTCTTCCATTAAATTCTTCTTCATCTCTTGAACATTCTACAGTACTCTCTACAGCCCCTTATTGGGGCTCAGATATGTATGCCGAGGCCGAACGGCCAAAATAAGAACATTTTGCGAAGACTTACTCATGTCTTTGTAAATGAGCAAATGTAACAAATTCCCTTCCATTAGTAAGCATCATAATTTGAATTCAACAGTTTTTCAAATAGCAACACACCTCCAATTTTATCAAATAATTTTGGTTCACTTCGAGCCCAAATTCAATTGTCAACAGCCTGTTCTCACATTTGCGGAATTCACAACTAACCGAATCAGCAAACCCGTGTGAGCGTTGACATCATAATTCACATGTGAATTAGGTTAAAGAAAAACCCGACAAATCTCACATGTGCGCATACTTTTAGCGAAAGCACAAAGTTCAACATATTCACACCCCTCGCTCATTTACACATTCCCCAGTCGATTGATCGGGTTTGCATGAATTTAATTAGGCCACCAAAAGCAAAAACGAAAAATACAAAGACACTCACTCGTCAGTCGTATTCATTCATTACGACAACAAAATCGCAAGCGTTGCAGGATCAAATTAACAGAGTACGAATCGGCAGTGCCGAATTCCATTCACATGGCCACAGGAAACCATTCGATTCATTTTCTTTTTCATATCCGTTTTAAAATTCCATCTGGGCCCACATGTTAAACGCTAGCGTCCCGACTACCTGCGAGGTGGTTTTGCAGAATCAACTGCTTAGTGGGAATAAATTTCGTGAGCCTCTTGGGAGGAGTATCCAAAATGAGTGTAGACGGTAGGCTCACCGAACGTCGTGGATGCATCGTTCGATAAATCATTTATTTGTTTCGCATAGAAATCGAAACGGAAATTCATAATTCATATGAAAAAGGCCAACAGAGAAGGAACGATATACAAAAAAAAAAAACAATTTAAAAGGCGACTATGGTGTAATTCAGGCCCTTTCCGCATCCGGTCGCATCCACGCGAATTAAAATAGCCTCAGTGGGCGCGGGCGATATGATTGTGTGTTCCAATCTCATTAGCCATACAGATCGAGTTGCACACACGTTGTTTTTCGGCTGATATGAATCTATTTGCATATAAAGAACAAATCCAACTCACAATTCCTCATTCATGTCTGCTGCGACTCGATAACTCCGTTCTACGCAATCTGTTTCATTTTCCCACCTCCTCATTAGCATATGCGTAAAAAAGGAAAAACTATTCTCTTGAGATGCAAATATTTGTGATTTAAAAGTATTCACAAATACGAGTAGTTCCTCACATTCATTGGACTCGAAAGAGATTGTGTGGACTGCAGCCACCTGAAGAAAGAAGAAAACACAACAAAAGATGCCCCCTTTTATCTGGCGTGCATCAGTCGGTCAAGAGATTCGTGGCAGAATGAATTATGACATTTTTTCCGTTCGGTAGAAAGTGAAATCTGAAAGATAGCGCCGCACCGCGCTAAGATCACTGAAGGCATGGGCCAGTAAATTTGTTTCTTCTTCGTATCTGCCGGCAGATGTATGCATTTGTGGTTCACAAAATAACTGCGCTTGCTGAAGTTTCATGTTGGGGTTAGATAAAGAGTTGGGTTAAGCGCACAAGTGCTGAGGTTACTAAGTTATGATGTTAAGACATACAATGATGATTTCTATGCTCGTTGTGTACATAAATATGTTTACTTGAACTAAATTCTTGACAAAGTTTACGAGGGGATTTGAGATTGTTCTCTTCTCTTTCTTTGAAGTTATGCCTTGTGGATTGCATTGTTTGTACAAGAAATAGTTTGGAGTTAGAAATATAGGTTTTCTTCACAAGCCGGAGAATGTGTATGATATTACTCTGCATTTTTGTTCTGTGCCCAGACAGTGGAATTTTTTCTAAAAAAAACAACTCTTAGCTGTTGCTTGCTTGCTTGCTTGTTATTTATGTCAATTGATGTTCTGCTCGATGTACTGCTGATGGTATTCGTTACTGTTGATCCCAAGGAAGTCTCTTCTGGATGAAGCCAAACTTTTGCATACGGACCAAAGATCTGACAGACACATTTCGTATCAAAAGTGTGCTCAGTATGCTCTGTATCTTCTCCTCATTGTATTATTCTGTCCCTACCATAGAACATCGAAGACTAATTGGCAGCGTTGGATTGAATCTTAGCATGGGACAGGAACGTCAGCAGAAAGAACGTATGTTCATATAAAATAACCGGGCTTTTGCATTTGAGAAAGGCACATGTCTGCTACGAGAATGTGTCCCAAAATCCGAACTAAGATATCATTTCGGATATCTTAGAACGGATATCGTGATGAACAAATTCTTTAAGGTCATACGATTTCCATTTATATCGATACACATATATGTAAGACGCGTCAAAATTTAATCCAATTTCGATAATCGGATAGACAAGCAATCAGTATCACCATCGTATAAATCAATTCAATACTCGCTGGCTAAGTAATTAAAACCAATTTGCTTGGCCTCTGGTAATCCGCGACTCCGCTTTGTTTACCGGGTTGTGCTAGTGGCGAAACCTTTTATGGCAGAAACAACTCGTTCACTTGCAATTTCATCGATTTTTCACGTCAGATTATTCGAAAAGGAAATACATACATTTGTAGACACTTTGTTTGCTGACAGCAGCGGGATTACTACGCTTTGTGTCCTACAAAGGGGCCTTGTATGCCTTTTGTTGTTTTAAATTAAAGTGACCTAGGCATTTCCTGTTTCTGCATTGCATTGGTATCACTGGCCAGCAGAGACAATTAATCATTCTCATGGGATGACAGTTAAGTATGAGCTCTAGATACTTATCGAATTCATTCAATTTTGATTTTGCAAAACATAACTCAAACTCAAGCCGACACCCGACACCCGACACCTCAATCCAATTACTCAAACATTGATTTGTGGAGTTAAACATAGCATTCAATGGTCGTACACAAAGCGATACTTAATTAATCGAGTGACGATGACCTTCTTGCGATGCACGACGATACTGAGGTGCTCGTATGTATCGTGTATGTATCTCTCCAGTGACGACATCACACTTCGAATGTCTGTCTGCCGAAGCATCTCACCTTTATGTGTTCAACTTCATGTTTAACAAATTAGGAGTAGACCCGGTGCCCGCGCAGCCAGTATCGCCTATTTGACACAGTAACCCTTCGGTAACTGTTGAAGGAATTCGAAAAATCGGCTTTCGCTGCCATTAGAAGTACATGCATCTAGCGACCATTGAACCCAGCGCAAGTCTTGAAGGCAGATCAAATGATCTCACCACGATCGTGATTTTGGAAGTTTTTCAACCTTCAGGCCGAGATCAAATGTGAAAATATACGATAATTGTGGTTAATATGATTGTTATGAGCTGTGTATCTCATTTTTAATAAGCATTGAAAGACTGCTCATTGTTACATATTTCATTGTGTCTATTACTTAGCGAGAGCTCGTTGGCCAGCAATCGCTGGCTGGTTTGGTAAAGTGATAGTCAGGCTGGCTTAGTTCGACCGAAGGTTTTGTGCTGTGAATCTGGGTTATTGCTTACCACTGAAACCACATATGTACGCCGCAAGCTCAATTGCTTTACTTGATTTTTATTATTGTTTAATGAATCGGTTGAGATGATTTCAAGAACAAAGGGTTATTGCGCGATATAAGGGAACGAGGCTATGCCGACAGCTTGGTAAATTATTTCTTCGTCTCCCTTTTCATTGAAGATGTCGATATGTGAACGATTATGAAATTTTTCTGTAAAAGGCGGGGGTTCTTGTTAAAATACACGGCCTTCAGAGCTTAAAGCTGTCAGAAAACGGATTGATTTTTAATCAAGCTGTCAAGCTAGAATAAAATGTACACAAATTCGTATTTTTGTATGGTACACATCTTGTTATTCTTATTATTCAAATAACATGGTTTGTCGCCCGATATTCCAGCATTTGCCACACTCCTTGTTGGTTGTAGGGTGAAGCACATAACGCAACAATTGTTGTGACATCAGTGCCTTTGTTGAGAGGTACTCTACACGCCATTCAGCGACAAAAAGAGGTGTACTAGAGTTCTGCTTATGGCCATAGTTGGAACTGGTAAGAACTAGCAAAAGGTACCGCTTCCTAGTTTCTGACGCATTGATCGACTAAATTTGTCAGCAAGTCTCTTGATGCACCGCCCACGACGAAGCACTCTGATCAACGAGTCTCGTAAGAATTTGAATTCCCCATCGTGAGATAAAAAAGAACCAAATCTTCAATGAAAATTGACTAAGATCTCGTACATAATTTAAGCCCAAATTTCGTGCTAAATTGCATTAATTTGAGGCCTCCAGTTAAGCTAATTTGTGTCTTCCAGGACACCTAATTCTGTTTTTACACGGTAGATTTGTTCCAGAAAAAAACGTATAGGAAAAGACATTGGGAATTCCCCTTAATTTGTGCTATTGAAATTGGCTTTGACCAGTAAATTTGCTTGTAAGCGCAAAAAGGGAATTCCCTTAAATTTGTGATATGAACATACTTCGCAAAAATTTAATTTGACAAACAAATTTAAGCACAAACAATTTTAAATCGTGCTAAATGGAATAAAATCGTGTAAAAATTTAAAAATATTTTATTTTCAAACCGTGTAAAAACCACAACTTTTCCCATTGAATCAAATATTTTTATGTATTTCCAATTTTTGAACCTAGGGTTTTTTTAAATTGATTTATATAAAATAAGCGTGAATAAGCAAATAGAATAATGGAATATGTCACATATCATGATATTCAATAACAAAGCGGAAGTGTACACTGTGTATTCCTGCTCCCAGTCCCTAGTCACCCTGAATCACGCCTATTTCTTCGCTCGACTGTTCAATTCTACTTAAGTCATCTGTGAGCTCCAAAATGTGAGTTGCAAAGGATCCCAACAAAATGCGAAAAGCACTTTTCAACAGCGCTAAACAGTCATGAGTCATTTTTGATCACCCCAAAATAAAAAAGGAGATTTATTTATCGATTAGCATACTTATATGTATTTATTTTTACAAATAAAAGTAATTTTTCAAGAATATTACATTGGAGCCATCTCCGCATATACAATGAGTTGCAATTAATTTCAGTAAACAGCGACTGTTGTAGCAATTAAACTTTTGATAAGGCCGGACTGGGTCGGATGATGACCATCGTAAAACCGCATTGTACTACCAAACAGCTGCACCTTAAAGCTTTTAAAGGTTTTGTGTGCATGCCTTCATTTATTGTGAAGATATTGTTAATTTGCTAATTTTTTTATTAATTGCCTTTTCTTAAAAGAAGTCATTGTGCTCGGTTAGGTGTGTTAATCGATCATTACCCAGGTTTTTACAATAAGTCGCGTCGTGCAGATCTAAGAAGGACGGTGTAATCATTTAAATGCACACACATGTGCACATGCACGTCAAAGTAAAGAGTCAAAATATTTTACATCATTTAAATTGTCAACCAGCCACGATTGGGCGGTCAAAACCAAAGCCAAAACCGAGGGATACTCGTAAAGTGTATCACGGCTTTGGGGTTATGCTAATTTGCCTCTTCTCCCCACACAAACAATTGAATTAGAGAAATGATGACTAAAACCACGTTGCATATGTACACAGTTTAACAATTTTGATGGTCCGTGCATTGAAAAGATAATGGGGTAAGTTAGCAAAATGAGGTTTGTGCAATAATTGTTGAGTGGCATTAAGCGGCATGGTGATGTAAAAGAAAATAAAGAAACAAAAAATGTGTTCAATTGTGGTTGGAACGAGGGCAATGAGGTATGGTTAACAATTTTTCTGATCAAGGTCTTTTTGTGTATCGAATGTTATGAACGAACGCAAACGCACTTCTCATCTTAACCCACATTTTCGCTTTTGTTTTCTCATTTTGCCCTAAGGAATATCAATTTGAACAAAGTTGATATCGATACCCAGGGCACATGGAGTTGAGTGGCATTGTTTTGCATACACGGACAGTTTCAGTGTACGTAATGAGTCAACTAGATATTGACAAGTAAACACCCTGTGGGAACGAAACCAGTTGTATAGTCAAATCAACCTGTGTGCCATATACTGACCAGGTGAATGTGTCATAGTGGTGAAGGCGTTTGTATGAACTTGGTATTGTTTAATTTGTGTACGGATTGTATTCATGCACGTAACATTTAACACTTTTGCTTGATCATTAAGTCACTGTCCCTTGATCAGCTTCAGCATTTGGAGCGAAGTGGTTTTTTAATCATGTCTGCAATTGTTTTGAATCAATTATGCGGCCATACAAAGGACATGGTCAAAGTGGTCAAGGAATTGTGACTTACATACGATCTCATAATGGGACAGTCAGCGTCAAAAACAGTTTTCGCGTGTGTATAACTCTAAAAGTTCGCATTTTTATGAAGTGATTTACATGAATTGGATCTGTGATCTGTGATGATGTTCGTAATCAATTTAAACCGAAATTGTTTGTAGGCGTTGTTTAATGTTGAGAATTAGGTACTTCCTGTAAAATATTTGTACGGCTGAGAATCTTTCAAATGACTTTTTTTGCGAAATATTCTTCCGTTGAATATATTTGTTTGCATCTTTTCCATGTTGACCTTGAAACTATTGAATCACTTCTAAAACTTTTGTTCAATAGTTAGCCTAAAATAATTCGAGCATTTATGATTTTATTTTTAAACACTTAATATATATAATATGGGTGGCGCTACAGCCCATAGAGGGCCAGGGCCTTGCTTTTCAGCAACCACTAGTGTTGTGCGGGCTATAGTTCTTTCACGAGTGGAGGGGACCTACAGTTTTATGCCGACTCCGAACGGCCAAGTTTGAGAAGCTTTTTCTAGACAGGAAATACTCTTTGAGCATTGTCAGTGACTCGAAAGAGGTGGGGTCGTGAAAATTATTTTTTGTCGCTTAGAGCTGGATTCGAACCTGCGACGTCGAGGTTGGGGCCGACGCACATACTTACAACGCCACGGCCCCCCTTTAAACACTTAATGTGATTAATTATTCGTTATCCAATCTGTTCAAATAGTTAAATCTGAGATTGATGTCCTACTTTATGCTTTTTTAAATATATTAAACACGTTCACATATTTTGTTCACATGTGTTATGCAGTGAGGTATTGATCAGTCAAGCATTGATCACTTATGGTATTCATTGAGTGTCCATATTCATGTCAAAGCAAATTTATAGTTCGATGAATTGCGATAATTATTTGTCTTCTATCAATTGCCTAGAGGAAATCGATTATTTTAAAATTAATAATGAGAATTTGGAAGAAGTTTTGTGCAGCAGATTAGATCGAAAGGAGTTATTTTGGTTCTTGCATAATCTAGGTAATAAACTGTCTTCTGTATATAATTACTTCAAATTTAATATCGTATTGAGTTTATGAAATACGACGAAACAAGCACAGCTCGGTGTTAAAAATGAATTGTTTTAGAAGTTAAAATTAAGATTGATGACATGGCAGACGGGTGGGAGAAAAAAAAACATTTAAACATTTATGACAATCAATTCAAGCTTTAAATGAAGCAAATGCGACACTTTTTTGTGTATCCATCACAGAGCAACACCAAGCACTACGTTCTCCAAGCGTAAACTCTCAGTATCGGACTACACAGCAGATATTTTTTGCGACTAAGGATCATCTACTGACGACTTCGTCTTACAGATTACTTCAAATAAACAATATTAATCAACAAACAATTTAAAAACTAACTTTTTAAGCTATATTCGTGGCAAACCAAAATCCATTTCATTAAAAGATCACTGAATGTGTCTATGCACTTCGTAATGGGTTCATTACCATAATTGGTTCTATGCCTTTTTTCAAAGAGTAAGTTTCTGACCCGAAGAGATCATTGTTGAGCGTATATGGTATATTCATGAACAAAAGTAATTCTGGTGAATTTTGTCGCGGATAAACATGGCCGACACGGCTTACGCCTGAAACTTAAGGTTTGCAAGCCAATTATTTTATATATTCGTCATAGTTAGTTCTACAGGAGAACATAGCTTTCGAAAAGCATATCTCTTGAAATTCTTTTAAACTTTTTCTAGTCTAAGTTCCTTTGTATCATATGGAGAATACCAAATGATGGATGTATATTCCAAGAACCAACCCTTGAAAGGTACTTCATTGTTGGCGAAGAATTTTTATCAAGGCAGCCAGACGTAGAGAGCAGCTTTGTATACTTAACTCGGATCAAGAAGTATGAGCCAGGACCCTACATTACCATCATTTACGGATCACGACATATACTCCGGCTCTGACACTCCGAAGTGTTCACATTTCAAAGAAGGCAAGTTACACGATGACGTCGGCGATATGGCGTCAAATCTACATTCTGAACTTAATAGCTCTATATAGTGTGGTAAACCAGCAGTGCTTTTGCCGAATGCATAGTAAAACATGGTATTTTTCTGTCTGGAAAAAATTGTTCACATTAACGTCCAGCTTGAAATTTTTCCTATCTACTTTACGGGCATTTCAGGACCTTTCATAATACACAGTGAAATGGACTTAATGCCCAGCTGTCTATCGTACTTTACTATATTGAGGGTCGCTAAGCGTGGCTATAATTTCAAAACATTTCGTGGCATACACTAGAAATAGAGAAACTGCTGTGTATTGCAAGATTTTCTAATTACAAATAATGCGAAAAAATTTCACTTACACCACACGTCATAATTGAAAACTGACTAATTGGCAATTTGAACTAATACAAATAGTAATTAGTTGATTCCATGCAATTATCATGTCACTTATGTGACTAACACAACTCGCCTACGAGCCACGAGACAGTTTATGGTCGAACTTTTCCATTCGGCCCGCACTCCATTCGCCGATGGTTGTAAGTACATGAGTGATGGCAGGGGAGTGCATATATGAATGTACTCTCGTACTGGTACAGGCCAGTGCGAATGTACACCCGCACCTCTCCCAAAGACCTTGCACATTGTTCATTTGCGCTAAAAGTTGATAAGAGCATTGGTTGTTTTGTTTTCAATTAAAACGCCAACACCAACGTCAACCCGTATCGCTAGCGAAATGTTCGTGTGGAGTGTTTTACAATTTAATTAACTTTGATAGGTATGTACCTGCCTGGTCATGAGAGCTGATTACATATACCATTCTACAATCAACACTACTACTTTTGTTGCTCGTAAGAGGCAAACAAAAAAAAACAGCACAATTTTTCGATGAAATGTTAAAACACCGTCCTTTTAGATACGACATATCATGCTTGCAAAAGTGGTTCGTGTATGGTGGCCCGCCCGCCTGCTGTTGCGGCGATATGTAAAACATCTTTTGACGTTTTAATTAATTGAACTGCGATAATCATCATCAGTGACGAAAACGTGTGGAGGTGACTATTAGAAGAAACGACGCCAATTTTCATTTCGTTTTCGACTTGATAAGCTGTTTTGTGTTTTGTAGAAGTTTTATCTTATCAAGGTCTATCGTTGTGTGTGGCGACTTATTTTTATTTTCTTCTTGTAAAGAAAGCAAAAATTCCCTCAAAATGCAATCTCTGCTTGGAATTCATTGTGATGTGTTGTCGTTCACAACAAATGACTCATCGCTTGTTGAATATGTCACTAAGTGCAGCGGCAGATAATGGTTGATTATCTAAATTGTTCTAAGAAAACAAAGCGTTTTCAAGAGCGACGAATGCTTCGTGTTACTTACCTGGGTGACTTTGACTGAACGATACGAATCCGAAATGGAGTAGTGATAAATTCAGACCGCAGTGCAACTTAAATCAATTTTGCAGCCAATTTCATCATAATTAGAATAGTTTTCTAGGGAAGTAGATTAAGTTTGTTAGCATTCGGCTCCGAGTCTATGGGACAACGCGTCTTGTTTCTAAAGTAATCGGTAGTGCTATATGTACTATTGCTATGTAATGATTAGCACGCACATTCAATTGGTGCTGTGAAAATAAGAGTTGTGGCCGTGATCGAAGTAGGGACATTTGGGATACACTGCATTCATTCTCTTCTTCAAGACGGACACAATTAATAGTATATTTGAATAATTTGAAAGCAATATGATACAAATTCATTTAAGTGCTTATGAGTGATGATCAGTCATCGAGGCATACAGAATGTCTCCCAGTGTTCTATTTCAAAAATGATAAAATGCAGGATGCAGAGGAAGCGGAGACTATTGTTCATCGCCAAGGACTCTGTTTATGGCGAGACAGTTGTATAAGTTACTGCTCGATTCTTTGAACGTTACAATTTCATTCAAGACATCTGATAGCAAACTTCTCGGTTTTAGTAAGGAGCCTTTAGGAGATTTTTGTATATAACAAACCATAAAATATGAGTACATTTTCTGACCTGAGATACTTGGATGTCCTCGGCAGAACCATGCTGCTGTTGATGGTGGTTAAGAAAGACTAATTGAAATTCTCCGCAAAAATACCAACTCGTGAAGTACATCACACGTGGTCTCTTGGATTCATTGACGTAATAAGCTACAGCTGCGACTCAACAGCTGACTTCTGTTCTCTGCCCAGGTGTGCTGTGTATCAGGTCACTATTCACGAGGTGAGCGTTTAAGCGCCACAGTAATTATGTTTATGTATGTACTTAGTGTCGCACGACAAGGAAGTAAACACCTTAACAAGAAAAATGCAGTGGAATCGGTTAGCAGAAAAAGAACTGCACGTACAATGACTCCTAGACAAAGACATTTGGTTCTCCCCATTGATTGGCGTTTTAAATATGCCTTGAATGCATACATACACTTAAATGAGATATATTAGGAGGGAAATGAAATCATTGTGAAGCAGCTCATCAGGTAATGTGTGACGGCACTGATAAAAATTAAATCATCTTGCACTGCCCTTGAAGCAAAAAGCATACATTACTTAGTTACAAGCGCTATTACTGTCGTTGTTTAACCAGTCTCGCTTAAATACTGCAATCAGAAATCTACATTCTTGGTCTAAGCTGACACAGCACGAGATGTAAGGGTAAGGAATTTCCATATAAACCGACACATGATTTAATTCGAACCAGGCTTCGGAGGTGATTCTAAAAAAAAAAATTCCAAGTACTAAGCTGTTGTCAGGGTTCGGTAGCAACGACTTTTTTTCTGCGACTAGCTTTGATTTAATGCGATTTAAACAGGAAACACTCCCACAGACTTTTCAATGTCAGCCGATCTGTGTAGGAAATACCGGTGTTTTATTGAAACCACCACATGCGCTGAGATAATAAGTAATTTAAAAAAAACTAAATTGGAATCAAGAACATCGCCCATCACAAACAGTTACAGCCGCTTAATGATCATGTTTAAAAAAAATACGATTAATTGCTTCATTTCGGCACATACTCGTGCAATCCTCTGTGATTTCAGCTTATTTCGCCTTCAAAAACCGGCTCTTCCACTTGCTTGTGCCTCTATTTAACATGAAACGTACATACATTGCAAGCAACAATAAATTGTTAACGATAAGTGACTGCGTGACCAATTATAACAATGTCGTCAGCACATGGATTTCACTTGGTGCTGGATTTAAGAATCGTTCTTCCCTCCAATGCGCATCGAACTGAGGTAAATGGTCGCAGAAGTGAGTATTCGTCTGTTCACACAATTGCTACACGTGGAAAGTAAATCGTCAACACAGCGTCATCTCATATTTCCTAAGGAAAATACTTAAATCATCATCGGATTTGGGTCAAAACGATATCCGAACGCACAAAGTCCATACAAATGCCGCTTGGTCAAGATGAAGATCAAAGGAGTTCCTTGTTGCGATGGTTTCAATTTCGTATTCAATTGGTGTATTTAACCTCAATTTAATATCGCCCGAAAAAAAAAGAGAAAAACACGTAATTCAATTCAGTTTGGTTCGTGATTCTGAGCAAATGACAGTAAAATTGACTTTTTATGGTCTCTTCGCTTATTTAGACGCACTTGAATGGCGTGGACCCAGTTTGAGTGCATTAACCACTTACAAGCAGGTCGATGACAGAACGGTCTTTATCTTTGCTTGCTTCTTGTTTTTTTCCTCTCAAAAATCTCAACGTGTGTAGTTGGATACATACAATATTTGTCTATTTCTGGAAGTGCTTAATTGCCGCCGAAAAAGATTTCCGCCAAAAGAATTCGTTAGCTTGTAGCAGGTATCTTTTTCTGTAATACGATCAACTGTTCATAGCAAGTAGCAAGATTCTGATTGTCATCATCAACGTCAACCTAAACATTTGTCTTTGTGTTCTCTTAGCCAGAAATCTGTGTGCGGGATGAGAGACAGACTCTTCGTCAGGCAGAGGAACAGATAGATAGGTGAGGACAATGAGAACGGTAACTAAATCCCCCTTCGGTGTGTGGACTTAGTTTATTAACTGCACGGCGGCATGTCAGATATGATACTTCGTCTTAACGATTATGGCATATCATATGTTTTCTTGTTGGCCGCCATCTCCTTCTCGTTCTCTTCTCATTCTGTTTGCTTTTCGGCGGGAGGAGATAATAAGTGTGACAATGACACAGAAATCTGATAAAACGGTACGTCTTCTTAGCCGGAGCGGTCTTTAATGGTTCGAAAAAGCTTGAGCAGCTGCCCCGAACCGGCAAGTATTAATGGTTGTAATTAACACTGTGCCGCTGACAATCAGGCCTCCTACTTCGTTTCGGTTCCCTTTGGTTAGACAGCGCAACTTCACCGTCATATGTACATCCACAGACTGGAAGTTTGTTAGGCCGGTATATCGTTCACGACATGTACGTACATACATATGTATCTTGAACGAGAAAAAAAAAACTGAAAAAGAACATTCTCATTCCGCGCACGGCATTTGTGGGTTTTAGGGTTTTTTCTTGTCGATTAGTGTGTGTGTGAGGAGAAAATGTCTTAAGTTTAGAATTGGTGTTAGGCAAACAGTGGTAGCAGTGCCACTGCACGCAATCGGAGCTTATTAGTATGCAGTACTTGAAGATAAGAGATTGCGTTGAACAATGCACTAAACTCATTCCCATGGAATTGGATTTGGATGTTTGTGGTTTTGAATTTTTAACTTTAACTTTAACGGGCATTGCACATTTTGCGTTTGAATGGAGCTCGAGACGGGCTTAAGTGGATCCAGATACTTAATTAGTCGGCAAGTTGAAAACCTTTTTGTGATTTATTTTCTTTTATTTCTGTGAACTTCGTGAACGGTATATGTAATTTGACTGGATTAAGTTTACATTACCACACAGTTATTTTCCCACTCGACTTTGACTATGATAGAAAACGCCATGAATGTGTTTTTAACGCAGCGTTTCCTCTCTGATGAATTTAAATCACCTATCGAAGGTTTTGGGAAATTCAAATATCTGGTGTGCTCTTTTTTCACGGTACTTTACGTACATTTGTATAACAAAGCGAGGTTGAAGTCATTGTGCTGATGACTGGCCGCGGTCAATTGGTCTGGGAAATGAACTGAGCTAATGGATAGACGTGCAGTAGTCGCTTCTCACGTGTGTCCTGATGAAACCGGTGTGTTGTACCTGCACTTGTAAAAAGTCCTCGTAATATGGAATCTGTATTTATTTTGAAAGTGTCTCCTTCCGCAATCTTTAATTTATCTTTCAATTTAAGCTCTTCAAAATTGGCGGACATGAGAAGACCTCCCCGTCCGACCCTTTTCTTTGGATTGATTCCTTTTTTTAATTTACGCGTGCTCAAGGTGTTAAACCCTTAGTTGTCCGGGATAAAGACACAGTGCAGCCGAAGGTATAGAGAGGGGGAGAGAGAGAGGAGAGGTACCTGTGCTTATTTGTTTGAATATCTGAGGATTGTAGTCTATGGGAAAAAATTGGACTGGGAAGAGCATTCAAAATGAGTCTCTTAATTTCACTGTGCATACGAAAACAGACATAAGGGTAAGCTGATGGGCTTTACTGACGGGACATGTATGGATAAATTCAAGAAGAGGAGAAATGCAGTTGACTAGAACGCTCGTTTGTTAAAATAGCTATAAAACACGGACAAGGAGAAAAAGGTACGACGATGTTCCAGCGAATCTAATGAACCTGCGATATTGTTGTTTCATCGCTCACATTTGGATTCCATTTAGTAGGTGCAGGGTCGCCTTAGGGGCGCCAAACCAGATATGAGTGTTGTACTCAAGCTTAGGGCGAATTTACGCCCGTGGCGTTATGCGTATGTGCGTCGACCCCAAACTCGACGTCGTAGATTCGTTGCACAGTCCCACCTCTTTCGAGTCACTGCAATGCTCAGAGGCAATGCTTCCTGTCTAGAAAAAGCATCGCAAACTTCGTCGTTGGGAGTTGGCATGAAAGTCTTCCACTCGTGAGAGAACAATAGCACGCACAACACTAGTGGTTGCTGAGAAGCTTGGCCCTGGCCCTCTAAATATTTCGCAACAACATGACGACCACGTATGGTGGCGATCGGGATCGTTCCAACTAAGTATTGTGTTTTTAGGCAATGTGGCTTTTTGGGCAATGTGGATTATTAGTAAATGCACGCGTATTGGGTGCATCTTACTTCTAAACAGTAATTGACTGACTGGTATTTATATACCTAAAGAAGTTACATTTATATTTATACATTATAACAGGAGGTGACGCTAGACTCCCGTCCGTTCCTCGTCCCTTTATCTTCGGCTAAAGTCATTGGGACATAAAACCACTCTTTAGCATGCGTGTCGATGTGTAATTTCGTCTACGAGTGTTCTACGAGTGAAGGCTTGGTACTAATAACTAATCTCTACTTACTTTTCATGAAATCGTGCATTGGTGATTGTGGCGATAATCGGCTCCTACATTCTGCATAAGAAAATTGTTTCCCTATTATCAGTCGTAATATTAGAAAATAGATTTCAGAGTTAACCGTTAGTAAACCAGACTTAACAATATATGACCTTACTGACATAAGTTTGAAAAACTGGAAGCGTTGATGACAGCCTTGTCGTTCATTGTATTATAAACCCACACACAATTTTGTATCAGTTGTTTGTAAAGTGTATGTTGGATGGACAGTCAGAACCTAAAAATCTGTCATTTCCGCTCTGTGGCTTTTGATGAAGTTATTTTCGCGTAAGCGGAAACCTGCGTAACGTACTTTCCCAATCTGCGATAATTTTTCATATTTTCTTCAGAACAAGAGCGAGAGATTCAGCTCCGCTCTGTGGTCTCTGATAAAGTTTTTTCCGCGTAGACATAACCGACACGCAACGTTCTTTGGTATTGTAGACTGCCTCTGGCAAGTATTGTAGTTTTTGATATGATTCATTCAGTTATAGGAACAAAATCAGACTTGTTTAGCTAAGTATTGAGAACTTAAATTGTACTCATCGTTTAATACTAGCTAAAATCTCTGTCTCCATTATCTAAAGCGTTGTTATTCTCCATTCTGCTTTTGTACTATATTTGCTACTTCAGGAGATGATTCAATTGCTAATTCTATGAAGTATTACAATTTACAACAATTTACGAAGATTATGTTATTTTCGAAATATGGTTACTTTTTCATAGAATGACCGGAACAAAACCAAAATTCATACCTGTTTTGCTTACTGTTCCTGCTTTTTTCCTTCATGCATTATCCAAAAGTACAAGAAGAGCATCTTGAATTCTGTTCTGGTCCAGATTATGTAGAGTTCTATTAAAACTAACTTTATACTTACTTACTTGTCAGGCTAGCGACCAATGGGGGGTCCTAGCCTGAGCAAATGCTACCTTCTATCGTTGACGGTCCTAAGCACGCTGGTTCCAGTCATTAAGAAAAAGCGGTCTTAAATGCGTGATCACAATACCGAAGGTTCAGTCTTCTTCTCCTTATCGATCTCGATATCGAAAGTTCGACCTTGCTCTCCTTTTCGAACCAAGAGGCTCGGATCTTTTAGTTGGAGCCTTGGTGTCTATGCGTATTTTTGGCTTCCAGACTACATCCCTATCCTTGTACAGCTCTTAGAGTTCGCGGTTGTGTCGTCTCCTCCATTCACCTTCCTCGCAGACGGGATCATATATCCGAAGTAGAATTTTTCTTTCGAAGTCACCAAGAATCAGTTTTTCAGTTTAATTTTGCGTCCAGCTTGGGCTCCATGGATAGGACCGGCTGAATAAGAGTTTTGAAGAACATGATCTTGGACCTTCGAGTCAGAAGTTTTGAGTTCAGTTGTTTGGACAAACGAAAGCATATGTGGCCAAGGGCGATTCTACGTCGAATATCCCCTGTGAAGTCAATTGTGGTGGAAGTAAAACTCCATTGCGATATTTTTGCCTAGGCGGTGTGTGGCGGAACACTTCTTGAGCAACAGCCTATACTTTGTTTTGTCCTCATTGACCTTAAGACCAGCTCGTCTCGCCTATTCTTCGTTGATATTGTCGATGTCATCTGCATATCCCAACAGCTGACTGAAGATAGTTTCTTCTGCGTTTAGTTGTGCCCCTCGCACTATCCTCTCTACCAAATTGAAGAATTAACAGGACAACGTATCTCTTTTTCGAAATCCGGTGCAGGCTTTAAAAGGCTCAGAGCTCTGCGAGTCGAACTGCACACAACCGATTCCATTTTGCTGAGATCCCGAATTCGGCCATCGCTTCGAATAATTCCTTGCAATGAATACTGTCGTATCGATGAAAAGACGATGAGCATCGATTTGAAACTCGCAGGTCATCTCCATGAATTGCCTTAGTGTGAAGATTTGGTGTATATCGATTTGCCGGAAGCCGCACTGATACGTCACGATTACTGCGGTGCGAAATAGCTTTAGACTTTATAAAAAACTGGTATTTTGTGTTTGTCCCTAGGCTCTTTGGTATCCTTGAGCTGGAAGTTTGCGAGGGACTTCCTCTTCCGGCGTAGAAGGATTGGCCAGGCTGGATATTGAAACAGCTTGAACGATTTGTGATCAGAATGCTCGAGCTTGGTGTCAAAGCCAAGTCGCAGTTAGCAACTCATCCAACTCTCAACTATAGTCAAATGACCGAAAGAATAAGATCACGAATACAAGCTTCGGAAATGAGATTTCCTCGTGTGGCAGTACGCGAGGAACTCGAGTCGGGGAGATACTTCTCCGAACGGAGGGAGAATGTTTATGCTTTATGCTTTAAACAAGTGGCACGTCTTGGCCATGGCATCCCTTAAAGTCGACTTCATAAGGAAGGCGATCCCTTGTTAGACGCTGGGCAAGGTGGTTAGACCATGGTATGACCATAAGTACCATAAGTACTTTCTTTAGTTACGCTTATTTCCACCACATACTAAGTATTTAATTTCAAATATGTTCCGAATATATACAGCTTTTTCTTCAAATTTGATTTCAAGTTGCCCTTAAGAGTTCACGTTACGCCTCAACCGTACATACAAGAGCGAGTGTAACATACCCTTCTTGTTAAGCAACTTTTGCAAACTGAAATGTGAACTTAAAGCGTTACGTTAAGACCTTGCGAGGCTACAGTGTTAAATGTTTTTGTTTATTTCTTTTCATTAAAAGACAATACATGATCGCCAACTTGACCTTATGCCGGCCTTCACTCAGTAACCGATTTCTTGAACTTCAACCCAACTTCTGCAGAATAATACAAGCATGTGAACTTTAAGCAATCTCGTAAGTTGCAGACTAGTTCCTGAACAGTATGCAAAACGAAGTTACAACGTACTCGTGACACGTACAGCTCCTGTGATCGTGTCGCATTCGACAGAAAATTGAAAAACCAAAAAAAAAGAAGAAATGAAAAACGAAAAATAAGACACACTCTGAAATGAAATCTTATACCCACGAAACATTCTACATAAAAATAAAATGCTGAAAAAGAAGGTGAAAATCATTAGAGGAAAACCTCTGCCATTCACAGCACAGACTTTCCTCACCTTTCCCTCCAAGCCTAGTGTCGCTATTGGGATAGATGCGATCGTGTCTACCCGCAGCTAACTCGTTTTTCTGCTGACATTTTTGTTTTATTTCAACGATATGTTTTTGTTTTTTTTTTTTTTTGTTTTCCTTTCTTTTTTTATTAACAGAAATGTATCTTACGAGTACAGATACATGTGCATGGGGGGCTTTGTCTATATACACAGCTCTCTTCTGTTTGTTTTGTTTCGTGTGTTGATCTACCTTCATCGTCAGCACAATGATCTAGGTTTTGTTTTACATTTTTTTTCTGCCCAGGCTTACAGTCGTTTGGGGAGTTGAATTCGTTGTGTTTTTTTGTTCGTTTTTTTCGCTATAACAAACCTATTTTGACTGCTGAGAGACACCAGTGCGACTCAGGACTAAAACGACGCCAGTATGCATCGAATCCATTGGATGAGATAAACAACAACAAAAGCTGCAAAGGGGAAGACAGTGGGTGCTTGTTGGTATTGGGCACTCGAAGCCATCTGGACAAAGAATGAATCTTGATGTCATGTGTAGGTACTCTGGAGTGCCTTCTGGAGTGATCTCTGTCTGTGGGAGCTTTACGATAATTTATTTATTCTTAAAGAAATCGAGTTTGTGTACAGTGAGGAAAGAGTATCACTTTTGATTGTCATTTGTTCAATTGAAGTTCATTTTCATTTAACTGGACGATGAACTTTCATTTGATTTTCTTGAAAATTAATCGAGTGTACGATATGTTGCTTTGACTTTAATTTAAATCGAGTTCAAGGGAAGTGTCACTTTGAATTGTGAAGGGGTATAATAAATGGTATTTCATGAAGATCTTGTCAAGATTAAACAAGGGTTACGAACCATGTCATACTAGTAAGCACATTCGTAGAATGTCAACTGGCTGGAAGGCTGAAGGAGCTTAGATATAGGATCAACGAGATCTACGGTAGGCTTTTACAGTTTTTCTCCTGGAACAATTATCTTCATTCTACGACCATCTCTGTCCCCAACGGTTGTCGCTTATATCTAAGTACGTACAAATGAAGCGAATTGATTGTTGAATGTGTTCTTGCATTCTAATTCTTCGCCCAAAGAGCAAGGCAGTGCTGTCATCAGCGGTAAAATAACTTCGATTAGACGTCGCAGACGAGGGATGTTTCGCTCTTTTTAGTGAAAGGCTGAACAAAACCTGTTTTCCATCTACTCCAACAGTGAACGAAATGCAGGATAGGCCAAGAACTAACGCAGTGATTTTGCCAACAAAAAACTGAAGAGATACTCTAGTATTAGAAAAATATTTAGTCGCAACGGAATAATGCCCACTTCTGTTTGCAAAGTTACCATTTCTGTAGGTCCACGGAAGCATTTTAATAGGTGTGTCAAACCTTCAATACCTTATAAATGATCATGTTAATCTGCAGAAACTGCCGACTACCTAACCCAGATGTTAGACTTCAATATTAAATATAAAACTAAGATATAGAGTAGTCTCAACAATACTACTGATCTAAAACCGGTGGTGGAGTGGGACCGGGTATTTAGTTGAAAATAAAACAAAATTGACACATGCCATCATGCGGAACAGTTACGGCCCAAAAAGGAACTTAAAAGGATCTAGGGTCATCCTATGTGGTGGCCCGTGGCGTTGTGGGTATGTGCGTCGACCCCAACCTCGACGTCGTTGGTTCGATTCCAGCTCTGAGCGACACAAATAATTTTCACGACCCCACCTCTTTCGAGTTACTGACAATGCTCAAAGAGTATTTCCTGTCTAGAAAAAGCTTCTCAAATCTGGCCGTTCGGATTCGGCATAAAACTGTAGGTCCCTTCCACTCGTGTGAGAACAATACCACGCACAACACGAGTGGTTGCTGAGAAGCTAGGCCCTGGCCCTCTATGGGCTGTAGCGCCACCCATAGTAGTAGTAGTAGGGTCATCCTATGTTTAGGCAGGAAAAAAACTGAGTCTTGTCGGGACAATGCGCAATGTGTAGGTTTTGGTTACCATACAACGATTTCTTTAGCAGATGCATGGACAAAGACGAAGAAGAAAACGCACTAACTGTCCTGCATTGGCCTTCATAAGGAAACAAACCCTGGGAGAATACCACTTCAATAAATCAGCGGACTTATCCGAAAAGGATGTCAAATGAAAAAACTAAATTGTTTAAAGACTAGAGGACAGTAACCGGCTCAGTAACAACACAATGGATCCTTGGGTCTAAGTGAATCCATCGCTGATGATGTAAGCCACATTACCTTACCTAACTTATGCAGATGATGCTAGTCCAGTCAATGACTTGAGAGAACTGAACCCATGAATTATGATGGGGGATTGAACCCAGCACTCAATCAGGGGTTGACGCACCTCACCACAGTGAAATCTTCTGTCATCTTTAAACCGTTTGTAAATTACTAGAATTATCATTGAACAAATCAAATACATTCGGCAATTTATTGAACACCCCCCTTCAGCCCAGTCGCCACTCGAACAACTTTCACTAAATAAATCACGATACTTCTCTCACCATCTCACTCCATCTGCTCCAGATTTATTATTCAATCCTACAGTTGTTCAGTTAAACAGTTCAACCAAAGGCAATTCAACTGACAGTCATTGACCACTTTCCGCGTAAATTTCACTTCACCAATCTAAAATTAACCCACAACTAACCGTCGCGATAGTTATGAGCTAAAAATATCATAAGCCCATCCACGAAAAACCGGATTCCCAGTTGCATCTTAAATCTCCCAAGAGCACATTACGATCTCGGTTGACATATGCAAAGAAACACAAAAAACAACCGCTGACCACAGATACAAGTATCTCTGTGACTGCTGTTCAACATCAGCATCTTCGAGTTTCTGTCTTTTATTGGATAAAAACTTTTAATTTAAACTTTAAATCGACAACGAACAATGAAATGTTTTTGTTTTCTTCCCGGCATCGTGGTCTTGCCATCGGACACAAGTATTTCTCGTTAAGTGCCTTTCCGGGTGATAAAGTTTCGCTTTCAGTTCGATGATCGACGAAGAGTGCGAGACCCCTGGTTGCTGGATGTGCTGTTGGGTAACGCAATCATTCTGTTGCCATTTACATTCGGGCACTTTTGTTTCGAGAGAGTTTTCCCCCAGGTTCATCCAGAAAACCTATCAAAGGCATATCAAGGTGAACTGAAGATTAATGAGTCGCTCTAAGGAGAGATGACCTTATAGTGGGCGATCGCAGCTGCTGCCACTCGCCCGATCTCCGATCCATTCGGCGAACTTGTGTGCTTATGTGTTCGAGTATCTACGAATCTTTGCTCTAAGAATACTGACGCGCTCAACTTTCACTTTCCGGTTCAGAGATCGCTTTTTAAAGTTGTTTGTGGAATTTTTTTTTCTCATATTAACTTCATTTAGACTAAATTAATTCCAACATTTTTTCTTGAGTGGAAGGCGTTCAGAACGAGCCCATCTTGGCCATGCCCTGAGTGAAACTCTGGAGCCAGCCCAAAATGTTAAAAGTCGGACAAGCGTCTCTCTGTTTGTCTGTTTTGGTTGTTTTGTCTGTTTTCACTTGTGATTGCGCATGTGAAAGTGAATTTTATAACTTTCTGGATTCTGAGTCGATCGGGGGTTGTGAGATTGACATGGAATTTTTGATCTTGAGTCTGTAGTTGCGGTCTGTGTTGTGCATGCAACTCTGACGTGTGTGGGTTGAACAGTTTCAACATTACATTGCATTGCTGTATGCTTTTGCCTTGGCTTTAATTCTTCAGATAGCGATCAATATTTTGCAATAATGAGGTATTATTGACTGAATGTGGGTGTCTGTCTTGGCTGGAAATTCCTTGTGTATCACAAGATAAATGGTCAAGGAAACGTTCGGTTTCAGTTTGCTGTAATGTAAGACTGCAGAAAGGCCCTCACTTCCGAGTGGTGGTTGGTGTGGTTTTTTCGATATAAAATTGTAAGCTAGGTAAATGTACGATTGAATGGGGGAGCTTGTGTCCATTTAGTCAGAATAGAATAGCAGTGGATGGTAGATTGATCTTCTATTGTACAATTGTGTGGCCGGTATTTGCGTCAACAGTATTGTCACGTGAATGTGATAGACAGTAAAAATGGAATGGTAGGAAAAGGTGGCTGAGGCACACACAGCATAGAACTTTTTGCGTAGTCATTGCGCAGACTAAAACTATCTATTATTTTACTGAGGAGTTGATGAAAAAAATGATGACCTACTGATAACTACATTCAATTAAAGAAGTGCTGTCAAAGACAAAAGTGTCCCGTTCTGGTTAAGGCCAGGGTGATGACCATGAGATTCGTTAAGGTTTTGCTGCCTGTTTATTCGATACATTTTCAGTAAGGCCGTGAAGCCAAACTATGCAGATAGTATTTAGGTGTGGAATGATTTTATGGTCATACCGGACAGATGAACCCTACGTATTCTTCACCTCTTCGGTATACAGGCTAATTTCTACAAGGTTTCTTTAACAACAGAATTCATATTCTGAATTTATTAACCTGCTTCGAATTCCTTAAGAAGTTACCTGACAATCTAACAATCTATTCATGTCAACATGGTCATAGCCGTTCGTAGCACTGCTTTTTGAATAACACTGATTTGATTTGGGGACATGACAGATGCACTTGACATGAAGTAAATAAATAACTTTAAAATAAACTCTAAGCGAAATCTAAACTAAAAAACTTACATTTTTTGCTTTGTCAAAAACTTACTGTAAACCTAGCCCATAAAACCATGAAGTTGAAACTATTTACCTGGAACTGGCTAATAGGAACTGAAACGCACTGCAATGTAGCAGATTAACCGGTTTTTTAGGGCTTTCGACCTTTGCTAGACATTATATCGAGAAAATGAGGCTGGCTAGTGATTGGTGCACAATAATTAAGGATCCTCAAAATCGACCGATAATGGTGATCAGTTCTGGTAGAGAGTCATCCTCCAAAATGTGAAACAAGTGTAATTGTACAAGTGTAATTGACGGCCCTAACGAGCGATGGCACTCTCAAATAGACTTCATCCAACTACAAACATTTTTTCCCTTATACACATGTACGTACAGAAACCAAAAAAAGGTGAAAGAGAAAAATCCAGTCGGATTCATGTCAATGACCTAATGTACCCGGTAGTCCAAATGCCTGAAGAGTGATAATTGTAATTCGTTCACATTACACAATAATTACCATCACGAACCAGACGATATGACTTTCTCACCCAAAAAGAACGTTCTAAATACAAGTGTTGTTAACTGTGAGCGTGACCTCACACTTTCTAGGGTCACAATGCCATGGCCATACACCAAGAAACGAACAAGGGCACCATCACTAAACAATGCTGCATTCTAACACATAAACTCTGCGTAAGTGTGTATTTCAAAACTAGATCACAAACTACTCTGGGTTTGACCTTACTTGCGATAATGTGGAGAAAATATAAAAATAGGCCAACAATAAAAAAAACGATATACGAGTGTAACTGTTAAACAATTTCCCAAACAATACTTTTCTTGTATCGCCGCCGACGGTCGTTTAGCCGTTTGGTCGGTCGGTCATTCCATGCCCTTTACACCTGCAGTCGTTGGAAATTCACACTTTTGAATGTGGATACGCACTTACTCAAGATTGTTTCTGACACGTGATTGTATCGGTTTATTGTGGCAGTATATCGTCTCGGTTGTCGATTGCTTTTGACATCCACCCTCGAGATCATTTGAATACACACCGCATCGCGTCGTCAACAGTTTCCCTGTCGAGCACCGTTCCGAATGATGATAGACCGCTCTGATGCAGTTGTTATGGAACGTACGAACAGAATATCGTATACCATTCGTCATCTTTCACTTCGACTCCCAGTGACAAGCCGCCATTCATGTCCGATTGACAAATGTCATGCATTCAAAGTCAAATTTTAACCGCCTGGAGTGGGAGGAATGGAAGGGATGCCAAAAGGCACGCCGCCACTGAGTGACGCTGCAGTTAGAGGCGAACTGTATCTGGAACTGCAGGACAACACAACAAAAGACCTTTGATCGAAAGTACCGTTCAACCGTAGTTTGCATAAAACAATCGTTTGTCGTGAGTGGGTCACGAAGTGTGTAAGGAAATTGTTTTGGCATTTCGAACACGACGTCCCTCAATAGTACATGTCGTTTGGATAAACTTGTATTGTTCTGCACAGGAATGGATTTATATTCATATGCACACAGTTACAGGTAACAGCTCTTGTAACAGGAAAGAGCTAAGGATTTAAATTGTGAGTTTAGGTTTTGTTTGTGTACGTATATGCAAGGCAGATAGATAAAGGGGGTTCTTACCTGACATCTAGGCGCATTGTTGTTTTATAGCTTCGAAGACAATGGCCTTTATACATGTCTGTAAGGTGGGTATGCAGAGACTGGAGAATAGAAAATCTAAGATACCTGTTTTGCTTTGATGGCGTGGATCGTTTGTTGATCCAGGAGTTAGATAAGAATAAGCTGTTCTCGTAAATTATGTAACAAGATTGCGTTGGATGGCTAACGATGAATGAGTTTTTAATAGGGTTCCATGAAGGACTCCCTTTCAAAAGCGTGTCAAGCATTGTAAATAATTTCTCGGTGTGTTTGTTTAAGGACTACTAAAATAAGGCGGCGCGACGCACAGACAAGTGTGAAAGTGAGAAGCAATATGTGTGATTAGCTACTTGCACAGGTAGTCATTTATATGTGAAATCCATCAGAAGGTAATATAATTTATTTTAGTAGAGTTTTGATTCTGTTATCTGCTGAGCTTTGAATTTGAGTGAGATTATGAGTCGCGTTGACGGTCACAATTTAACAATAGCCTGATCCTTTATTTCATAGAAAATGTTTGCTTAGTTTTGGTTCAATGGGCAACACCTTCACAGCGGGTCACATTTTAAGCGAAAAAAACTGATATGGAATATCGTAACGCTGTGTAGACTCCCAGGTATGAACAGTTTGATCGGATCTGTGAAGAGTAATTGGGTCTTACATGTTTTTAATTAGTCTAATCAGCGTCTCGCAGTCACGAATTTTTCGTAAGGCAACAGAAATCGGGAAAAATCAAGCGCATTGGACCTGTAAATTGGCATCTAAGATGTTGATATTTTATACGTAAATTCGATGGTTTACACTGAACAACAACCAGCAATCGACGTATTGGAGTGTTGTAATATGCGTGTTATTCAGGACATACGGCTACAATTGCTTAAAAATGTGGTTGAGATTTCGGATTCAAGAATAAATTTCAATAAATAATTGTTTTTTTTTTTCATTTTTGTTTTTTTTTAATTAATTTACTTACATGCTAGACAAAAATTCTTACAACTAGCTTAACCAACTTAACAAATGATCTCACACCTAACCTACTGACCCTATACGGGTACCCTAAGCTATTCTTATTGTACATTTTTTTTCTGTGTCTTCCGGCTTATGATATTTTTTTTTATTGTGCTGAAGAACAGGCTGTTTTCGTTTTATTTGTTTCGCCAAGGAAACTGGTAAAAAAACTTGGCTATATAATAAATAATTGCTCTACTGAATACAATGTACTCATTGATACAGTCTTGACGATATGTTTTATTATGTTTTTAATTTATTTGCAAATGAAAATTGTATTAAAGAATACCATTTATTGACAAGTTTTCCGCTTGTTTTGCAATGTTTGATGATGCTATCATAATCCTTAATCTCTCCTAATTGGTTCCCAAATACAAGCAAATTTAATATAGAGGCTCAAATACTATAAGATTATATAGTATATTTTGAAAAAAATGGGTTCACACGACAGAATTATCAGCCTTAAACGTAGGTATTGACCCACCCTCGCATGCACAATAGCTGTAGACAGGTTAATTAACTAATAAATCTACGTACGCAACCTGGCGACTCCAGAACCATTTCGAATCGATAAAATGATAAAGTTCTGTTTTAAATCCCTTTTTATAAATATAGCACGGAAAAAAAATCTATTTAAAATTAACTGGGAAAGTAATTCACAAAAAAAAAATTACCTTGATCCTTATCCTGTGCTTAATTTTGTGTTTGTGACAAAGCTTGTTGCATAGTGCATTTTCGAAATATTTCGGGCATCAGATATGTAAACTGTGCAGCAAAATAGTCTAACCAGAAGTATATTTTAATTAAGTATAATTATGCTTTCAAGAAAGACTTAAACAACTCTTAGCATTAACATAAATTTGCATTGCATTTAAATTTTTCTGTGCATTGCAGACTCCACGCTTATACGAAAAACTGCGGTTGAGTTTGCCCAGAAACACATTTGATAAACAAATGTTAAATCAAATCTTGAAACGCGTTTTGTATACCGGTTAATCAATAGATCATATTCCATCTTGGATGTGACCAGAGAGAAAATGGTGTGTCGTATGGGAGTCGTATGTAGACTTTTGTCGGGCACTGTACACAGTTTCTGTAGACGTTTCCTTTTTTTAATTTGCTTACTCAAACGATCCAATAACTCAACATAATTATTGTGCAACAATATTCGCCGTTAGATACGCACGCTTAACTTATAATTTATGTTCTGGTTTTACACTAGTAGTTGCTTGAATTCGCTTGAAATCGCTTTAAATCAAAAATCGCTCCACCACAACAACTTTTATATGGAAACTTCTAAAAGATTGATTGCTATCAGCGAATCACTTCGTATAGAGTAACTTCAATCCCAACTGTGTACACTAGAGTCTAAATTGTCTACTGCTGCTATTTAGCAATGCTGAGGAGAAGTGCTACTTGAGAACTGTGTATATCATTGGATAGTGCATTTAACTTCCACTACAATTACTACAGAAGAATTTTGATATAGTTGCCCTCCCTTAATGGGTGGTGAATTGGGCCACCATGACATTGACTGAAAAAAAATATAAAGTTTAACTAAAGTTTTCAAGGGGCCCAGACAAGGTCAAACTAACTCAATCAAATTGAATATAGTTGTTCGATTCCACTGATAAGATTGTTATCAAAGCCGAATAACTCCTAAAAGAGAAAAATATATAGAATTCTTTGTAGCGAACCTTGAAAACGTTTTAAAAGCAAAATTCCACTTTTTTAATAACAGATTGGAGAACGTCAAGGTTCTACTCATCTTATCTCGCATCGTACTTCTCGCTTGCTTCTACGAGATATATAAATACGTTCGTTTACTTACTCTATTCCATTATATTTAAATAATATTTAGTGCTATATGTATGTTTTATTGAAAGTGAAAATGAATCCTAAAAACATTCTTTCGATTTTCTTTTCTTTCCAGGGCCGAATCCTTTTCTGTAATTGATAGCAAAAGCGTTGTTCTACAATATAATCCCAACAAAAACAGGTTTGTTATACACACATATTTATATCTATAAAAAAAACATTTTAATCGTCAGTAATCTCTTAAGAATACCACCCGTACTGGGGATTTATTTCGATAGCTCTGGTGCCCTTCAATCGAATGGTTTTCAATTCCCTTTGCTTCAGACATCCTTTTTGAACTCCAAAATCCATTTTTCGGGTCTCTTTGTTCCTCAACATGCATGCAGGTCCACTTAAATTTGAGATCAATATCACGCTGCTTTAACAAAATCCCAGAAATGAATGCTGCTTCGTTCCGTAGGATCGACATTATTTCATTCATAGTGAGAAAAATGTGTCTACATGTTATCTCCCTATGATAGTCGTCTCTAATTTGTCTACACCTATAACGCATCCAAATGCGAGCGGGAGGTATCACTTGTCCACCTATTTCTCTGTCACTAAGACGACGAACGTGAAAGGAGACAAAGGACCGCAGTTATCTCTAGGAATCCTTTCACTTTCAAAGTGCTTTGGATAGGAACACATATCCCTGAGAAGTGGTATGTTCTTATTCACAGTTCAGTAGTGTGACTTTCAGTCCGCAATTATGTTCGGTCGCAGTATTGTGTGCAGAAAAGGGGCGTAGCGGAAAAACCAATTTGTTTCATATTCGAATTCGGTGTGGTAGATGTTCGCTTGATTTTGCACTTAATAGGATCGAATTAAAGAGTAAATGAACCAAACCCTCAAGTTCAGAGAACAGAATTTATCCGTTACGTGTGTCTGTATCTGCCTGCAGAAATTCGTTTCGCAAATTTTTGTCTTTTACCGGTGTCCATATTCCATTGTCATTGTACAGTTGTGCCAAAACATTAGCCCGCTTATCTTTAAGGGATTAGCTGTATATTTTTTAGATAGTGACATTCCTGGCATATACACAACGAATCCTACGGAAAATTGAGTACCAAATTATTAGGAAATGCAATTGAATGATGATGACCATGTATGTTTGAATTGTTCTGATCTTATCGACGCATGCGCACAACGATATTTGATTCAGAATGAATACAAATTAGCCTTCCAAGCGGAAGGTTGGTGGGTATTATTTATGATGTCATATGCCTAAACACGTATATTCGGAATAAAACTCTGAAGTTGTAATTAAAGCAAACGTCACGAGTTAAAGCGAAGTGTGTGCAATGAATTTAAAAATCATACCTAGTCAGTTTTAACAGTTTAAGTCATATTTTGGCACTTCATTCTCTATCTAAATAAAATACAGAAATTTACAGCAAAAATTAACGATTGACGAGGGTATACCACGGCAATCAAAAAATAAAAAAATTGCAAAAGACTGGTCACCTGCAACGACAGTCAAAAACATACAATTGACTGGTAGATAAGTGGAGGAGGCTGGATGGATCTGATCGGGTTTTTTCATCCACTCTTTCCTGGTTTGTGTCCATCTAGGCCTTAAGATACAGCAGAGTAAACTTGTGGTGGGCTCATAACTTAAGTCGTTGATAAACTGAGCTCACAGGAATTTACATCTGCGTAACATCAGAGCTGTTTAGGATTAACAAATTCGTGGGGAGAGAGCAGGGGAAGAGTGATTGTGCTCGAGGGTTATTATCTTTCGCATGGCCTAGCACGCTGCACATGGGAATATGAAACTGTTCGGACGTCGCATTCTAAGGTGAACGACAACCTGCTTTCGATTGGACAAACAAAATTAAATGGCCGTCAGACGCCTATGGTGATGATACACTCTAACTAGGCTCATCATCTAGAAAGGCGGTAATTGGGTTATTGGAAAAAAAAAAACACCACGACCAATAGCTGTCGTCGTTTTGGATCCTTCGAGGGCGTGATCTCCATAGAGTCTTTTCAGGGACGAGGCAAGGATCCATACGGTTCACTCTGACTAAATAATTGTATGTTTTCAGATTGGCTTTTGATGTCTTCTTTACCTTATCCATGTTTGATTATAAGAGTTCCTGAACATACCACAAGTTTAGTAATTTACTGTCAAGTTAGTAGTCAACACACAGTTATGACTTTACATCGATTCCAAAAAGCATAATTTGGCGAGCAGTTAATAATATAGCAGCAGCAGTTAAAATATATAAGAAACTGGTATACAAATATGATAATATCTTTGAGCGGACCAAATTGATGCCAGTTAAATAAAAAACATACTAAGCATTATCACAAACTCAAGCTTCCTGTGTAACTGTAAATTGAGGAAATCACAATAGGCCCCTCTGAGGCTGCAGAACCAAACAAAAAAGTGTTTTGACGGGGATTATCTGTGAAGAGTTTTCATTGATTAAAACTTGCAATTATCTCCCAGGTGCACTTATTTAAAAAAATGTAGTAACTTCAATCTCGTTTTTCGTTTTTAACAATCACTGTTTTCCAAAGTTCTTCGAATGCAGAACATCCCACTCCATCTATTTTAAGACAATTTCCTTACTTCCACCCATTTGTTATTCGCATTAACCCCCTTCCCCAATGAACATCCTCTTATACTTATCATCGAATTCCAATATTATGCAGGTTTCCTTGCACAGCAATTTGTACGCGTCTGCTTGTTTCAGGTTAAACAAATTAAATAGCACGACATAAATATCTCAATCATAAGACAGAAACTATTGCAAGAGCCCTTTCTAAGTTCAAGCCCACGCAAATAGATCCCATTAAGAATATTTTGCTAAGAAGCCCCTAACACTATTCAAACATGCTTGCCTCCTTTTGACTCATCCACGTGGGGTAAGAAAATACTTGAGAAGCCACAAAAGCAAAAAAAAACAACGCGCCCCTTGACTCTTGTCCAATTGAGCAGTAAGTTTCCGCTAACTATGCTAATCTAAATTTCATGTTATGCAAAGACTGTGTTCTTAAACCAGGTGACACCGGCCAACTGTGGTTTGTCAACCATTGCACGTGCATATGACATTTATAAATGACATCTGGCCCGGACTACCGCCGCCACACACCAGGCAGACTCACCGCGCCACGGTCGTTTGCTGGAGAATGACCCTAATTTCTTGTGGTATATCATTTTAGACTCGTCAGTCTTGTTCTCTGCAGAACGAGTGGGTGGAGGAGATCTCCCCTTTGAATTGAAAACCTAGTCAGACCTGCCAGCGATGCATAAATCTGATAAAGTGGTAACATTAACTCAGAATCAGGAAAACATCAGTCAGACATAAATGAGTAAAGAACATGGGTGGGTTCGTCAGAGGTGTTTCAACGTCACTAACAAAAACTTTCACTGAACGCTAGTTAATTAGCCGAATGATCATGATCTCCGTTACACTAGTTAAAGATGGAGATAGAAAATAAAGAGAAAACCAAGGTGATGTTTATCTGTCTACACATCCATAAGATGCACACCACTTCCACTTCCACAATGGCGCACGGCTGTGGGCTTGTCCCATGAAACCACTTGATGGGATACTTCGCAGAAGAGGAATCGTCAAATTTGTGAGTAATTATTCTTACGAATCGTTAACCATGAGAACATTGTTTGCAGAGTTGCTACCGCGCGTTGTTGCTCTTTTTGCATAACATTAACGAGTATTCCGCAACAGTTTACACAAGTGGCTGAAACTTGAAATTCTCCTTCATTCTGACCTAATAAAAAAAAACACAAAAAATAAAAGATATCATTAAAATAAGCTTCTGTTCCCAAGACGAGATTTGTTGCATTGCTGCGAGAATGTTTCACATTTTGTACTTAAGATGAAAACGAAATTAATTTATGAACAATGATATGCCACAGAGGGAAATATTAAGAAACCTCGCCACAGAACGTGGGCAAACAAACGAGTTGTGTGGGTACTCGGAAGTGAGATTCGGGAAAATCGGGTTGGTCTTGGCCTATGAGCACAGTCTTCTGGCATGAGAAGAGAATAATCCCAGAGATTCAAAAGACGGATTAGATGATGCCAATTAAAGCTAACAAATTTATGAACTTGATAACGTACAAGATTATTGAAAAAAATGTCATGAAAGTGCGCAGCAGCGGAAATAAGACGTTAGGAATGCGTAACCCGGCCAATTCGCTTTTTATGGGTTGTAGTAATAACTGGATTTAAAAAAAAGACGAGAATACAAGATATATGCAAGAACTTAACTCACTTTTTGGAATCGAAACACCAGAGTAATGCTTGTGGAATCCGGCTTGAGGTTTGCTTATAAAATTCGATTAGAAAGGTGAAAGCATTCCTCCAGTAGCACTGACCGATTGCCAATCATAGCTTCGAGGGACAGTAGGAAATGACAGCAATAGTGGTGGGAAAGCAAAAACGATGTCTGTCAACCACACTTCAAGAATGCATTCGAAATTGCAACTAGCCGAAGTTTAAGTCGTTTTTTAAAAAACGGAACACAGTAGAGAGCCTGAGACGAATGCAATGCACTGGATAAATAATCCCCATGGTGACTAAATATAATAATAATAATATGGGTGGCGCTACAGCCCGTAGAGGGCCAGGACCTAGCTTCTCAGCAACCACTCGTGTTGTGCGTGCTATTGTTCTCTCACGAGTGGAAGGGAACAACAGTTTTATGCCGATTCCGAACGGCTAAGTTTGAGAAGCTTTTTCTAGACAGGAAATACTCTTTTAGCATTGTCAGTGAATCGAAAGAGGTGGTGAGGTCGTGAAAATTATTTTTGTCGCACAGCGCAGTAATCGAACCTCCCACGTCGAGGTTGGGGTTGATGCACATATCCACAACGCCACAGGCCACAACGGTCTCTACATATGCTGTCTTAAAATTGTGGTGATTGATGATTACCTTAAAACAATACATGTAAAAACCGCTGGATTTAAAGGATGTTGAGAACTTTCAAATCATTAATCACTGGGCTTATACTGTTGTGGACAATGAACTCCGGCCTAAAACGTAGTCAAAGGATATGAATCAGTCCTCGATAGGGTGAAATGGATACACAACATGAAAATTAGGCCTGACAAACAATTCAATTTCATCAATCGAAATCATAAACTACAAAGTGCACAGAGAACTGAGCAGCAGGCGTTGACTAATTTCCATTCAGGAAAATTGCGAAGCTGACGAACCCATCAGTTCTACAGAACAGACGGTCATGAGGTACCAGGACTAAGTGTTCTAACAGATGTCGTTACAGAGCCGTCTTTAAATTTGTTTGAGAACTTAGCTATCTTTTTGCTGTACATTTACTTTTGAGGTAGACTGTTTATTGGAGATAAAATTAGCGCCCTAGTGCAAATGACACCTCCACAGCTACTGCTGGCTAGTGACTACTTATTGCGCATTGGGCTTCCACGAGTTTTTCTTGCAGATTCTTTGAAATAGAGGTATTTATGTCAGTTGGAGGAAAAAGTAGCGTCTAAAAAACCACAGGCACCTAATTTTAGTCGCACAATGCGTCATATATAGTCCCATACTAAATTATCATTAGCCAAACGCTTTTTCTAATCGAGTAAAAAATATTGTGAACAAGTGTAGTCCACGTGGTATCATAATTGGCTTGGTTATAGTGTGGCATTAAAATATAAGTTAGCCTCGCGTTATCCGCGTGCGAAATCGCCAAAAACTGCCCACTTCTTTAACAACTCCACAAATAACTTGACCTCTTAACAATTTGGCCCAGTCTTGCGACACGGATTCGTAATTTCCTTTGAATAATTCTCCCAGCATCCCGAGAACGATTCAACGCGATGAGTAAGAGATGAATGAAAATATCTTCTTTCTGTAGAATCGAACACAATTATGAAAAGCCACACATTCACCATCCGAGAAATGTCCGGCGTAAACCTGTCCTGTGAGTCGAACCTTTTTTGTTTAAGAAGTGGTCACAAAAGATCGTCCAGCCTTCGGAACTCAATCCGATATCGTCGCCGTCGTCTCGAAACGAATTCCTAATGTAAATGTTTTCCCGAGTTTAATTAAATGAACTCGTAAAATCAATGAAATAAAAAACCAATTTAAGTTTCCGTGTACACGTCAGTCAGTGGTTAAAGATACAATTTTACGTCAGTTTTGACTGCTCATTTGCATAAGGAACACGGATTTTATTAAACTAGTTTAGGTCTATGTCTCACTGTGTCTCCTCGGTCAGAGTGTCTGTCTGGAAGTGATTTTCTTTTCGAACAAAGACGCCTGTGTAGGCCAATGCAAGCAACAACAAGAGAATAAGTCTCTCTCAGGTCTTAGCTCCATGTTGGTCATATATTGGCCAATAGGTCAACACACCTTCTAGAATGAATATCTTCACTGAGTGTTAGCACCTTTTTTGACTCGTTCGTACATGCCTGCTCACAAATTAGCATACTAATGTGCGGCGGTGACGAATGGGGAGAAATAATCAATCGCGAGACCACATGTTCGAGTGGAAATGAAGAAAGACAACAAAGAAAGCACTTACTAACAAGTGTCCAGTGTTTGAGCGGACATAGGAAACCATTTCCTTCGGAGAATATGGTAACTACGAGTGCCATCGTTGTTGGTGTGGAAGTGGTATGCAAAATGTAGGCGGAACTTATGAATTATAATGAGCGCTTGGGGGCATTAGCAACACAACTGCAGTGACTTTGGAGAAATGAAAAGACAAATAAATCGTATTCGTTTCAAAACGGCGCACACAAGACTGTCGTTTCATTAACATTTCCGGTTTTGTTCAGTGCAAGTAGAAAAATCAATATATCTTGAGAGCTTTTCTTATATTCCAATGCGGAACATTCACTGATAATTGGGTGACAATGGCATTACGATATGACAGCATATGAAATTGGAACAGAAAATGAGTGCCAGTGAACATGAACCTGAACTTAAATGTTCCTCGTTTGTGATAAGTGTTGGCCCAGCCTGTGCGGATGTGGTATATTAATCCTCTATTTCCCTCTCAGCGGTGTCTATTGCCTAAGCAACAATTTTTAAAGTACTATTTGTCAATTCATTTTCTTTTCGGTTGACATTTATTATTGGCATATTTTATTTCATCTGTATTGCTATTGGTTCGGTTGTTCTCACATTTGTGCCACATCGAAGGTTTGTTATTTCTAGGCAGTGCGAAGAGGTTTTAGCCTTGACAGGTTCTAGTAGGATGTGCAGAGCATGTAGAGCACTGCAGGGGAATTCCCCAGATTGGGGAAGTTTTTAGATGACCGCAGATGAATTGCTGCTTCAGGGCATATTTCTCATTTTGTCTACTGCACTTTGAATAAACTGTTAATGAATAAAAGTTGCATATGTGTAAACCATATTTTATTTATTTTATTATTTCGATATTCAGTAATGGCAACACTGTAAACATACATTGAGTGGTAAGAGTCTTGTCTTATCTCGATTTCTCTAGTATGTTGGTTGAATTACTGCAGACGGGAATATTTTTATCGCAACTGGTCACTATTATGACTGTTTTATGCATTTACTTGAGGTGTTTTAGTGATTAGGTCATTGAAGAACTGAAATGTAGTCCGTCGGCCGTATTCCGCGAATGATAGGCTCGATGATGTGAATGTACTCCAGAAGACAGAAATCGGCCAACTGCATCGACTTAGCCCTATCTACAGCATGGGGAACAATGGTTCAGCTAAGAGGGTCTTCCGAGTTACTTCAAGACGAAACCCCCGTTGCCAAATCCGATTGTACGCAAAACAGTTTGATCTTGAAGACAAGATGCAGCAGCCAACGCTCTGTATGACACAGCCCTAAAAAGTAAGTAGGTACAATTTGAAGTCATCCTGAGTCCATGAGTATAGAAGATACATACCGTTCGTACATAATTCAAACGGCAAAGAGAGAGGTATACTCTATGAGCATGTGATTTAGTTACTCTTGTAACTTCTTCTTCTTCTTCTTCATTTAAGTTAAGAAAAAAAAAACACTTTTAAAGGTTTACTATTGGCTTTATTTCACCTTAAACTTGAGACTGCCAAACTTAGACTAACTAAATAAATGAGAGAGAGGCATCAACGTGACTTTTATCTAGCGTCTTCTTCCAAAGACGAAAGAAAGAGATGCTATTTTCTTGTGATCCACATTGGAGGTTTGCTGACAAAACATCAAATATGCTGATAAATGCCTTTTTGCATTACTTAGTAACATATCATCTACATATATGTGACAATATGGAGAATTTTAGCCTTGTATCCTAAAAAAGTTGCTTCATTAGGGAATAGAGGATTGAGCATGGAAGTCGGGGAACACATTGTACTAGATAAAGATATTGTACATTTTGTTTAAAGTGTCAAATATCGACCGTAAATATTTCACCTTGAATTGTTATGGTAGTGCGCTAACACTGATGTTACCAAGCCTTAATCCCAGTTGGTTCCACATGTGATCAACATTTTTTTCCGTGAATGCTACGCCTAAGACTAACTTTAGAGTGTAATGACAGGCGTTTGAGCTCAAGCTAGTGGTTACATCCACAACGTACTTTCACTTATCCAGAGCAAGATGCTTTGCGTCCATGATCGCTAGATATCTATACCGGAGACTTTCTTCTCCTCAAACTGTGGAGCTCGGATTCGGGGGTTCTCTTAGTCACAGCATTATTGTTCGTGCACTTAAACAAGCCCATCCACAGCCGTGTACATCTCCTAGCAGAACAGGTTAGGTTAAGTAATTGGGTTGCCAGCGAAATTGCCAGCCCACTTAAACTATTCATAGTCCATTGTGATAACAATTACCGGTAATTTCGATCCCAGCGGCAAAGGACGACTGAAACCAATTTGGAAACCAGATAAAAGCATATTAACATTTGTTTTCATTGTGATTCGGACCAGGGACCCCTAAATCCAACCAACTGCGCCATCCAACCGTTTAGCAAAACAGGTCACCTACGTTTTTTGCATTTCAAAACCTGCAATGCAGACTGTCAAGTGCGACCATTTGCCTCACAATATTAAAAAATTCTGAATTACGCCTTGAATACTTACTTGTTCACAGAGTACTCAGAAAGCAACAAAGTTCTACGGATCATTAGACTTAGCTGACTATTTAATGTTGCTTCGTCATGTCGTAAAAGAGTCATTGCTCTTTCGTTTAAGATTAAGCAGATAACTTGAGTTGCTTTATTGCCTGGCGCTTAATTAAAGTACCGTGAGTGATATAAAAACGATAAGTTCACATTGAAATGACAGGCATTGCGAATGTTTGCACTGAGGGTTGTCTAAACAAATAATAGATCTTAAAGCGAAACTAACTGCGAAAGCACTTCTAGTGTCCTTGTTGTTTCAGTAGTAAAACAAGACAAGCTTACATAGACCAGATTTAGCAAAGAGTGATAAATGGACACACTTCGTCGTTCTGGATCGAGCGAAATTAGCTCCTCTTTATATGCTATTATTCGTTAATTGTTCTTGCACCAAGCTTTCAGCGCCAAAAATGAAATAGTAGACAACACTAGCATACTTCAATCGAAGCTTCGCGGAGTCTATTGTGCTTGCTTTTTTAGTTAGAACGTCTTAACTATGGATCGATCTAGGGTAATTACATCCAGCCTGCAGTCAGATCTGTCTGCGAGGGAATTCGGTAAAAAAAGACTTACTCTAGAGCTATTGCCACTGCTGATCTTGATAAGTCTCCATTGATCGACTTCCAAGGCGACGCAAAACCACATCAATCACCATGTTTAACAACGAAATCTTAAGTGAATGGAAAAAAAACTTCAAAGTCATTTGTAAAATGGAAACAACAATCGTAACTCCATACGAGTATAAATCGTGCCTGTAGAAGAAATAAATGACAGTTGAGTTTACTGGCTGCATTCAAGGTTGCACCGCGAGCAAACACAAAGCACAAAGCACTCCTTAAGGACACATATGGACTCGCCATATGAGAGGAGAACAAGGAAAGACTAAGCAAACAGTTTCGAAAATAAAGTATAATCTAGTGACAAGGTTAATGTTAAGCAAGGACGCCTAATTGAAAGTGCAAACAATCGCAGCCACTGTCTGGCGCCGGAACCATTTGAAATCACATCGCCCGAGCAATCCATTTATACGACACCCAATTGTAATCGTGTGTAATTGGATCAAAAAGCGACAACTGGCAGCATGAAAAAAGTCGCCGTCGTCGACTCATGCCATAAATAGACAGCCGGATAGGAAAATGTTTTCAAGCAAACGTGACCTTGAACCTGGTCGATAGCCATTCGTCAGAGCTTATACGAGTCGTTCATACGTCTAAGTCATGCGGGACGGGATTGAGTGTTTGGTCTTTGTTTGACGTAATTTTCTTACCAACGCTGACACTTACACGGCTTTTTGAAAAGCTAATTTACTTAAGAATTTCGAAAGGAATATATCAGCAGATAAGTTCGTTACTGTGTAGCACTTGATTACGTGCAGTATTTTGAAGGTTAATCAATTTTGAGTGGAGTAGACTGATTTTTTTTTGGAGTGAAGAAAAGTGAAAGGGGCTTCATCTCGTTTAATGGAACGCGTGAAATTCTTTTCATGGCAGAAATAATTGATTGGATCATAGTTTGAAGCTAAGCAATAAAGGCATTAGTCAAGTTATGGCACTTTGGGGCTGAAGTTTGGACTGTGACGAATATAATTGATCGACTTCAAATAAGTCCGACAATAGCATGGATTTGAATGAACGCACCTACAAGGACGGACTATATTAAGAGCTTCGAATGAAGAGGCTTTCAAATTAAACTTTGTTATTGTGATTTATTGGTAATTACATTTTAAACAAGAGTCCTTGCGGAGGTGATTGATACCGATTAGATAGTCACATTCCGATCAAATCAGCGGCAGAGAGTTTTTATATTGTAAAACCAACTATACGGAATAACTGGCCAACTTCGGGTTGTCAAGATAGAGGTGCGGATCCGAATCAGACGGATCTTGCTTTCTTTCCTCACTACCCTCTTCAATAAAGCTCTCTTAAAGCAAGAAGCCGAGTGAGTACGCCTGCTAAAGGGATTTCACTCGTCTCATTCCTGGGGATTAAGCTCAGATCCTGGGATTCTCGCTCGGGTAGTCTCAGTACTTCCAATAGGAGCGTGGACCACATTTCTCCGGTCGACTGCAAAAATCGAACACGGTCGTGACGAAAAGAACAGCAACACTCTGTATCACAGATCCGGGAGACTTTGAAGCCGTCGATTATTAGATAGTGAACGGCACAAAGGATGAGGCCACTCTGGGCTCCTTCAAATGTGTCAATAGGTCTAAAACAAGTGTCAGTAAATTTTCAAGTAATACTTAAGGTATTCGTGCAAAACTCCTTCGGTAACAATCACAACTCTTGTGGGACAACACACCATGATTGAGCTGTCGCACACGTATAGAGCAAGACCAGATACAAATTTGGGGGTGGAACTTGTCACATTTACCCCAAGATGGTTCTACCTGAAGAGCCTTCTTGTTGATTGAAGTCTAGATTTGAGAATCACTTTCAATTCTTCAGCAATCTTCTAGCTGTTCTTCACTTAATTGGTCTCCACCTACGATATCTTTGTACACACTCCAGCTCACGATAACACTCATAATTGAAAACGTATCACAACTTTACTTAAGATTAATCACAAACTTTTTGCAATCGCTTCGCGCACTCAGACAATAGAAGAAAATAATGAAAGTACAACCCATTTCATTTAAACTGACATAAAGCAATGCGCTCGACTCAATTATATGCTTCAGTCATCTCATTAATGGTATCACAGAAGCAGACGAAAGGAGAGCACACCTCAACTGCGACAAGCACGCAACATCACTCGCAGAAAATATGTATTTTCCCCCATAACCAAAGCAAATGCAAAAAACAAGAAAAAAGTATGCAAATAAACTGAATATGAAGACATAATGGCGTGTTGACATAATGAAGGGAAAACAGAAATAAAGTATCATACGAAATGGAAGTGGAAACAGTAACAAGTTGTACTATAATCTGTGTGCTTCATGCCGCATATATCTGTTACGCAATTTTTCGTAACGCCTTACTAAAGATACCTACACGTATTTTCTTCTGCAATTTTGCGTTGTTCCATAGGTCTGTGGTCATATATTTCTCCCTGGAATGCAGACATCACATTCATACAAACATTCATAAGGAATGCGCGGTGTGGTCTCGGTGGATGCAAGGGCGGGTGGTGTAATGTTAAAGGGTATCAAATTTATTAATGCGATTGAATAAATGAGACATTTTCAAGAGACAAGTGACTCTGGTTGTGGCATTTTTTCCTTCAATCACTATCCGCGGAAATGAACATGCAATACGTACGAAATACATGTGGAGTGTGGACAGGTATGCATGCGATGGAATTCGTTCTATAAAAATAACCGAATAGAAGATTGACACGTGACTGGAGGCATTATATGTTTGACTGTCGTCGGGGAAATCGATATTCCTGAGATGGAACACGGTTCTGGGTGGGAATTCGTTTTTTGACTTCCGATGTATTCGTTTATTTTAAAGTATGCAAGCAAGCGAATATACCTTCAATTGGGGAAGTTTAAGTCATGTCTATAGTGCTCAAGGGGGATGTGAAGAATAATTGTGCAATTGACATTACGTTGATGACGAACGATATCATTGTACCATATGTCCCGTAATCAATGAGATGGATTGGCTCTGTAGCATTCAGGCTATAGGCAGATAGGCCTGGAGTGACTGACTCCACTCTCAAGAACTTTTCCACCAACGATTTCCGCGCATTTTATGTAACGAGTGATTATTAAGGTTCTGCTTTAGGCCAGGAAGAAACTATGAGTACTGCCAATTAGCCAAACTTGGCGAGCACTTACATATGTTCAATACCAAGGTAAAGCAATAAAGCAAGACAGTTCGCTGCTAAAGAGACGATGTTTAACAGAATGGCTGTTTAGTGTTTCAGAAGCTATTAGTTATCAGGCACGTCTGTTTGTCTATCTAGATAAAATTGTCTACACGAACATCTTTCAAAATTAATGGCTTCACCTTCTCGGGTCACTGATAATTGTCATAGAGTCTAGCTGTCTAGAAGAACGTCACTGACCAATTGTAAGAGAAGAATAGAACACACAACCCGAGTGGTCCCTCTAGAAGCTTGGCCTGTAGTTTCACATATGTATATTATTATAATTCCAGTTATAATAATATACATATGTACGCCCACTTAGAATGAGCAAATGGTTCCTCCTTTGGAGATGTGCAGAAAGAACTCTGCTTTTAGCTAACCGTTTTTTTGTTTGAATGCGATCTGCATCGAGATCAACGAAGTAGAGATGAGTTGTTTGACGAACATATCATATCCACGCATTGACCTTAAAAAGACACATGGCTCTTTGGCATCTTGGCTGGAGGCTTTGGAGCCATGTCTTAACATACACACACACTCTACAACAACATTTAACCAACGACGTGTACTTATCTCCATCCGTACTAATTTTGTTACCACCTTCTGTCTCTTTTGTCACTGTTGTATAATACTTGACGTTTTCACAACAGCTGTGAATTAATGTTTACATGGCTGCTTTGTAGTCTACGTAATGACTTTAATTATTCACACAGCTCCTTAATCACACAATTGGTGTACCTTTCATCTGAAACAATTGTGAAATTTATTGAAAGGATTGTTCGATGGTTCGACACGTTTTCCGGTGTCGCAGTTCGATTAAAATATAGTCCACCAGTTGAGTCTTGTAAGGATTTGTTTTCTACTTGAACTGTTGTCAAAGAGCTGTGAAATTTACCAATTAATTAACAAGACGGTTGTATGAGGCGTTCCATTGTGTAATACAAGGAATATATGAAATTATGTTTGGTACTGACTGAATTTCTGATGAATTACTCCAAGACGTTTGGCCAAGTTGAAATGAGTTCACAATCCAAACAAAGTGAGTCACACCTTTAAAGGGACTAAATTAATTGAGCCGGTCAACAATTGACGTCCTTATAAAATTGATGTTAGCCTCAATATATAAAATCCGCGCTCTGGAACGTTGAAATGCAATACATATCTACCAAATACACGGGTTGGCTCTGCCTTACTCTCCTGAGTTAGCGTTTCATCTCAGAGATCTCCAAAGAAGAGTCTAACCATGTTCATTTCCATGATGTCGTCGTCCAATTAGAGTCTCCAATTGCAGAAAATCACACATATAACACACATATTTGCACTAAACGTATCACGTAATACAGTCATTATTTCACCACCTGTGCATGTGTCATCGTCCTGGTAAAAAAAAAGCCCATTCACATCCACAACGTCGATTTTGGGCAACATAAACTCACTCTGCTGAAACCACAATGGCAACGTCGTGCAAAAACCGCATCAAACTGTCACTGACAATGGAGATGTTTACAATATCTGTCTTGGATTTTCGAAGCCAGTTTTATTTGTTCACGTACCCAGTCGAATGGAAATGAGCCTCATATCACAGAATAATTCTGTGTAACAAATCATGATCCTCTTCATGACATTGGGTGGTGTGAATAAAAACTGAGAAAACACTCGGAGTAAAAACACTTGAGTCGAGTATGTTCGTCAAAGGAAATGCTCAATTTGGTGTGAATAAAAATGTTCCTCAAAGCAGGTTCTTACCCTCAATTTGACGTTTAAAAACACTGCTGGAAAGCTGGCAAATTTATTCGTCAACATTCTTCAAATTCAATTAACAAACGCAAACACATGCGAATTATTCATTTTCAATCATGTTTTTAAATATAGAAACGCGAAAAATAAAACAATATAATTCACGGCGTTTCGGGGGCACAGGGGATAATTTCAAGAAGCATTACAGATCCGAGTTTCGCAACATGGAATGGTTAACCAATCAGTCCTCTCCGATGTTCCTGGAGAAAACCGTGGTGCTGCAATACCAAGCATGGAGAAGATGAAAATATTCCTTCGATACATTGGTGACCCGGGTTTTCAAGTTGGAGTTGGAGAGGACTTTGGGGTTCATTACACCACTGTATCAAAAACAGTTTGGCAAGTGTGTTGCTATATGTGGATGAAATTTCCTTCTTCGATCGAGGAATTGCGAGAAGTGAAATTGGCGCTCTAGATTGTACTCATATTGCAATATTAAAGCCTTATTTACATGGCGATGAGTACCTGAATCGGTTTGGCTTTTTTCCAGCAAACACGGATACAGTTGTAAACACCTGATGAAATCGCCATCGCCCATTCCAGATTTTTTTGTTTAAGAAATAAGGCTTAATCCGTCAAAGTATTCCTCCTCCGACGCAGTAATTTCCATTATTTTTATTGTTTTTTACTTTTTTGTCTCTTGAGTCACCTCCTATGCACACTCAACTTCAACGATTGATATCTGAATACATTCCATCTTTATTCACACCAAAACCGAGGTAATACTCAACTGTGAAAATATGTGAGCGGAGAGGATTCGTTAAACTTAACGAAATACATTTTTATTCACGCCAGATGGAGCATTTCCTCCAAAATTCTGAGGAAATGCTCATACTCAGTTTTTATTCACACCATCCATTATAGATTCATCCAATAAACCAAGATACGCCTTTAGGATTTTAATACATTAAAGTATAAATGTAAACTGGGGCAGCAGAACTTTGAAAGTTATAACCTTCGTAGAAATCGACTGTGATGCTAGATAATAGATGTACAAAAATAACTAGACAAACGTTGAAATGGGACTGGTTTTTGTTTTCAAAATTAATTACCAATCATTAAATAGATTAAGCATTTACAAATTCTTCCCAATGTGAAAGGTAACATGCTTGCATTTCAGAAAAAGCTCTAAAAACGTAAGATAATGATTCGGTTTGAAGAATAATTTGTCTTTTTTTTTGAATGGCTTGAGGTCACAATTGTGTTTGGTTTGAATAGTTCAACGAGAGCAGAATTGGTGAGCTTGGAGCCTAGTTCTTTAGTGTGTCATTCAACCCTTACATGGCTCTGAAGAACACGAATAGACAAAAAACATTAAGCCACGGTTGTATGCCGCAAGGGCTCCCGTAAGCCTTCGAACACGAGCAGAATATTAACGACCAGTTCATTGCTTTGAATTGAATTGTTTTTGTTTAGAAAGTACATCAAAGGCTGTCTGTAGACGAGCAATTAAAAAAAGAGATGTTATAAATCACAAAAGCGAGAAAGGGTTGGCTTTTTCCATTGATTTTTTGTTTCTATCTCAAATTGACGCGTATTTATTAAATATGGCAACATTTTTCTGTAAAAACTCTTGTTTTTGAGTTATAGCTAACTAGCCACTATTATAGAGCCTTTTGATAATATTGTCAATTTCATATATTTATGTATTCGGGAAGAGCTGAAAGTCGGTACAAAAAATTGTATAAACGTGACTTTATTAGCAGAAATTTTTGAAAATAAAACACTAATTATTAATGGGAAAGTAAAAACATTTTATTCAAAGTATTGACCCTTGTTTTCTACACATTTTGACCACCTTTCTGGCAATTTGTGAATACCACGCCAATAAAATTGTTCGCCTTTTAAAGCAAATCAATCAGACACCCAATTTTCGACTTCTTTGTAGGAATCGAAGTGCTTAGCCAATGCGTGTTGTGATGTCGATGAAAACAAATGGTAGTCGGAAGAAGCCAAGTCTGGTGAATACGGCGGGTGGGGTAGCTGCTCCCAGCCAAGTGTTTCGATTGTATCCTGAAGCGGTTTTGCTTTGTGTGCAGGTGCATTGTCATGGAGAAAAATTACCTTGCCGTGTCTTCCGGCCAATTCTGGTTGTTTCTCGATCAATGCATGGTTCAAATTGATCATTTGTTGTCGGTAGCGATCAGTATTAACGGTTTCACCAGGTTTTAAAACACACAGAATTGTCTTCTTGCCGAATCGATCTGGTTTTGCAGTCGATGTTGATGGTTATCCCGGATTAACCCATAATTTTTTCCGTTTAGGATTCTTAAAATAAATCCATTTTCCATCGCCAGTAACAATCCGATGTAAAACCGATTTTCTTACTTGTCTCTGAAGCAAAATTTCAAGTGTTTTTTCGGTTTTCCATCCGTCTTTCATTCAATTCATGTGGCACCCATTTTCCACACTTTTGGATCTTTCCCATAGCTTTTAAACGGTCAGAAATTGTTTGTTGTGCAACATTTAACATTGCTGCCATTTGCTTTTGACTCAAAGTGTCATCTCCATCCAATATCGTTTACAATTCGGCGTCTTCAAACTTTTTTGGTGGTTTTCCACGTTCTTCATTTCTCACATCAAAATCATTACTTCTGAACCGTTGAAACCATCTTTTGCATGTTGCTTCTGATAGAGCATGATCACCATATGCCTCGACAAGCATTCGATGCGACTCTGCAGCACTTTTCTTCAAATGAAAACAAAAAATTAATGGTTTCCGCAAATCATCACTTTCTGGTACAAAATTCGACGATGAATTCACGATGAAAAAATATGATTTTGTCTGTTCAATGACTTCAATGTCGTAGCAAACAAAAAAAAAAAGGGCTCGTTCACAACAAATGTTCGCTATCGATACCATACCGGTATATTTCATTTTTGTATTTTTTGTTAAAAAAATAAGACTTTATATTTTAATAAGTAACGCTTTTAGCAATCTCCCAATATTTTCTTCATAATCAGGGTCTTAGAAATAACCAATAACAGAGAAAAAGAAAACAAAACTTGTGTTGATCAATGTATTCCGAAGCTGGGTCTAGTTTTTGAATTCATGAAAGTTTTTTATTATAAAGCTGTGCATGCTATTATTTTCTTATGTCTGAAGGGAACCTACTTTTATCCTCAATTTTGAAAGTTGCTTTTGTCACTCATTCTAGTCCACTGACGAAAAGATGGTGTCTTATATTAGTGCAAATTAAAAAGTCCCATCCACGAGTGGTTCAGGCTAGCACGGACTGCCACAGCACTTGTTTCAAAAGTGACATTACTTCCAAGTGACGACACTGTTTAAATGAAATCAGTTTAGATTAGCAACTGCTGCAAACACCAATTAAAAATTAAAAAATACTGCAATCAATTGAATTTCACATATAATTTTTGTAAATTTGAAACTTCTACATGTGTACACAACTAATATATTGATCATGTCAGCAACATGACGATAAATACTCAACGTTTCCAAATATTTCACCCAATACACTCATTCTTTGAATATTCAATCAATATGGACGCGGTTCAGCAAAAAACCACATAAATTTCGATTATAATTAAAATCAAACCTCATAAGTTACCAGTCATAGCAATTAATAATATTCCATTAAGTGGTTGAACATAATGAGACGGGTAGTAAATTGAGATTGCATGGCTTTTGGAACAAACGATATTCTTAATTATCGCTTCTGATGATGGAATAATCCACGGTGGTGACCAATTTAGCATAATCGTTCCGATGTTGCATTCGATATGAAATTTATTGTTTGTTTTTAGTTTCATTTACATAAAATAAAAACTCATGCTGTTAGATGAATTATGAATATTTATCGTAATGAAACTGTTGCATAATTTCGGACACTCCTGCCACTGGCTTTAGTTGTGAAACTTAAACGTTTTCTTTGGAGTAGAAAAATGTTTGCGAATTAGTTTGCAAATAAGGGCCAATTACATTACATAATTGAATGATTTTAATGACTTTTTGACGGTGACCGCAGTGACGTACGATAAGTTAGTCGACTCCCAGAAGAACTTCACGATGCATCTCGTATGTGTACGTGGTGCGACACGACTGGATCAGTTTTCCATAAATGGATTTAGGTGTTCCTTGCGATCCATACGGTGCTATGTAGCTTTCAAATTTTAAAAAAACCGTTGCATTTCAAATTGAAACTAGTGCCGTGAAAAGCAGGTACTGTATTTACTGTATTTGTGGTTACCCTATTTGGCTTATTGTGAATATTTGTGAGTGTACCGTCGGTTTCTCGCCAGAAGCTACTCTGGAACGTCCCGATTAGTGCAGCGCAAAACGATTTCAGACGTACACGCAGTACGATGAACCGTATATACCTTACGTTAAGCAGGGTTTTATGGACCATCTCTATGTACCTTGAATAGACCTCAAACTAACCTAAATGCAACTTATTTACCCTATAAAGTTATACATTACAAAAATGTCTGTGCTTTCGACTTGATACTGCAGACATTTGGCATGACTGACTCAAAATCTTTTTCTTGGGAACTGGTTGTGACATTGAGAAAACACCGGCTTGTCAATAGCCTCTTTAGTGGCAAATGGGCCTTGAAATTTATTACCCCTGTGTCGACTTTATAGATACAGATATCTGTTTTGTTCTGCTGCCATGGTAAATATTTGTAGCTAGTACCACACAATCTTTGATGTTATCTCATACATTTTGAGTGCGCTGGGTGCTTCTTTGTTGACCGTGTGTAGACAAGATGACTTTTTTTGAATTTCCGTGTTCACATTTTTTCCATGGTTTTGTTACATACATATATTAGATTAACTCATGCCCCCAACTTTGTAGGGGGCACTTACCCTGCCGTAATCCCTTGTGTCAACACTTTTGCATCAGATTAGCCCATCTGAACACATTTAAGCTCTCTATTGTTGCGTTATTCTAATAAAAACTTTGTGATAAATCAAGTCACGGCATTCTAGGGTTTTTTCTTAAAAACATACATGATTGAAACAAGACAAGACAAGTTCAACAAACTGCGATGACACATTTATTTAATGCTATACCTGTACACAGAAACTTATTTATTTTTTTTTTTTTCTTTCATTTCAGATTACCGACAACCAAATGCAATCAACAATAATGCAACACGCTACTCATTCTGACATCGTGACCGAATTGCCAGCCAATAATTTCGTCGCGCATCAGTGAAGCATCAATAAAACAAAACTCCCTTCCCCACAAGGAAGCGACACGCATTTCCAGCTTAACATTTCAAGTGTGCAAACAACATTCATTTCCAGTCATTAATAAGCAGAAAACAATCTTAGCAAAATTTGCCTGGTAAAAGGCGAGAGAAGGCCGCATCCCAACAAATAGGATGTTTGGCTTATTAAATACAACTCAAATTTATGGATTGCAGTCAGAAACAACATCAGCAGACAACACTTCCTCACTTGCAACCGCAATCACAAGCACGAACTCTAAAAGCAACAATCTTAGTGGCAGCAAAAACAACCGTCAGATAAACAAACTCACTCGGAACGGTGTCGGTGGAGGAGGCGGAGGAGGGGGCGGCGGCGGTGGTGGACTTGGCGGAGGCCTTGCTCATCATCTTCAAGGAATGAAAGTGCCAACGAATTTCATCGAGAAACTGATCAAAAGTGAACTCCTAACCGGCTATGAGGCGGTAAAACACTTTAAGAACTTCCATCACTCGTCTCGCCATCATCATCATCATCATCCACTTCACAATTCCGGAAGTAATTTAAAGAGCATCGATTGCGATAATTTGCATGGTAATTATCGCAGCGGTAATTTCGCGTACGAAGAAATAAATAGTCAACCCGAAATGACCATCATCAAGTATCCAAATGACACACAACAGCAAGATCATCATCTGGTGGCAGACGCAGACATGGCGGTAATCGATAGTACCACCACAGGCACCACAACAACCGCCTCTGCCACAATCACCGGTAGTTCCATTCTCCGGCCAGACAATTTGAGCATATTGCAGCGGGAAGACTCAGTGAACGGGAACTCAAAGGAAATGGTAAGTAACGCTGCATGTTGTTGAGTGGGTTGCACGTTGCATAATTCGCACATTTGCGAACGTATGAGCTCTTATCACAATTACCAGACCGGGACAGGTTGAAGAAGGCGGCGGTAGTGTTTCCGTGATATTTCCTCAGAGATTTGATAAGATGTGAAGCAAGTTTGTGGTGGTGGCTCGATTCGAGTGGTAATAGTTGTTTTGTTGAATTAATTGAAGTGCCACTTTCATTGTGAGCGAATAGTTATGGAATCGATGCTTACATGTGTGCTTGGATAGTGTTTTGTTGGTGTGTCGGTGGTCATTACAACGGAGGTTCATTTGAATCGATTAAAATGAAGTGTGCTGTGATTTTACTTAAGCACACTAGCTGTCACTGAAAATAATACGATTTTAATTGTTGTTCAATACGGTGGAGTACCTTCGTTGCCCGTTTTCCGTTTATACAATATTCTTGGAATTAAACTTCAGTCCCAGAACTTATCGAAATCGTTCGGGATATCCCTTTCCCCAATATATTCCTCGGAGTCGTTGAAACTGTATATGCACGTACCCTAGCTAGCCTGCTCATTGTATCATATCTCTTTTTCTAAGCCTTTTCTAACTTTATGAAAATCCTCCTCCACGTACTGGCGACACTGGTTATGCTTTGCTCATAAGTACGCCGGAAGGAATTTAAGGTAGAGAATGGAGATGAATACGCACCTTACAGATTCAAGTGCTAACATTAACAATCCCTTCAAGGGAAACTTGTATAACTATTCACCATAGTACAGTGGGTACATATACGTGGGTATCTCGGGCTATAATATATACATTAGAAAATGCATTGTATATCACTATAGATAGGAATTAATTAGAATGTAGGTGGAAACGGCGTAGATACGGCTCTTCACGTATTGAAGCACTGAGTGATAATTTTTCTGAAAAGATTACACCAACGTTGCTTTTCTACACACACAGAAGGCGCCAACATCTACTCACAGGCACTGGTAGAACTAGACGTATTAGCGGTACTAATAAACCAATAGCTATGCCAGAAGAGGTACACCAAAGGGAGAAGTAGTATGTCATCCTCTTGTAAACCTATAAGTTAAAAACCTGCTACTAACACTGGAAGGGGGTGGTTGCAAAGCGTTGGCCTATGCGGCTGATGTTGTTATAGCCTTCTTTGCGAAAGTACCCTCTCAATCTTTTAGTATTTAATGTAACATGGTCTCAAACTACTCAATAACTGGATGACTGAAAATGGTCTGAGCGTCCTTTTTACTAGAAAATATAAATACCACATATCGTTCCTTCCCCCGTTAATGGCACCAGTTTACAATTGATAAATAAGTCAAAATACCTTGGCCTTATACTAGACAGCTAATTAATCTGAAAGCTCAATACAACTGAAATAGCAAGAAAAGCTATCACGGCCTTACATATGAGTAAAAAGACCATGATATGGTGTCTTCAATCCCACATGATACACTGGCTTTTAAATGCTGTCATTAGACCCAACCTCTTATACGGTGCGGTGTAGCAGTATGGTTGCCCATATTTAACGTCAGCACTCATCTAAACATTCTAATAAGGGTTCGATGGCAAGCTTGCTTGTATTTATAAGTGGAGACGGATAGTCTGATCTCCCTAAAAACAATAAATCAAAGACCACGGTCTAAGACAATTTTTGATTTCTTGAGAAACTATCGAGATGAAGAAAAGAAAAGTCCCTGCAGCTGCCCTGTACTCCTTTTAACTAGAAAGCCACCCTAGGCTGAAGGCTCCTTCTTCTTTGATAACCTTAGCGATCTGGGAAAATTACTAATAAATTCGCCATTGGACTTCACTGAAAAATCTGTCTGGCTGTCGTAATATCACACCGCCCCAAAGCCCTTTATTGTGTAACCGCACTAATCCTTTTGCCTCAGTGCTAAACCACTTATTATCTGCCTAAGGAATTAGATTGGATGGAACTGTTTTGCCTTAAGATGTGCTAAGAAGTCTGCATCACACATATTCGCTTACAGACTGTCAAACCACCAAACCATTGTTGCATTAGAAAAACCCAGCTACCGCCCTTACACAACAAATCAGCTAAATCATTTCCACCAAAACGCGACAAAGCGGCTTAAGATTATCCGTAAAGATGCCCACGGATTATGCGTACCCCAAATCCAAGCTCTTCAATTCAAAACTAACATATTTCCTCACATTTTACCAGATAAGCCACCGCAAACGTAGACATCCGTTGCAAAGTCAATCCAAGAATATGTCAAGGCAATTCAAATTAGTCATGCATTTCGTCATTCACAATCCATTATAAAACATTTATTGTAAGACCTCTTAACACGTATCCACATTACCCAATTAATTGTATTTCACGACGTATTTACCCAATCTAATCGATGGCGAATAAAATTTCCATATTCCCTAAAAGAGCAGGAACCACGACAAACGATTAACAAACGGCTGGCCGATAACAATCAGGTGAATTCGTCATAAAGAGGAAACAAAAGCCATAAACACCATGTACTCGTCGGTAATGATTTACATCTTACGCTCTGTAAACCCGACTGAGGCCGGAGTACACGCATCTGCTGTTAATTCAATAATCTGATGCAATGTTGTAAAAGATAATCAAACTTCCACAAGCAAATGCTCGGCATACTGGTGTGTGCGTGGGTTATATGGCATGCGCACGATAAGAGCGCATTGAAGACAGATATCACGTTTCCTGATAACCCGTCCCCAGTGCGAGGGGATCGGGGTATCCAATCTATTGCTACCAAGAAGATAATAGATTTCGCAGAATAAGTCGCCTCTATTCTAACCAAAAGCTCATATTAGTACAAGTCGATTGTCCACAAGCGATTGTGTGGATATTGTAGCTACCGGGTTTTATCTTTGAATAATGGGGACCCCTCCTGTAAGGGTACATGGAATATTTAAAACATTTCATTAGCATACAGCGTATTTTAAATAATAGATTTCCAACTTTCAGATATCCGATCACTTATCCTCAACGAAATCAACTGATCCGTCGTCTTCATCGCCTGCGGACAGTCCAGAAACCGAAAGGAAAACCTCACCGACTGCAGCCTCGAGTACAGACCGTATTCAGCGACGGAAACTCCTTCAAATGGTGACGTTCCTGGATCAACAGAATCAGCGTTTACAAAAGGAATTAGCGAAGGAAAAGCGTCGTCGCACTGAAGAGCTCTCGCGTATCATCAAGTCACTCATATGCATGGAGTCCAAGCTGAAGGTAGATAAGAAGCAGATTAATCAGCGACTACTGGAAAAAGATACCGAAATTTGTCGATTGGTGAGTATGAATCGGGCCCTACGGAAGAAACTCAAAGTCGACAAGGAGAATGAGGTGACAATGATGAAATCAGCTGTAGAAGCCGAATGCTTGGCACTGGAAGCACTGCAGTGCAACAGCTGCAAGCAGAACTTCTACGCCATTGAGTCGAAGGAGAGCTGGACACAGACGTCGAAGGATGGTAGAAAAGCGAATGGTGAGTTGCATTCATAGGTGTGGATTGCAGCATTTTAAATTTTGATTTATTTCCAGATGAACCTACAACAGAACATGGCTCGTCGAGTGATGATACAGTCTCATCGTCGTTTTATGGAGCCCGCCGCAGTGTACGCTACACTAGCAAAAGGACCTTTGGAACGTTCCGCGATTATATGCGCTCTCGTTCGATGAACATCGACGATCCTAACTTAGACAATTCCGAAGAGAACGCAAGCACCATCAGTCGCGATGACAGCCAGAATAGCTACGAAAAGATGAACATCTTTTCGCGAACTATTGACAGACTGCATGGCGTGCGAAGAGTGTCGTCCATCGAAGGCGACCTGGACAGTGAGTACGATAATAGTTCCTTGCGAAAGAATCAAAGTCACTCCTCGGGAATCGAGGAGGACGACTTGTTGATGTCTCCAACTGAAGATGATCGAGTGTTTTCACCCAAAGACGAGAATATGATATCGCCTTGCAATAGCAAAAGCAATTCACTAACGAGATCGAAAGATTTCTCTGAGGTTTCGCCAAAACCGGAGTTTGAAACATCCACCGACGATTGGTATGCCAGTGCCAGTGAAGGCGAAGAAGAGTCAGAGAGTGTGCGCACCAAGTCGTATGGCTACAACGAAGGAGTCAATCCAGTACTGGAGTGTGTAAATCAAATTCTTTTGCAACAATCCATGGAGGAGTCAATGAACGACAGTCCGCCGACGTCGTTGGAGGGACATGACAATCAGAATTTCAACAGCAGCCAGCGCGGTGGTCGCCAGAGTCGAAGCAGTAGCAATGGCAGCACCAAGGATCAGGGGAATGTTGGAACTATATCTCGGAAAAGAGTGCATTTCTCCACAAAAAACAGCATGGTCCACGTACCCAGGAACGATGATGAGCATGATCACGACCATGATCTTGAGCATGACCATCTTGTCACATCGCCACTGTCTTCGCCGTCCGCATCTGTGATAGCCGATCAAATAAGGGACAATATACTGAACTACGAGAGTATTTACAGCAATGAGTATGAGCACATTGGAAGTGAGCACAACTCATCGAACCTTTATGTCGACATGGAGGCCAAGTTGACCCCCGAAGAACGGACGAACCTTGAGAACAAGCCCCCAAAGCAACCACCAGCTCTGCCCCCAAAACCAGCCAACCTAATTAAGTTCAAAAAGGCTGTTAAGGTGTCGGTTCCTCCACTGCACTTTAGTGAATATGAAGAGCACATTACGGCCGAGGATATGTCGGTGACATCCGAGCCAGACTACTGCTCCATCTCTGAAGTAAACATGACCGTAACTAGTGTGCAAGTAGTCGCCGATGTGCACAAGGACCCAGAGCCAGAGTCTTCAACAGACCTGGAAAGCATCAAGAGCGACACGCAATCGATGAAGACTGATGAAATCGATGAGATTTTCGCCGATATTCCAAAGTTGCCCAACGTCGCTGCAATCATTGCAACGAGACCTCCACCGCCCAGTAAGCTAAACTTCCTGCCACAGCAACGCGACATGGAGCCCGTTCCCAAGCTTCAAAGATCTCCCCGGCAATTCAAACGAAAACATGTTCCTAACGTTTTGGCTGAGATCAATAAGAGAATTAACAATCCAAATCCCACCACACCAACGAAGAGTACCAACAAGATTCCCAACGGGATCCTTACAATGACCACGCCACCGAAGAAGTTAACAACACCGATTGCGAAGCAACCACCGACTTCTAGCCCCATCATTGAGGATAAATCCATGCCACTGCAAGCAGAGTTCGACTGGTACAACTTGGACGTTGAGTACGGCAAGTCGTCCTCCAATCAACCGGACATTATCAGAGCCTCTGATGTGAATTGCATCGACGAGAATGGTGACGGACTACTTGGACTACATGGAGTCGAATACAATTTGGATGAGGAATTTTCACTGGCCGGTGGTAATCAGCCAGACATAATCAAAGAGAATCACAACGAGTCACCAAAGACGATCAGCGAAGTTAATTCGCCGAAGACAGTGTGCGAGGATTTCCCTATCATAACCGAGGTTGTTCCATGCTTGAAGAAGATCAAGAAAACTGCAAACTTTGACAAGTTTATTGATAGCTCTGGACTGAGCACAAAACCGTTGCCGAGACAGCGGAAGATTTACTTTGCTGGACCGTTTGTGTGATATCAAGAGCAAATAGGTACGAAAATGCTTAGTTTTAGGTTTACTTTCGAATATAGAGCAGAAATGATGGTCAGCATAACTTAGATCAGAAATGATTCTACTTGAATGGAATTCAGTTAAATAATTGGATTATATTGGAGGTATTGACGATTTGAATTTTATAATCGGTCTAAATGGGATGCTTTCCCTACATCACATCTGCGAACGGACTGTTCCTTGCTCCGTTTTGGCTTACATGGTTGATTAGGATATTACACGATGTTGTCGACTGCCTACCTTCCAGGCAACATACATTTAACTTGAGTTCCCGGTTGTTTGTGGGTATGTGCGTCGCCTCCAATGCATTTGAACCTCAACGTATTTGGTTCGAGTCCTGCTCTGTACGAGAAAAATAAATAATTTCCACGGCCCCACCTCTTTCGAGTCACTGACAATGATCAAAGATTATAACTGTCTAGAAAAAGCTTATCAAACTTGGCTGATCGGATAAGACTGTAGATCTCTTCCAGTCGCGAAAGAAAACTTGCACGCACAAATGGTGGTTGCTGAGAAGCTAGGCCCTGGACCTCCATGGGCTGTAAACTTCCTAATCTGCTCTTTTATAACTTTCTTTTATAACCCAACATTACTTCAGTTCACATTACTTTGAAGTAGTTAACATACCCTTTTGACAAAGTTCTATTTTACTTATGTTGAAATCCTCTTTTTAATTGTAGTCATCGATTTCTAACACTCTCTTTATTTCCACTAAATTATAATTCTAATTTCATTGCAGATATCCACTGATTATCCGTTTGTGTTGCACTCCGATCTTGATAGCAATTAGCCATTCTAGCCGAATGTAAGCAATATGCGGTCTCTTATCAGTAAATCTTCAACAGAAAAATTAATTTAAGGCCTAATTTAAAAATCTAATTGTCAATGTACTAAATATTAAATAAAATCTAAAAAATAAAAATAAACAAATTGTAGTTGAAAAATTAGAAAATATTTAACGATGTATAGATTTTGAGTGAAATAAAAAAGTATTAAATAAAACATAAAATGAACATTTTTGTATTTATATTTTTATCAACGATCTACTATATTATAAACACTATAAATATAAACATCTTTAGTTTGGTATATAATTTAACCATGAATATCAGACAGAAGCATTGCCAGAGCTACCAATGTAGCTATGTTGCAGCCCATGGCTATGTTAAAGCCCATGTCTACAGACAAGCCAGCTTCAATTGACGCATTGAAGCATTTAGTGAGCATCGTGAGATACCGGCCGAAATGTTGGAAAGAGTGCCAAAATTGGACTAAACGGATAGACCATTTGAGGCGCAGTCAAGGTCAACATTTGCATGAAATAATCTTCAAACAATAAATTATATGGACCGTACTATCGATTCAAATAAATATTTCATGCATTTTTTGAATTTTATGTGCTTCTTTTGAAAAAACTTTCCTATAGCTTTTAAAAAATAACCCTTTATAAGAACGATAAGCAATGGAACGTCAGCAACGTTAAGCAATGGTGCGTATTTGTTCCAATAACAGCGTCTCGAATGTAATACTTGAGCGGGTTTAACGCGGATCGAAAGATTACTCCACAACTTCAGTGTCCAGATGTTCGGAGCATTGGCAGTACAATCTTATGTGGATCCTATCTTCTTCTTCTTTGGCGCTACAGTCCGGGTGGACCTGGACCTCAGCCGATATGCCCCTCCATCTAGCCCTTGTACTAGTTGCTTCCTACCACGCACGTTCAACTTATGTAGTTTCACTTTAGATGCACGCGCCACCGTAGGCGTGGTCATCCTTTACCTCGTTGTTCCTCTGGGTTGGAGTCAAAGACTTTCCGGGCTGGAGCATTGGTGTCCATTCGCTCATCGTGACCTAGCCATTTGAGACGAGAGATTCGAACTCGTTTGACCAGGTCGATGTCGCTGAACAGCCCGTACAGCTCGTCGTTCAGTCTCCTCCTCCAAACACCATCCGTACATAAGGGACCGTAGATAATTCGGAGGACTTTTCTCTCGAAGCGACCAAGAATATCCTCGTCCGCCTTAGTTAGTGTCCATGCTTGTGGGCCATACAGCAGGACTGGACCATCAGGGTCTTATATAGAGGTTTATATATCTTGGTTCTTCGAGAGATGGTTTTATTCCTCAGTAGCTTACCGAGTGTGAAAACGCAGCGGTTGACCAACGTGAACCTCCCTTATATCTTTGCAGTAGTGTCGTTGTTTGTATTAACTTCGGAGCCTAGGTAGGTAGAGTCACATTCCTTCACTACCTCAAAGTTATGGCTGTCTATAGTGACGTTCTGTCCAAGACTTCGATGTTGGTGGAGCTTTTTTCGTAGACAACATATACTTTGTCTTACCGCAAACCCCATCTTGGCCGCTTCCTTCTCGATGCTGACAAACGCCCCACTGACAGCCCGCTGTGTTGTTGTTGTGTCAATGTCATCGACATATGCGAGTAGTTGCACAGATTTGTGGAAGATGATGCTTTTGGTGTTGGCAATTGAGTTCAGCACGATCTTCTCGAGAATGATATTAAAAAAGTCGCATGGCAGTGCGTCGCCTTGTCTAAATCCTTTTCTGACATCAAAGGTCTCGGTACATCGGTCGGTCCGGGACGCTGCATCGGGCATTTTTCATCGTCGGCCAATAGTTGATTTCGCTGGCCTGGACCCGCACTGATATTGACCAATCAGGTTGTTAATGTAGGGTTTCAGGCGTTAACACAGAACAGCCGAAAAGATCTTATAGGATATATTTAGGAAACTTATCCCTCTATAATTGGCACAGTTTAGAGGGTATCTTTTCTTTGGGATCGGGCAAACATAAATCCGACCAGATTTTACAGATGAGTTGGTGTATGCATCTTACCAATATAAAAAGTCCATTCTATTCGGTTCTTTAATTGAAGTGTCTACTGTAAATCAAACATGCTGGCATCGAGCAATCAGGTAAGCAATAATATCTCTTGGTCACATTCAACCGAAGTGTATCCTTTCTCAGTAAACAGGACGCATGATGCTGCAATACATATAAACTGGATACTCTGTCAACACCCACAGAGTATTTCCCATTAAAGCTGTTTCCATTATTTCACTTGGAGAAATATTCCAAAGTCTGCACAACCAGGGGTAGGATTGAACTTATTTCCAATGTGTAGACAAATCTGCCAAGAACTTGTTGATGCGGTCCTTGGCAATGTTGCAAAAAAAAAAAAAAAACACTGTTGTGAAAAGAAACAGAGTGAGAGCCGAGCAGAGGTTGTGATTTGTTGCTGATGGAAGTTGATGGCCTGCAACATTTTGTGTGTAAATTTTTCCGCACGTGCACGAGTGGTTGTAAACCACCGTTATGTGTGCAAATGTTGCAGGTGCAGGTTGTATAAAAATAGAGGATAGCAAAAGTTATCGCTGCCCGCCGATTTTAATTTTTCAAGGGAAACATCGAAGCTTTGAAAAAGCGTCCCAATCGTGTAAAATATACATGTATGTGTGTGTAGGTTTTGTTTTTATTTTATATGAAGAAACATGGTAATAGTATGTCCGATTCTGTTCGATTTGATCAAATAAATCGCAATCTAATGGTGTATCTATCTTTTTTCTCATGACATATGAATCAATTGTACAGCAAATAAATTGAATGTATACTATTTGGCAAGAATTAAAAATCGAACAATGAATAAGCAAATATTCATTCTCACGTTATGTTGTTTATTGGTAACAAGTTTTGTACATTTATTATATCATCGCAATATCATTATTAGAAATATTTATATGTATTTCTAAAAAGCAATAAATTAATTAGGGGATATATATTTAAGGAGGGACCTTAATTTTTAGAAGGTAAAATAAACCGCCGAAATATCGAGTCTGGTTGGGTATTGAATGGTCAACAACTCACACCTTAGCTACAGTACTTTACAATAATAATGAAGCGCTTTGCAAGCCATTCTCTCACAAGTTTAATGCCTGGTACAGGTGGGGAAACTACCCTAATTCTAGCATAACAGTAAAATGACGATGGTTTTTATTTTTATGTTATGATATATAATCGACCTCGACCTCGACGTCGTAGGTTCGATTCCAGCTCTGAGCGATAGAAATAATTTTCACCGCCCCACCTCTTTCGAGTCACTGACAATGCTCACAGAATATTTCCTGTCTAGAAAAAGCTTCTCAAACTTGACCGTTCGGATTCGGCGTAAAACTGTAGGTCCCTTCCACTCGTGTGAGAACAATAGCACGCACAACACGAGTGGTTGCTGAGAAGCTAAGCCCTGGTCCTCTATGGACTGTAGCGCCAATATATATATAATGGGGGCTCGAATTAGGAACAGAGGGGGCTCGGTGCTTGTTCATGTGTCATTTTCTATTTTATAGTTAGCTGGGTGCTGTGGGAATCAGGTAGGCACGGATTGGCATCACCTAGTGATACCTCAAAGTTGTAGCCATCCGGTTTTTTTGTGAGAGTAGGTGAAAATCTTCAAAAGACACTATGGGGACCGTTCCCACATAGCGATTTTTACCCAGTAAAAACACCTCGCTTCAAATAAAATATATTTCCATTACAACTAAGTCTTACACGTATCCATTAGTTTTACTATCTTGGGTTATGCGCATTTGGCAAGAAATTCTCCATTGAGAATTCTAGCTATCAGCGCAGCTAAGCGCTTGAATTCAGTGCTAGGTCAATGGATTTAGTCGGCGGAAAGCGTTACTTTCGTCGAGAATTTGGAGGTAAGCAGAGTTTAAGTGATCTTCCAGACGACGCTTATGCTTGCTAGCAAAATTCGTTATTTCATCTTGGAATATCATGATGGAATTCCAAGATCTCTGTGAAATTTGTATGTACGGATTTAGATTCGTTAAGCTCAATTCGCTGAGTGTTCGTCCATTGGTGCACATTATAATTTTCTGGTTGATTCGTCGACCGTTTTGGCGGTGTCGTCAGGAGTTGACACTTCCTTGTGGTACTCCAGATTGAATATGTTTAAAAAGGGAGTATTCTTTCCCATATTTCACACGCAAGATTCTATCAGTGAGATAATTCGAGAAAATTGTGTAAAGTCTTGCTTTTGCAGACTTGCTTTTGTTCAAACGATTTTTCTATAACATCAGTTATGCGATGTACTTGGTGGATTGTTGAATGCTTACTTCTTTCTTCCACAACCGGGCTTAAACGTCTAAGTAATATTCGTTCAAACACTTTAGACAATATCGGTAGCAGTGAAATGGGTCTATAAGACTTTTTGTCTGTTGGGGGCTTACCCGGTTTCGGCACCATTATTATTTCCTCCACTTTCCACTGACTAGGGCATGTAATAATCTAAAGGCGGCGTTAATTAGGTAGAGATACATGAGAAGCGCTTTCTGAGGTAATTTTTTCAGAACTTCTCCTGTGATTAAGTCATAACCTGGAGCTTTTTAAGTCTGAGGCTTTTCTATTCCTCCTTAAATTCTGTCAAAGTAAAATTCTGATACAAAAAATTTCGTTGTTTTTGTTTGAACCGTAGCAGTTTACACCAAACGTTTGTGCGTCGCGTGATTTAAACGTTGATAAGGGTCTGCGAAGAGATGCGCTTTCTCTTTATCTTCTTTTGCCACACTTGATATTTTCGAACTGGGCCGCATGTGGTTGGGGTTTTCTTAAGCTGTTTACTGCTTTCCAGAGTGAGTAATTGGTATCCTTTTTCGCGGACAAGCCTGTCAAATAGGTATTAAAGTTGTTACGACTTAATTTTGGCCTTCAAAAGGTTAGACAGTTGGTTGAGGCGAGTTTTATGCTGCGGCGCACGGGTCTGCTGCTATTTCTTATGAACTTTACGTTTCTCTCTTACTAATTCTCGTACATCCGATGGATATCGCAAAACATGTTTTATCATCGTTCCTCTAGCGAGAGGTGTATTCCTCCAAGCAGCACACTGAATTACTTCTATAAATTTAGCGAGTTCTTTTTCTAAATCGTATGGGGCGGTACTCTAAATTCGATATTATTTTGTAGGTAATTTCTAAATGCTTGCCAATTCGTACGTTTATTTTTTTAATGTAGGTGGCATTTCCTTTTTTACAAGGATATCGTTTATACATAGTACAATGGGAGAATGATCTGAGATCAAAGCTTTCTTCAATTCGTAAGTAGTTTCGAGAAACACCTTTTATGACAAAGAAATCAACAACGTCAATTATTTTTGTAACATCCGGCGGCCAGTAGGTTGGTTTTCCTGTCGAGTAAAAATCACAGTTTAGTTTCATACCAGCTCTGTATAAATGTCTGCCTTTTTGTGCGATTAATCTTGACCATCAAAAAGAGTGTTTCGCATTAAAATCTTCACCAATTACGAAATTTGGGCCTAAAGTGTGAACAATTCGTTCGAGATCGCCTTGATCAATTGTACTTCAGGCGACGTGAAATGAGTAATGTTTATTTCTGACACGAACCGTATTTAATTGTATACAATCAGATTATATACTTATTCCCACTAAACGATCTATATTATCGGGTATAAAAAGAGATGAACAGCCTCTCGGACGGATGGCAGGCATGGTAACTATAGTACCCTTTTAAGTTTTGCTTGTCTCAGAGATCAGACAAATATCGATATCTTTTTCTCTTATATATAATTCTCGTTCGTCGAGTTTTTGTAGCAGACCATTCGCATTCCAAGTTAGGCTTTGAATTGACAGATAGTATTCATATAAAGGTACGCTTGCTGTTAATCTTATTTTCGAGGTCGAGTAGTCTTTCGAAAATAAGTTTGTTCGTTTTGGTTTGTTCGTCAAGTTTCTCTAAAATAATATTAAATATGTGTGTAGCGAGAGTTGATTGTTCTTCGCAGCTTTTCCAGTTGTAGATTCTACTGTTTAGGCGAAGGTTTTTGCTCTGACGTGTAATGATTTCACATTAGCTGATTTAATTTTTTGAATTATTGGGAACGCAGCTTGAGTCTACGCTTTAATTTCAGCAGTTTTCGATCGAGTCACAGTTGGTTTCGGCACGCTTTTTCGAACGTCCTTTGTTGCCGATTTTGGTTGTTGGCGGAGTTTCAATTTGATTTGATCTCGCTACTTCGTAGCCACGATATTTTGCAATATAATCTCCTTTACAGTTAATACAAGTAACTCGTGTAGTCTTACTTTCTTGTCCGCCGGCGTATTGACACATCGCGTATCTTTCTGGCAATACTTTTGAGTGTGGTTGAATCCCTGACAACGTTTGCATTGTGGTATTGATTTCAAGTTCTTGTGCAAGGTTTCTATTTTAACAGTCACATTTAGAATTATTTTTAATCCATAAATTTAATCTATGCTTTCACATTTGTCGAAGCTTAGCAAAGGGGTGAACCGACACGTGTCATTTTCGAATCGTAGATAAGCAGCGTCTAGTATTTTTAAGCCTTTAAGTTTCAAGCCCTCAATAATATCTTCTTTTGAACGAGACGCATGGAGTTCCTAGCTTATTTTCATCCGTGTACCACTGGATTTTTTGCGCATTCAATTTTTGGGAGAGTTGTCTATAGCTGTCAGAGTCCTTGACATTTATCTTCCACTCATTGTTGCTGAGCACTGTTACTTTATCCTCAGATTGGATTGTTGACTTTAAAATAGAGTACAATTTATTGCACATTAGTATTCCGAGTACGTTATTTGGCGGGGGTGCGCCTTCTTTTGGTAACTTAATTTCGTTGTTACTAATAAGACGTACATCTTCTGTCTTCTTTATTACCTTCGGCGAGGATCCGGCCTTTCGTTTTTTGCCCGGTCGACTTTCTGTCATCCAAGTTGTTACACGAGCGAGTTCTTCCCCATCCGTACAATGCTCAACTTTTTTTTATTCGTTCGAGCTGGGCTTTTTTTCTTGATTTCCAATTTTGTCTGCCCTTAATTGAATAAGTTGTATTCATAGTTCTTTACAGAGATCTTCCGTATCAGAGAGTCCTTAATTCCGCATTTTCCTTTTCGAACCTCGCTAGAGCTTTTATGACTCCGTAGAGTGTGAATTCTCCAGTGCGACTGGCATTCCACCTGGAGTACTAATTCCTTTGTTTTTTATTCACGGCATATTTCTTGTTTTTTTTCATGTCCTTAAACAAACGGTGGAAACTGAAGGCTACTTTATCTTTTTGTATCAAGATGAGGTCCGATATTTTTTATTTTTCAACTGGTGTTGCCTGTCAACTATCTGGGACATATTTTCTGAGCGCACAGCTTATTGAGCTGTAACTTAATGGTAGCCAAAGGGGTATGTATACATATGTTACAAGAGATTCAATCAATCGGTAGACTAGTGGCGTGTTCAGCGTGTTCGTTAGCTCTACATTTTCCCGGAATTGCTTTATTGCCTGGCACCCAGCACAGGCGATGTTTGAACCGTGCAGCAGTAGATTACTATTTTTGAGTTTATAGAGAACGATGATACTAACAAGTTAATTTCTTCATACCTTACTAACCGGACTCAAGCTGTTTTATATAACTCAAAACTGTCGTCCTTTTGCAATGTGCACAAGGGAGTACCTCAAGGTTCTATTCTCGGTCCGTTATTGTTTTCAATGTTCATTAATGATCTTCCTAAAGTTTTGTCTTATTGCAATTTCCACATATATGCAGATGATATTCAAATCTATCTAAGTTTTCCTCTAGGTATGATTGAAGATTCAGCCGCTAAATTAAACGAGGATATGAGTTCGATTACGAAATGGGCTGAAGAAAATGCTCTCATGCTCAATCCTGACAAAACCAAAGTCATTCCATTCTCCAAACACCAGCCCCCCCTTCCTAACTTCCCTCCCATAGAATTAAACTCTGTTGTCGTCGAATATGTTACCTGTGTAAAAAATCTTGGCATAATGTGTAATAGTGAACTAACATGGACTGACCATATAGACAGTATAGTGTCGAAGGTGTATGCGTCCCTTAGAGGTCTGTCTATTAGCAAATTTATACTCCCTATTAATGTCAAACTAAAACTCGCCAAAGCACTCATAGTGCCTATGTTAACCTACGGGTGCGAGTTGTTCGCTGACTGTGATAATGTCTCAATGCAAAAATTGCTAAAAGCAATCAACGCGACGACACGGTACGTTTTTAACCTTCGAAGATTTGATCATGTCTCGGAACAACGTCGGCTTCTCCTCGGATGTGAATTAGAAGCATTTTTGAAATACAGATCATGCATACTAATCTTTAAAATCGTTCATTATAAACAACCTGACTATCTCTATGAAAAAATAACTCTCCGTCGTACAAGTCGTAATATAACGTTGAAACCTTCAGTTCATACATGTTTAACATCACGCAGGCAGTTTTTCATTCATGCTGTACACCTGTGGAATCATCTACCTCCACAGGTACGGTCAAAGACCGAGTACAGACAATTTTGGTCCGCTTGTTTTTCATACCTCTCCAATACGCACTGAAATAATACCCACAATTTAAATCTTAATTTTTGTATCAGTAAATTCATATACTAAGCTAAATTTTAAAAAATCTGCAAAACTCTTAAATTCAATTTTGAAATATGTAATTATCACTCATGAATTCAAACGATGTTATATTTTAAGGCCTGTACAATAAAAGAATATTGTATTCTTAATGTACAGAGATTATAATGAAATAATAAATGAAATGAAATGAAAATGATAGCGTCCAGTCCATAGAGGGTCAAATCGATAATTGCTACTAAACTGGCAGATGTTAATAACTAGCCCTAATACTTCTTAGGTCAAGCTGACAGTCTACCGTCACCTAAACTGAATCAGTTATCAAAAACAAAAAATAATATGAGAAAAGTGAGGGTGTGAAATGTAAAATGTAAGAACACTGCAGTCCGGGCTCACTCACCAAGTACTTACTTACTTATCAGGCAGACGAACCATGAAGGGTCTGAGCCTGAGCAATTGCTGCCTTCCATCGGTGACGGTCCTGGGCACGCTGCTTCCAGTCATCAAGACCAAGCTGTCTTGCATCCGCGATGACTTGGCCTTTGTACCGGAGGTTCGGTCTTCCTCTCCTTCTCGAACCAGGAGGCTCGGATTCGAAGACCCTCTTTGCTGGAGCGTTGTTGTCCATTCGCTCGATGTGGCCGAGCCAGTGTAGTCGACGGATTTTTGCCTTCCGGACTACATCCACATCCTTGTACAGCTCGTAGAGTTCGCGGTTGTGTCTTCTCCTCCTCGCAAACGGGACCATATATCCGACGTAGAATTTTTCTTTCGAAGGCACCAAGAATCAGCTCCGCAGCCTTACTTAATGTCCAGCTTTCGGCTCCATAAAGTAGGACTGGCAGGATAAGGGTTTTGTAGAGCATGACTTTGGTCCTTCGAGTCAGGAGTTTCGAGCCCAGTTGTTTTGACAGACCGAAGTAGCATCGGTTGCCAAGGGCGATTCTACGTCGGATCTCCACTACGATGTCATTCGTGGAGTTTACATTTGCCCCGAGGTAGACAAACTCCTTTACTACCTCGAAATTGTAGCTGTCGATTGTAACGTTTTGGCCTAGGTGGTGTGCGGCGGATCGTTGTTTGCTCGACAGCATATATTTTGTTTTGTCCTCGTTGACCTTAAGACCAGCTCGTTTCGCCTGTTCCTCAATTGCCGTGAAAGCTTCCACGATGGCACGTTGGGACCGCGCGACAATGTCGATGTCATCCGCGTATCCCAACAGCTGGACAGACTTGTAGAAGATAGTGCCTTCCGTGTTGTCTTTTGCCCGCCGCACTATCTTCTCCAGTACCAGATTGAAGAAATCACACGACAGCGCATCTCCTTGCCGAAATCCGGTGCAGGTTTCGAACGGTTCAGAGGTTTTTGAACCGAACTGCACTGTGCATCGCGTATGTGTTAGCGTGGTGCGACACAACCGGATCAGTTTTCCCGGGATCCCGAATTCGGCCATCGCTTCGAATAGCTCCTTGCGATGAATGCTGTCGTATGCGGCTTTAAAATCGATGAAAAGATGGTGAGTATCGATTTGAAACTCGCTGGTCTTCTCCAGGATCTGCCTTAGTGTGAAGATTTGGTCTGTAGTCGATTTGCCGGGCCGGAAGCCGCACTGGTACGTGCCGATTAGTGCGCTGCAAAACGGCTTTAGACGTTCACACAGTACGCTGGATAGGATCTTGTAGGCGACATTGAGCAGGGATATACCTCTGTAGATCTTGCAGGAGGTAGGATCGCCTTTTTTGTGAATGGGGCATATGGAGCTGATATTCCAGTCGTCGGGCATGCTTTCATCTTCCCAAATTCGGCAAATGATTTGGTGCATGCTCCCTACCATTACATTGCCCTCAGCTTTGAAAAGCTCCGATGGTAAGCCATCTGCGGCTTTGTTGTTCTTCAGCCTTTTAATGGCTGTACCGACTTCTTCAAAGCTAGGTGGGAGGACTTCTTCGTCGACTGGAGTTGGGATTTCCTGGTTCCCTATCACTCTCTCCTGGTCAGGCTCGCTAAGCAGCTGTTGGAAGTGCTGCTTAAACACATCCACTATTCCCTGGGGGTCCGTAACTAGGTTACCCTCGCAATTTCGAAGAGCCTGGGTGCCTTTCCTAAAGCCTGTGGCCACGCTTTTGGCCTTTTTGTAAAAAGCCCGTATTTTTTGCTTGTCCCTAGACTCTTCGATATCCTTGGGCTGGGAGGTTGCGAGAGACCTTTTCTTCAGGCGTAGAAGCTTTTTCTCCTCCCGTCTTCTAGCCCGGTACTCCTCTTGCGCCGCTCTTGTTTTCCGTTGCAGCGCTTTTTGGTATGCCTCGTCGGTTGCACGTTTTTTCTGCTCACACTCGCCATCATACCACGGGTTTCTTGTCGGGTGTGGTAGGTAGCCTAATGTTGTTTCCGCTACCTCTTTGAGGGCCGAGCGGCAATGCAACCACATCTCGTTGGCACTTGACATAGACATACCGGAGAGTCTCTCACTTAATTACTCTTCGTAGGCTCTGGCAATCTCCGGTGTGCTTAGGCGTCCAATGTCAAAAGTTTTCTTTGTCGGCTGGTGCAGCTTTCTGACATTGGACAGTCGAGCTCTAGATCTTGCTGCAACAAGAAAGTGGTCAGAGTCGACGTTTGCCCCCCTGAATGTTCGCACATCCAGGATGTTTGACGCGTGTCTTCCGTCAATAAGCACATGGTGGATTTGGTTGGCGGTTCGACCATCCGGGGACCTCCAGGTTGCTGTGTGGATTTTTTTGCGAGGGAACCTTGTGCTACTTATGACCATATTACGTGCTGTCGCAAAGTCTGTGAGTCGGAAGCCGTTGTCTGCTGTCGTGTCGTGGAGGCTGTGCTTTCCGATCACTCCGCCAAAGATGTTTTCCTTACCGATTTTAGCATTGAAGTCTCCGAGTACGATTTTGACATCGTGCTCCGGACAGGCTCCGTAGGCACCGTCCAAGAGGTCGTAAAAATCCTCTTTGACAGAGTCTTCAGCTTCGTCGGTAGGTTCGTGTGCACATATGAGGCTGATGTTGTAGAATCTGCCTTGGATGCGGATCACAGCCAGGCGATCGCTTATCGGTTTAAAGTCGATGACCTTCGACCTTAGCCGCTTTCCCACGACGAATCCGCATCCAAATATGTGCAACCTTTTATGACAGCTGTAATATATGTCGCACTCTTTCTTTTTCATAATCCCGTGTCCTATCCAGCGTATTTCCTGGAGCGCAGTAATATCCGCTTTATACTGCGTGAGGATATTTTCTAGTTTTTGTGCGGCCCCCGGAGTGTAGAGTGTTCTTACATTCCAGGAGCACACTCGCAAATCGTAGTCCTTTTTCGCGCCGTGTCGTCGTTGGGGTTCCGTCCGTTCTTCCGAGGCTGCTTGCTCTTCCGTAACACTTATTTTTTTTTGTGGGTGGATTGTTAGCCCTCCGCACAACCACTGGCGAAACGCTGCATGCATTGGTTCACCTCACAACGGGTGTTGTGAAAGCTAACCCAGGGGCGCCGCTTGGAGGCTGCATGTCAACTTGATCTATGCATCGACAATGATCGTTGCTGGCATCCCGCCAAGTTGAGAGCGGTCAACAACTTTGCCCTGTGAGCATAGACCCTCACTCATCAAGTACAAAGGGAATATGCCTGCTATAAAGGAAATCAATTATGTATGGATTCTTAAGCCACGTACGACAGCAAGGGAACTATTAAATTCGAAACCAAAATCCGGGGACAAAAATTATCCGGCGATACGCGATGCATGCAGTTCATGAACTTCCGTGCCGTTTAAAACCAACATACGCCTGCTATATGAAGAGGAAGGTAAATAAAGTAGAAGATACAAATATCAGAATGCAGTCTAGAAGGAAAACATATGTCGAGAGAGAGAGTCCAGAAAGTAATTCGCTTATAAAGACCAAGTCATCGCTGACTGAGGACAGGACTGAGTTGGCTGAAAGCAGCGCACAGGGAGAGTCAACAATGCAGACAGCTATTGCTCAGGCTTAGAAATAAGGAATAACGGAAACTTAGTTGTAAGTTTAGATATTAATCTTTTCGTATTACATATGTGCTATTTAGCACTAATCATCAATAGTTCATTCATTGCGTATTTGTATTGGTGTCAAATTTAATTGAGGAAATTGCAGACATTGATTGACAAGGTATTCTGACTTCACTAAATTGAGTCTCGAAAAACCATTGTATGTCTCGCGCTTCTGCGAATCTCAGCGGTGTGTTTATTGATTTTTTTTGGACATCCGGGCGTCTGCGAATTCGCCTGGATAATTAATTTACATTTATGAAGGGAAGCGGCCTACAGTTTTATGTCGACTCAGAACGTGCAAGTTTGAGAAGCTTTTTCCAGATAGGAATAGTTTTTGAGCATTCTAAAAAAAAAATTTTTTTTTGTTTTACCGGGGAATGAACTTGGACACGGTATTCAAAAGTAGACAGTATTCGCCAAGGATGCATTTTGCCAGGCTATGACTTGTCCTAGGAGTGAGATGTGTGAGATTTTCATCTTTTTTTTCCATCCATGCATAACATGGTCCTAAGCACAAGTATGGGAAATAAAAAATTGGTTGCTCTATAGCTACCCGCAGTCACCAGATCTAAAAGTGATGTGTTTGGATCAACTTTGATGAAGATTTACGATATTACAACATTCGAGCTCATAATGACCTCAAAAAGCCCTTTAACAGGAATGAGAGAATGTAACACCATCTTAGAGCAAACAATTGGTAGGGCCTATATCAAACTAATTGACAGTAGTAAAAACAAGCAAGGGATTCTCTTTCTCTGAACTTCTCTGAACAAGTGATTGAAAGGAGGTGTACGAGATTCACTTTGACGTGGATTTTAGTAATAATCTACGTTTTATTTCTGTATGTTCCTTGTCTGCTGCGTCTTCACTCTGGGACTAGTTGCTGTCATGTATGATCGATGGTTAGTAGATGTATCGTCTGGTTTGCTCCTTGCTCGTCTTGATATTGACTCTATTGCTTTATGCCTTCCGTGCCTTCCGCTTGGTGTAATTTCTGCATTTGCGACGCTCATCCAAATGCAAGTGCAACCAATTTTGTTTTTACACGATTTGCAAAAGCAAAAAACTATCCTATTTCACACGATTTCAATCAATTTTACAAGGCTTTTTCTGTAACGTATTTACCGCAAAAAAAGCATTGTTTAATTACTGCTTGACACTTTATCTGCAAATTGTCGATATTTGAAGTTGTAATCGACTGTCAGCCCAAGGCATTTGTACGTTAAACATTCTCTATAACTTCGATGCAGTCATCTTCTTCATTTAACTCCGTCACATCCATTTCTGTGAAAGCAATCTCCTTCGAGCATCTTAATCTTAGTTTTTTTCGGGGTGCATTACGTTTGTCTTGAGTGCATTTATAATGAATTAGTCCATGTTTGTGACACCAACAAGTGACTCTAGTGAAATCAAATTGGATATGTCTCTTTGCTTCTTCTATGATTCTGGCCAACTAGGTTCGCTGTATCGTCTGCACACGTACATCCTGTCCTATACTTTTTAAGCAGCAATGAATCGTTGTCGTATATGGTAAAGAGCAGTGGAGCTAGCTTGGATACTGCGGAATACCACCCTTTTCTTTTTTGCTGACCTCCTCACCAATTTTTACTCGGAAAATTCTTTTCCAATATGATTCAGTTGTCTAAGAACTTACTTGTGACTTAATGTATAAAAGGCAAAATTTTGTCGACAGCCGGTAAAATTGCTATAGGCCAGGAGTTCAGGGAATTCACTTTTCTTGTCGCCCTTATGCATTGCTCGAACTATTGAGGTTTCAAGCATGTTTGGATTCGATGCTTGATCCAAGCTCATATTGATCATTCTTGTCATCGGTGGCGATAGAATTTGCTTTGTTTTTTAGGTCTATAGGTATTAACCCGTCAATGTTGTATTTGCATTTCAATGGTTTTAAAAGTAAATAGCAAATTCAATGTTCCTTTATGCCCATGATGGGAGATGTAATGCAGAATCTTCCTATAGGATTTGCCAAGCTGTAACAATATTGATATCCCATGCATCACGATGCACTCAAGGAATTAGCCAGCGAGCAAAGCGAATAAAATTCAACAAAACGGACAGAGCCAATGATGCAAACATCTTTGAAATGTTTAAACTGATCTTTCAAATTGGATTCCAGCACCGATGTATCGAAAGGGAATGACAATATCTGAAAATGATATATATAATTTCAGAGGACAAGATATATGATTATGCCTTATAACAAACCTTATTATCCCATTCAAAGCTTCCCTATAAGCTGCTCATCTCACAGAGAATGTGTCAATGAATATTCACCTTTTGATAGCATATCATCAAGAACACGGCATCGTTTTCTTGGCGAAACAAATTAAAGGAAACAGTGTGTTCTTCAGCACAATACAAAAACATAGCATACGCCGAAAGGCACAGAACAAAAATGTACAATAAGAATAGCTTAGAGTACCCGTATAGGGTCAGTAGGTTAGGTGTAAGAACATTTGTTAAGTTAGTTAAGCTAGTTTTAAGCATTTTTGTCTAGCATGTAAGTAAATGAATTGAGAAAAAAAAAAAAAAAAAAAAAAAAAAGAACACGGCATCGTAAGAGAATACAGCGAACAGCAATAGCAAAAAATATTTCTTGTGGAACAGTCTTAATGTACTTGAAGTTGTACGACAGGTAAATTAATGTTACACAGCCTAGAAACCTTATATCAACAATATCTATCGACCTCACTTCATTGAATATACGTAGAAGTGCGTAAAATGTATCTTACTTATACATTTTCTAGTTTCCACAATCACATTCCGAAGGCACTGATTCAAATAATCATCTCCGCAATGTAAAATAATTCAACTAGAACACACTAACTCAGTGTTTCTGGAAAAAATAGACTGATAACGTAAGATCAATAAAAGCCATGCTACTGCAACGGTAACACAAATGCGAAAGTGACGGAATATTATTCCAAAGAAAAACGAAATCAATGAGCTCTTCCATATGAAGGTCTCAAAAACTGCAAACCATAGATGTATAACCTTGATCTTTAGGGTTTTTCGCAACTAGCACAGCATTTTGCTAAAAGAAAGACTCGATTTCATTTCTTGACAAATTTGTAATATAAGTAGACAGGATACAGGAATGAACTAATTTCGACAGCAAGTTTTTCCATCTTGCTGGCAAGAGAGGTGAAGCTTTTCCTATGTCTCACCTCTCTTGCCTACAAGATGGAAAAGCTTGCTATCGAAATTAGTTCGTGTAAAAGTGCTCCTAGGTAGTAAATGTAATAAACTGTACACCGATCCAGAAGTCTATCCGTTTTGGATTGTGTTTTCCTGGCAACTGACTACAATTTGGGTGGATGGCATTTAGTCGACAGCCAATTTGCTTGGTAAGAGGTAGTGGAACTAACAACTTCAATCAGACTAAATGCGAAATTGATATTACTACCAACGGCTTTAGTTTTAACAATGTACTTCCAAGTATTCCAGAGTATTGAATGCCAGGCTAAATTTGTCAGCTCTATTAATAGAAAGTAAGGGATGTGACATGGCGTCGCAGAAGAAAACAAGAGAACACGTTCCATCGTTCATAAAAATCAGGCCACTTTCTGTTGGGAGATAACATTAAGGGATAACGGATCATCGAAACTGACACTTGTTTCACACCTGAAGAAGAAATAGAAAGTGTGCAGCACATCTTCTACTCCTGTCCAGCTTTAAAGGCACGCAGATACAATTAGCTGGAAAGCGAAAAAAGTGTTTTTGCAAACTATTCGCGAATCAGAGGAACGAAATTTAACGTCATCGAAAGAGTCAAATCAAGCAAGCACTTTTCGGAGCAGCTCAATCCCGAACAAGGCACTGATTGTGGCAAGTGTATAATCTTGAGTAGGAGCGGGGAATATTTCAACAGTGATTAAATATATAAAAGTGGGCAAATCCAAGCATGGAAGCTCTCCCTGCTAATATATACGCTAAGGTGCTAGAGGCGTGCTATAGAACAGTCTACCTCTCATTTATTCACTCTATGATTGGTACCCGAGAAGGCTTGGGAATGTGACTTTTCCAATGGTGCTCCTTCTCACTTCTTCTTTTCATTATATATGGATTGGATGTTGCAGAGAAGCCGAAATGGGGAAAGTTCCACATGGAGAGAGTTGAGGGTTTATATGGTTATCCTCACAACCTCCCAGACCGAGCGAGCACTCTGGAGCTTGTTGTGCAGATGCTGCGATGAAGGTTAACGTGGACAAAATGTTATGGTCATTTCCAGAGCGCCTGTTCATTGCACTTTTTATGTAAGTGGAGCGCTTTTGAATCTGGCGGAGAAGTTCAATAATCTCAAGCCTTTTTCACGAGTGATGGGATATGTAATGCAGAACCTTCCTATAGGATTTGCCAAGCTGTATCAATATTGAAATAGTGTGGAAAATCTGTAATGAGAACGGCCGGGCTAGGTGACAAAGCCAAGTTATCGGCTTTCAACTTAGCATTTGTTTCACCTATAGTCATGCAATTTGTTTATTTTGTTACTTTATCAATCAAAAGCGGTGCCGCAATGTAAGACCAAATACGAAAAAACAATTAATTCCGCCTTATTCACTTTACAAAGTGAGAGTAAAGCACATGGACGCTGACAAAGTCACGATATTTGGAAAATATACCTACACAAAAGAATGCCAAACGTAAACTCAACGAATGAGATCGTAGTGGAGATCCGACGTAGAATAGTCTTTCGCAACCGATGCTACTTCGGTTTGTGAAAACAACTGGGCTCGACACTCCTGACTCGACGTACAAAAATCAAGATCGGACCTCTGGTAAAGAGACCAAGCCATAGCGGATGTAAGGAACCAGCGCGCCCTGGACCGTCACCGATGGAAGGGAGCAATTGCTCATGCTCGGATCCTTCGTGGATCGTATATGATATAGTATGGAAGCTACACAAGTAATTAGGAAGAAATGGCTTCAAAAATGCAAACTATTGAGAGGAGAGTTAAGCAAAGGAGACAGACTGGATTAAGTCATTCTGAACGAAAGATATCTTGGTCTGCAAAAGTTGAAGCAACGTTCGCATAAGCTCAAATACTTTATATTCTTATCTTTATATTCTTCGATTTCAACTATGACAGCATCCGACGTTTGAAAACTTTGAGATGGAAACTGCTAAAAGTGTAAAGGTGTACATTTGAATTTATTGTTCTGGTAATTATACATTTTGTTATGGCTACGATAACTCTCAATCCACTTTTTAATGAAAATTTGGACAGTAATTTGTCCTCTTATTACCAAATAGTCCTGGCAGTCATAGAAGCAGCATATGTATATAATATCAATGTTAAGATTCCGAAGGCTGATATCACCAGCAATCTTTGCAACGGAGTTCCAGCAGGTCGTACGCAGTCTCGAAGAGCAAGGTTTTGAGCAAGCAGTACTCGATTACTCTTTGCTGGGTCATGGGACAACGAGAAGAAGTGAAGCCGAATCGACCCAAACTAGGCAATCCTAAGCATTTTACACCCTCTGGTAGATGTCAAGAGGAAAGTGAATGATAGGATAAGAGGAAAAACAAATGTACGGTGCACAAACCTAACCACCTGTATCGGATGTAATCGGATGTTATGGCCCACATGCAACAGTGTAAGAACCGACAAACTCTTCGAATTCGATAAGGATGGTCAGAGTCGTCGGAGCACTACTTAGCCATAACGAACTGAACTATCACGAAAACAATATGGGACGTACCCAAGACTAAATCGGAGCTGTTGCGACGAGGGAGAAAGAAAGGATACGCTAACCATGGGTATCACATTGGGTCTACAATGATCTCGAAAATGACCTTAAAACCTCCATGATGAGGATTTTCAACGTTGGAAATGTAGGTATGAATGTATGATTACTCCACTATTTTTCGGATCTCCGAAGCCTTATTAAAAAGCCTAGAAAAATACATAATGCAATTTACATGCGATTAAAGATTTCCGTTTCTCCAACGCTATCGATTGCACTGAGGTGTAAGAGTTTGCAATCGATTTTTAGGTACATATAACTACATAAGTATTTGATAACATATCTATATAAATATGCACAATACACAACGATGCTGTGTCTGTACGCCTTATTCATAGCTGCCGAGTTCAACTCGTGGATTTGAAACATGACGAATAGAAAACAATACTTCTCCTTCAGTTTTACATTTCCCCAAGATGTGTTTACATAAGCAATTAAATCAACAGTCAAAACACTCAACAATTTAGGAACTACTGCTTTAGACGACAAAATTCAGTCTGCCTATTTCATCCTTATCCTTATCGCATGTTTATTGCAATAAAACAAAACCACTTTTTAGTTGTGTTACTTTTCTGAGCATACAAAGTGCATTAATAGAACAAAATAAGTGTTTATTCAAAACTAAACAATAAATGCTGTTTAGACTGGGTTCACAAGAAATAGAAAATATAAAACGACAGAGTTACAAAAATATTTCCATACAACATTCAGATTGAGAGATCTTTGCTTTGAGTTGCCATAGGCAACATGCTGACATCTACATATACATAAATACATATGCTATGCGCAACGGTTTGATATATTTTAAACACTACATCTAATACAAGCTTGTCTTCTTCATTATTCTGAGGAACTCCTCTTGACTGACCTCTCCGTCATTATCCAGGTCCGCCTCGTCTATCATTTCGCGGAGCTCGTCATCAGTTAGATTCTCCCCAAGCTCACGAGCGACTCTTTTTAAATTCTTAAATGAAATTTTTCCTGTATCATCGTCGTCGAACAGTCGGAATGCTTTCAAAATCTCCTCCTTTGTATCCTTTTCAGCCATTTTCATGGTCATCAACTGCACGAAATCAGCAAGAGATAGTTTTCCACTGCCATCTTTATCGATTTCTGCAATCATACGCTTGATTTCCTCCTTTTTCGGTTCGAAGCCCAACGCACGTATAGCAACTTTTAACTCCTTAACATCAATGAACCCAGTCGATTCGGTGTCAAATAATTCAAAGGCTTCCTTTATGTCGGCCTTTTGCTCCTCGGATAGCTCAAACTTCGGACCTGATTTCTTGCGACCACCAACAGACGGAATCGTCTTCTTCGAATTTGTCGAGGTTTTCTCCATGATATTTGGCACGTTTCCTTCAGACACTTGATCAAGTTTATTTTACTATGACTGTGAATTTTATTTTGTGTTTTTATACTGCACAACTTATTTTGATTATGTAAACAAATTGACTGTTAAGGTTTCCATGAAATTGGAGCAAGGCATTAACTAGGATTTAGGAAAACACCCAAGTAATCGGAAAATTTGTTGTTTTTTCTCTTTCATCAAACAAGTATCAACGCAGAACAGCTGATTGGCTTGTCAAGTTTGAGAAAAAATAATTTCTCATTGCTAGGGGGCGCTGCATTAATGGTTTGGAAATTAGATAACAGAATTCGAATAGCCGGAAGAGCTCATGTTGGAACAGTCGTTACTTGGTTTTGGTTTTTGAACTTTGCTTTAGCAGATAAGAATTTCTATTAATTTAACAAGCCGACTCCAAAGGATTTTTTTATGTCTGTATAATATAATACTTACATCTAAAGATGTCAGTGTGACTGGGCAAATTATGCCAAGACGTCTTTCTTTGTGCAACAGTGTGAGTTATGGATGTGACAGAAACGAGCAAAACAAAGTATATGCTGTCTTCAAGAAAGGACACACGACATCGACGACTCGGTCAGAACGTCACCATAGGCAGCTACAACTTCGAGGTAATAAAGGACTTCATCTACCTTGGCTCAAAAGTTAATAGTGCGAGCAACATCAGTACCTAGATTAAGCGCAGAATAACTCTGGCCAACCGCTGTTTCTTTGGGCTCAGGAGGCAATTGATTAGTAGAGCCACTCTCGAAAGACCAAGCTCACATTATATAAGACCTTGATCATCCCTGTCCTGCTGGGATGAAGCTTGGACTATCCGAAGAGCGGATGAAGACGCACTTGGTCTCTTCGAGAGAAAAGTTCTGCGTTCAATCGGTGGTCCTGTTTGCGTTGAAGGTTCCTGGAGAAGAAGATTCAACCACGAATTGTACGGGCTGTAGAGCGACATGAGTCTAGTCAGGCGCGTACGGATTCAACGTCTAAGACGGTTTGGTCATGTTGAGCGCATGGACAACACTGCTCCAGCCCGAAGAGTCTTCGACTCCGAAGCAGTGGGACAACTAGAGGACGACCACGAACCCGTTGGCGCACTCAAGTGAAAAAGGACCACAACCAACTTGGAGTGCGAAATTGGAGGCAGCTGGCTAAGGATCGTGCCAGCTGAGATGATTGTTGACCGAGGCCCAGGTTCACCGGACTCTAGCGCCACAAGAAGAAGAAGAAATGGGCCTTGTTTCGTTTTCTAGGTCGAGTTGATAATGTAATAATCTTAAACTTCAATAAAAAATTAAATTAAACTCAACTTCGAGGTTAAGAACAAAATGTAAACAATATAAAGGTAATAATAATATTGTAATGTGGGTGGCGCTACAGCCCATAGAGGGCCAGGGCCTACCTTCTCAGCAACCACTCGCATTGTAGGTGATATTTTTCCCTCACGAGTCGAAGGGACCCAGTTTTATGCCGAATCCGAACGACAAAGTTTGAGAAGCGTTCTCTAGGTAGGATTGTCAGTGATTCGATAAAGCTGGGGCCGTGAAAATTATTTATGTCGCACACTTCAATACCTTAATACTTCGTGTTTGGAGGACGGCGAACATATAGACGGAAGCCACACCTTCCAAAAGAAACAATTTCACTCTTGCATGTACATCAATAGTAATGGCAGATAGAGATATCAAAATGTCCTGCAATTTTTTGAATTCATACATTTATTGGAAGCTGACGAAGAAGAAGGTATAGTGAATTTATTTGCCAATGCATTTTTCAGTGCATTAGAGACATAGACAACAATGATCCATTGATTGCCAATGCAGTGAATTTTACATTGAATACAAGTTCAATTGGTGTGTCAGTAGCTTTATGAATATACATTGGATATAACCGTGGAGCAAATTAAATCAACAACACCAAGAAAAAATTAGCTTAAATCATCGAAAGAAAGTACTGGTCCAACAATTGTACCTTCTAGTGGTCCTTTCTTTGATACCGCTAAGTATTGAGAACCAGTTGGAATCAATAATATGCTAAGTAAGCTTCAGTCTGGGGTCGAAATAGAGATGAACCGTTGTTGGTTGAAGTCCTTCTCTACTTGGGTGCTCCACCTTAGACACACGCGTCATCTGTTGCGTTGCTTCACAGGTTGTCCATACGCTCCACATAGTCCAGCCCCTTTACGCATTTGACACGTAGACGTCTGGCTGGGCTCATGTGGCTGCACAACCCTCGCAGTTCATGGTTGAGTCTTCTTTTCCAGATCCCATTAATGCACACAGGACCAAAGATCTCATTCAATACTTTTTTTCAATTAGATTTAATTCAATTCAATTAATTAATTCAATTAGTTCGTCCAGCACAGCGGTTAAGCATTCACTGAGATGTTCACTTATATATGGGCCCGATTTGGGCCTAATCCAAAAGCATGCGTGTGTGTTGTTCCTATCAACAGTAGAAAGAAGAGTAAAACATTCGGTAAATGACGTCCGTTACGACAATATTGCCCTCTTTATAATCTGGTTAGCAAAAGAAAGTGGCAAAAGATGTTGCAAACTGTGCAAAAATCACAAGCATCATACAACCTTCCTTCATGCTGCTGTAATACCAATATCTCAATTTTAGAATACCACCGTAGGATTTCTTCTCTTCGTGTTTGTTGTACTTTCACTCACTATTTTGATTATTTTTCACTAAACACTAAGAGACAAAAATGTTAACGTGATGAAACCGTTTTAAACCCGCAACAGCGTCTTGAGGAACACTTAACCCTTTTTTAACTGGTTCATAATATAAATTACGAAATTTTTGGATAACATTTTTCAATTTAATGGAACATAATTACCCTAAAAAATATTAACACATTTTTTTACATTTTTAGCAGATTTTGATTAGAGTTTGTTAAAGTTTGCTTATGTTATGAAGTGTGATTTAAGACGAATGAGAGTTGCATACTGAGTCAGTATGGAATTTACCAATCACTTGCAGCAGAGTGAGATTCCGAAGAATACGAAATAAAAATCAAACTGAACCCCAGCCCACATCTAAGTAATGAATGTTGTGTATACAGCAGCGAGAGCATTTGTTTTTGATGACTGATGGTAACGCAGACTGTAAGCAAGTTCTTCGATATTAATAGCAATTAAATAATATATCAGATGGATTATACTCAAATTGTATGTACATATATGTAGTAACTTTATTTACTTATGTTTTAGGGTTCACATGTAAATAGTAACTTTCTGTCAATTTCTTAAAATATAAAATGAAACAAATCTTAGGAATCACCAATCTATCACTATTCGTCGAAAACGCTTTGCATCTGTGAACTTTCAAATGTATCTACAAGCATCTGACGATCATCCAGTGGTAGTAATTCAGATGGAATATCCACCGTAGTTCTCAACACCCGGAAACCAAAACGTCTCCACCATCTTCTCCGATAAATTACCCAAGTCAGCCAGAACACTGCACAGACAATGCAACAAATGACGAACACGGCCAGAGCACCTATTCCGCCACCTGCTTTGGAATCGTTGCAAATTTCAATATTGAACCAGTCACTAATTTCGCTCCCCGCAAGTGAAGTTGAGCGAATCGCAGTCTGCGAGAATGTGGCATTCAACGTAGTGACAAACTTGAAGCCAGCCATCTCATGCTGCTTTCTGGTTATACACTTTATATCCCCAAGATGTTTTCCGACAGTGTCTGTGTTTTGAACATGGATTATGTAGAAGACGATTGCTCCGTTCGGCTGAAAGGGCTCCTTGAATTGCAAGCGGTATTCATTGGTGCCTGGTACTCTACAAGCGTCGACTTTCATGACTTTGTCTGCGTCAACGGAGTAGTTCGTCTTGTCGCTGTGTACGTAGTATCTTCCACAGCCAGCTTCATTGCAGGCGTAAAAGTGAAACGTATACAGAGTATAGGGCTCAAGATCCGATACTGTGTAAGACTTGTGATTCATGCTAATCTTATAGGTCGCACCAAGCAGACCATAGGTAATCATGTTATGACAGTTGCCCTTCAATTGAGAATTACAGGGAAACTCCAAATCCATTTTGCGCTTGAATTCTTCGTCCAGCAGCTTCTCTTCCATGCGGTGACAGCAGTCGTCGTAGTCCTGGAAGCGACTTCTGTATATGATCGCTGGTTGGCGACAATAGTTTCTCGTATCGAGCGCGTCCAAATCAACGTGCTGTTTGTAGGCTTCCAGCAAGTAGTAGCCTAATAATTCCTTTTTATCTGTCCGAGATGTCCACTCGAGTGTTATGCTATTCGGACTCTTTGATTTGGTAAAAATCCGTGGTGCAGTTGGCCGCTCGGGATATGTTAGGATTATATTGATAGGTGATCGAGCTGAGTATTCACTGCCTTCTTCAAATGTCTTCACCAAAATTTCGTATTCCGTATACGGCATTAGGCCACTCAGGGTGTACATGACATGAGTTGAGTTCGTTTCAAGACTTTGCAGGAATAGAAGCTCTCTCTTCCAGAAGATCCTAGAAGAATATGAATATATGAGGAGCTGGTTCCTTAATATGACCGCCGGGGGTTCCTTACCTCTCGCACACATGCTCATCGACTTCTTTCCAATTCGATTTGTGGTACTTTGCCTTACGGAATATAACCTCTACTTGTTGTCTTGTTTCATTTTTTGTCCATGTAAGCCTAGCTTCGTGTGTACTAATTGGCTGCAAATATCAAAATTTCGATTTTTAAAATACATACATAAACTATTTTTCGTATTTTAAATTTTTAATTCGTGAACATTTTCATCCTACAATTAAATATTTTGTTAGGGTTTGAAAAGGGCATTCAGCAAGGCGTGGGTTATTATCACGCATATATTGCCTTGGGAAGTGGATCCCTTGATTACCATGCTCATTGCCTATGGATTCTTTCAATATGTCTAAAGATGTCTAAAAGACCCAAATTTCTTAAATTTAACATAGCGAATTGTTATAGCAGTAATCGAAGGAACATCTGTTAACCTTATTGCTGGGGCTTACCAAGTCAGTACCAAAGTAGAAATGCTCACCTTCCCGCATGGAAGTCATCACCTATTAGATGGCTTGATTGATTTGATTCTTCTTTCTATTGAGCTATTGGTTACTGCGAGGACCTCCACCAATTGCGAGGGGACTGAAACTGAATGGATTTTTTTTTGAAGGAGGATTATGTAATATAACAAAAATTAATATGGGAGCTGAACGATACCGAACTATTGAATGATTGAACAGAAAAGTAATAAATACGTAGATAAAGTTAAGAGAAAAAACTAAGAAGAAAGATATCATTCGCTTACAGAGTAAAGCTTTTAGATTAAATCATAACATTTTAATGTGATTCAAGGAAAGTCTGTAACTGTTATTCCTTACTCCCATTGGAAAACAAGTAGCAGACAACTTATACGACTGCAATAGGATGACAGCAGATTTTGACATGGTAAAATTCTAAGAGAACAGAAGCTTACAGGCTCTAGTCTTGACTATATCTCACCTAGTTATGTTGGCAGTGATGGTAACCTAAAAAAATAAATAGCACCTACCGACGATGAAAACATATCTCTACTTCTCCCTCGCACATCTACACACGTGTTTTGTTTAATTGGAAGAATTCAACCCAAAGCCAAAAATAAAAAGACCCAAAATTCTTAAATTTATCTTGCTAACCGAAATCAGCATAAATTCATATTGCAAACGCTTAAAAGAAATTAACAAAACTGTTCAAGGTCTATTAATTCAATTAAACCGGCCTTAAAATTAAAGTGAACTTACATTGCAATTAAGTTTAAATTCTGTTTTTAAAACAATTTTGTCCTAATGAAAATATATTCACAGACATAGATTTATTAGAAATAACAAGAAGCCCTTAAAAAATGACAATTTACACAATTGATTTTATTGCGTCCCCGTGGTATCTTGAGATTTTGCATTTCTCTGAGAGATTTTCACCCCACTCCTTACAAACGACAGATTTCACAATTTGGTGCACAAAGTACTGGAACAGTCGCGGAGACCTTACGGTTGTCATTCAACGAAGCAGCCAAGGAACTATGCGTTCTAACTGACCGTTATCACCTGAAGGACCACGAAGTTTGAGAAACAAAGGACACTGGAATTAAAACTCAAACTTTTTGTAGATTCATTAAGACCATAGAAGACATAAGAATTTCTGTCTATCTAGATCTAACTGAGACGTGGCTCCCCTTATCTTATCCAACCGATGATTATTTCCTTATGACCTTAAAAAACGATAAGAGGTTTGAATCCAGTGAAAGTGTCAACATTAAAAAGACGTCCATTTGGGGCTTCCTGAGAAAAACGATTTAACTGTTTATCCATGTTTTTTCCGTGACCCACGAATCATTGTACCGTGAAACAGTCCTTATTTCTAAAACTAATCACATCCATATAAGAATCACTGGTAAAGAAACAGAAAAGGTTTCAGTCAGCCAATTTGTCCTAGTTCATAGATACTTACAGTTCGGCAAACAGAAAAGAAAAATTAAGTAGCTTCACTCACCTTAACTACTAAATGTAAAATAGCAGGACTGCATAGCACATCTTCGTCATTCAGCTCTATATGGTCCTTGTCCTTATCGTGAACTATGCTATCGGTCAATTTCTTTACAACCCTATTACACAACTTAAAGTTGGAATATATATTTATACCCCCATTGAGTATACGAAGTTGCTCTATGTCGTCTGACGTCCATAGCTCCTCAAGACTGTCATTATCGAATATTAACAGGGCATATGTATTGTTGTCCAATTCGACACCACCAATTTTCTTTAGGTTCTTCAAAAAACTCAACGACTTGAGGTACGGGGATCTGAAAGAATACCATCAGAACAAATTCATTGCCTAGAATTGGAAATATGATACCTCACAACTTTTACATATCCCTGTACCTCGCGGAGGTTAGTAAATGCTCGCTGCAAGTTGCTTTCGTCGATCTTATTACTAAATTGTATGTACAAACTGCTGTTGAGACGGACGCAATCTTTTAGCGCTTCCGCGCTTCCTAGGTCAAAAACCTTAAATAACTTGTCCACACACGTTTTGACGCATTTCTTAGAGTCTTCGCACTTCAGGCAGGCCAATTTTCTTCTGCTGCTAATGTATCCAGATGGACATCGTCTGTTGCATTGGTTTTCAAAAATATAGCCTCGAACTTGTCCGCATTCCTGCTGTGTATAACATCGTTGATGATGTTCAGAGTAGTATCTGAAATTGCTCAACACATGTAAAGCATGGTTAAAGGAGTGCCATAATACTCACAAATGCGATGGGCACTTGCTGACACAAGTCCCATGATCGCTGATCCTTTTGCAGACGGCACATCCGATACTCGTAGTATTGTAGCATCCTCCGAGACACTCTGAATGACAATGCAGAGAGCCGCTGATATATTAATCAATATTAAATTCTTTAGCTGACGCATATGACATCGAGATGTGCACTTACAGAACTAGGTTTACCACGTTATCATTCTCAAACTTTTGACATACCATGTTGGACCAGCAGTACATGGATTCACATCCTGTGCAATCGGTTTTTGGGCAAGCTGCGGCCTCAATTCCTTCCACGGGAACAACAAGATTTTCACCAATCGACAACGTCAGACGATCCCAATTCACCTAAAAAATGTGAGTACACAATATGCATTTATATACGTTTGTATGTCCATTTTGGGATGTATGAAAGTTGTCTTACGGATTGTAGAAAACATAGTTTGGGATTGTTCGCAACATAAATGTGTCCACGCTGAATGGCAACCAAGGATTTAAAATCAAGCTGCGGAAAGACGTAATGAAATTTGTTTGAATATAATATAATATGTATAATTAATATAATATTTAATTATTTTAAGCAGTTCTCTCGTTGGTATTGCTTAATCACTTATCACTCGTTTTGTGTTTATCCCGTTTTATTTAAAACACTTTTCTTATTGTCGTCTTTTCTCTTTATTTGTGACCGATCCCTTTCGCTTCTTTTCACAGACTGTGCTCAATAGTAACTTATCCTACTCTGACCTAACCGGCAATCCTCTCTTTGTGGTATATGTACGTGGGTATCACAAACTCTCTTTGTGCTCGTTTCTTTTATTTTATATTGCTCTAGTACATTACCAACCTTTAAGATTAGAACTAAGCATACCCGGTGCGATAAATAATAAAATCAAAATACAAACAAATTGGTACCAATACCTTTTCCAGACAATTCTGAACAAAGTTGCCAAAGACATAAGTGCTCTATCTCTTACCATTAAATAGTTCGTAAGGGACAAACAAACAAACATTGATTTATATCCATATAAAACATAAAGTACACGTATTACTAGAAAAAGTTCTATTCTGTTGTTGAAATTATAAACAATTTTCTTTTTAAAAACTGTCTTTTTTAAGCAATTTAAAATTCCAATTTCTGAAGTATATCTTACATCTAAAATAATGTTATTCCCGACCTTAAAGTTCAATTTGAACATAATCTACCACGGTTATTATGTGATTTGTACTAATCCTAATCTGCAGTAAGCAACTGACGTCATATTTAAAAAATAAGACGCGGAAAAACATTTCCATTGGGGTACCCAACCCCCGTGGGACGTCATTGGCGGCTGCAAACGAGAGAGGTGGAGAGTGGATGAGTCTGTATCAGGGCTCATCTTCTTTACGGATGGCGGCGGAGGAGCTGATCATCAGATTAGCCAATGGCGACATCCAGAGCTACCTGGTACACCCCCTTTTAGAGCTACTCTGACATATTCGGAGCTCAGATCTAAAAGGTTGCCTTCAAGGTCATATCGGGATTTTGGAGTAGAGTTGGCGGCGGAGGAACCCTATCGTGTAGGGTCAACGGCGGCACTCACAACCTCAGCGAGGTTACCGATACCGGAGTCATCTGGACCCTTCGCCCAAGGGTAAAATAAATGGGCCTGGCCTCCCAGCTGGGGGTTGTGCGTGGGGTTAACGCCCTCACCACGTAAAAAAAATTTGTTCAGAGACGACTAACTGCCTCGGATACTGACCGATATACTGTTGACGACCCTAGCAAACGAACAAATGACCATGCTTTTCGGTTCTGCACGTGGAATGTGAGGTCTCTTAACAGGCCACGTGCAGCCGAAGAACTCGCGGAGGCCCTTGACTGCTATAAAGCAGATATCACCGCCATCCAGGAAGTGCGATGGAATGGGCCGGGCAAGAAGAGGATGAAAAACTGTGATATCTACTACGGTGATTGCAGCAGAGAGAGGCGCTTATTTGGATGTGGATTTGTTGTTCGAGGCAGACTTAGGCAAAAAGTCTTAAGCTTTGACTGTAAAAGCGAACGCCTCATAACAATCCGCATCAAGGCTACATTCGGCAACATCAGCCTGATTTGCGCCCACATCCCGACAGAGGACAAAGATGATAGTAGCAAAGATGACTTCTATGATCTCCTAGAAAGAACATACGATCAATGCCCCAGCTTTGACACCAAGATCGTTCTAGGAGATTTCAACGCTAAGGTGGGTAAAAAAGAAATCTTTGCTAAAGTCATAGGGAAACACAGCCTACACGACACCACGTCCAGTAACGGACTAAGGCTTGTGGATTTTGTCATGGGACGTAACCTCTCTGTTGCTAGCACGCGGTTCCCACACCTCAACATCCATAAAGGGACATGGCGGTCCCCAGATCAATCAACCGTCAACCAGATTGATCACGTTGCGATCGACGTCAGACACTCCTCCAGCATTCTTGATGTCCGAACGTTCCGAGGAGCCAATGTTGACTCGGACCATTTCCTTGTTGTAGCCAAGGTAAGAATCAGGAGAATCACGGGAACAACGGACTCGAGAACGAACACCACGGTTTGACGTCGCAAAGCTGCAATCACAGCGGACTGCCAGGATCTTTGCCGACCGAGTCTCAAAGAAACTCTCTGTAAGTTCGACGCCATCTGCACAAACCATCAAAGAAGAATGGAGTCATTGTCAAGAAGCCATCAAAGAAGCTGCCACTGATGTGCTGGGTTTTACGACACCACCTAGAAGGAACCCATGGTTTGACGACGAGTGCAGGCAGGCACATGCAGCCAAACAGGAGGCCTACAAGGCAACGCTGCATCGAACAACGAGGGCTGTTCGTGAGCTCTACGAACAGAAGAGAAGGGAAGAGCACCGGCTTCTCAGAACAAAAAAGAAAGAGCATGAGAAGCGCGCGGTCGAGGAGATGGAGAGGTGTTATGGCAGGAATGACGTCCGAAAGTTTTATCAAAGGGTAAAACAATTATCCAATGGATATAAAACTCGGACAGAAGCCTGTCGGGATGGAAATGGACATCTGGTAGTAGAGTCGCAGTCGATACTGAGAATCTGGAAAGATCATTTCGGCAGACTGTTAAACGGCGATGAGGACCAAAATACCGCTGTCAGGCAGAATGTTCCACTCAATCTGGACGATGACAGACGCGAATACCGTCCCCCAGACTTAGACGAGGTCAAGGTAGCAATATCAAGACTGAAGTCTAACAAAGCTGCGGACGGTTTGCCCGCTGAAATATTTAAGGCAGCTAGAGATGATCTGGTAGGGCGCATGCACCAGCTCATCTGCAAGATATGGTCTGAGGAAAGCATGGCCGACGAGTGGAATCTCAGTATCGTTTGCCCGATCCACAAGAAAGGAGACCCATTCAACTGCGCCAACTATCGAGGGATCAGTCTTCTTAACATCGCGTATACAATCTTCTCTGCCGTTTTGTGTACCCGCCTAAAGCCGTTCATTAATAATATGAAATCTGGTCCATATCAGTGTGGCTTCAGGCCAGGAAAGTCCACAACAGACCAAATCTTTACACTACGGCAGATCCTGGAAAAGACCCAAGAAATGCAAATCGACACTCACCATCTGTTCGTCGATTTCAAGGCCGCATATAACAGCGTGCATAGAGACGAGCTATACAACGCCATGTCTAGTTTTGACATTCCTGCCAAACTCGTCAGGCTGTGCAGGATGACGATGGAGATCTCTCGCTGCTCCATCAAGGTCGGTAACGAACTCATCGAGACCTTCAATGTCAAAAAATGTTTTAGACAAGGCGACGCGCTGTCATGTGATTTCTTTAACATCGTCCTGGAGAAGATCGTGCGAAACTCACACGCCAACACTAGAGGCACGATCTTGCAGAAGTCCGTGCAATTGTTAGCATACGCCGATGACATTGACGTGATTGGCAGAACTCAGCGAGCCGTCAGTGAGGCTTTTGCTGGCATTGAAGCGGAAGCGGCTAAAATGGGTCTGGCGGTGAATGAGGGCAAAACGAAGTATATGCTATCCTCAAAAAAGGACATACAACATCGACGTCTTGGACAGAGCCTCACAATGGGCAGCTATAACTTCGAGGTAGTCAAGGACTTCACTTACCTCGGCTTCGGAGTAAATTGTACAAATAACATCAGTACCGAGATTAAGCGTAGGATAACTCTTGCCTACCGCTGTTTCTTCGGGCTCAAGAGGCACTTGAGTAATAGAGCCCCCTCTCGAAGAACCAAGTTGACTCTATATAAGACCCTGATCATCCCAGTCCTGCTAAACGGCGCGGAGGCATGGACAATCTCGAAAGCGGATGAAGAAGTCCTTGGTCTCTTTGAGAGAAAAGTTCTACACACGATCTTTGGTCCTGTATGTGTTGACGGGCTCTGGAGGAGAAGATTCAATCACGAACTGTACGGACTGTACAGCGACATGAGCCTAGTTAGGCGTCTACGGATGCAACGCCTACGGTGGCTAGGTCATGTAGAGCGTATGGACACCACAGCTCCGGCCCGAAGAATCTTCGAATCCGAACCTGTCGGGCAACGCAACAGAGGACGCCCGCGTTTAAGGTGGCGCACCCAAGTGGAGAAGGACCTCAACCAACTTGGTGTGCGAAACTGGAGACAGTTAGCCAGGGATCGCGCTAGTTAGAGAGGCATGTTGGTTGAGGCCCAGGTCCACCGCGGACTGTAGCGCCACACAAAGAAGAAAGAAGAAGAAGAAAACATTTCCTAGTATTCTTTGTAGCATGGGCACCACCCAGCCTTTATGAATGAGAAGTAGCTTATTGCAGAGCAGAAATGAATTTATAGAGATAGCCCACTTCTACGTCTCTTTACCCTAAAATTATTTTCACAGTTGTTTTTGTAACGCGAGGTTTTCACCGACGCGGGGACGAGAATGCGTGTGAGCTCTTCGAACAGCTGATAGCCTTCCTCTTCAAGCTACCGAGGTGAAATACTTAACGGTCGTCACGGCAACCAAAATATCATAGCAACAAATAATACAACTATATGCAAATTCTAAAATTCAAATCTGTTTTCAAATTGTTTCTAACCGCAAAAAGTAGGGGAAACTCCACAAAGATTTATGTATTGAATCTCAGAAGTATACTGATCGACTTTGCCGTTAGTGCAGCAAATGGAGGATATTTCAAATAATTCGCATTGCAATTTTAAGCTATTGCCCGATTTCACTGTACGAAGTCAAGTGTCGATGCGTCGCTTTCACAGTGATAGATTCAACTTAAAGATTGATTTAACTTAAGCCCCCAATTCCATGGCTTGATTGTCCATCTAGAGAATACATAATTGCTACTAATGTACTAAAATTTGTTCATCTCCAAACTACATGGGGTGTAAACTCACACACAAAACGAATAATTTAATTTGGCAATGGTGCTGAAGAGAAAAGAGAGCACACAGTTATATATGCACACATATTATCGATGGTTATTAAGATCAATTGCATTCACTCATCCACCATAACCTAAACCACCTTTAAATATTGAGTAAAGCTTGAGTTCGATCCTACACTTGACTAAACCAGGACAAAAGGTTGCAATGCAAAATCGGGCATAAGCTAATCCATGAAATAAATTATGCATCGCTTAAGTCAAGAACCATGAAATTTCTAAGAATTCCCACTGCAAGATAACTTACATATATGAGGTGTCCGTAAACTAGTTGGTGCCTTCTATAGAGTGGTGAATAATACTAATAATGCTTAGTTCGGTTAGGTTCCTATAGTACCACAGACAAGTAGTAGTTAAGTTGTGTTATTTGTGGGGAGAGAACTCTGCAATAACATAGAAGATGTACATAGTTTCTTCCCTATACTCTCTGTAGCAACTTCATAAGATCTGCAACCATAGCAAGACGGCTGCAACACCTTTGCCGTCCCAAAAGGACAAACAAGAATGCACGGATTTATTAAACCCCAAAAGGGCACTTGATATTGTAGGTTCTGACAAATAACCACTAAACCGACATTATTATTCTAAATGTTAAATTATCTAATGCCCATCAGTTGAGCATTTACTGTCGAATAATCAAATTGTCTCCCGACCGCAGGGCGCCACTCTGTGCCTAGTTATAACCCCAATAAGAGTATTGAGATCCTACTCATTTATCATTAGGCTGAATGGGAATTTTGAACCGAGAGTATGCCATAATTGCTTAGTAATGAGCACAACAATATGGACCCAACTGCCAGTATACCATAAACTATTTGTCTGAGTAGGCGTTTCAAGCTTCCGAAGAAGTTTTGCAGTAGCAATTGGGAGCTTTAATAAGGTATTAATATTCTCCCTCTACAAGATTTGTGTATGCTTGTTAAAGTTTCTTATGAATATGATGCTAAACTTAAAAATTTTCAGGTCCAAGGCTTATATCCTACTTGTCTCTCAGCTCAGATTTCAGGAAGGTTTTAGGCAATGTGAACAACAAATTTATACTCTGGAAATTGAAGCAAAACTTGTTTTTTCTCTATTAAGTTCAAAAGCTTTTCTTCAAAGAGGTGTTAAAGATTAGTAGTGCGAGCTAATATCTCTGTTTTCACAGGTTTTATTGGTCCTATTATTTCAATTCAAAATGACGACTGATTGTGAACGCACCAGTACGATAGTTCTTCAAACGTACAAGTACGATAGTTCATTAATAACTTGATGCATGGAATATATCTTCTTTCGTAGAATCATTACAAATTAGACTTCCAAATGCTTGCATGTTTTATAAATAAATTTATTTTTACAGACTGTTATTGAACTCCTACGCTGCAACTCTCTGCTCTTTGTTTATAAAAACGATTTTATTCTATCTTTTCCTCTTTTCGTTTATCATGTCTTATTACACAATTGTTCCATGTTCTAAGAACTATAAAAGACACACTGAACATTATACAGACTTTTCGCAACAAGCTACTAAGAACTATCGTTAATGCCCCAAGGTATCTTAAAAACGGCGATATAGATTCCAGTGATCTTAGAATTCTCTATTGTTTCCAGTTCCTTTTAACTTTTAAAATCCTTAACAGATTCACATAGCTTACTTATTTATGTTTATCATAGCAAAAAAATTAAATCAAAAAAGAGTTTTTTCTTATCTACTGATATAAGTTTGATTAACTGTATATAAGAGACACAAAGGGTTAAACTAGTCGGAGGGACACTCTTAACTAAAATTAATTTTTTTACATTTTCTTTTTATATATTATTATTATATTTTATATTTATTATATTATAATTATATTTTTTCGATTTATGCCAAATATATTGGTTGTGTGAAAACCACTCGTGAGAGAACAATAGCAGGCACAACACGGGTGGTTGCAGAGAAACTAGGCCCTGGCCCTCTACGGGCTGTAGCTCCACCCATATTATATCACAACTTTAAACGCCGATCCACCACAGCACTGAGCTACCCTTGAATCCCTTATTTACTCAAGAATAATGCACAGAGACGGTTTTCACTCACTTCTCAGTATTCCTCCGCTGAATAATATCTGTTTAACAGTTATAAAATTAAAAAAAAGAATAACTGAAAAAACTCAATACGGGGAGAATTCTACCTTGAAAGTGATAAATATTAAAAACGTTGCTTACAAACATAAGCTCAAGAGCATTTTACTTTCCCCAATCTTTAAGGAAACTAACGTTTTGCGCCAAAGCTTACCTTTTTGGCCCTAAGCTAATTTTGTTACAAGGTGTAGGAAGTAGGTTGAGTGCAAAAAATTAAAGACTTGTTACACAGGCGGATTTTAAGAGAGAAGATGAAGAAGGGAAAGCTTAATATTTCCAATCCTGAAATCAAACATTATCTGGTTTTATAAGCATTATGCCCACTGTCAGCATTTGGCTCTTTGCATATTATTTAAAAAATAAACATTTCTGTTACGGTATATTCTCTAAGCTGCAGCTAAAACGTTTTTGTAATTATTCATTGAATAGCTTGATCTAGTGAAAAATGAAATAAAATTCTACCTCTATTCATGTCATCATCGAAACATCATTTTTGATCTACGGGTCGATGTTATTTCAAGACTGCTAGCATTACAGAAATACGCTCCCTGTTTCCATTTCAATGTCTCATTTGATAGCATTTTCAACCATTTTTAGTATTTTCGAAAAAAACTTAACACGACGGACGGACTATGTAAAAATGTATTGGTTAAACACATTCAAGATTTGCTTTTCTCTTCTATATTCTTTGTTGGTGTAACAAACTCATGTGGTTTTATTTCATACAGATTTTTTCACTCGTCATCTTTGTTTTATTAACAGATTAAATCATATGTGAAATTCATGTCATAAGAAAATAAGTGAGTTTAGACAGTGGTTATGCAGTCTGTTTATGTATTAGGTGCATGGGTTTATTTTGGCATAACAATGTGCCCCAAAGCTCATTGCGCCCTGTGCATTTGCACATCTTGCATATATTGTGGGCCCTGAACGAAAAATTACATTAAACCTATACCAATTGAGAATCTTTCCTTTGATATCGGTGCCGAATTACAATATACTTTCCAATAACTTACGACATAGAAATAGTTTTCCGAAATCTCAGCGACTGTAAATCATGCATAGATTAATGTATCGGGTAATATCGAAATGCTGGATTACAAGTAGGTGTATCAACATATCTATTTTTATTCAAAACAAAAAACTGACTCCTGTTATTACATTCTAAAGCACTCAAATCATTTCGGCCTACGCTTATATTTATTTCTGTAAAAAAATATTCTGGCAGATAGTAAAATCATTATGACTCTAAGCTGTCATGGTTGTCCGAATTTACTCAAACATGGCCAATTACATATCTTTCTACAACAACTCCACCCATTTTAATAAGAATTCATTTACCCAACGACCAAGTCATTTTGTAAACACGCAATCAGAAAATAATTCAAATTGCAACTGTTGTTATTTCTAACACTATTGATACATATATCGGCTCGTCACTTACCGCTGTCAAATCGGGCATCTGAGAGACAATCAACGCGTAGTTGAGAAGCAATCTTCTTCCACGTATAACTGTTAAATTCGGAAGAAGCTTCTTTAAGGATAATAATGCTCTCACATCGTACAAGATAAAATAATCCGTGATTTCTCTGCAAGCACATCAATTTATATTCCATCATGTATCATACCATATAACAGAACACTACAACACCCACCTCAAGTCGGGAAACGAAATATTACTGTAGTCACTTGCGGAGACATTCACTTTTATTAACGCAATAATCAAATAGCCTCTAACCACAGTACATCCTTTGAGTTGATCAAAATTATCCACAGAATTTTTTACATCAATACTTGTGCATTCCTTGGCACTAATTGGCACGAGCAAGGATATTATTAACAGCATAGCCAACGATATTACGGCAACAATTAAACCCGAAACTTCTGTCCGCGCCATTGTGTGTCCCCTTCTCTACTCCGTGCAGTTAATTAATCTTTATTCCAACCCGAAGGTAATCTTTTGCGGATGTACGTGCCACAATGTTCACTATTATCACACAATTACACCACAAAACTGACAGTCGCACAACACGAAACGAATAATAAATATAACAAAAACTATACACGGAATTAACGTAAATTATATACAAAAAAAAAAGAAAACTGCAAAAAAATGTATCACGATAATTAAATTTCATTAAGGCTGGCTGGCTTTTGCTGGACAGTCCGGAGCGTGCGCGTGCGCGAATGGCTTTAAGATCAGTTTGTCATTAGTCGATCAACGCCCGTCAGCAAAACATAGCTTAGCCCGATTCCGGAGGGACTAATTCAGCTCTCGTCGACCAGTCTTGCAGTCTGTGCAGGCAGAGCTAATGCCGAAGGGTCTTCTCTCAGCAGAGTACAGTTCGATTAACTGACGATCGATGTAGAGCAAAGCGGTGCTCAACGCGATGTGACTGCCTGAGTGTCTCAGAAGTCAGAAGCAACGAAAAAGATGACGAATGCAATGAGAACGAGACCTTCTGTCCAGTTTTGGGGGATTGTGTGTGGGGAATTGGGTATGGGGAATGGGGTATATTTGCGCTTCTCAAGTGAGAGAGGTGGTGGTTGAGTAATTTACTATTAAACATATGTAGTATGATTACATACCAATGGGTGTGCACATGTGTAAATCGGTCCTACAATCTCATTTCTGATGATGCCGCACGCTCTTGAACGGACACGCCGATATTAGACTGATAAATACGTAAGAATCCATCAACATACAACGCGCAATAGGGAAACCAGAGCACAGGGGTCAATAGATTAATTTCCATTTTCAATCATTCCTCATTGCCGTGATCTCGTCATCTGCTGTGGCATCTGAACGACATGATCAATAATTTTCGCCCCTCCGATGCCCTTAAGTGTTTTGAACTTTGTTCGCTCAGAGCACAGAGAGTGGCGCATATAATCGCGTGGTTATGTGGTCAACATCTCATCGTGCTTGCAAGTGCAAAAGAGGAATGAAAAATAAAAATGAATCACATGGATGTACCAAAGGTGGTCGTATATCCTAGTCTGCTCAGTCATTAGCAAGGCAAGCGGAAGGAGGTTCTTCTTCCTAACTAAACCATATGCAAGGTGCAGTTAGTGGTTTACGAGTGTGTGTACATTTTTATCGAATTTTTCTTTTTTCTGATTTTTTTAGAAGCTTCAAAAAATTCTTAAATCTCTTATTCAATGGTTTCTTTTTGAAAAATTCTTTAAGGTTATAAAAATTTAACGATTTTAATTTTATTATCTCGTAAGGATGTGTCGGACACGGACGAGGTCCATCAGATATCCGTAAGGTAAGTTTGAGGTTAAGGCCAAAAGGGCGTTCAATCAGCTGTTGTGTGTGGTTTTATTACCCTGTCAGAATGAGAAGCGGTTTAATTTCGGTTTTTAGTTCTTTATTGTATGCGAGAACACACTCACACTACCTTTTATTTGTATTATTTATTTAAAATAAAAGATGAAATGGGGTACAGGGTGTACTAGATGCATTCATTTTATTATTTTATCGTAGATTAAAGTTTAATTGAATGGTATTTACGAAATATACTAATTAATTGCCAGTTCAAGATCAATACTGGGGGTTGGGGCGGGTTGCGGATTTAATGAGCTTTTCTATTCGTCGCTTATATAAAATCCAAAAAATACTTAAGCTAATGGAGTTGTAATTTCAATGTCTTTGTGGATATCAACGTGTTTTGTGTGCTCATGTAAAAGTCGCATAAGTATAATGATAAGGAATGAGTTATTTATTTGCAACAAGAGAAACGCATCTTAGCAGGAACCGACATTAACCGAAAATGGAAACTCGCTTCCCTTTCAATTACTACAAGCATTTAACAATACAATAATTACTACAAGCAACAAAATACAGACAAGCGTAAGGAGAGGAAATTTGCTTCAATGAGTAGGGCCGTGGCGTTGTGGGTATGTGCGTCGACCCCAACCTCGACGTCGTAGGTTCGATTCCAGCTCTGAGTGACAAAAATAATTTTCACGGCCCCACCTCTTTCGAGTCACTCACAATGCTCAAAGAGTATTTCCTGTCTAGAAAAAGTTTCTCAAAACTTGACCGTTCGGAGTCGGCATAAAACTGTAGGTCCTTCCCACTCGTGTGAGAACAATAGCACGTACAACAAGTGGTTGCTGAGAAGCTAGTCCCTGGCCCCCTACGGGCTTTAGCGCCACCCATATTATATTATATTAAGCGTATCCAAAAATAAAGCTGTGAAACGATCGACAAATTGAGTACCCCTTTTTTTCCCGTATTTTTTGTTAATTACCTACATACTGTAAACATATGATTTTGTAGCAAGGCATACAACTGTAGTTTTTGTTAGTAGAAAATGTTTCATTATATGGTCCTCTATACTAAATTGTAATTATTTAGCTATTATCTTTTTGGCAACACTGGTATAAGCAGCTTACTCACGTTTCGTGTTTTGTTTCACTGTCAAGCATCTTCAGTTTGGTCTATAATTTAACCATGAATCGTCTTACAAACGAACAACGTTTACAAATTATTGAATTTTATTATCAAAATGTGTGTTCAGTTATGAAAGTCCATCGCGCGCTTCTTCCGAAAAATTGTGTTCACGAAGCTCATTTTTGGCTCAATGGGTACGTAAAAAAGCAGAAATGTCGATTTTGGAGTGAATATTAGCCAGAAGCATTGCAAGAGCTACCAATGTATCCAGAAAAAGTCACAGTTTGGTGCGCTTTATGGACTGGTGGCATCATTGGACCGTACTTCTTCAAAGATGATGCGAATCGTTACGTAACTGTGAATGGTGAGCGCTACCGTGAGATGATATTCAAATTTTTTTTACCCAAAATGCAAGAGCTTGACTTGCATAATATGTGGTTTCAACAAGGCGGTGCCACATGCTATACAGCACGCGCAACAATGGACGTATTGAGAGGCGAGTTCCGTGAACATTTTATTTCACGCTCGGGACCGATCAATTGGCCGCCTAGAACGTGCGATTTAACGCCTGTAGACTATTTTTTGTGGGGCTTTATTAAAGCTCATGTCTACAGGCAAGCCCGCTTCAATTGATGGATTGGAAGAAAACATTGAAGCATTTAGTGAGCATCGTGAGATACCAGCCGAAATATTGGAAAGAGTATGCCAAAATTGGTGGTGTGGTGGCCCGTGGCGTTGTGGGTATGTGCGTCGACCGCAACCTCTACGTCGTAGGTTCGATTCCTGCTCTGTGCGACGAAAACAATTTTCACGTCCCCAGCTCTTTCGAGTCACTGACAATGCTCAAAGAGTATTTCCTGTCTAGAAAAAGCTTCTCAAACAGAGCCGTTCGGATTCGGCATAAAACTTGAGGTTCCTTCCACTCGTGAGAGAACAATAGCACGCACAACACGAGTGGTTGTTGAGAAGCTAGGCCCTGGCCCCCCACGGGCTGTAGCGCCACCCATATTATTATTATTATTATTATTATTATATGCCAAAATTGGACTAAGCGGATGGACCATTTGAGGCACAGTCAAGGTCAGCATTTGTATGAAATAATCTTCAAACATTAAATTATATGGACCGCACTATCGATTCAAATAAAGATTTCATGCATTTTTCTGAATTTTTTGTGTTTTTTTTTTGAAAAACTTTTCATAGCTTTTAAAAAAATCACCCTTTACAATTTACTTCAAAACACGATATTCTAAATAAGCTCTTCGCAGTCAAGAGAGATGTACATATATCGTACACACACGGTTCAGAAAGGTTAGATTTGTCATACAACCCTACCCATGTGTGACGCGGCAAAGCAACAGGTAAATAATACTAGAAGACAAGAGCGCGGTCTACATTCAATCACGCATGGATAGGGCTTGATGCCAAACCTTACCTGAAACCACATGCGGTGTCCCTATTAACGACTCTGATATCACCGAGCGTAGAGCTTATCTCCCTCCCGCACCTTTTGCTAAGAGCTAGTGAATTATTGGTAAAAGCAAAATGGTCCTCTCTTTTCAGAGTCTGTTTAATGCTGGGATTATTGCTTCATGAACGCAGTGAGTGAGATTCCGTATGCTCCGGTGATTTTTCTATTTTTTTAGTATTGACCAGCGAAGTAATTGCTGTCTCTGCGGATTTCCCTTGGTGTAGGCTTGTTTGAAAATCCAAAATTGATTTGGAACTGCATGTATAATATACTGATGCACATATGCCTTGGTTTTTCTTTTGGACGACATTCAAAGTCAGTAAAACTCTGTAGGTGACAAACTTAATAAAAAAAATCGCTATTTCCCCAATAAATCAGGCGTCCTTGTGACACAAAATATTCATATACAGATTTTTCTAATTTTACAATTTATTTCGTAAGGGTAGTCAAATCATGGGGATATGGAATATAATTCTGTGGGAATCTTGTGAGTATTTGAGATCGTTGCGTGCATCAATCCAAGGGTGTGTTGTCATGAATCCAATCGGCAAAGTGCGAAACTGATGTGTAGACGCTTGGTATACGCAGTCCACCACAGTTGTCGGAACCGAACGACATTATGCCAATCTGAAATAAACAAATTGTTTGTGTTAATAGGAAATACAAATAAAGTCAAAATGAAGTAGCGTACCTGAGAATATATGCCACTGTCTTGTATGAACAAAGGTGCTCCACCAAAGCCTTGGCAAACGTCTTTACCTTCACCGCCAGCACACATCCATTGTCCTTCTGGAAATGAGAAATAGGAACAACACACGTCAAATCAATCAAATTTATGTTCAATGTGATGTTACAGAGACATCATCATGTAATGTGATTTTGCAGAGACCTTTATTGCTAACTTGGAAATTTGAGATAGCAGTAAAAACTATGAGTCACCTATGCAAATCAGAAACTACTCAGCTTAGAGTCGGTTGCAATAAGACAAATATGTCGTTTTTATGCCAGATTTCTGATACGAAAATCAAACCTCGAACTTATTGTGCCACCGAGAAATTTGACACATAATGCTTTGCATCCAGTTTGCGTTGATGACGTCTGGAGGAGAAAATTCCACCACGAACTTATACTAGACAGGGGTCTACGAATCGAACGCCTAAGATGAGCTTGGAAGATTTAGTCGAAATTAATATCAAACAATTTCAAGTGGCTTGAGAGGCAGAAGAAAGACATCTACATTTCCACGTGGGCAGGATAGGTTTATATGCACTCAGTATGCGGGGAACCTATTTTTAGTGACAGCTTCATTGGCCAGTGAGCCGCATTAAGCAATTAATGTCTCGTAGATCACCTAATTTTTCTTCGTTTTGAAGATTTTTAAGAACTTGCTAAAAAGTTTATCCATAGTTCTGTTGGGACCTGTCTGATAATTTTTTTGTACAATATTACTGAGTACAATCAAGGTGTTACAGATGACAATGTACACAGATGTTACAGATGACAAGGTACACAGATGTTACAGATGACAACAAATGATTTGTTTAAGGGAATAGAAAATCTTTCTTTTGAGTTTCAAGTGAAGGACCGCTTTTTTGTTGTAATACATGACCGAATAGAAGCTTTTAGGCAAACCATTCGCTATGCAAACTATGATATGATTTGAAATGACAACGAAACAATGTCAAAGAATATAATTTGCAATACACGGCAAATGGAGTTCAATAAGCGAAAGACGTAGAAAGACTGTCAGAGGGTCTGACGAATTGACTCCCTGTGCTATGTGGTGCCTCATGCAAAGCTGTAGAAGAGCAGTATTATAAGTTTTGATCCTCAGTTTTAAAACTCCAAACATTAGTTTGGATTCTTAAAATGATGTATATAAATAATTCGTCAGGATTGCCGAAAAAAGACAAGTTATGAAACTTAATATTTCGAATCGCCGATAATATGAGGTACGCCAGAGAATAAATTTCAAGCTTCAAGGTTCGGAGAAATATTTTCCATTACTAAATGGTTAGTAAGACGCTGTACATGACTGATTGGTGGAGAAACAAACCATGCTAAGCTGTAGAAGAGCAGTATTTTAAGTTTTGATCCTCAGTGTTAAAACTCCAAACATTAGTTTGGATTCTTAAAATGATGTATATAAATAATTCGTCAGGATTGCCGAAAAAAGACAAGTTATGAAACTTAATATTTCGAATCGCCGATAATATGAGGTACGCCAGAGAATAAATCTCAAGCTTCAAGGTTCGGAGAAATATTTTCCATTACTAAATGGTTAGTAAGACGCTGTACATGACTGATTGGTGGAGAAACAAACCAATTAATTTTCTAGAGATGTGTTTAAAAAAATGTGCCAGATCTACTTGCTCACATATCATGCACCCAAAGACTAAGAAATAGACTACAGACAAACTGTCCAATCTTAATCTTTGTTTGTTCAGGAAACCATACATAAGAAAAACCGCTTTTGATTTCCAACAAAAAATGCTTAACATTATTACATACCAATTGAATTAGGTGACTCCAATGCTCCGGTAGCCCCATAATTCCTCAAGCACATATCCCAACTGGTCAGGGGAACATCCATCTGAACCATCTCCGAGGCACGTTTACTTGAAGTCGAAATCTTCCCCCACCCCGCAATTATGGCCCTTTTTCCGACAACCAAATTGGCTCTGGTCTTCAGCAAGCATATCGGCTGGGTCGCAACTGAAAAGAAGAATAGTGTTTTTTTCTCTTAGTGAAAATTATTGTAAACAAAAAAAGAAGAAACGAAAAAATAAAGCATGGAAAAATAAACTCAATGATTCGAACTGTGTCACAAGTGCGAGTCTTATCAACAAACAATAAATAACCCATTAAGTACGGCGTACGGAGTAGGTGTAATTATTACCCATAAGGGCTGACCACTGCACGCGATCGCCACAAGATCGCTGCCCCACGGGCATAAACAATGTCGCGCAATCAGATGGCGTTTGTTAATTGGCAGCAACTGCTTAACTTGCTCATGTTGGATTCCCTTTATATTGTGCATGCAATGCAGCAGAGCTCCCATATTGGGACCACTACCGTCATTGCCGCCACCATAACAATGTAGCGTGACACTGGCAAATAAATGCATCCATCCCGCTCTTGCTCGCCACTAATAACATGCATTTTCTTCGGAAATCAATCTGACCATTGCTTTGTTGTGTCTTTTCCTTTGTTTACGGAATTTCGGTTATTACAAAACCTAAGAAGAGACGACTTCCTCAGATGAACACACAACAAAAAGAACAAAAAACCAAATAAATATCGAAAACCAATCTGCAGAGACCGCAAAATTAGGTGTTTCATAATCGTCACGTAGCCCTGTGCTAACAATAATGGGATTTTAACCATACGCATGGCAACCAGACAAAGGCGGCTTAAAAGACTACCGAAACACGTTCAATGCGATCAACGGTGCTCCAAGGTGTTTTCTTGAATTTAATGATCCCACAATTCATATCATTTATTTTATTTCTGCATCTTCATATCCACACCACAGCCTTTCTGACTTCGTCGGAATGCATTTCATTGCTTAGCAAACTCTTATGGGGTACCACAACATGAGCTAATTTGTATTATTTGACATTAATTACAGCATGCGATGAACAGTCATAAGCATAACCCATGATGCAGATCTAAAGGACCGCTGAGTAAATATTGATACCAAACAGAAATGTTTTGTTTTTGAAATGAAATATCTACTGCGCCATAATTGAATTTGTATGTACATTGAAGTATTTTTTTTTTTTTGATTTGTGGTAAGACTTTTCATATTGGTATTTTATTACTTTAGTATTTTTGTCCTCCAATAGATTGAAGTGCGTTTGGCTGAGAAGATAAAAATCGATCCTAATTTTGATCGTGGTTCAAAGTGGTTAATTTATCGAGGAATGGACATTCCATGGCGGCCGTGGAGTTGTGTGTACGTGGGTACATGGTTCCATCACCGGTCTATACGAAACAATTCGTTTTCAGGGGCCCCACCTCTTTCGATTTACTGACAATGAAAGAGTAAGCTTCTCAAAATTAGTCTTTCGATATCGTAAAAAATAACACGTACAACTCTAGTGAGAATCTAGGCCCTGGTTCTCTACGGGCTGTAGCGCAAGCCACATTATTATTATTACAAGATCGCCCATCGTCGAAATTCGAGGAATATCTATACATAGAACCATATGCACAAAAACGATTTGACTATACTCTAAAAACTAGCATTTTAGAGGAGTACCGGGCTAGAAGGCGGGAAGAGAATAAGCTTCTACGCTTGAAGAAAAGGCTTCTAGCAACCTTCCATTTTAAGGATATCGAAGAATCTAGGGACAAACAAAAAGTACAGGCTTTCTACAAAGAGCCTGGAATGGCACCCAAACTCGTCGGTATTACGAGTGTAATCTAGTAATAGGCCCGCAGAGTGAATATGTTTAAGCAGCACAGTTGCTTATCGGGCCTGAACTGAATAGAGCGATAGAGAACCAGGGAATCCCAACACCAGTCGATGAAGTCGTACTCCCAAGCAGCTTTGAAAAATCGACATAGCCACTTAACTAAAAAACAACAAAGCCGCAGGCTCAAATGGAGATTTTCAAAGTTGGGGACAATGTTCTGGTAGGGAGCATGCATGACGACTAAAATATGAGCTCCATATGCCCATTCACAAAAAAGGCCCTTCTACCTCCTGCAAAAACGACTGCTCAACGTCGCCTACAAGATCCATTCCAACCTACTGTAGAAAGTCTAAAACCGTTTTGCACCGCAATTATCGGCACCAGTGCGCCTTCCGGCACGGCAAATCGACTATAGACCAAATCTTCGCACTAAGCCGTTACTCACCATCTCTTTATCGATTTTAAAGCCGCTTACGATCGCAAACAGTTATTCGAAGCGATGACTGAATTACCGCTAGCACGTACGCGATGCACCGTGCAGTTCGGTTCAAACCATTCGTAAGCTGCATCGGAATTCGACAAGAAGTCGAATACTGTTGTATGATTTCTTCAATTTGGTACTAGAAATGATAGTGCGGCGGGCAGCTGAAAACACAACTGTCTTCATGTTAGTGGAGATCCGACGTAAAATCGCCCCTGGCAACCGATGCTAAGTCGGTTTGTCAGAACAACTGGTCTCGAAACTCCTGACTCGAAGGACCAAAATCTTGCCACTCCTGCTTTTTGGAGCCGAAAGGTAAAAGATAAGCAGAACTGCTGAGCTGATTCTTGGTATCTTCGAAAGAAAAATTGTTCCCGTCTGCGAGGATGGCAAATAGAGGAGATGACATAAACGCGGACTCTGCGAGCTGTACAAGGATGTGGATGTAGTCCGGAAGGCAAAGAACCATCGACTACACTGGCTCGGACACATCTAGCGCATGTAACACTTGGCCTTGAAGACTGGAAGCAGCGCGCCCAGAACCGAACCCTTCATGGGTCGCCGGCCTGGCAAGTAAGTATAGGTAATAAAAAAATAAAAATATGTATATGTAATTTGTGAAGTAGTAAAATAAGAAAAATTATACTACTATGATTATTAACAGTTGTGTAGAACGGCGTATGACAAAAATGGACAGCACAAATTTATATAAAGATTAAGTGATCAATGGTTTTACAACCTGTTTATTACTGAAAATTTTTGAAGATCGCTGATTTAAATAAGAATATACATTGAAATAGTTCATAACTCGACTTCGTTACTCACAGAATTGTGAAGTAACAAGGAACGAGTTATTGGCGCATTTTGGGCATAGATTGTTAGATGATTGAGAGTAGTTCCTAAGCTACGTTCAGGAACATAAAATAATACTAACGCAAGTAGCTCTGATGATTGAATATTTCTATTCAAAATATATTTTCCTTCAATGAAAAACTTGACAAACTGATCACGTCTGCAAATTTCTTAAGTTTCTAAATCAATTAATACACATATCGAAGAATACTTTGACATAGAAGGTATGTAACCACCTATTCAATTGCAAAGTGTAAAGGGTAAATCTTTTTTTGAAAATCAATGCAAAATAAACTAAGAGAGGTAACAATTCTTCTTCTTCTTCTTCTTCTTCGTGTGACGCTACAATCCGGAGTGAACCTGGGCCTTGGTCAACAATCCTCTCCAGCTGACACGATCCTTAGCCAGCAGCCTCCAATTTCACGCTTCAAGTTGGTTGAGGTCCTTCTCCACTTGAGTGCGTCATCGGGTTCGTGGTCGTGGTCTATTGCGTTCTCCCTCTCCAGGAAAGTTCAACGCAAACAGGACCAAAGATTGAACGCACAACTTTTCTCTCGAAGAGACCAAGTGCGTCTTCATCCGCTCTTGAGGTAGGGATGATCAAGGTCTTATATAATGTGAGCTTGGTCTTTCAAGAGAGGGCTCTACTACTCAATTGCCTCTTGAGCCCAAAGAAACAGCGGTTGGCAAGAGTTGTTCTGGGTTTAATCTCGGTACTGATGTTGTGACGTTCTGGCTGAGTCGTTGATGTTGTGTGTCCTTTCTTGAAGACACCGCTAAACCCATTTTTGCCGCCTCCGTTTGAATACAAGCAAACGCTTCATTGACGGCTCGCTCAGTTCGGCCAATCACGTCAATGTCGTCCGCGTATGCTAGCAGTTGAAAGGGCTTTTGGAAGATCGTGCCCCTAGTATTGGCGTATGAGTTTTGCACGACCTTCTCAAGTACAATGTTGAATAAGTGACATGACAGCGCGTCGCCTTGTCTAAAGCCTTTTTTGACATTGAAGGCCTCGGTGAGTTCGTTACCGACCTTGATGGAGCAGCGAGAGTTCTCCATGTCAAAACTAGACATGGCGTTGTATAGCTCGTCTCTATGCACACTGTCATATGCGGCCTTAAAGTCGTCAAATAGGTGGTGGGTGTCGATCTGCATCTCTTGAGTTTTTTCCGACCCCCATATATTTTATCTCACTGACTATTAAAAGATATCTGTTTTCAAGTGTGTAATTAAAGATCATAGGTTGCAATATAAGGCAACACAACAAAAATCTTACATTTTTAAAAATGTCTCATTTTTCAGAGTTTCTGGTATATCGTTTACAAACAAGTTAAATAGCATTGGTCTCAGATGACTAACTTCTAGTCCAGATTCCATGTCAATCGGTCTAAAATCATATCATCTCTAGTTTTTGCAACAGGAAATCATAGTGAACTATGTCGAATGCTTTGACAAAATCTGTATACAAAACATTAACCTTACTTTTCTAAGGTTTTTATACAAAAACGAGAAAACAACATTTTTGTTGATCGATTGCTCACAAAACCATTCTATGCTGTCTATGTGTTACTTGTTCTTTGAATGTACAGTAGTGGTGTAGCTTTAAATGGTAGAACTGTATGTACTTACTGAAATGAAATGTAGAAATTAATATATCAACAGCATGATATTTTAGTGTGAATTTGGCCGTATATTTTCTTTGTGTTAAGGTACGTGGTGGTATCTTATAGTCTCTTGAGATTGGTTATGATTATAAAGGTGGTAGGTTCTTGCAATGTACGTACTTCAATCCCAACTAACACCCGATGCCTTTTTTGAACAGTTTAGTCTACATAATGTTGATTATCCAGCTGAGCTGCTATCAATGTTAAAGCTCAGAAATTGCGTTATTGTTGGTCCATTGTCATTCCAGTGCCATTAGTTTGATTCCAACGGCAAATGGTGACTGGACCAAATAAAAACATATTAAATTCTGCTTTTACTGGGTTTCGAACCGGGAACCCCTATAACCAAGGTAAGTCACTCCACCAACTGCGCTATCCAGCCATATGAGTGAACGCTAAATGTTCATATGTGAACTGCAATCTCGGAGCTAATATCTTTGCTGTGTATGTCCACTTATCCCGCTATAAACTAGCCGTCTTGGCGCTAAGTGAAACATAGGTAGGTGAAAAAACCGAATTATCGGTATTTTCCTACCTGGATATATTTAGTTTAGTGCCGCTTTTCTTTATACACCGCGGTCTCGCCATTTACGTGGGTAGTGATGGCCTCTGTTCCAATCGGGAATTTAATTTTCTGTGGTTAAAATTCCATGTCCGTAAACATTTAATCCACTACTGCTTTATTTACAGAAGTCCAAACTTGGATAGTAATTAAGCTTTTAACGAATTTGACGCGCTATCCGATTCTATTCAAGAATTGTTTCCCTGTATCCTCGCACGCCATTGCGGGCGATTTCAATGTACACAATTCTAATGGGCTTCGACATTCAGTCCAGACAACACCCGAAGGAAGGTACGTACCTCTCTGCTGAGGTAAACAATCTGAACCAGCTTGTAAATAAGCCCACACGAATACCTGACATTGCAGATCATTCCGCCAACACACTGCACATGTTTTTCACCTCTCATCCTGATAAATATTCTGTTGACATATCGTCGCCTCTAGGCTGGTCAGACCACTGTGTCGTATTAGCTAATTTCTCGTTGTCGCCACAAACAGTTAGAGAACAAATTCCGAAAAGCTCAGTATGGCTATACGAGAAAGCCAATCGAAGCGGACTCATCAACTTCTTTAGAAATTTTAACTGATGCTTCCTCGATAGTGACGTGGATGCCGCTGCTGATATGATCACAAGCATTCTTCTGCTGGGCATGAGATCCTTTATTCCGCATAGAGTGAAGTGTATCAAACCCAGACCAAATGCATGGTATGACTCGAGCTCTCAGAATGAGATAGTTGACTTTCCGGTTATGCAAAGCCAACCCTAAAGAGGAAAACCGGAATAAATTTAAACGGGCCAGAAATGACTGCAATGCAATAATCCGACGTGTGAAATTCTCCCAAGTTGAGGCAAAAAGTGCTACAATGTCCCAAGGGTAGCAAAAACGTTTGGTCATTTGTCAAAAACAAAGTATTCCGCTTCGTCCTCAATTCCCACGCTCATTTACAATGACATCCCAACTGTCAGCTCTTTGGACAAAACCAACCTGCTTGCGGCGTATTTTGACCAGCTCAACACTGCCAGATTGAAATTTGACCCCATCTTCACTCGAGAGCGTTGGTTTTACCATGGGACAAATTCACTTCCGCACTTGTACCGTTGTAAGAGTTCTTATAGATCTAGACGTGCACAAATCCGCTGGCGCGAATGGTATTCCCCCAATACTTCTGAAGAGGTGTTTTTCTTCGCTGGCAAAACCACTGCGTAAGCTTTTTCATCTATCCTACTCTTCACGTCTCTTTCCGAGTAGACGGAAAACAGCATTTGTTCAGTCTGTCTCTAAAAAGGGCGAATCTTTGTCACCCACCTCGTACCGATTCATAGCACTTACGTCCCTTCTTTCTAAGGTCATGGAAACGCTGATAAATCGACAGCTTATCAAATATCTTGAATCGCGGAAGCTCCTTAATGACTGACAGTATGGCTTCCGCAGCAAGAGGTCCACTGGTGATTTGATAGCTTATCTCACCGAAAAGTTGAACCAATCTTTGCACAATGCAGGCGAAAGCAAGATAGTTGCGCTTGATATTTCTAAAGCATTTGACAGAGTTTGGCATCAAGCTCTTTTGTCGAAAATGCGTGCCTTTGGTGTCGATGAATCTCTGCTTCTATGGATTAGAAATTACCTTTCGAACCGTTCAATCCAAGTTGTTTTGGATGGGTTCAAGTCTGATATCCATAAAATAAATGCTGTTGTCCCCCAAGGCTCTGTTCTGTCTCCGACACTCTTTCTCATTTTTATAAATGATCTTCTGTCTGCCACTTCTAATCTGACCCTGCCCTTCGGACGTAGTATTTGAGCGGCAGCGTATGTCAAACACATTGAATTCCGATCTGGACAGCATAATTAACTGGGGTAAGAACAACAGAGTGGAACTCAATGCTTCCACAGCTCAATGCTGTCTGCTGTCTCTAAAGCGAACCTCCTGGTAATCTGCTATTATCCATGAATGGCGCTTGTATCTATGTATTATGTTTAGGTTTCCTTAATCGATGCAAGAAATATTTCACCCCCTCTGATTTGGCTTTAATCTATAAGGCGTGTATTCGCCCTAAGCTTCAGTATAACGCTCGTATCTGGTCTGGTGCCCCCAAAGAGCACCCTGCACCTACTAGATAGAATCCAAATACGAGCGATAAAACTTATAGGAGACAACGATATCGCGGGTTCATTAGACTCGCTTGAACATCGAAGTACCGTGTCTTCTTTGTTCTCGTTTTATCGTTATTTTAACAAACGATGCTCAAGTGAGCTAGCCAATTGCATTCCTCCTCTCCTTGAATTCACCCGCAATACACGTCTCGCCAGGAATGCATATCAGTTTACCCTTAAGCCTGCTTTCGGACGCAATGTGCACAGATACCTCCTTTCTTCTCCCTTTATATTTTCGGCCTGTGCTGTGTCTTGACCCCGGACAATTGAGGGTATTAATAACCCCTTGATGACATGCAAATTATAAAAAAAAATCGCAGTATCTACAACCTGTGTATTTGTTCTTCCACTTTGTGTTTGCTTAAGCGCGTAGTATTTGCTTTTTGAGTTGAAAGCAACTTTCAGTTTGAATCAATCAATATACCAACATACACAGTGATATGTTTTCTTATTGTTATTACTCCCACCTCGTACATAACGAAATCAAGATGTGGTTAGTGGAAGACCAAATAAAAATACGGCACACAATCACAATGTCCCTGATGAATCGAACTATTATAAAACTTGTACAGTACAGATATTTGTGCCAAGCCAGACGACCATATCCCTTCAGAATTCGACTTATCGATGGTCACAACAAATAATCTTTTCAAGTTATCGAAGCTTGACTGTAAATGGAATTCTTAAGCAAGCTTCAAATACTACAGACATCTAGTCAACGTACAGAACACCAACACATCGCTGAAACAAAATCCACGCCCCTCCCAACAATTTACCTGTGTAATTAAGAGGCGTTTTCAAAACAAGCAGCGCAATGTCGTGATGATATTGGCCCTGTTTATAATCTGGATGTACAATCACATGACTGATTGCATGATTGACCGCACGGGGGGCACAGAATCCTGTGCTGGCGCAGTCAGGGTCGGTCGATGTATCATACTCTCCGACACGAACCGATGATCTTAAATGAGACAAAAGATTGGAAAATAGTGCTGGTTAGATTAAAGAGTATAATTAATTTCGAATTTGTGAAAATGTGAAACTAATCGCAACTTAGTGGTCGCCCTTCACGTGTCTTACAGTCTGTGTCCATCGGCCTTAGCGAGAGCACAGTGAGCAGCTGTTAGAATCACACGACGTGCAATGATAGATCCAGCGCAGGGATATGCAAAGCTTCCAGTGTTCACATCTGCAGAAATGACAAAAATATGATTAATTATGCATCACAATCACAATCAGCCTGTTCGTGTACTCACGTTTGAAACCAACTCTTGCGATGAATGGATATGTACCCAGTCCTCGGTAGAATTGACCTTGAACTAACGCCTTGCCACAAACCTGATTCTTCTCGAGCGGACTACTGGGACAACAGACGTATGGCATATCTTCGCCACCGCCACAGAAGAGCGTCTTATCACCGTAATAGCACATCTTCGCCACTTCATAAATCATCGACGGGCACTCGTGCATTGGACTGCACTCTGTTCCTGCGGCACATTCCGTACCAGAATCGTAATATGATCGTACTTTCAATGGATCACGAGCGAAGTTTGATGATTCATCCGAGCGCACAAGCAGTCGATCTGAAATTAAAAGTATGTACATTATTCGTTTGGATCACAAAATATATGAAAGGCGGCCTCGGTTATTTCTTGACATTGTCCATATATACCCTTCTGGAATAAATGTTATATGTTTATTTTATTTATAACGATAAACCGCTCAGCATCCTTCCATAACTCAAATTCTGAGGTACTTATGGTAAATATATCCCCAGCTTCAATAGGATTTCATTATCATATCAATCAGAGAGGATGTGAGGATACCTTAGTCATTTGCAAGAAAATGTATCTTAACACTTATCCTTAACCCTCCCCATGTGTTACATTACTCGACTCGGCTGCGTTGCTCTCAAAAAAGGACGTTCGATCATGTGCTTTACTAGCTAACAGCTGGTCGGTTGTTCTTCCGGCGGAACAAAACAATCATAGCTTTGGAACGTGCAGCCGCACGGTGGTCGGCCTGGCACAACACAGCCGGTCATAAGTGGGAAAAAATTTGTTACTATGTGATAAAATGCTGCTAGATTTGAGGTATACCCAAAGAAGCAAGAAACCACCAAAAAGGTTTTTTAATTCCGTTACATTACCGATGGGACTCTTAATGCAATTTTTTTTGTATAACATTAATCAGTACTTTTAAATACAGTGTTAGCTGAACTTATTAATGTCTGAAGTAAGCCATAAAGCGATAGAACATTTTTTACTAGAGGCAAGCTCTTTTTTTGCAATTCTTGATCCATTAAAAAAACTCGCTAGAAAGACTTCAAGAAATGCTTGCAAGTCAAAGATTGGATTATTATCTGTAAATCAATGCAGCATTTAAGAGCCGCCGCCCAGCGTAACATTTTTTTTTCTTAGAACTCTTAGAATCTTAAACAGAAACGTCGTGTTTAATAGAATCAAGTTTTTTAGGTACAAATTAATGATATCTAATTTAATTAAAATATGTTAATTACATGCTGTGAACATGAGAAACGATATTTCATTCATTCATTCATCTACACACCACTCAACGAGTGGCAAAGTAGAAGCAAACACGCGTAGCGCAATAGGATGTATGAAAGATCACAAAATTCGTACACAAATCAACCGTATATGTTGTATATACAGTTTTTCCTAGTAGAAAATGTGTCATTGCAATACATATGTGTCATGTGGTAACGATACCATAATGGTAACGATATTTATCGAGCGGTAACGTTTTGTTATACGGTACTATCGAGTTCTAATTACTAAGTAACGAATACATATATTTTGCTACAGAACTATTTCCCACCAAAAAAGTCCCTAAAACGATTTTTGAAGAGTGAAACGTGTTGGCGTGAGTTGTGTTTCAAATTCCATTTCATATGCCAACAACTTTAGCGACAAAGAAGACCAGAAAATGAGTTTCAGGAATCTGAAAGCCTTATGGAAAGATCGGCCTAAGAGTTATCATTTGCTACAAAGTCTAATCCTAGGCATTTTACCTTTTTTCTGAATACTTAGACATAGTCGAACTTCTTGTTCATGGTGACGATGACTGCCGGAAGGTGTTTTGGAAGCTGGTACAAAAGGACTCTAACGAAAAAACGCTTGTGAATGCTTTTGAAAAAAGTAACAAGCAAGGGTGTTCTTAATAATTTGCTTATTTCGCCCGATGAATGATATCAGACATCTTAAAGACATTAATAAAACTTTACCTCCTAAGTGTGACAGCTCTGCAGCCGTCAGCCACTACTACCTAACCTAACCTAACCTACCTCCAGAAGCTTTCTTATGCTTAAAAAACATAAATAAATAAATAAAGTCAAAAAACAGCTAATTTAATATTTAGGTGCAGCTAGCAACCAAAATTGACCACTGTATAACTGCCTCTGGTACTATATCGTTCTTGGATTTATTGTTAAAATTTTAGATTGTCAGAAAACGCAAATATTTTTCGAATGACTGTACCAGTTAATGACTGGACTGATTCTACCTTAGATATTTCGAACAAAGATACTAAATGCAAATTAATTAAAAGCCTTCATTAGCCACCCAGATCTAACAACACCTCGTAATAAAAGCGCACATAGCCACTGAATTGCAACCATATCTCTTGCTGCTGAACGTTATTGTTTAATGCATAAATACCTATCTCTAACTTTTATGGCATTACTTTATAACATTCGAATGAGCCATTGAAAAATACATTTTTGTTTTGTTCTTGACTTGTTCGCTTTTTGAACTCCACTTATTTTAGATGTAAAGCATACCGCACAATTTTTTAGAAAACAAATTAAATGTTCATATATAATAAAATTAACCGACTATAGTTTCAATCTCCATACTTAAACACGCATTTAATGTGACAGCTTTACAATGTTGGTCATGGACTGATCACTGGACACCTGTGCTAAGTGGATCAATATAATTTAAGGTTGACTTGAATGTATATGTCAAAGTTAAGTCGTTCGCATCGACTTCTCTTCTTGATTGGGTCCTTGAAACACTGACTTCAATCAAGATCTTTAATAGTTCTATGCATCTGCATTTGTTCTATGTTAGTTGGGGAAAAGTTTTAAGCCGTACGATTATAAAGTAACAATTTAGGTAATTAGCACAATCTGTAATCAAATAGGCCAACAGTAGAACCAAAGTACATAGATCAAGGCCAGCGTATAATTACAAAATTATAGGAACATTTTGTGTCTTACCTTTCCAATTGTGGACACTCTTTTGCGTTTTTGTGATTTTTTATTCACAACTGTTTTTAGCTTTTAAGATCTGACCAAGACAATGGCCATTTACTTTTCAGTAGCGATGCTTTTGTACAGTACAGCCTAGATAGTCCGAGTATCCGCTAGCCGAAACACTTCTGTAGAAAACTTTCAAATTGTTACCCACAGTCCGGGCATGACTATTTAAATTGCGAACATATTTTCTATTCTATGTGCATACATATGTAACTTACGTATAAAATATATATCTCCAATTATGGGGATTCCGCTATTATTTGCGGCTTTCAATTATCTCTTAAGTTTATTACGACTGAAGTATATGTCTGTTGTTCATTATGTTCTGTTGGTCATGCGCTGTTGTATGCATTTCATGATTAATTTGAAGTACTTTCAATGATAAACAATGAAGCAAGGAAATTGTTTAGCAGTTGCATTCTGTGGACATAACAGAAAAATTTATCTCCAATGCATATCTTTCTATTGAAAAGGTTACGCGTAAAAGCCGTTTCATTTTTTTTATAGTCCGTAGATTTTGATTTTCCTGACACATCCGAAACTAGCGAGGATGTACTTTGACGGAAAACCAGATGCGGTAAAGCTGTTTGAAATTCTCCTCAATTATCCATCGCCGTTAGGTATAGGGAGTCTGGGTGCACGACAGCAAACCATCACACTAGATCTTAAGCCGAGAAATATCGTAAAGGCTAATATATAAATAGACCTGTGTAAGGGGAATGATATAGCGCCAAGATGTGCCCCAATTCAACTCCTTCTCTAAGTCTAACTCCTAAGCCCAACAGGAACCAATTTTTATATCTGTATAAGGCAGAAGGTTGCAATATGCGTCGTTAGGCAAGTTGACGTTCCAGGCTAAGCAGGAATCTGCCCTTCACTGCAAAGGAGACGCACGTCCCACTATCAGTAGTTAAGGCTAATATTTGTACGCACTTTTCTGAAATAGCACACCTCAGATGGGCCATCTACGATAATATAGTCTGAGAAAATGGCGCAAATTAAGCCGATAATTCAGCGAACTGGTTATGATATTGTTTATATATATGTATGTATATATATATTTGGCAATATATATATATATATATGGGGAAATAGATTTCTCACATAACACACCTTAATGTATTTGGTGTTTGTCTGCCCAGCACTTTAATGAACCAGACAGCGAGCGCTTCGCAGAACCTTGATGCATTATCAACATGATGAAATATCTGAGAATAATAAACTACGCTGTATGTGATGTTTAAAGCAATGTGCTGAAAACCAATTTTAACGAAACATATTTAACCAGGTCTCTGGATAAATCTTTTGATTATTGTTAAAAGATTTGAAAGCGCAGAATTTGTTGAAGTGCATGTCACACGATACACAAAATATATTGTAATATGTTCACGCGACTTATTTTTTTCTAAGGTTGTGTATGTGACGACACTCTAGCAAAAAATCAGCTTTGGAACTGGAGATCACCGGAATATTTGGCAATAGGAAAACTGCATTGGGTTATTTGGGTCAACAATGCAACTTAGAAGCAAAGCATATCATAACGAATATATTATAGAGCTACGTGCCAAGGATGTCTTTGGTAGGGATAAATATTTAACAACAGATGGTGCAAGACAGACTATATGGGAGCTGCTGTTTAGGCTGAAGATGTGCGAGGAAAAAAAGCTGATAAATTTTCTTTTTCAATTCAAGTCTTTATTCAGTAGTCAATTACAAAAGAGATTTTGGAGACTTCCTTTAGAGCTTTAATTCTAAGTAATTATCGCGTATTATTCTCTACCACTATATAGAAAACATGACAAATTTTCCTGTTTGTCCGTGAGTAGGAAGAAAGTACGTAACGATACCTCAACAACACGGCGTGCCATTAGCGTTTAGTATCCTAAGTTTGTTATGTGCCTTTAAGCCCTTTTTATATGATTTTAAAACATAAAAAAAATAAATTTTCATTTCTTAATTTCATATTTAAATATATATCCTGAAAACATGATTAAGTATGTTTATTCAGATTGAGACAAAAAATATTGTATAGCAGAAGCACGGAAACTAGGAAGAAAAGTTTTTGATGAATTATAGTTTTGATATATTTTCAATTTACAAGCTCTCTAGATTAAACAGCACAGTTTCCTGTGACGTCTCACGTTTTTGACAGACACCAAACGTATTACATTGTATTCTGTTTTCAGGGTCAACGAAAAAAGTGACACTATACCCATGCAATGATATCTCGGTATCTAACAGCAACGATGTCCATTCTCGAAAAGTGCAAAAAATTGCAAACGGAGACATTATAAAATCTTTTCGGTGCACACTCTTTGGAAGTTATCGAACATTTGTCTACACACAAAAGGTGTCAAATCGCAATAAAAATACAGTAAATACTATTTGCATCTCACAAATATTTGCCAAATACAAAGTAAATAAATAGTAAAAGATAAAGTTTACGTCTAAGTCTATAGTCTAAGAGAAAAAAAAATAAAACTAAACCAAAAAATTATAGAAAAAAGTCTAGTATAAAAAAAATAGTACACCTAATTATGTTTTTGCGCGGTTTTGATATAACACGGTTTGAAAATAAAATATTTTTAATTTTTTTATACGATTTTATTCCATTTAGCACAATTTAAAATCCTTTGTGCATATTTATTTTTTTTGAGAATATTTGGCTTGTATTCTTTGAAATTCAAAATTTAACGTCCGAATACTTAGAAACAGCAGTATCATTTTGTTTCAAACAAATCACGAACACAGATTTCACTAAAATAAAGGTGCCCGCAAAATGGAAACTGGCGGTCGTGTACTACCGCAAAGCAAACATCTTTTAACATTTTTTTTCACTGTTTTTTTTTTTAATTCAGACTTCAGAGTAAGTAAATGAATCAAAGTCAAAAGTAAAAACAAATGGTGGTGGCTCGGGGTGTTGTGGGTATGTGCGTCGATTTCCTGTCGTATGACGTATTTCCTGTCTAGAAAAAGCTTCTCAAACAAAGCCGTTCGGATTCGGCATAAAACTGTAGATCCCTTCAACTCGTAAGAGAACAATAGCACGCACAACACGAGTGGTTGCTGAGAAGCTAGGCCCTGGCCCACTACGGGCTGTAGCACCACCCATATTATTATTATTAAGAACAAATTAAATTAACGGATACTACTGCTTTGATGCTGCACTATATTAGTGTGAAATAATTATGTTACGAGTTTTACTAATAATTTCACTTCCAATGAATTAACATCATATTAAATTATATATATCATCGAAAGTATGCACCATTTAGTTACACTCTGAAAAACCCGACTATTCTACAAAAATTCCAAGTGAAAGTTGTGTATACGTATTATGCTATTAAAATGCAAATCTCTCAATAGGTTTTACAAAACATTTACACAATGGCGGACTTTGTTCACTGTATTTTGGCACTCCGGTAATGTATCAAGAACACGAGAAAAGAATATCCAGCAATATTTCCTTTTCTCGAACTAACGTAACATTTCGTTGATAGAAATAAATCACTTCTAAACAGAGTTTAAGTATTTACCAATCGAGCCAACTTCGCAATCCCCGCCGGTGAAAAAAACAGCCAAGAAAATCATTAAACTCCACTTCACCTTCATTTCACTGAACTCCCTTGCCCGTCGCGACATACACCAAGTCAGTGTAACCATGACAAAGAGCAAACTTTAAATAGAACTGAAGCAAAAACAAAAATCAGAAACACAAAAACCGACACCTAACTTTAAACAACCGACATCGACGGACGTCTAATTCGGAGTGAGTTTAATTCAACACTTGATAACACCAAAACGCGCACCGATATATAAAAGCGAACGTTTCAAATCTAACTAATCCATCCGAGCAGAGCTAGTGAAAAGTGTCTAGATACTTCCGGCAAATACACACGAAATCAAACTCATCCCCATGCGAGCACTTGTCATACTTCACAGTCATGTGCTCGCTGGGGACACCGCGATGGTGCACCGTCACAAACACAAACTCGAACTTCGATCTTTAGTTAGTTACATTTTTTGTTCCATTTATTAGAAGCAAAGTTTTTTAAGTGACCGATCATTAAGTGACCCAGTGAATGCGGTCCAATGACTTCACATCGAGCAGTAAATCACACCAAATGTACTCGTCGTATTCTGGGTAGTGGGTACAAACAACGTGGACATATGCTCCATATGCTTTACACGCGACATCAAAACGGGACGCATCCACCCAGAAATAGTTTGCTAAGTTTCAAACTCTGTGTCGCACACATGTTTCTATGCTGCGAACGCAATGTGTAGTACATATGGTCAAAAAGGGAATGTGTGCGGAAGCTAAAAGCCTCTAAAGTAGAGTTCTATTCGATGGATCTTGCATAACCATTAAACGGGCATTGGAATAAGTGTCAGAGGATTATGGCCTAATTAAATGAATGGGACTTTGTGCAGAGGATTTTCTTTCAATCAAAAATGAAAAGAACGGTACTTTTTCTGTTTAAAATTCCATGAAATTGATCATTTAATCGAATGATTGCACCGGCTTTTGTCTCCTAATCGTATTATTTTGTACAATATGTAGTGCAACGTGCTCAGAGACCGTTAAAATGGTCTTTTATCCTATTTGCTAGTTGGTGGTGTTAAAAAAGAACCATGACCATTCATGTGTTCATATTGTCATTTGGAAAGTGAAATTTCCCTTTTATCAGATGACAGGATAATGGGGCGTGAGATAGAAATTCAAATGCATTTAGCTCACGTTAGACTGCGAGTAAGCAAGAAAAACGTAGTGCATGACACTAAATGATAACGACAGAAATCCATGCATTGCATAATCGACTTGTTGCAACTTTCTTTTTGATGGTGCCGTTATGAATTTGTCCGCTAATGCTTTCCGACTTTCTACTGCGCAAGACTGAACAAACGTGTGGAGTAATATCAAATGCAACTGCTGACAAGTTTAATACCAGAGTAGTCTTTAATAAATTATAATCCTTTCCTAATTATGTTTGACTAATCTAGCAATCATTATTGTTACTGCTTTCGGCACAAGAATATTCATCGCAAGGAGCGTTCAACGTTAAAAACTATACAGATATGGTTTGTAAATTGGTTATGGGTACAAGTAAATGAAAGAGAACACGTCCATACAGCATCACCTTATGTCAACTACTTTTATAAGATGGATCATAGAGGGTGAAGCCTAGAACAAGGCAACTTTTCAAGCCATGTACAAAAATAAAGACACACATTTCAGAGGAAGTCCTCATCAAGCTCTCCACAACAACTGAACATACTGATTCTGCTCAAGGCCTACTTCGGACTTTGTCTAATACTAACGAAATCCTAAGCCGTTGATAGTTCTCTCAGCCAATATGCCTCTACAATCTCCTGTTGCCTCTAGTTGAGAAGTCGAACACTCTTGCAGCCTACATGGCCCAACATCTTCTTCATTCATGCTGGCGCCACAGTTCGGAGTGAGCCTGGCCCTCAGCCAACATTCCCCTCCATCTAGCCCGATCGTGTACTAGTTGCTTCCAGCCACGCACGTTCAACTTATGTAGGTCCCTCTGGGTTGGAGTCGAAGACTTTCCGGGCTAGAGCATTGGTGTCCATTCGCTCGTTGTGACCTAGCCATTTGAGACGAGAGATTCGAACTCGTTTGACCAGGTCGATGTCGCTGAACAGCCCGTACAGCTCGTCGTTCAGTCTCCTCCTCCAAACACCATCCGTACGTACGGGACCGACAATAATTCGGAGGACTTTTCTCTCGAAGCGACCAAGAATATCCTCGTCCGCCTTAGTTAGTGTCCATGCTTCTGCGCCATACAGCAGGACTGGGACTATCAGGGTCTTATATAGAGATATCGTGGTTCTTCGAGAGATGGTTTTATTCCTCAGTAGCTTACCGAGTGCGAAAACGCAGCGGTTGACCAACGTGATCATCCGTTTTATCTCTGCAGTAGTGTCTTTGTTTGTATTAACTTCGGAGCCTAGGTAGATAAAGTCTTTCACTACCTCGAAGTTATAGCTGTCTATAGTGACATTTTTTTCCAAGACGTCGGTGTTGGTGGACCTTTTTCGTAGACAGCATATATTTTGTCTTACCCATTGACCGCAAACCCCATCTTGGCCGCTTCCTTCGCGATGCTGACAAACGACCCACTGACAGCCCGTTGTGTTGTTGAGTTGTTGTTGCGTCAATGTCATCGACATATGCGACTAGTTGCATAGATTTGTGGAAGATGATGCTTCTGGTGTTGACATTTGAGTTCCTCACGATCTTCTGGAGTATAATATTAAAAAAAATCGCATTACAGTGAGTCGCCTTGTCGAAATCCTTTTCATAAAAGGTCTCGGTACAATCTTTACCGACCTTGACGCTGCAACGGGCATTTTCCATCGTCATTGTGTAAAGGCGGACGAGTTTTGCAGGAATGCCAAAACTAGACAAGGCGTTGTATAACACGTCTCTATAAATACTGTCATATGCGAACTTAAATTCGATGAATATGTGGTGACCATCAACTTGAAACTTCTGGAATGCTATGCTCTGCAGTAGAAGCATATCAACACATTATTATAATCTAATATGTTTATAAACATGAATACATAGACACAGGTCTTTAAGTGGATGCATTATGGAGAAAACAAACATGTGTCTCCCAGTCCACAAAGTTTGGGTACAGTCAGCCCAAACTCAATCACAAGCAACCTGTTACCAAGCAGGCTTGACAAACAAAAGACACCGCCGCAACAAGTACCATATGTACAAACATGTACATATGTATGTTGTTTACGAACTATTGTCACGTTTCTCTTTTCTGCATGCTCCCGTTTTGTAAAGCGTCCTTTTTTTGTCTCTTTTTGTCGCGATTGCTTATGTTTGTATTAGCTGTTAGTTTATGTTTTAAGAAATATTAGTTCACTCTAGGTTTGGACGACAAAGAATGAAGTCATCTTGGTTTCTTAATGTAATTTTGTGTTTTTTATTTTTTACCGTTTTCTTCCGTAACATAACTCTGGGGGATATGCCCTAATGTACTTTCAACCGACCAGATTTTACAGAAAACCTCCTAACCTAACAAATCCTCACCAGCTGCTTTGAAGAGCTCGGCAGGCAGTCCACCGGCCAGCAGCCTTTTTGGACTTCAGTTTGGCGATTGCTGCCGTCACTTCATTCAGGTCGGGAGGGCAGAACTCTTGCCCATCATCGCCTATATTGGATGGGTTATTCTGCCTGAAGTGGTCTTTCCAAATTCCCAGCACCGACTGTAATTCTACTACAATGTTTCTACTACCTTGTCCTTTCAGGCTTCCGTTCGGTTTTTGCGAATTTGACGCTGTTTGTTGGTAGAGTTACCTGCAGTAACGTCCCTCAATCTTTTCGATCGCGCGCCAGTGCTCTTTCCTTCTTTTCTGCTCGTAGAGCTCACGACTACTCTCGTCCTTTTTTGCAGCGCTGATACAAAGCAGCTTCCTGTTTGGCTGCATGTGCTGACATTCTTCATCGAACCAGGGGTTTTCTTTTTGGTGGTAAAGTGAAACTTAGCACATCAGTTGCGGCTTTTCAGATGGCTTTTTGGCAGTATTGCCACTGGTCTTCAGCACTTGATGTAGGCGGTATGGGACTCTGTGCGAGGTGAACCCTAGCGATCTCCTGCGATTGTAGCCGTGCGACGTTAAATATCTTGGCAGTATGCTGATGATTTCTCCTGGTTCGGGAAATCCTTATTCTGGGTTTGGCTACACGTAGATTGTGATCCGATGCGCCCCGCGGCGATGTCGATTAGCCTAAATCCGTTATCGGAGGTGACATGTAGGCTGTGTCGTCCGACTGCGCTACCGAAGATGTCCTCCTTGCCCAGCTTTGGGTTAGGGTCAGCAAGGACGGTCTTAACGTCAAAATTGGGACATTACTCGTAAGTTTTGTCAAGGAGCGTGCGCACATAGGAGACTTATGCTGCTTAATTTTGCCGTGATTCGGACCGTCACCAATCGTTCGCTAATACACCGAGAGCTCAAGACTTATTGCCTAAGTCTGCTGCTGATGGCAAACCCACATTCAAATGTTTGCTCACCACGTTATTTGTATTAGTCACCGTAGTAAATATTACAGCTTTTCATCCTTTATTTGGGCGGCCATCCCATCGCATCTTTTGTATGGCGTTAATGTCCACTTTATGGGGGTCCAGAGCCTCAGCAAGTTGTTCAGCTGTTAAGCTCCTGATATTTTATGTGCAGATTCGAAAATCTTTGTCCTTATCTCGTCTGCTAGGATCGTCAACGGTAAGATCATCCATATATTTTTTACACGGTGGGAAGTTACCCCCACGCGTAACCAACGAACCTGAGAGACCGGGTCCTTGATTAAGCTCCTGGAGAAGGGGCCGCTGCGTGCGTTGGTTCACCTCGAAGCGGTCCTAGGGCATCCCTAGGAAGCTGTATGTCAACTTAACCTGCGGTTTTGCACGGGGGCAGGGTCTATGCTCACAGGGCAAAGTTGCTGATCGCTCTCAACTCGACGGGATGCCAGCAACGATCCTTGTCGGTGCATAGATCAAGTTGACATGCAGCCTCCAAGCGGCGCCCCCTGAGTGACATGCTCTGCAGTAGCAGAATATCAACAGCAGCATTCTAATAAACTAATATGTTTATAAACATGCATACATAGGAATAGTTCTCTAAGTAGATGCATTATGGAGGAGACAAACATGTGTCTCCTAGTCCACAAAGTTTGGGTACAGTTTACCCAAACTCAATCACAAACAACCTGTTACCAAGCAGGCTTGACCAACAAAAGACGCCGCCACAACAAGTATGCACAAACATGTATGTATGTTGTTTACGAACTATTGTCATGTGTCTCTTTTTCTTTTTGCATGCTTCCCTTTTTGTAAAGCGTCCTTTTTTGTCTCTTTTTGTCGCCATTGCTTATGTTCGTATTAGCTGTTAGTTTATGTTTTAAGAAATATTAGTTCACTCTAGTTTTGGACGACAAAGAATGAAGTCATCTTGGTTTCTTAATGTAATTTTGTGTTTTTTATTTTTACCGTTTTCTTCCGTAACATAACTCTGGGGGATATGCCCTAATGTACTTTCAACCGACCAGATTTTACAGAAAACCTCCTAACCTAACAAATCCTCACCAGCTGCTTTGAAGAGCTCGGCAGGCAGTCCACCGGCCAGCAGCCTTTTTGGACTTCAGTTTGGCGATTGCTGCCGTCACTTCATTCAGGTCGGGAGGGCAGAACTCTTGCCCATCATCGCCTATATTGGATGGGTTATTCTGCCTGAAGTGGTCTTTCCAAATTCCCAGCACCGACTGTAATTCTACTACAATGTTTCTACTACCTTGTCCTTTCAGGCTTCCGTTCGGTTTTTGCGAATTTGACGCTGTTTGTTGGTAGAGTTACCTGCAGTAACGTCCCTCAATCTTTTCGATCGCGCGCCAGTGCTCTTTCCTTCTTTTCTGCTCGTAGAGCTCACGACTACTCTCGTCCTTTTTTGCAGCGCTGATACAAAGCAGCTTCCTGTTTGGCTGCATGTGCTGACATTCTTCATCGAACCAGGGGTTTTCTTTTTGGTGGTAAAGTGAAACTTAGCACATCAGTTGCGGCTTTTCAGATGGCTTTTTGGCAGTATTGCCACTGGTCTTCAGCACTTGATGTAGGCGGTATGGGACTCTGTGCGAGGTGAACCCTAGCGATCTCCTGCGATTGTAGCCGTGCGACGTTAAATATCTTGGCAGCATGCTGATGATTTCTCCTGGTTCGGGAAATCCTTATTCTGGGTTTGGCTACACGTAGATTGTGATCCGATGCGCCCCGCGGCGATGTCGATTAGCCTAAATCCGTTATCGGAGGTGACATGTAGGCTGTGTCGTCCGACTGCGCTACCGAAGATGTCCTCCTTGCCCAGCTTTGGGTTAGGGTCAGCAAGGACGGTCTTAACGTCAAAATTGGGACATTACTCGTAAGTTTTGTCAAGGAGCGTGCGCACATAGGAGACTTATGCAGCTTAATTTTGCCGTGATTCGGACCGTCACCAATCGTTCGCTAATACACCGAGAGCTCAAGACTTATTGCCTAAGTCTGCTGCTGATGGCAAACCCACGTTCAAATGTTTGCTCACCACGTTATTTGTATTAGTCACCGTAGTAAATATTACAGCTTTTCATCCTTCATTTGGGCGGCCATCCCATCGCATCTTTTGTATGGCGTTAATGTCCACTTTATGGGGGTCCAGAGCCTCAGCAAGTTGTTCAGCTGTTAAGCTCCTGATATTTTATGTGCAGATTCGAAAATCTTTGTCCTTATCTCGTCTGCTAGGATCGTCAACGGTAAGATCATCCATATATTTTTTACACGGTGAGAAGTTACCCCCACGCGTAACCAACGAACCTGAGAGACCGGGTCCTTGATTAAGCTCCTGGAGAAGGGGCCGCTGCGTGCGTTGGTTCACCTCGAAGCGGTCCTAGGGCACCCCTAGAAAGCTGTATGTCAACTTAACCTGCGGTTTTGCACGGGGGCAGGGTCTATGCTCACAGGGCAAAGTTGCTGATCGCTCTCAACTCGACGGGATGCCAGCAACGATCCTTGTCGGTGCATAGATCAAGTTGACATGCAGCCTCCAAGCGGCCCCCTGAGTGACATGCTCTGCAGTAGCAGAATATCAACAGCAGCATTCTAATAAACTAATATGTTTATAAACATGCATACATAGGAATAGTTCTCTAAGTAGATGCATTATGGAGGAGACAAACATGTGTCTCCTAGTCCACAAAGTTTGGGTACAGTTTGCCCAAACTCAATCACAAACAACCTGTTACCAAGCAGGCTTGACCAACAAAAGACGCCGCCACAACAAGTATGTACAAACATGTATGTATGTTGTTTACGAACTATTGTCATGTGTCTCTTTTTCTTTTTGCATGCTCCCCTTTTTGTAAAGCGTCCTTTTTTGTCTCTTTTTGTCGCCATTGCTTATGTTCGTATTAGCTGTTAGTTTATGTATGAAGAAAATAGTTCACTCTAGTTTTGGACGACGAAGAATAAAGTCATCTTGGTTTCTAAATGTGATTTTGTGTTTTGATTCTTAACCGTTTTCTACCGCAAAATAACTCTTGGATAGCTCTCACAATACCCGTTGTGAGGTGAACCAATGCATGCAGCGTTTCCCCAGCGATTGTGCGGAGGGCTAACAACCCACCCACGAAAAAAAAAAACTGTTACGGAAGAGCAAGCAGCCTCAGAAGAACGGACGGAACCCCAACGACGACACGGCGCGAAAAAGGACTACGATTTGCGAGTGTTCTCCTGGAATGTAAGACCACTCTACAATCCAGGGGCCGCACAAAAACTAGAAAATACCCTCACGCAGTATAGAGCGGATATTACAGCGCTCCAGGAAATATGCTGGATAGGACAATTGGAAGCTTTCACGGCAATTGAGGAACAGGCGAAACGAGCTGGTCTTAAGGTCAACGAGGACAAACCAAAATATATGCTGCCGAGCAAAAAACGATCCGCCGCACACCACCTAGGCCAAAACGTCACAATCGACAGCTACAATTCCGAGGTAGTAAAGGAGTTTGTCTACCTCGGGGCAAATGTAAACTCCACGAATGACATCGTAGTGGAGATCCGACGTAGAATCGCCCTTGGCAACCGGATATATGGTCCCGTTTGCGAGGAACGCGAATGGAGGAGAAGACACAACCGCGAACTCTACGAACAGTACAAGGATGTGGATGTAGTCCGGAAGGCAAAAGTCCGTCGACTACACTGGCTCGGCCACATCGAGCGAATGGACAACAACGCTCCAGCAAAGAGGGTCTCGAATCCGAGCCTCCTGGTTCGAGAAGGAGAGGAAGACCGAACCTCCAGTACAAAGACCAAGTCATCGCGGATATAAGACAGCTTGGCCTTGATGACTGGAAGCAGTGTGCCCAGGACCGTCACCGATGGAAGGCAGCAATTGCTCAGGCTCAGACCCTTCAGGTTCGTCTGCCTGATAAGTAAGTTTGCACGGATCGCTACTGGCATCTCGACACGTTGAGAGCAATCAAAAGCTTTGCCCTGTATGCGCAGGCCCATGCCTTCCTAGACCAGGAGAAGGTAAAAATGTTTTGATTTTACTTGTTTACTTCAAAAATGATAATTAGTATTTTTTTTTAATTTGAAGCAAATAAATAAAATCCGCACTACCCGTACAAATTTGCCTTTCCGCATTCAATCTCTTGCTGGCAAAGATATTGTGGCAGAGAGCTGGACACATGCCTAGGTACCTTTCCTAAAATCTGAATTCTGACTTTTAGCTTTTTTGCATGCTACTTGTACCTAGACTCTTCGTTTCCCCTTCTTGAATGTTAGCATATCCAACATTTTTGACACGTCAATGAGCATGCCCTGCGTTATTGGTTGGCAGTTCTACCGTCCAGGAATCTTCAGGTTTTTGTGCGAGGGAATCTTGTGTTACTTATGACCATATTACGGCCTATCGCAAAGTCTATAAGTCTATAAGCCGTAATGTGTTAACGATTGGAGGCTGTGGTTTCGGATTACTCCGCCAAACGAGCACTTTTTACGTATTCCGGAGTCCGGACAGGCATCGTAAGCGCCGTTCAAGAGGTCGTTGAAGTCCTCTTTGATATGGTCATCAACCTCGTTGATCCGTGGCAGGGTTCTTCCGTAACGTTGTTAGCCCACCGCACAACCGCCGGTTTGGTCGGCGTGGTTATGCAACCTCTTGCCTAGGGTGTTCCCTGCGTACATTGGTTCATTTCAACGGGTGGCATCGCGAGGAGACTGTATTTCAACTTTATCTGCACAGTAACAGGAATATTTGTTGCCATCCCGCCATGTTAGGAGTGATCATCAACTTTTCATTTACGTGCAGGCCCTGCACTTAATACAGTCGAACCCGCTTAATTAAAACTCGTTTAGTTGAAAAACCCGCCTATATGAAACAATTATTCTATCCCCGTGAACATTTTAGCAGATTTCATACAAACAGGTCCGTTTTATTGAAACCCGCCTAAATGAAAAACTCGGATATTTGAATAAGAAAATCTGTAAAATATATTACTTTTCACAGAAAAGACACCGCTTAAATGAAAATGTTTAGCAAGAAAAATCAGATGCACAGGCTTTCAATGCATCTATTGAATTTGTAGTTTTTCTGAAGCTCTGCGTTAAAGTTCACCTCTTAAAGTGACAAATATCAATTCTGACAGCACATTGCCTCATTATTTTGACTATCCAACGATTTTTATCTGCTATGTACTGCTCGTTAAGACATTCGTCTGTAATCTAACTTATTTCATAATTTCGGCCCCAAAGATAACGTTTATAAAGTGAATTAAATAGAAATTGAAGTTACAAAAAATTTTCAAGATTTACAGCGGCCATGAATCTAAGAATCAAACAAGTTTGTCTATAAAAGACACACTTAAAATTTTAAAATATCTTGATGATGGTGAGACGCGGAAAACCATTTATACGCAGTTTACTTCAAGCGCACCAACACAAGCAAGGATATGGATACAAGGAGATTTCATTCATCAAATTTTTGAATCCACTAAACAATTCGTCTAAATAAAATCTTTTTTCAATTACCCGAGATCCGCTTAAATGCAAAACCCGGTTAATTGAAATTGACATTCTGTTTTTTTGTCATTTCATTTAAGCGGGTTCGACTGTAATACCTACTTCTACCACGTCTCATCAATGTATATGTTGTCATGTATTATATACAAAGCTGCAGCCATATTAGCTTCCATTTCAAAATTTAAGATACCCTATATTTCTACATGCTCTACGATCTCAACCAGATCATAGATGATGCTTTACACTGAAAAAACGTATTTTTTATTTTAAACATTTTTATTGTTCTTTTTTAAATGTACAGTCAACGCAAACAGGTAAATGTGTATAATAGTTAATCGTGTATTTTTAACGATTTTACATAATTGAATAGGATTGCGGTTTTACGGAAATTATATATTAAAAATATTAAAACTACAAACAGTCTATTACTGAGACGCATCACTTCAATTTAAACTTTGCAAGCCGAAATCAACCACTCAGAGTTAAATGTTTAAACATGTTCTTTTTTTAATAAAACTAAGAACATAAAATACAAATATTAACAAAAAAGAACCGTGAAAAATAAAGAGGATCCTAAATACATTTGGCTAAAGTTAATATACAAAAACATTCAATAATCAGGGCAACATATATATATAGATTGTATATGCATGTATGTATATGAAAAGCAGATTGTACACAGTAAACTAAGATATTATTTGGATGAGAAAATTATTAGAACAGTACAATTACTCGTCCTGCCATTCTCAATTCGAAGGTATTTTTGGTAGCACTTAAAAAAACTCCACTAAGAATTTGTGGAAATTATGAGCTCGTATTGTGTGAGAGTATTTCAGCCAGCCTTCTGAGTTTGTTTCGATCGCTGGTATGCCTCGTATGCTTCCACTTCCTTTTTCTCCTTCTTTTTGTTGCGATGTTCGAATTCTAGACGGTGTGAGATGATGCGTTCCACAATACGTTCCGTTGTCATGGTATTGCCAGAGTCGATAAGCATGAATATTCCTTTAGTTTTTGGAATAGCATAAGGATCCGTTTTCCCATCTTCCAAAGCGATTGGAGTCTGCCCATGGCATACAACGTCAACTTTGAAATGATCGATGAGATCTTCGGTAACACAGTAGGGTGCTCCAATAACGACTTCACTTACGTACTATAAAAGAATGGAAAATAATATTTTGTCAGTAAGTTCTTTATTTAAGGAGTATGTAGTAGCTTACTGAAATGAGCTTTATTTATTGAAAAGATAAAGCAGATATAAAAAGTGAAGAAAACAAGTATTCATACATCATTTTCTGAACCGCATGTATTACTAAAGGGGTCCCTAGTGTAAGGCGACCTCCACGCCATTCAATTCTCCGGCATTGACTCCAATTCATCAGTAATTATAACCAGCCGCAATCAAGCGAGTTCTTAAACATGGTTCAACAACCGCGGTCATCACCCAAATTGCATGACCATATGTGAGAGTTTTAACAAATACTGCTTGCTTTTGCTTTGACACCACGGTATGCTCAGATCACAATTATAATAATTACGGCCTAACTACTATCCGAGATAGACCCGGGCTCTAGTTTAACATCATCAACATGTGTTGCGCGTATTACTACTCTCTCGAATGAAGGGACCTACAACCTTCTCCGAACGGCTGAGACGCGCTAATGTCGGGAATGGAACTTTCACGCCTTATAAATAGCGACCAATACTCGTTAACATAAACAATGCGTAATGTTTTTTATCTCAGAATCTCGGTATCTAAGGCTATTGTATACGCTGATGATGTCGTACCGATCCCCAACGGGAAATACCGGCCGATCATCAATGAACCAATAGAAAACGCAATAAAATCTCTAATTAGATGGACAACATTTTGCAGTCTAGGAATTAACCCACAAGAAACAGAATTGGTACTTTTCACCACTAAAAGGAAGATGCCACCATTCAAACTGCCGACTATTAAAGATTGACCTCGTTACCCTCGGAGTAAAGAATAGTGAGAACTACCTTGAGGTAACCCTAGACAATATTCAAGAAAGAATCAAGTAAGCAGCATATGCTGAACAGAGCGCCATCAGGGTAACTCATTCGGAATGCTGGCTTGTAAACCGGACTGGACATGCAAATATACAAGATAAACTACGTATACGGAAAGTGACTACACTCTCCCTAACCTTGACTTCGATAGACATTTCTGATGTCATTACCAACTAGGGAGTAGTGAGATACCAAAGAACCCATACAAAACTCAACCATCCATTACAAATATGGTTCAAACATGAGTATAGGAGCAAGCGCGGGCATTTGCGCATATCAATAAAACATGCAATGCTCTTTATTAACAGTGTTTTTCAGGCGGGCAGTCGAGGAAAATGCCACAATGAAAATAATGTTGGAAATGCCACCGGCTAGTATCACCTTTCTTATTGACAGTCAAGGGGCCATAAAAGCAATTTTTGCAACAGAGATCAAGCCAAGCTGGTCGTATTCTGTCGCGATCAACTTAAGGTTCTCAGAACGCAGCACTCGATTACTCTTGGCTGGGTCTCGGGTCATTGAGACAACCAGCAACGAAGCAGCAAAGTCGGACATTCCAGGAAGGGGGCCGAAATCGATCCAATCGATCCAAAACTCCCCCTCTTGTAGATGTCAAAAGGAAAGTCAGTAGTAGGATAATAGGAAAAGCAAATCAACGTTGGAAAAAACATGTATGATCACTCTGATGTTATGATCCAAGTAAAACAATGGAAAAGAAAACAAAACCGACAAAAACTGGCCACAACCATCTTATCTACCATGAAAACAAAATGGGATTCAGCCACGACTTCATCTAAAGTGGCTGTGGCGACGTTGAAGAAAGAAAATACATCCTTTACTTCCTGTGACTGTTCAAGCCACTGAGGATTGAGGAATAGAACGCTGGGAGAAATTGTTCTTCCATGATAAATGAAATGGAAAAGCCACAAATCTTTCTTTGCAGATTCATCAACGCTTTCGACTGGTTGGAAAACGAAAAGACAAGAAGTGTACCATGAGAAACTGGACACGAGGAAAGGGTAAAGAGGAATATACTTTCCATGGGTATCACACTGAGTAGACAATCATCATCTATATGCCTAACCTAATGCTTTTTATCAAACACGCTTTGCAGTAAAACAAGATATTGAACTCACCTTGCACGCTAAAACGCTGAGTACACGTTCATGTAGGTTCATAATTGGATAGTTGCTTCCTTTATACGCGTTAACTATTGGATCTGTGTGCAATCCAACTATAAGATAATCACCATGTTGCTTCGCCTTTTCCAGAAAATCTAAATGCCCAACGTGGAACAAATCAAATGCACCCGCAACGTACACCTAAGCAGAAAGTAATAAGTACAAAAGTCACAGATAAACTACATTTACTTACAATTTTATCAGTAGGTTTCGGTGATTTGCCATCACTGAACTGTATTATTTTTTGAGTGGTAGGCAGGAATTGACTGCAACCAGTCCAGGGACTTCTGGCAGTTGAATCTTGTCCCATATTCGATGAACCTGATTTCAGATTTTGATGTTTTAAAATTAATGTTTCTATTTGATTGGCTGATGATTTGATTTTTTGTTTTAGGTTTAGAAAAGAAAACAGTTAGGCCCATAGAAAGAAAAGAAAGAGAGGAAAATAGGAAATTTGGAATTTTGGAAAAACAAACGCATGTGCATTGATGGAATAGAGGAAGTTGATTCATTTTTAACAAGCAATTGTGAATAGAAAAGAAAATACAAAAGAGGAAATGAGTTTAGATTGAGCATGCGGGTCTTTTTGTGTCCATTACCTTCTTTTTCGATGGAATACTCTTTTGAACCTTGATGAAAGTGATTCTTTGTTAGCAAAAGCATTCTTCCAACAAGATCTGTTGTTGATACGCCTGCAGTTCGCTTAACTTCTCTGAAAATTAAAAGAATTCAATAAAGAAATTATTTTAAATCTGCTGCACAGTACTATGTACACAAATTATCCCCAATTAATGTACAGTGACACACCATGATTTACAGTCAAATGAAAGTGCAAGACAGTTTTAAGCCAAGTACAGAAACAACTTTCAGTCAATACAGTTTGGGACCCTGGATTGTGAACCATTAAATAAAAATACAAAAAACAGTGAAAATTCGTTGCATGGTAAATAGGTTTCTTATTCGTAGACAAGTTTATGATTAGTGACTGGCGAACCAGGAAGTTGAGCTATATACTAAACCCACCCTTCAACTCATTCAGGATTTTTCTTGCTGTAATTAATCAAATTAAAGCCAAACTTATGTCCAAGTGAACAAATCGATATACGTAACAATGATTAAAATTCAGTAACTCATAATATAAGATAAGATAAAGCCCTATGTCGGTATGACAAATCGTTGCATACACGTAATAAAGATATGCAGATTACATATGAACTTGTCTATACAAAAGCGTCAGTATTTCTTGTTTCAATCAGTCACACGAATTACAAAAATACTAAACAGAAATTCATCATCTTTTGCATAGTGGGTTAGTGATAATAGATAAAAGGAATATATTAAAACATCACTCTATCTATTTTGAAAAAGCCCTACACTACGTTCTGACCTTCATGAAGACAAATATAACTACAGACTGAAAATATTAATAAAGAAATCAGTCGTTGAGCAATTAATCCGAACCGTCCACGAAGAAAATAATCACAACGCAATAATAATAATAATATGGGTTGCGCTACCACACGTAGAGGGCCTGGGCTGAGCTTCTCAGCAACCATTCGCGTTGTGCGTGCTATGCCGACTCCGAACGACCAAGTTTGAGAAGCTTGGAATACTTATTGAGCATTGTCAGTGATTCGAAAGAGGTGGGGCAATAAAAAGCATTCTTGCGGTACACATTAGGAACCGAACCTACACATCGAGGTTGAAGTCCTTTGGTGTCGACGCACATACAAACAACGCCACGTGCCACCACAATTACAACGCAATACAAAGTGCAATATTCTACAAAAAGTATAAAAGGGCAAATGAAGTGAATGTAAATTCAAGACCACCAATTATATTATATTGATGCAAAACATAGTAATTACAGAAACCAGTTCATTTCGTATGACAGGAGTTCGTTATTCAAATGACCTCAACATTCACGTTGCCTGGAGAGTCTTCGAGGATTGGTCATAGCTCACATGCAATCAGGTATTATTGCTATCAGTATTTTCAAAGACAACAGAGCTAAGGTGAAATCAATTGATTTTATCAGATTTTGCTCTAAGCAAAGATCTTCTCTAAACGAGATGGCCATTTATTTAAATAATTCAATTAGTTTTGAATGACGAAGAGACGACTGGGAAACCAATTAGCCACGTCATTGATTCTATGTCACAATTCAATAGAGTGGATGCCCGATTCCTACAACTTAACTCCTCAAAGTAGCTTTTAACACTAATTGAAGAAACCGTGTGTGTATAGAGAAACTGCTTCTGCTTCCCTTTACTCATATATGTACAATCTCTTCGAAAGGAATAAAACACCTGTGCTTTATTCTTCTAGAATCCATTCAAAAAAAAACTTGCAAATAAAATGGACAATATCTCTAACACCAAGGCATTTAGCAGAAATTTATTTGTAGCCAGGGAAGGCCTGTATCAGTTTTATACCGCCTTATGCAACGATCTATTGGCTCGGGGTTATTTTAAATACTACACCTATGAATAATAACACCGAAGTAGGAAATACTACTAGCCATGATCCCCTTACATATACATTTAATTAATTTATGAATGATATGTGTGTAAGACTTGGGCATCATCGGGAAGTTAGTTTCAATGTGAACCAACATATAACGATGTAATAAATTGTAGATATTTCATTATTAATTTTACATTGTCTCAATTTTACTTACTGGTATCTGTCCGCAGCCTTAACGAGATGATAAGTGTCAATACCATCCGCTGTCATAGTGAGATCATCTACACCAAAAAAATCGAATGTTAGAATTGCAAATAGAAAAGGGAAAAACAAATCAAATAATTCCTTACCACCATGAACACAAAAATCACAATCGTATTCATCAAGTGTTTCAAGTGTTGTGACATAAGGGGCACCTTCGATAACCTCATCAACCCACTTGATTCCTCGGACCATTTTGTATCTGTAGTCAAATATATATTTGCCATTATAGGAACATCATTCGACTCGAAGATTTCGAATACGTACCTCTCTTCTTCAGTGAAAACAGGTGGCCCTTTATGTTTAGAGATTTCTTCATCTGTATGCACACCCACAATCAATTTATCACCAAGGGCTTTGGCTTGTCTTAATGAATTGGCGTGACCAAAATGAACCATGTCATAACTAAAAATTTAAATATCAAATTGAGGTATAGGTATAAGACAGAATTTAGATAACATATTTCTAACTATTCTTTGGAATCGATAAGGTTCACCACTAGATAGCAATTCATAAGGTTCAGCACATCATACATATATATCATACGCATCATCCTATACACACGCCAATTAATTGGCGACGCGTAGAATGACTCATTTGGAACATCAGCAATACAAAAAAGCCATTTAGGTAAACAAAAATATTATATCTGTTGTGTGCATTCATAGATCAGAATCGCCTAACTTTTTGTGACGCAGTACGATGAATTCCTTCCCAAGAATATAATTGCAACTGTATTAGCATATTAAGATTCTCTCATAAAAACAAGAGTCACTAATCGTTTACACGTGCAGCATATATATGAAAATCGGTCTGCGATTAGAATCTTGCTATTAAAATTACTGCCACATTTTTCAATTCTTTTTTTTTCGTTTGTTATTCTTGGTTTGCATTGTGATTAAATTTTAACGGCTGATCGGGGTTACTTGTTAGGAAAATAGAAATATACTCCTACAGCATACAGTTCAGCGTAAAAACCAGTAACTATCCTTATCAACTAAAAGCCAACAGAAAATCGCACGTGTAATGCGTACCCCCACCCATACTATTATGGGAGAAATATACATTATTTCACCCAAAAGACAGACACAAGTATTCTAAAACGGCGAGACTAGCTGGTCGGTACTTGTAAATTAATAAGTCAACAATTTTTGTCAACACACAAAAATACTTTAACATCAACAGCCTAGACGCATGTTTGAGACAAACACATTCATGCAATCTGACCACGTGATTGCCAAGCGTAAGTGTGGGGGCTAATCTAATTCAAAAGTACACGACAACCGAAGTATTCATATGGAGTGACTTTTTTAAACTATTATGATGTAGACAGTACTGTGTTCCTTATCAGTCATTTGCATTGTATCCGGCTGCTAAGAGCTAACCAATTGTTGACGTAGAGTATAAAGACCAAAGTGTAAGGTTATCGCCAATTATCTGTAGAATATATATGGTAAATGTATGAATCTAATGTGGCTTTAATGTGGGGTAGTCTTGACTAATTGTGTCAGACATTGAACCGTTCACACCGTCTACGAGATTAGTATACTGAATTAAGAGTGGCGTGGTGTTTATAAAAAACGATCAAATCACCATGTGTACTCGATTGTGATAATATTTAATATAATAATAATTAGTTTGTTCAGTAAAGTGAAACTTAAATTTGTGGCTCTATTGGCATACGTTGTTAAGTCGTACGATTTTTTTAATCATGATATGTATATGATATAGATTAATGATTGGAGCATCAAAAACTCGTTCGTTTATATTTCTTCTTGAACCCAGTTTTATAGTCTAAAACAGCCTTAATTGCTAAATATAAATCAACTATCCGTAATTGTTCCTAATTGATAACAGCATTACTGAAGTCATGATTCGGTTCAAGACGTTTTAAATCGGCTGCACCAGCCTGCGAAGTAAAAGGCATCCCACTTGATTACCGGGACAGCCAATTTTTGTTCTCTTTATCTAACTGGATTTTTTTACTATTTGTGTCCCGCACTGATTATAGAAATCGTATGATTTTGTCGTTATATGAGGCAGTCGGAATCTGATAATTCTGTTTTTTGATTAGACGAATGGAATGTCGCGTATTATTATTCAAAACTACTATGTAATGCATCCTCAAAATACGACAAACTTCTGCACAGCAGATTCCTTAGTTATGGATATATTGTATTTTTACGGCTGGATGGCGCTGTTGGTTGAGTTCCTGATCTTGGCTATAGGAGTTCTAGGATCTGGTTTTTAAATCTGATGCAGTCACCAGTTGCCGTTAACGGCACTGGGTATCACAATATACCAATAATGGTCTTAGTGTACTGGCAACTTCACTGACATCCCAATGACCTAACCTAACCTATCTATGTTGTATTTAAAAATCGAAATTGTCATTCTGAATCTATGCATATGTGACATCATGGAATTGTACTGCGAATAAACACGTGTGTGACCATCAGGTTGTGTGGATATAGACGTTTTTCTCATGGGCTAATTTGAAGTCAACCCACAAGACTCCATTAAAGAAACGCGAAACCAATCAATATTAACATAACACGGAAACTTGGTAGTCAAACATTAAAATACGTTTGACAAACGAGAAGCTTCACGAGACCAAGATAAACTATGTATCACAAGACATGCGTATATTATTTCTGAAACACTGTGTATAAACATGTTTGAATACAGGTACATGTTGAAAGATTAAACATTTTGGTTGGGTTGCTCTACTGAGAAAGTGCACAGCTAAGTAAGTCCATTAACTAAATTGCTATAATTTCCTGTTAAAAGCATTCATAAAATCCTTAAATGCACATTAAAACTACTGAGGCATGAACTTTTGTGTTTATTATTGTGAGATATATATATCCCTAGTTAAGTTGCAATACATTCTGCTTCACTATAAGATCTACACTGGTAAAAATGCCATAAAAATGGTAGAAGAGCAATAGGTCAATATTATCATTCATGGGACCAATTCATAACATCCATACTAAAAACAATTATTATCGTCAGGAAACTTTCACTCCTTGATCAGTACCCAAAGATGCAGTGAAATTGAGTTAGCTTTAACTGTTGCACTTGACCAAACTACTTTCTACTTCCATTGTATGAAAAATTACTGATACAATGATGGATGCTAACGGAATATTTTAGTTCAATTATCTTATATTGAATTCTCCCAATATCATGAATATACTTCTTGACCCTTATGAACAATTCTTATAAACAAATAGAATATTGTTACACGTATGTATGTATTATGTAATCACTGCCAAACGTTCGGCTGTGCCAACAATTGTCTCACATTCATATACATAGATTCAATATCATTACGCATTCATCGCACCAACAAGCTATTTTATTGGTATTTTGCTAAAACCAAGAGTTGCTACTTGCAAAAAATTGTAGAAGGAAAGTCACTAAAACATATGTATAGGTATAGGTACTTGCTTAAGTGCAAAAATTATAATTTGGGGAGAGGCAAAAGCCCAAACTGTGCTTATATAATCGGTGATCACGCTTTTGCTCCTGCATCGTAAGAGCTCATGGACTAATTGGATCACTTCTGACAACGACTAGGTTAGTCACTTTATATCCCCTTGGTCCCTTAATGGATAAGCTGATATGAAATTATGACGATAATAGTATAATGACACCCCATCACCTTTACCCGAATCTTGACATTAATTTTGCAACAGGGCATAAAGCCGTATATCAAAAACCTCAAGCAACATTGGATGAAAATGAAATTTTGCTTGGCCCACAAATATGTATTGCAAATTGTTTTTATTTATAATACAGATGCGATTCCCAAACAGCGTCAAGTTTAATGTTAATTGGAGAACACACGTTCGAACTGTCATCCAAAAAGACGAACTACTCAGAAAGTTTGAATGGGCAGACCTTGTATTTCCTCATTTTCTGGGAAGTTAGTTCTAATTCTCATCTAACTTGATATACCTACCACTTCGGCAAAACTGAATTGGCTGATCAGAAAAATAAAAAAATCAGCAGTTAAGTTCAACTTAATTAGAACCACTTATCGATTAAAACCCATATTAATTTTGAACTAAAGAATGTCTAATTTTAATACACTTTTTTCATTTGCCATGGATAACATAAAGCACCTGTTTTTCTGCTTCCAGAAGTACATTGATTAAAATCCTACTATTCAGATGAGCTCAGATATTGGTATCTGATATTTAAAAAACAAATTTGAATGAATTACATGAAATAGGGAGGTATGTATAGCACCCATCAGCTCCTTTAAATTATGCAATATTTTAATGAGATTAACTACTTTCATTGATTCCCTTCTCCACCCTAGAAGAATTGACTTTCATGTACTCGTGAGCGGTTCTCATTACATTTTAAGGTTAAGAGTCTAACCTTCAGCCAACCGTCTCATTGGTACTAACAGTGTCGTCACACATTATCAAAAATTTAAAAGAGAAATTGTTCAATTAAATCCATTTCAGATGATCAACCTGAAATTGTTAATTTGCAGATATATGCATGGATATGTATATATGTAAAAAATATCAGCAAATTATGGTTAAAAGTTACTAATACACAAGTCCAACACAAAACCAAGTCACAGGCAGAAGACAAATTCTGTGCGTTGTGTTGTGCTTATTCAACGGATAAACTGCTGTCGACGGGTTGATCGCCCTTCGCTCATTATACAAAAAAAATAAAAATATAAATGACCTTCATCTATGATATAATCTAAACTAAACCGGTGACGGCTAAAAGAGAAGAGATAAAGAAGCAAAGCAATGATTTAGAACAGCTGATGGACATCGCTGTCGTGTAGTATGTTTATTTTCACTCAATTCTTAACCCTGGGAAAGTATTACACAAGCGAATGTGTAAGAAAATGTATATGTATTCAAATATTTGTTTAACATTTCAGAGAGTCAGAGAGAGATTGACACCGCCCAAAAGAACTAAATCTAAACAAAACTACGTCATCAAAGTATGTTCAAATTTGTACATGTACGTATATGTGTATAGAAAAAGAATCTTGGCATCTTACAAGCTCTAGTTGTTGCTTTCTTTTAACATAAATTGACCTGGTTGCTAACTCCAATTAAACAGCAGTTGTATTCGCATTTTATGTATAAGAAGCCACTTAAGTTATTCAAATATGGAAGATACGTTGAATCGACACCATCGAGGTCAGTTTCAGTAATTATCACAATTGTTAGCGAAATCTAAAAACATGTTTTGTCGAATTCGGTTTTTTTTTTTTTGTTCACTTCCATCATATGAACAACACACTACTACACCGGTTCATAAGCGGTTAGAAGCAAAATAATAAAATTCAACGTCACCCTTGTTTATTGCTCATGTGTCAGTCCCTTTCCTCTCGTTTGGCTGTAAAAATCATACTTTGTATTGAATTTTACACTCACTCAGGAGCATTGCCAGATTATGTAGTCAATGCACTTTCATAAAATTAGTGTATCGATATACGTACCTAGGGTCAATTAACAAAGCCGCCAGCATATACGTATAGATATATTACAAAATGAATTATTGTAAATAAATGCAGATTTAGGCATCTGCTCAATTTAATATTAGCAAAATACTAGTTGAACTAAGTTTCTTATTGGAAAGCGGACAGCAATTCTCGATTACTATTAGAAGGAGATATAATCAAGTGGATCCAATCATCTACAATTAAACCAGTGTTAAAACAACGAGAAAAAGGGAACCAAAGTTGTTGTTAAAAAAAATATCAATATAAAATAACTCCATGCCAAACGTTATCTACATATACCGCAGTTTATCATTTTTATTTCTTAGAACAAATGCTAGAAATATTGTTATTAGTCATCCTATAAGATGCATAATAGAACCACAACGTGCGACAATAAGCATACAAAATATATTTCGGCATAGTCTAGAAATTATTTATTCTGTATGTATCAGAGGTAATCTTTTTATTGGTTGTCGGGATGGTAAAACACTAGATGTTTAAGAGCTACGAATTCGCTTTTGATTTCGTAGTCAAAAGTCTCATCTATTATACTTTTATCTGGCAACACTACCGTCAATGAAATCACTCATCACCCTACCGGAAGAAATCGACCTACCGCCCTCTCAAAACACTTTAAACTATGACGTTTTGTTTTTCAAATCGATTTTTCCCTATGCACTTTCTATTTTTAAATCAATTAAAAACAAAATACTACATGACTACTCACCATCCGTCGCACCATACTCGAATTTCTTTCTTTTTATCTCCTCCATTGGTTGCTGTATTATTTCCACTCATCTTCTAGCATTAACCACGACGGCACACACAATAAGTAAATAAAACGTTTTTATACACAAATAATATGTAGGAGACGAATACTTTTTTTCCCCAAAAAAGTAGATTCCGCTAACACAACACCTTCGAATACGTTGCTTTCAAGAAAAAACACTCTCGTACTAAACACCGTCACAACAATTTCACGAATGAACTTCTCCTCACTAACGTAAATGGGTTTTGTTTTATTTGATACTACACGTTTTTATTCTTTTTCTCCTTGACTACTATGATTTAGTAGAAACTCTCTTACTTGCGATACTGAAAAGGGGTCAAGAGAGTGTTTGTGCAAAGAGCGCAAAATACAACTGGAACTGGCGCAAAAAGTGTGAAGCACTGGCCTCTTATCACATTTATTCGATTCACAAAAAACAAGTCTGGCGGTTAAATACGTATGCATGCAGATGTATGTTTGAATGAAAGATAAATGACACGGGTTTAGTTTATCCTGATATATTTCCTATTACACGTTCCTATAATTTCTCAAACAATTTCTACTTCTTGCTTACGCAAACACTTGTCATATTATTCTATGGTAACGTCGCTGAGATTTCGCAGCTCTTTTCATTGTATAAAAAAACTGATAGCGAATAAAGGCCACCGCACCGAAAGAAGACGTTCGATTAAACTCTCTCTTAATAAATATCACGCCACTTTTTCGACTGTCGTTGCGCTCCCGGCACTGTTAAATTGTATTTTTTATCAAGTCCCACGCACACTACTTGCTTTTAGCCTGCCTATAGCGACATTTCATCTCTTCATGGGTGTGTGCTGCGATAAGTCATATTGTTCTGAACTCTGAAACTGTGGAACGGGAAGTGTAAAAAGATTTTTGTTTTCGGCGGAGAAAATAAGTGCACATGAAAATTAAGAGAACTTTCAGGGGAATTGAATAAGATTAGAAATATAAATTCGTATATAGTTGAAAAGAAGCGTTACCATATCAGTGGTGCTGGTCAGCCAACTGAATTGACCGAGGACGACTTTAATTATTTCCTCTACGAACGAGTATAGTGGGGACTTATAATTGTTGGTTCACCATTAAGAAAATAGTAGTTACATTCCAACTTGTATCCATTGTTAATTTCATTGCGTTTATTCCATAATTTAAGATGAGTCATCTCCTCCAGGCCGTTACATTAGTAAATAACCAGCAACTTCTTCCCAGATATTACAAAAGCTGTGCATGTCCTTAGAATTACTGTAGTTAACCATGTCATGCATCATTTAGTGCAAGGACTTCATATGAGAGATCGTCTGGCACAAGTGTTATTTATCATTTGTTATTTAAGTTTATACAAAAACTATTGTATACAACCATAATATTTTTCCTATCTCCCTTCCTTACCATAAGGAATGATAAATTTCTTGTTCCTCTATATACATATAAAAGACAACTCATTTTCCTATTTGACCGCGAGTAGAGGTATTACATAGGATGGTTTTTACTATCCTAAATTCGTTATAGGGCCTTTAAACCCATTTACGTGATATTTTTAACTTTCATAGCTAGAATTGATAAAGGTAGCATTTTTTAACGTTTTAATATTATATTCACACAAAGATTCTATTGCACAATGAAATCTCCATAATAAGTAAAAATAAGTTTTTGCAGGTTATAATTTTCAGATGTTTTCAATTTAAAAGTGCCTTTGATTAACAGAGGAGACCACTATGCCCACCCATATTCTTTCGGCCAAGGTGAATAAATCTCAGTAATTACATATTTATTACATGAAACAAAATGCGTACCCTAATACCTTCTAACATGAAAGACTGCAACTTTATTCCTCTTGAAGCATTCCTCTACCTCAATCTGATACAGGTTATCGATACGAACGGGATGTCGCTCGCAGCCATGAGGATCTCCTCCGGTTCAGTAGAGCGATTTCAGTTTGGAAATAGTGTGCTAACGAGAGACACTTTTACACTTTTACGGCCTAAGTTGGCTAAACGAAACGATGAGACAGTTGTGAATTGTAGCGAATTTACATACATTTTTTTAGATAAGAATACAAAAAAGATGCATCGCGGCGTATATGCTATTAATATACAAATGTGCATGGCAGTAAGACTTAAGAATATTTGTTAGTTAGTTAAGCTAGTTTTAAGCATTTATGACTAGCATTTAATTAAAGAAAAAATAAGGTTTATATAATGCTAAGTTAGTTTTAAGATTTTTAAGTTGGTTAGGTTAAACAAAGTTTTTCGAAGTTTTCTTTGTAATTAAAAATTTTCTAATCGGTTGCCTGTCAAGAATATAAAAAACTTGTAAGCCGAAAGGCAGAAAAACATATTTGAAGGAAGAAAGTCAGTAGGTTAATATTAATTTTAATAAGTTATTGATAAGATAAGCCAGTTTTAAGTGCATTTGTCTAGCAAGACAGGGAACATTTTGGAAATGTTTTTACTGTTTAAACTGTAATTAACTGTAAAAGAAATAGCAACGATTTATAAGCGATTTATTATTATATTTAACTGTAAAAGTTAAAAGTAATTAACTGTAAAAGAAATATAAACAAACAAATTTATGTGGACAAAATGCAAGCATAGATGAAAGTAAATATGCTTCAGCTTTAAGGATTACTTTTTTTCTTCAAGTTAACACAAAATAAAATAGTATTACAATTTTCAAGCATTTCAAATTATATATGGCGTTCTAAGACGTCAGATGTTTTGATGCAAACAATGTATGTACACTACATATTTATGAATGTATACTGTGAAAGGGGTGAAAAATCAGGACACTAAAGAAAAGGAAAAAAATAGTTTTTATGGTTGTTAGTTGTTATTGTGGTGCGGCTTCTTCTTCGGTTGTCTTCCGTAGCCTTACTCAGTAAATATGCGTCATTAAAAAAATCAGAGCATACAACTCACGTAGGGTTAGACATAAACAAACGCAATCAAAACATGGAGACATAAATAGGACATACAGATCAAGAACAATAAACAAGGGGGACTAAAATATTAAGTATTACCTACGATCTGTATGTACATTTCTCCTTAAGAAGACTGTCAATTGGGATCCTAAACAATGAGAGGACACTTCCAGTCGCATACTCATATGAAAACAAAAAAAAGGGAAAGAAGTAAAGCAATTTAGTCTAACTACAAAAGGAGTATACTATAAGATTGGCAATTCAGAAAACAGAGGTGTGGTACTCCATTTTAGTATGTTAGTTTTATTGATCGTTTACTGCCCCTAATTCAATTTAATTACAAAGCGTATACATACCCTACAATATGACATTGCATTTTCAAACAAGAATTTTATACATCGAGCGATACCCAAAGTAATTTTCCTGCTGTTTAGATTAACTTCGATGTGTATGATGTGTACGATTGTACAAGCACAAGAACTTATATTGAAAATGTACATACATACACGTATCCATATACACATTCGTAGATCTATACACTTCAGAGTGATTCTCTTTGAAAAGTGAAGCGAAGAGAAACTGAGTAATACCAATTCCAAAACATCTTCAAACCAATGTTAAATTTCACTCGAATTCTCTTTTTCACCAAGAAAAGCTGTCACGTCGATGTCAGTTCAGTTGTCAATTTTAGGTTTTTAATCGCGGTTGGGTTGTCAACTTTGGATAGAAAACTACCTAAAGTACAATGAATTTTGTTTCTTTATAGATACTTGAATATACCGGAAATCTATTCAGAAAATAATAAGTTGTATTCACTTACTCATCGTCGAAAGTTAATTAATTTTTATATAACCATGGAATCGAAAGGTGCTCGAAAGCGCTTGGTAAGTATATTTTCATAGCCAGTGGAATCTCTTAAATAAGAAATCTCAATCCAAAAAACATGTAAACATAAGTTCAATTTATTGTTTTTAAGTTTTTCGTGTAACTATTCAGGTGAAGTATGCAGTATTGCTGTTATTTTCATTTCAACAGGGTATATTAAATTAAATAAATATTTTAACATTAATCTCTAAATTCAAATCAAATAGGTTTTTAATATGGTAGGAATAAGTACAATTGCCACTGGAGCTAAACGAACCGTGGGAAGCGCTAATTTCGATTCTATTCATTTCAATGGGCCTAGCCTGTTTTTAGCCGAAAATCGTTGTGACATCTAATTATATGTAAGCTAGTTGATTGATCGTGAGTGAATTCTTGTTGATAAGATAGTTGCTTCTACTAGAAAATGAACTTACTGAAATAGAAAATCACTGTTATACATGTCTGATAAAAAATCTTGTTGAGTCATTGATGTGATGAAACACTTCAGCTTCTATCGGCATTGATTGATAGCGATAGGTAAATGAAATTAGAATACTACTAGAAATTATGTTTAGGTATTGTTGTCTGTGTCAAGGATTACAATTTATTTACTCGAGTGCGTCTTCAAGGTGACATTACATTCATTTGAATTTTTTCTTCTTATTTTCATTTGTGTCCTAAGCGTGACACTTGTATATTTTTTGTGGCGTTTCTTGGCATGGGATCATGAATTTAAATACAATCGCATGTGGTTAATTTCAAAGAGATAGTTTCGTGACTGTAAAGTTTAATTAAGTCAGATCAGTTCAATACTACTTTCTTTAATGAGATACGGAAAACTGTCGCATTCCTTACAACAGTGACTAATTTAGTTCGTCTTTTAAGAACTTATTTTTTATAAGGCACAATCCCGGTCAGTACATATCAGTACGTGATTGTGTTCATTGTCAGATTATAAATTAATATTGAATTGGAAAACTCGATAAATTGTAAATGTTGATGGAAATGAAGGACACGAGAACGAAATTAATTACAAATGTGAGTGACAAATGCTTAACATTGCATTCATCTGCAACATCTGAACTGAGAGCAAGTTGAGACATTTCAAAAATATCTGCATGCTCTGATACAAACTAAAACCATGACGGATGGACCAGAAACAATGGCCGACTTGTCCTCTCCTCTGTGTGGAACTTTTTTTTTCATTTCATAATTATGAATGCGCTATCGTTGACAATTACAATTACGACTTTCAACTCGAAGAATGATGCGAATGTTTACACAAATTGGCTATTATAAAGAACCGGTCGACCGATCGAGGAAATAGTCTCATGAATGTTTGTGTCATAGTGTAAACAAATCCAACCGATTTCTAGAAATTACATCCCAATTTATCTGGTATGCCACATAATTCATCTCCTTTACTGAGTATAGTAGATTTACGTGATTATTGAAGTGCTAAAAATACGAATCAGCCTAAGCCTTCTAGACAGATGTGTACGGATCAGCATCATGCATCTGCTGTAGTATGCTTCATCTATTCTGCATTACACACAATTACTCTTGTATAAGAACCCGTCTTTGTTGAACAATGATTCAAAAAAACATAAGTCATATAAAAAAATCAATAAAATCGGTTTTCAAAGCTAGCTTAGCAACTGGATACTAACATCAATTCATCGTCTTCAAGTGAACAGAACTATAACCATTATGTGTTTTTAACGACCTTAAATTCATGCATATATCATTCATGCTTTATATTGTGTCTATGTACTAGCAAAAGCCCACAATTATATAAATGAAATATGTATAGTGTATTCCAAAATTGTATTGTATCATCGTTGCATTGTGGCATGCTATTATGAGCATTCCTGGCTAGTTGCTTCCAGTTGCTCCAAGTTACTAATCATCCTTCTGATGTCCAAATGCCCGAAAAGGAATTCTCTTTTGCGGAGCCAATTCATCTGTTCACGCGCTCCACTTGGCCCAATCAGCTAGAGCAGTTTGACCTGTATCTACCTCGAGGTCTCACACCACCTATATCAGCTTTAAAATAGCATATTACAGCATCGTATCTGAGCAGGTACTTCTTCGAACGGAAACGGCTATGCTTCCATGGTTTAGACACGTGGCGTGAATATCGGTCTTTCGAGACGTGTCTTAAACGCGACTCCATCAGGAAGTCGACTCCTTGGCAAAACCAGGGCTGAATGAACCATTTGGTTACGCGTTGGCATACATTCTGACGAGTTAAAGTTGATGGCGGAAGATCGACTGGCTCGAGATCTCTAATGCGTTCTTTCCCCTGCGACACTTTTAGTCACTTTAGTCAGAAGATGATGATGATGACCAAATATAAATTCATTTACAAGTATTTGTAGCTTTGTCCTCTGATAGTTTGCAAAAATACATCTTTATAAAAATCTTCACTGGAATAAATAATTCGATTAGTGTATTAAGCACTGTAATAAACCTCACCTTATTGTACCTATGTAATTACTTAACATGTGTGGTCAAGTCCAAGCATATGAAAATGTTTTCTTCAGAACTGCAATTGTTGGTTTTGTGGGCTAAGATCCTTGCGAGTACCGGCCGGCAGGTGACACCTTTCCACAGTTATTTTCTTATATACTCTCACGCACGTATACTTCTTAAAGAGAATATATGTTTAATTTTATTGGTTGTACTCAGTTGTGAGATGCTCTTACAGAATAGTTTGTGTCGTGCATCATGATAGCACTGGAACGGAATGAAACTCTTAATGAACTATACCACTCAAGAGAACAATCTCTTTAGAAATCAAAATCTCTCTTTACTTCGTGACATTCAAAATTAGTGTTTTGACATTTTCTAAAAAAAAAATGCTCCCTGCCATTGAAATTCAGTCTTGTAGAAAATCATTAAGATGTTATAAAATCATCTCCAGAATTTAGTGTGAATTTGTGTTATTATTGTAACCTTTAAGATAGCTTTTAATAAACCTAGTCATGAAGATCGAATATCAATTGGTTAGTTTGTTTGAATATGTAATACACACATACATACGAATATTATGGCTCTCATCGGTAAATATTCTTAAATCTTCAGCTTAATCAGTCGGAAAAGCCGGAGAAATCTTCGCACAGACGGAAATCACAGACTCATTCTGGCGCCGCAACAAGCGGATTGAAACTTTCTTTTCTATGCCTCATAGTGTCTGTTGTCTTGATATTATTTGTTTTGGGTAAGTTTATTTAACATATTCTTTTCTGCGTTTGACACAATGTATCTGGTTTTGTTTCCCCAGTTGTTTATATGGACTCAATGAGTCCTATATTCGAGAGAATAGCATCAAAGTTCGGGTATGATAAAGCTCAGTATGCAGTTGTTATAGATGCTGGTTCAACTGGAAGCCGGGTTTTGGCATATCGATTCCACAGAAGTCTAATCGGTAATTAATGAATGAAAATTGAACAGTAGTGGGAACATATATTTTATTCTGTTTCAGACAATAAACTAGTTTTGGATGAGGAGATATTTAAGGAGCGTAAACCGGGTTTGTCTTCATTTGCCGACAATCCATTGAAGGGGGCGCATACAATTAAGTTACTTTTGGATGAAGCAAAAACATTCATCCCCAAGGAAAAGTGGTCCGACACTCCGCTGGTGTTAAAAGCAACAGCAGGTTTACGTCTGCTGCCACAAGTTAAAGCTGAAAATCTTCTGAACGCAGTCCGAGATTTGTTTGCCAAATCGGAATTCAACGTCGACGAACATGCTGTTGAAATTATGGACGGCACAGATGAAGGAATATTTTCGTGGTTTACAGTGAATTTCCTTCTTGGTCGCTTATCGAAAAGTAACCAAGCGGCTGCACTGGATTTGGGCGGAGGCAGTACTCAAGTTACATTCTCGCCTGCAGATCCAGAACAGGTCCCAATCTATGAAAAATACATTCATCCCGTACAAACACTTCACAAGCAGGTGAATGTTTTCACACATAGTTACTTGGGCCTAGGGCTGATGGCAATAAGGCATGCTGTGTTCACGCGCGAGTACAAAAAAAGCGAAACAGTATTAGAGAGTCTATGCTTGAATCCTATTATACATAATCGTACATGGACGTATGCAAATGTAGAGTACAAATTGAGGTGAGTATCCGAGTGATCGTCATGGTATTCAAATAACACAAACTCTGTATCTATATGTTTATAGTGGCAAAGACAACACAAAATCTACACTTGAGAGCCCCGTTGTAGATTTCGATGAATGCTTAGAATTAGTTAAAAGTCAAGTGATGCCACTTGTGAAACCAAAACCGTTCACATTGAAACAACACACAATTGCCGCATTCAGTTACTATTTTGAAAGAGCAATTGAGTCTGGATTAATAGACCCTTTCGCCGGCGGTGAGATCACTGTCGAAGACTACAGAAAGAAAGCACGAGAAGTGTGTTCCATAGCCAACGATGATCAGCCATTTATGTGCTTCGACTTGACATTCATTTCTGTGCTGCTACGAGAGGGATTTGGGTTGTCTGATACAAAGAAAATAAAGGTAAAATGTAATGAAGCGACTTCTACATGATTTATAATTGTTTATTTCTTTATTTATAGCTATATAAAAAGATTGACAATCATGAAATATCTTGGGCTTTAGGATGTGCCTATAATGTGTTAACCAACGATGAACGCTTTCAGACATAGAAACATGGTATATTCGGTATACCTAGCATCTCCAAATGAAATAAGCGATACGATTGGTGCCTTATTGAATTAAAATTGACTTCAATGTTTTTTCTCCAACGTCCATCCACAGCAGGAGAACATATATTATTCAATTTTTTTTTGTGGAACACAATGAAGCACAAGCACCTTTTAATGTTCGTTTTTTTTATTTTCGTCATTTAATTAATAACCCATATCAAACGATTTTGAAAGGCAAAGTAGCCTTTCAGATTTACTATAAGAATTCCATTTTATTTCTAAATTACGATAATTGTAGATCAATTGGCTTTTAAAAAGAAAAAAAATGACATATTAACTCTGCATTCGGTGTTGGCATCCCACGCTCAATTTATTCCCGTTTTATTTTTATAAATGTTGTCTTAGAATAAGAGAAAATGGTTTTAGGTGCGCTATCAGTCGGGCATTGCGCTTTAGTGTAAAAATAAATTGGTTTTAGTGTAAACATAAATTGTTTTCTCAAAACATATTGTAAAGACTTGTCTAGGAATAATAAATAGATAATTTTGTTTAAAATTATTTATAGTGTTTTGTTTTATATCATAGACATTTCTACACAAGGCGTGGTATTGTGTGTGGGTACAATTGCGGGAAGAGTTATCGGGTTCCGTTAAGAGTTTCTTATCATAGCTTTCTGTGGCTGGTAGTCTAATTATTGAACTCCGACAGTGAATAAAAGCATTTACAATATGATTCGAGCTTTTCCAGGATGTATCATCATAAGGTTGAACGATCATCAAACTATTAGTTAAACAAATTTGATAGGCATATCCATTATTTACACACACACAGTTAAGTGAACTGTCGGGATTCTTTTCGCTGAAGGGATAATGAAGACTAGCTCTGAGACGTTTTTGTAATTCGACTACGACCACCTGTCAAGGTGATGCACTTAATTAATTGTTGAAGGAGAGCCTCCTTTATAATTAATTTAATGAATAATTTCTCGCAATTGTATGTTTTATGATTCTAGCCGTCGTATGATCATTTGGAGATGATATGTGGGATAAGTCTTTTAGCATTTTCTATTTGGTTTCCTATGATCACCCAATGTATTAATTGTCGCTACAACCGCAATGTACATATGCTAAATTTCTAATGTGGACTACTTTAATTTGAGCCCGCTTCAGCTGATTTTTTGAATAACAGTTGATGCAATGTTGGAAATTTCGTTATGAAAATTTCATATTTATTTATCAACTGTTCATTATTCACATAGTTAAGAAGTTTTTAAAGCAGTCGTTTTATTTTCGAATTTCGTCCAGTAGAATATGTATGCTGCAGAGGAATCACGATTGCATTCTGTCGTTTGCTCTTGTTTTTGTAGGAACGACAGGAGTCACCCTGAATAACTTATATTTGTGTTACGCTCTGACCTGTCTTTTATTTGTGATTTTATGTCTTTTTAAAATTGCGTTCATGATTGCTATCCATACAATTTCCAACTATTGAACAATTTCTAAAAAGTCAATTGTGTATATGATGTTAGACAAAACAGGCGGAGGATCGTTGGTCTTCGCACCGTGCTTGCAGTAGAAATGATAGGACCGAAGCGCCCGCCATATGCACTGAAACCGGTCAATGCTCCTTGTAATAGATCTAAATTTGAAACCAATAATATATTCTATACTTAATTTTCCGTTTGTATCTTTAAATCTTAGACCCCTTAGCTTGGGTTTTCTATCCGTTAAAAAAATCAGTTGAAGAAAAATAAGTTTTTTTGTTTTGTTTATATATAATAAAAATCACTATCATCATCAATGTGTTCATAATTTGGATCTTTGTTTCCCTTACACTAACCACATCACACCCCAGAAGAACCATATGTATGTATGTATGGTTTGTTAGTTTTTGATTGAAACCAAATACAATCCCATACGTTGTAATAGTTGTCTTTAAAATGCCTTTATTTTCTATAAACAAGTATTAACTGCCAGTAGTTTATTACTATCGAAGGAAGAAATAAAAAAAAGATGGGAATAAAACAACTTTTGTTTTCTCTAAATACATATTTGTATATTCACGCCACTTTATAAATTGCAACCATTTCAATATGTATTGATTTGGTTTTTAACAAGATCACAAGAACATTTTAATTTTCAATTATCTATCTATCTCAATGCTTCTCATAGACATAAGAGCTGTGCTCGGACGCCTAAGCGATCTAGAACGTGTTGCGGCATACAAAACGTTGGATTAATTTTCTGTAAGTTCGGGTATCCCAAAAGGGAAAGCGCTCCCAGTCCGAACAATGTGTGGAATATGTCAGGCAAATTCCCCGTGCGGTCGCTAAAGCCTCCAGTCTCAGCGTCTTGACATGAGAGTATAAAACATTTAAGTTTCTCTGCACTTATCCAGTGCAAGCGTCCCATGATTGTTAGAGAAGCCAAAACCCACCACGAGTAACATACGTCAGGAAGCTTTTCTGGCCTTCCATTTAGTCCGCCACTAGGCAGTTGTCTCTCGCATAACCACCAGGAAAGTTTATCACAGTCCAATCGATGAAGTTGGTGTGTAATTGATAAAAATCCAACACAGCAGTATATGAGTCCAGCATGTGATTCTGCACTTGGCTTGGAGCCGAATCCTCCATCAGCATTGCAGCATGATAGTACGAAATCAACGGCTTTTGATACGTCGATCGCATCCATTCGATTTATGAGAGTTAGAATCGCCACTGCACAAAACGAAAACCTTGTATCCACTTCACCCCACTTGTCGCCAAAGAAGCTTCCATCTGGCTGTTGTAGACTCACTACATACTTCGCCACTGCATCACAGTCGATTTCATTAAGGCAATCATAAATGCAAAGAATTTGAACAGCAGATAATGTATAGAGAATGTGCGGATCATGACCATCGCATGCTGCAACTCCTCCCGTCGTGGCACATTGACATTTTTTTATGAACTCTATTATGGATTGCTTGTCCAGACGCGACAGTTGATTCATCATGTCTAAAGCTGTCACACCCCAGTAGATTCCAGACATTCTCAGAAATTCGGTCATGCAATATTCAAAGTCGTTTTGGTCGTTGCCATGATTGGCGATATATTCGACATGTTTTCCATAAAAAAGGTCTTTGGGATCTGGGCTAATCTCTACGTCGTTTACAACAAATGCCATTTTATCTAATTTTACCAATTAATATATTACAAGTGATATTATAGACAAGTAAAATAGACTGCTTTTGCAGGAAGTCCTAATTTAGTAGAAGTTCTACAAATCGATTTCAACAATTTTATTTACTCTGTTGGCCTTAACTTCAGTGACATATTGCTGACAGCTCACATTTGTTAGGTTGGGAACACATTTGGGTAAGTTCGGGGGGTACGTGTCTTTAAAATTAGGACATTCGTTTTATTGTTCCAATTCAATGCATGACATTTATTAGACAATCACCAGATCTAACAAACTTATGTATAATCATTAAAGCATTAATTTAATATACAATATTCGTTTGATTCATTTAAATTTATTATCGCGGGGGGAAAAATGATGCCTGTTATGCGTGATGGCAATAGGAAATAGATTAATGCAAATGAGTATAATATTTCTTTTGGTGAGTAGGGTCACTTTGAATGAAATTGTATATGTTTGTACATACTTTATATCAAGTCGAGAAACATCATTATGTTTCGTTTATAGCGATCACTGCTTCATCTGGAATGGAAACTCTTCTTGATTGGCGCTACAGTCCGGGGTGGACCTGGGCCTCAACTAACATGCCCCTCCAGCCAGCACGATCTTTCGCCAGCTGCCTCCAGTTGCGCACACCAAGTTGGTTGAGGTCCTTTTCAACTTGCGTGCGCCATCTAGTGCGAGGACGTCCTCTATTGCGCTGTCCCAATGGCTCGGTGTCGAAGAAATGGAAACGGAATGGAAACGTAATTATTTAATTTATGATAAGGGCAATTATTGATTTTTGTAAACTATATTTATTACTAAATTTCGTCTACAGCGTCGTTCACACGCAACAATTTTGACAACCGTTGTTGATGGGCCAAATCGTCAATTTGAACGCTCTTTACAATCAAACCGCACAGGATGTTTAACTTCAGTAAATTTTTTTCATTTTTGGGAGTTCACATAAATAAAAGATGAGATTACACAAAGCAGACATGTGAACATATCGAACTTTCTCTTATAACCGGAGATAAGGCATTATAGAGGTACTAGTGTTGCAACAGGGACTCTATAGAGCCAAAAGGAATTTTGATTTAATTTTCCCAAGAACAGAAATACCTGAACATCTATACTACGAATGAGTGTCTCGCACACATATATGGGGTGATATAGTTTATCGTGGTAGTTTTTCTAGTATTCCTTTTACTAAGAAGGATTGAAAGTAGAGCTGAACCTATCATTCCAATTAGAATTTACATGGACATTTCGACTTACATATGATGCGGCAGTATGATTGAAAATGTATGTAACTGTTTTTTTTATTAATGTGAACATGTAACATGAGCCATTATACACATAAAGTTAAACAAGTGAGTGAGGTGGGGCCGTGAAAATTATTTTTGTTATTTTTATTATTATTAAGTGTGAAAGCCGGATTTCCAAGCGTTGACAAGCGACTATTGCAGGCACAGGCGTCTGCACTTAGCCTCTGTCAATAAACTCCTACTCTCACCTCCCCGTGGTGAAATCCGGGAGCCGAGCACCTTCGACTGAAGATGGGGTACCCAACCCCCGTGGGACGTCATTGGCGGCTGCAAACGAGAGAGGGGGAGAGTGGGCGATTCTGTATCAGGCTCATCTTCTTTACGGATGGCGGCGGAGGAGCTTATCATCAGATTAGCCAACGGGGACATCCAGAGCTACCTGGTACATTCCCTTTTAGAGCTACTTTGACATATTCGGAGCTCAGATCTAATAGGTTGCCTTCAAGGTCATATCGGGATTTTGGAGCAGAGTTTGCGGCGGAGGAACCCTATCATACAGGGTTTACGGCGGCACTCACAACCGCAGCGAGGTTACCGATACCGGAGTCATCCGGACCCTTCACCCAAGGGTAAAAAAAATGGACCTGGCCTCCCAGTTGGGGGTTGTGCGTACGTAAATAAAACTAACTTTTCAGGGACAACCAAATGCTTTGGATACTGACGGATTTACTGTTGATGACCCCAGCAAACGAACAAATGACCATGCTTTTCGGTTCTGCACGTGGAATATGAGGTCTCTTAACAGTCCGAAGAACTCGCGAAGGCCCTGGACTGCTACAAAGCAGATGTTACCACCATCCAGGAGATGCGATGGGAATATGAGAAACTGCGACATCTACTACGGTGATTGCTACAAAGAGGGAAGGCAGCGCTTATTTGGATGCTGATTCGTTGTTCGAGGCAGACTTAGGCAAAAAGCTTTGATTATATCAGCGAGCGCCTCATAGCAATCCGCACCAAGGCAAAATTCGGGAACATCAGCCTGACTTGCGCACACGCCCCGACGGAGGAGAAGGATGACTTCTATGATATCCTAGAAAGAACATACGATCGATGCCCCAGCTATGACACCAAGATCGTTCTAGGAGACTTCAACGCACAGCTGGGCAAGGAAGAAATCTTTGCTAGAGTCATCGGAAAACACAGCCTGCATGACAACACATCCGGAAACGGACTCAGGCTGGTAGATTTCGCCTCGACGCGTAACCTCTCTGTGATGAGCACACATCTCAACATCCATAAGGGGACCTGGCGGTCTCCTGATCAATCAACCGTCAACCAGATTGATCACCTTGCGATCGACGTCAGACACTCCTCCAATATTCTCGATGTCCGAACGTTCCGAGGAACCAACATCGACTCGGACCATTTCTTTGTTATAGGCAAGGTAAGGATGAGGATATCGAGAGAAGTACAGAGTCGAAAAAGAACACTAGGTTTGACGTCCGAAAGGTACAATCACAATCGACCGACAGGAACCTTGCCGACCGAGTCTCCCTGAAACTCTCTGAAAGTTCGACGCAGCCTCCACATTCAATAGAAGAAGAATGGAATCGTTGTGCAAAATCCATCAAAGAAGCTGCCACTGATGTGCTGGGTTGCACGACACCACCCAGAAGGAACCCATGGTTTGACGACGAGTGCAGGCAGGTACATGCAGCCAAGCAGGAAGCCTAAAAGGCAATGCTGCACCGAACAACGAGGGCTGTTCGTGAGCTCTACGAACAGATGAGAAGGGAAGAGAACCGGCTTCTCAGAACAAAAAAGAAAGAGCATGAGAAGCGCGCGGTCGAGGAGATGGAGAGGTGTTATGGCAGGAATGACGTCCGAAAGATTTATCAAAGGGTAAGACAATTATCCAACTTACCTCGGCTCCTTAGTAAACTGTACTAATAACATCAGTACCGATATCAAGCGTAGGATAACTCTTGCCAACCGCTGTTTCTTCGGGCTCAAGAGGCAATTGAGTAACAGAGCCCTCTCTCGAAGTGCTTGGTCTCTTTGAGAGAAAAGTTATACGTACGATCTTTGGTCCTGTTTGTGTTGAGGGGTTCTGGAGGAGAAGATTCAATCACGAATTGTACGGGCCGTACAGCGACATGAGCCTAGTTAGGCGTGTACGGATCCAACGCCTACGGTGGCTAGGTCATGTAGAGCGTACCCCAGCTCCGACCCGAAGAATCTTCGAATCCGAACCTTTCGGGCAACGCAAAGGATGACGCTCGCGTTTAAGGTGGCGCACCCAAGTGGAGAAGGACCTCAACCAACTTGGAGTGCGAAACCTGGAGACAGCTAGCCAGAGCTCGCTCTAGTTGGAGAGGCATGTTGGTTGAGGCCCAGGTCAACCCCGGACTGTAGCGCCACACAAAGAAGAAGAAAGAAGAGTGTGAAAGCCGCTTATGCCGAGAAAAAATGACTGCATTGCATGAACAAGTGGCTAATCGCCATATGACTCTGTCGGAGTTTTTTGGTACTAACTTTCTTAGACAAAATTCTGACAGATCGTTGAGGGATAGGAACTTGCATTGAAATCTTGAAATACGGTGAATTGAAATAGTATATTTGAAGAGAAAATTAATACTTTGTTATCAAAATAATGTTTAATTATATAGTGTAAGTGCCCAGGATTTGTATAAAGCGATTGTCAAGAGTTTAATTGTGATAATTTTTGAAGAACACTGCTTTAAAAAACGTAAACAAACCAACATTTTACATGCAATTGTTGTTGTTCAACAAAAAAGTCAAATTGATGATAAACGATATTCGCCAAGAGGTTAAATGTCCTCTTCGGTTTTCGCATGATGTAACGTTAACATAAGCTGCCGGATTTCACCTTAGTAGGTGTCAGCGTCACCAAGCTGTCAGCGTTCGAACTTTTCGTATAGCCTTCTCATTTATGCCACCAATTTCTTCCCTTTGCTCGTACTGCTGTCAAAATACACAGTGGAAAACTTATTTAAAGGAAAAGTAGTGGAGAGAAAAAAAAGTAGAAGGTCCACCCAAATGGTTTGTTCATGAGTTCAATTTGCAAGAAAATCTGGAATACAAAAGCTTCAAGCAAATTCACAGAGCCATATGGAATATTTATGAATAATTTCGTGCCGCATGATAAACAGTTAGTGGACTTTTGGAAAAATAATGTCCAATGGTGACGATGTGCTAGACAACTGGGAAGAAATTGACGAGGCTGGGGTAAGTCTACCGTTTCTCTTATCGAATTCGCTTACGCTTCCATGATTTTTTTTGTTAAGACATCTGTTTTAGCTTAGAGTCTTGTGAACGAATGTTGATTTAACAAAATAGCACTTTGCTATTCGAAGCACATGGAATTTGTTTACGTCTGCTAGATATTGAAAAAAAAAAAAATTAATATGAAAGTGTTGAAATCATGTTGATGGTGTATGTGGCTGTCTTTTGTTGTAAAACTTGTTAATAATATTTCCTTAACCTCACTTGCAGCATTGCAAAAACTTAGTGACTAATTTTAGAAGCTATGAAACACAAGTCAGCTTCCCCTTATGGAATAAAAAAAATGCAATTTTACATGAAATTCAAAACAAACACGTCGCCTGCTATGATTTATGGTGGTTTGGGTAAGCGATCGAGGCATGTGCATAAACATTGGTCTCATTAGTTAAGTTTTTATTGTAATTCATTCAGTTTTTATTAAAAAAAGAAAACTATGGAGGTACATGATATAGTTTTAATTTCTTCTTTTGTCTACAAACTTTTATTGTTGATGGTTTACTTTTCATAGAGCGCATTTTCTATACACAAGATTGCTTGTTGAAGTTAGCTTGACGCGGTTTTGAAATAAAATTGGTTTCAATATTGACATGAAAGAGACTTCTGCAAGACGAACATCTGTTGCACTACGACTCTTTGTAGATCGCATTAAGTGATCATTAATATGATATTCAAATGTTGCAGAGCAATAAGGAATATTTACCTCAGCTTCATGAAGTGGGCGATGGTTGAAGACTATTTGGCATAAACTGTGTTAAAAGACAACTACTTTGACGTACTTATTTCGATTCAATGTTTCTGTGATTAACATTTATAGTTACATATAATAATTTACTTTAACAATTAGGACAAAATTGAAAAATGAACGTTATAATATTTAAATAGGCGTCTTCTCGTGATTCTGCATAAGTAGCTTATTGTCATCCAGCGATTTTTAAGTACAACATGATGACGTGGAGCGTAAAACCAATTTGAATATAATAAAATAGTTTATCATGCGCTACGAGTCGCATGCGGATCTATGATTAAAAATTGGCTGCATGTTACCAACCTCATACATGTATACCATATTTACAAAATCGATGCAAATTTATTTCTTTACATAAACGAATCAACATTTCTAATTAAACATGAAACATTTGATAATACTAATCTCTTATCCACATACTGTCGGTTATGATTGTGAACATCATTTAGGAAGTACACTGTTTATAATTTGTTTTTATCGCGTTGCTTTGGATTTATTTACAAGATCGATCAACTGTTACCTCCTGCTAATTTTTCAAATGTATGGGCGACCTTTAAGTTCAACTGATGATTTGATTAATGTGACTGAAACGGCACCGCCGATCATGCAATAGCGGCGCGATAACATGACATACATACACAGCGCAAAATTTGATATAGTTCTTGCTTGACTATAATTAGTAAATAAAACAATACAGTGAACTATCTATAATTCGAAATTCTCTCTAACTCGAATTTTTTGCTAAAAATAGTTTGGCATTCTGATCAATTTTCAAAACAAAAAACTAAGTCAAATTCCCTCTAGTTCGACACAATTCTACTTTCACTGTATATATTGTTCATGACATTAAGTTAGGTCAGGTTCGTGGCTCGGCGAGCTGGATGCCCGTTCATTGCAGACTCATTGTCATACCCATTGTGAACGCGACTTCGTGCTGAGAACCTTTAGCTCATCGCCACAACGTAAGACCAACTTGAATTTAGAATTCATTGCAAAAATTGATTCATGTTTCATAGAATAAAAATGGTGATATCAGCAATTTCTGGTATTTAATTTTTTATTTGTTGTTCTTCTATCGGTGCGAACAGAAATTGCAGTTCGATCGTGCGACATACGTATAAAATGGGCTAAAGAGAATAGGAAGATACTCCATTAGAGAGGTATTTGGATTTGATTTATCTGAATTGCAGCTGTCATCTGCAGGTAGAAGTCAAGTGGGAAAAGGTTCAACGAGACCTCTAAACCCTTTGTTGGAGTGGCGGAATAGTAGTTTTAGAGAGGCGCTGGGCCATATTACACAGCCATAGAACAAAATCGCTATGTACTACCACAGGATAGTTTTGGGGTTGGGTTCGAATCTAGATTTGGAACTGATTATTTCTGTACAATTAAAAGATCAAAGAATTTAATTTCAAATGCCTTTTGAAGCTAAAAAGGATAATTAAAAGATTATATTTATCTTGTGTTCTGTATGTATGTAGTTGTAAAAGCAGATGTATAATTAATAACTGCGTGGAGAACCTGTGGGAGCGAATAAAAAGACGTCAGAGCTTTGTGGAAGAACTTCAAGGAATAAAATTTATTTGGATGAAAGTAGAAGAAATGCAAAGAATAATAAGCACAGAAAAAAAAACGATTCTTAATTAAGGAAAATTATGCGACAACACTCGATCTTAACGCGGGTTTGGTTTTGATGAGGATGACATCCCTAGACCCTAAGTACTTGTTCGGTGTGATGATCCAAAAAGACATTTTGTGGGAGCGTCTGCGATAATTTCCGCAGATTGAATGTTGCATACGTCTATTTGGTGCTGTTTATATACTTCTCAAACATAATGATATTGTATGTCGATATGTTTTGGCCTGGCGTGAAAATTAGATTCATCAGCTTCTGTGCTTTTTTTGTTGAAGAAAATCATTGCTGAATGTGCACCAGTTTTCATAATGTTTAGTTTTGTAGCAGGTTCTGAAGGTAGGCTGCTTCTTTGGCTGCTTACCATAATGCCATATAATCGGCTTCGCTACTGGACAATGCCACTAACTTTTGTTTCTTCGAGAACCATGTCACAGCAGCATCTGCAAGTTTAAAAACAAATCCAATGTATGAAATTCGATCATCGATATTACCACCCCAGTCAGCATGCACATAACCAAACAAATTTCGCTCCAGACTTTGAATACAATTACATAGTCAATAGAACTTTTAATATATCGAGGTAGGCACTTAGCTGCTTTGCAATGCTGCATTCCTGTGTCTTTTATACTGACTCAACAATCTTACTGCATGGTTCTTTTAACGATTTGTTGTTTGTAGCAATTATTACGTAATCAAAGTAAATTAGCACAACCATAAAGGTATTGATTGGACGAACATCCGCGTGTGTTAATTCTTGCTCAAGCTTCACGAACAATTCTCTTCCGGATTGCTTTAAGCCCTAAATAGCTTTCTTTGACGAATACACAAGTTCTTATTTTCTGCTTGCACGAATTCTTCAACTTTTTCCATGCATAAGGTCGTCTTCATCCAAATTACCGTTGATTTTTACTTCGAGTTCTTAAAATGTATACTCTGCTGAAAGTACCAGCACGAATACGTACAGAACTTCAAATGTCTCATGAAAGTCAATTCCGGGTTTTTTCCTTAGCAACCAATCGTGCTTTCCTCTTCTCGACATTTCCATCTGCATAGTATTAATCTCGCAACACACAGCGGCAAACGATAACACTTTTATGGTTTGGTCGTTTGACTACTTTCCATGCATTGACCTTTTGTACTGTACTTTGTCTTGGCAATTTATTCGTTGGTACGTACCTGTTGTATTCGTCTCTTTTTTCTTTGTTCATATTTACGAATATTTTTCGGAGAGCATTTCGCAACAAATGCTGCCTTGCTTGGGATTTCTTTTTTTTCTGGCGCTAAATTCTTCCAAAACTGATGATGATGTTAACGTTCCATCGCCTTCCTGATGAAGTCCTGATGGGGCTGTTCGACATTGAGTTCCTCGTACCGTCGTGTTTCTCACCATATCCCGGCCAGTAACTCCCGCTACAGCACGAAGAAATCTCATCTCGGTCTCTCTGACTACAGATCAATATTGACCCAATTAAGTAATAATAGTAGAGGCTCGGCCTAACCTATTTTTTTTTTCGAACGGCCAAGTTTGAAAAGCTCTTACTACACAGAATTATTATTATTAATAATTAGAAATCAGGGATCGAACCTAGACGTCGAGGTTCGAATTTGTTGTGCTTTACGCATATATTTACATAAAATAATGTTTGATCTTAAAATTTGTGTGTATATTTATTTTATAGAATATAATTGCTTTGCGCTTCTTTTCATCCTAGGCCTGGTAGTTAAGTCATACTCAGAACTCAGTACAGATAACTTCGGTGGAATGCCAGGTGTTACTTTTACTTCTAAAACTTGTGACACATTAACATTTATCGATTCAATGTACATTCGCACAGCAATGGAGCCAATTGATACAAAAGTATGCAAAACTCAGTTCACAGTTTTTATAGACACGCGACTTTATATACACAGATAAGTGGTTTATGAAATGTTGAGAAAATAGAACTCCTATCAGCAGCATTATTTTCCCAATTTACAATTTTATCAATAGTAAATTACTACGGACACGAGCCTTGAGAATATTGAGTTTAGTTCACACGTTCGCAGTATTTTCTGTTAATATTTGGATGATGTGATGGTAATTAATGGTAATTGATTGTATAAAATGACTTGCCCTTGCCCAAACAATTATAGAACAAGGCTACATTGATTTTTACAATCATAAATCCATTATTGATATTTTTTGAACCTTAGTTCCGTCAGTATTCATGCAACAAATTTCTGATGTAGGTGTGTATGTTAAGCTCTTTTTAACACACAAAATAAAATAAACATACATAGTAAAAATAAATAGACCGCATTTAAGCACATTATAAATTAATTTCCTTCAGAATTCAATACTATTATATTGTTTAAAATGAACACCACTTGTATGTATCCTCCACAGCTTGACAGCAAATTGGACAAACTCAAAAAAGATAGGCAGGAGCCCAGCAAAACCAATCTAGATCAATATCAGCAAGAACAGGCACAGAATTTAAGCGAGTCTGCAATGTCTTTCCAAAATAGTATTTCAATGATGATGGTATTGCAACAAACGGAAAACGAATACAAGTCATCAAACTACACAAATGCGACACCAACTGTAAAAATTCTCCGTAGGCCAGCACAACAGAACGCAAGTTCAAACAGAGATAATGGAATTAGGCAAAAGCAACCAATTAAAACTCTTCAACAAAGGGAACAGGAGTATGCTGAAGCAAGACTGAGAATATTAGGTTCAGCAAAAAATCCCGAAGATGATATGGAGTAAGTTTATAAACAAACGCTCACTGTCTCCAGAAATTGTATTAATAAACTCGACTTTTCAGATCAGTTGCAACAGCTGCAAACACCAATGTAGTACCGAAAGTAAATCCGAAGTCACCAGCTGATAGTTCAAAAGTTAATTGCTCACAAACTTCTCAGAGTCAAGGGATTTCTATTATCCAGATGCCGGGAACACGGCAAGCCCCAATGACCAACAATACCGTGTCACCAACTGGATTTGCTCTTGGTGTAGCTAACGGTGGTAATGTGACAAACAACCTATACTCTCCCACGTCATCTATGATGGTAGGCGGGACTAATATGCGGTATAGCGAAAATGTATTGCGCATGCCAAGAGGTCCAGATGGGACTTCCGGGTTCCAGATGCGGCGGTAGTGCGTCTGTGACCCCACATACAAACAACAAGCCCACGAGCGATGATTGATGATTTTTTTTTAGTAATTTTGTTTTCAAATTTATATCTAATTTTATTATAATTTTTCTAATTTAATGTACACAAAAAGTCTCCGCGTTAAAACGGAATAGCACTCTTTTTTTCCCGTACTCAAAGCCATCTCATTTTTGATTTCATTCTTTCGGTTTTATTTCGACGCATTCTTTTAAGGCTTATTATTTTTTTGGTAACATAATTCGGAGAGAATGCGGAGGTTTTAGTTTAAATTCCTGAAATCGCATTAATGCGTATTGATGCGATATTAAATTATTATTTTATCATACAATTTTATTCAATGTATAAATGAAATTAAATGTGAAAGAGATGTCTAAGTAAGCTGTGTATTTTCAATTTTTAATGGACTTTGTATTTTTCGCATTGTTTCGAAATAGGCTATAATATATACTATATATGTACATTTCGGAGTAAAATGCAGGGAGGACTAGAAAATAAGAAAAATTATCTACCAATTATCATGTAAAAATAAATCTAACGGATTATCTCGGTTAATAAGCTATTTCATACTGAAGTTATTGAAATTTCAAACGCATATTTAAATTTCTTTATCTGGCTCTGATCATTTCGATGAATGAAATACCAATTTGGCAGCTATGCATGGGCGTTGGGGCTTACACCTGGACTGAGAAATAGTGATGTTACTAGTCAGAACTTACCAAATTTGACGAGTGTGGTGTGCGATCAGCCAAAAGTATCGATTTTTCCTAACGATTGGCCAATGTTCGAATAATCTGCGCAAACACCTACAAAAAATTAAAGAAGGTACTTTTGAATTTGAAGTACGTACTTAGCAATCAATTAGAATATCATGTCTTGAGTTCAATTTAGGAAGTTGCTTTCTCATGCTCTGCATATCGATCGGAATGAATATGATGACTTAGTTATGACCAGGGAACTGATCTTGATCTTGTTGAATGAATTGCCAGAGTTTGCGAAGTTCGCAATTCGTTCCGCTCGAAATGAAATTGAAATCGACACAAAATGAAATTTTGACAATCCACGTTTGACGAAATCAATTTAATTTTTTTCGAAGTTTCATACGATATGAACTTGCGTGTTCCATATTTCGATTTCATTGATTTTCAAGTGATTTGTGAATTGTGAAAATTAAAAAAAAAAAATTAAAATCGTGTGATGTAGAACACTGAATGTGGAACACTGAAAACAAATTCACTCATTTTGGAAATCCGATTTCGATTTCTGGATGGTAATCGATAATTGCCATTTAATAAAAAAAAGTTTTATTTTTTGATAGGTTTGAGTCCTTTATTTACAGAAAAGACAGCGTTGAACTTTTTCACCACAACTTCAGCAACTGGACTTTTGCGATTGCTTATCGATTCCCTGAAAATGTATGAAATTTCTACGATCGGGCTAATATGAAAAAAATAAAAAAAATAATCCAATTTAAGCTCAAGGTTCTTGGCTCGCAGCATTCGATCACTCATTAACAAAATTCAAATCGCCTTCTATAATAGTTTTACTTGGCATTTTGATGTAGTAAATCGACTTTGAGAATACTGATACACTACAAGTGTCACACAAAAATTCGCTCCCACATAAGCACAGGCAAGAAATATACAGATGTCTCACCCCCATATAAAAAATCGAGCATATTTATTCTGTGGCAGACAAAGAAAACTTTCAGAAAGAGTAGAACGAATAACCAAGGTCGGTCGGGTGAAGGAAATCTTTTTCTTAAAGGAAAGCTCTCGCAAAAATTGCACATTAACAAGCGGAGCAAACCAGAAAAGATTTTGTTTGTGAATTTCGTTTTCATTTATCACTTTTTTTCCATATGAACAAGATATCTGTATATTTTTGTCTGTGACATAAGCTTGTCGACAGATGGCACATCAAGCACACATCAGAGGCGTTAAACCACTTTCGTAATCGGAGTGAACATCAGCCGGTGGTATTTCCAACAATGATATCATTTTGGCCGAAACTTTGAAGCTATTTAATAAATCGAATTATTTCCACCCTCTAACACTTATTGAAGGGTGGAAACAACCCCAACCTTTTTTCGGGACGCACATATTCATTTAAACTTTCTACCAAATTCAGTGGTGAAAGTACAAAACGTCTTGCGTGAATTAAACGTTTTCACAAATTAAAACTGTTAGAAATATTTCGAAAGCGTCATCGATATTCTAGCAAAGTAAACTCATACGAATGAATCCAATCTTTTTTTAGAATCCATATTGAAGTTTAATAAATTAACAACATTTTTTGGTAGAACTTAGCACAAAAAATGCAGTCTCATTAGCAACACAGGAAAGAGAGATTACGAAATAAAAAAGGCGTCTATTTGATCCTTTGAGCTATAAGTTATCTGATAATACCAAATGTCTGCAGCTTGATAATCTTTACCTATTGAAAACAAGAGGAGTCCAATGAAGTGGTCAGCGAAATCTAGATAGGGCACTTAGACCCGGGCTCAGCAAAATATAAAAGGATGCCTAATGTTTTGATATGTTTTCAAAAGTTGGAGAGAAGTTAAAAGGATCCTCATTCACAATGCAAAACACACCACTGCCAGATATTAGAACGTCTGATGTACAGCTAGATAAGTGGAAACCGCACCATACCACACCAAATAGTGTAAACTGTCGAATAATTGTATCTGAAACTGTTTCGGGATTTTACCACAATTGTGCTAGATCTACTTTTATCTTCTTAAATTTTTTGTATTTCATACGGCTTGTGTTATTTTCGACTATCTAAGGAATCTTCTCAACATATGTTTGCGTCGATAAAGAGGCATTCGCAAAAAATAAGTGCAAGCAATAGCAATATGATACCAAGAGTTACTCCTAAGAAAAATTCACAAAAGTACAAACCCATGTCGGACTGTCTGGGCAGAACAATGTCGTAGAATAATTTCAAAGACAGCACTCGAAGCTATCCTCTTCATCCAACCGCTTGACCTGTTCTTGGCAGCAACACACCCTTATCGGCTCTGAGGCTCAGAGAAGCCGGATTCTGTTTAGAAAAACCACGCCCTTACTAAATGATACAGAGCGACACAATATAACAACCAAACGGACTACCTTTAACCAACATTGGCCCCAAAGAAGACCTTTCACACACGTTTTCCAGATCGGAACAATGGCAGGAAGGAATAACTGGTATCAGAAGAAGGTGTATACTCCATATACACCGACGGCTCAAAAAGGAGTCGGCTACACACGTCTTTTTCCGATAGAGCCACCATTGTGATTAGACTTGCTACCAGAGATAATGGAAAGAATTCATTCCATTATCTCTGCTTGCTACGTTGCACGAGGAAAATAAGAGGAATAAAAAATATAAATAATAGAGTTGTGGGATACGAACTGAAGTGATAGAAAATCGCTTGACAAAGCACCAGAAGCTGTAGGAGAAATCAAGTTCTCCAAGTCGGCAATGATTTCATAGCTGAAATAACTGTTGCGAACCTTACACCCGAGCCTATGCCGACCGCTATGCTTTGTCGCTGTTGGCCCGCTGTAACCACCACTGCCGTTACCGATACCACTATCGCCGCCCTCACTGCTGCAGCTCCTTTAGTCCCTCGACGGACTATTGCATGAAAATAAGTTTATCAAAGGACATGCTTATATTTACATTCACCGAGGCGTCTTTCTTACTAAAAACGTACCGAAGTACTGAGTACGGATAACCGCTTGTTAGAGAAGAGTATTATTAGACAGAGTAACTCACCTTATGCTTCCTCGTTTAAAAAAGAGAAATAAATAATAAATACACTGTCAGAGATAATTTCCTTATTCCTTTGATAGAGAATTGTTTCGAGTATTTTGCAAATAATTGTATATTGACCACCCTCGACTTAAAAGAAGGGCTTCATCACACCTAGAGATAAGGTATTATAGAGATACCCGACTTCCTTGCACCTTGCCCCTTTATTTCGTTTGACAGCGTTTTTTTTTATAATTTTCAAATATATGTGAATAGATATAATATTACATATGGTATAAGAAAAATTTTCCGCGGACCCAAACCTTGTAACAATGAGTGAAAATAAAGTAGTATGCAAGATCCATCCGGTGGGATAGGGGTAAACTAATTTGAAAAAACGAATATTTCTATGCTCTCTTATCCTTGATCACATTAGGATATCTGATAATTCGATTACTGCATTGTTTCTTCCTTCGGGCAGTAGGAGTACGTGCTCATTTTTCGGCATTAAGAATACTTCCGCGGTTTTCTAAAGGTACATTTACATGACATTAAAGCTTCTCATAAAAAAGGACAAACTCATAATTTATATCGATGACACATTTGCATTTCAACCGCTGACGTGGAAACGCATATTAGGATTCTATTTCAAGTGCTGCGCTTGCTTAAATATATTGGTTTGGAACTTAACATGGAAAATAGTAGGTTCGCATATAACGAAATATAATATCTTAGCTATTGTATTAGTGAGAAGAGATGTTCGCCCCAATGCTAAACACCTAGAGGCAATACGCGGACACTCATTGCATAGTCGTTTGAGAACTATAATTATCAGGTACAACACCGCAAAGGGAAGAAAATGTCAGTAGTAACTTATATAATCTAGAAAAACGTTCAGAACTTTTTTAAACACCCATCATATTAACGATTTCGGTCCCCTCCCTTCTGTCAAATCTAAGTCGAAATATATTTTAGCCGTGATAGACGCACTCACCAAATATGTGACACTGTATCCTGTTAATACTCCGGGGACGAAAGAGTCGATAACCTCCCTCGAGAGGTACATCGAATACTACAGCCGCCCGAGTAGAATCATAAGTTGTCTTGGCATCAGCCAGTTCAAATAAAGAAGCTAGCGCTCTAAAATCTATTAACATGTAATTTGCAATTATATGTTAATAAATAATAATAATAATAATAATAAAATTGAACACATTGAGAGTAGCGTCCCGCAGTCAAATGGCCAATTTGAACCGTGTCCTCAGTGGGCATGGGGTTATATACACAGGGCAAAGTTGCTGACTGCACCCAACCTGGTAGGAAGCCAGCGCGATCCCTGCTTATCCATAAGTCAAGTTGACATACAGCCTCCTATTGGCGCCCCTGGATAGCCATCACAACAACCGTTGTGTGGTGAACTAATGTATGCAGCGATCCCCCTCTGCCCGAGGGTCAAATAATGGGCCTGGCCTACCAGTTGTAGGTTGTGCGTGAGGTTAACTCCCTCACCACATAAAAAACCAACGGTTACGAACCGACAACAGGCCTCGGATATGGACGGATTCAAAGTTGACGACACCAGCAAACGATCAAGGGACAATGATTTTCGGTTCTGCACGTGGAATGTGAGGTCCCTGAACAGACCACGTGCAGCCGATGAACTTGCGGAGGCCCTGGACTGCTACAAAGCAGATGTCACCGCCATCCAGGAGAGGCGATGGGATGGGCCGGGCAAAAGTTAGATGAGAAACTGCGACATCTACTACGGTGATTGCAGCGCTTATTTGGATGCGGATTCGTTTTTCGAGGCAGACTTAGGCAAAAAGTCTTAAGCTTTGATTATATCAGCGAGCGTCTCATAACAATCCGCATCAAGGCTAAATTCGGGAACATCAGCCTGATTTGCGCACACGCCCCGACGGAGGAGAAGGATGACGATAGCAAGGATGACTTCTATGATCTGCTAGAAAGAACATACTATCGATGCCCCAGCTATGATACCAAGATCGTGACTCTTTGCTGGAGTCATCGGAAAACACAGTCTGCACGACAACACATCCGGAAACGGACTCAGGCTGGCAGATTTCGCCTCGGGGCGTAACCTCTCTGTGATGAGCACGCGGTTCCCACACCTCAACATCCATAAGGGGACCTCTCGGTCTCCTGATCAATCAACCGTCAACCAGATTGATCACCTTGCGATCGACGTCAGACACTCCTCCAATATTCTCGATGTCCGCACGTTCCGAGGAGCCAACATCGACTCGGACCATTTCCTTGTTGTAGCCAAGGTAAGGATGAGGATATCGAGAGAAGTACGGAGTCGAGAAAGAACACTACGGTTTGACTTCGGAAAGCTACAAGCCTGCAGGCCTGCAGGCACGAAAATTGACAACTAGTAGTAGCATCGCAGTCGATGCTGAGAATTTGGAAAAATCATTTCTGTAGACTGTTAAACGGCGATGACGACACAAATTCCGCTGTCAGGCAGAATGTTTCACTAAATTTGGACGATGATGAACACGAACTCCGTCCCCCCGACGTAGACGAAGTCAACATAGCGATAACGAGAGTGAAGTCGAACGAAGCTGTTTAAGGCATCGGAAGATGACCTGGTTGGGCACATGCAACAGATCATCTGTAAGATATAGTCGGAGAAAAGCATGCCCGCTGAGTGGAATCTTAGCGTCGTTTGTCCGGTCCACAAGAAAGGAGATCCCTTTGACTGCGCCAATTATCGAAGGATCAGCCCCCTTAACATCGCTTACAAGATACTCTCTGCCGTTCTGAGTGAGGTTTCAGGCCAGGAAAGTCCACTATCGATCAAATTTTCACATTACGGCAGATCCTGGAAAAGACTCAAGAGATGCAGATTGACACCCACCACCTATTTGTCGATTTCAAGGCGGCATATCACAGCGTGCATAGAGACGAGCTATACAGCGCCATGTCTAGTTTTGACATTCCTGCCAAACTCGTCAGGTTGTGCAGGATGCCGATGGAGAACTCTCGCTGCTCCATCAAGGTCGGTAACGAACTCACCGAGACCTTCAATGTCAAAAAAGGTTTTAGGCAAGGCGACGCGCTGTCATGTGACTTCTTTAACATCATACTTGAGAAGATCGTGCGAAACTCAAACGTAAACACCCGAGGCACGATCTTCCAAAAGTCCGTTCAACTACTTGCTTACGCGGACGACATTGACGTGATTGGACGAACACAGCGATCCGTCAATGAGGCGTTTGCTGGTATTGAAGCGGAAGCGGCTAAAATGGGTCTAGCGGTAAACCAGGGCAAAACAAAGTACATGCTGTCATCACGGAAGGACGCACAACATCGACGTCTAGGACAGAGCGTCATATTGGTCAGCAGAAACTTTGTGGTAGTGAAGAACTTCGTCTACCTAGGCTCCGGAGTAAATAGGGACAACAACACCAATACCGAGATCAAGCGCAGAATTACTCTTGCCAATAGATGGCGCACACAAGTGGAAAAGGACCTCAACCAACTTGGTGTGCGCAACTGGAGGCAGCTGGCACCTAGATGCGAAGTACTCCGATGATGATAGGACGGTTTTGGCTCGGCTCCGGAGGAAGCTTCTGAAGTTGAGAAATATAACTTGGAACTATAATATAGCGAATCGAGGTTGGCAGTCAGAATGATGAAACTGTAATCGATTACATAATTTTTATTCATAATTTATATGAAGCGCAAGCAAATTTTCAGCATCGACAACGGTTCGTCCCGGTTTCGTAGCGACTCCTGCTCGGCCTGTCAAACTTGCTTTCGTATATCGGGTCTTTGCCGATCGCGCCTCCATTGTGATTAGACGTGCTATGTGCCACGTGTAAAATAAAAGGAATAAAATATAATAAATAGAATTAATAATAGGGTTTTTACATTTGCCAGTGTTGTAAAGGTATATGTATAAAATGTTCGTGTCGCGGTACTTGTAATGAAACTCCTCCGAAATGGCTCGACCGATTTTCTTGAAATTGTGTGTGCATATCGGTTAGGTCTGCGATTTGGATTCTCCAGCCGTGCAATATAAAAATAAAAAATTACATGTTTGCGCTGTAACGTGAGTGATTAGGCACAGAATTTTTCGAAGAATAACCTGGGTTTATGACCTTAATCACCGCAGTCTTTATAGGGAAAAGACAGAAGGTTTGTTCTTGATTTGCTCCCATTTGTTTAACGCTGTTTTATGCATCAACGTCGAGAGATTGCTCTACCTTTCGTGAGAAAAGAGCTTCGGGGTACCAAGTCGCCCCTTAACTGGTATTCTATTCTTTTGCTGAGGAGCATCGAAGGCCGTTAAGACCGTCCGAACGAATACAAAATATGAAAGAAGGAGGAAGAAAACAATTTCTTGTTGACTTTATTTTTTCAGAAAATTTATATGCGTCTGTGTGATTTGACGAACATCCGTATATGTAGGCTTTCTTTATTAATGAGAATCGACGAGGAGAATTTATTGAGAGAAGCCGTCATAAATGTAATGATTTGCATCCATAATAAAATTGCATGTTGACGATCAATGATACCCCTTACGGCGGGTTATCTCACGTCCATGGGAGGTTGAAATAATCAATCGAAATTGAATGCGAATGTTTTTTTCTGCTGCACACAAAACAAAAATATTTTCTGTTGACAGGAATAAAGGCCGATAATCGTGAATGCTGATAATGCCGATAATAGAATGTTGTTACTTCTGTACGGAAGCTCACACTTCGTTTGTTTTCAGATGTAATAAAAAAACGTATGTTGACAGTTACACTTCCATGCACATGGGTTTGGAATTTTGGATGGTGTAAACTTGACAGTTGCCGCAGTTAGGTTTAAACAAAAAAAATAGAGCAAAGCCAGAAGTTCCATGACTGTACATGACGAATGAACAGGTACGTTTACATTCTACTACCGGATTGTACGATATCTCTACGCGGTTGATGGACTTCTTGCATGTTCTTCTTCCAGTGATGATATTGTCCTAAATAAACAAACAACCCTAAACTCTTATCCGATGATGCTTACTCGCTAAAATCTAAAACGTGAATGAAAATTTGTACTGCGGTCGTAGTATATGTGTTCACATTGAAAATGTTGAAACTCAATACGACCGTCTTACGGAGCGTTCACATTTGTACTACTTACTACAAATTTGTCCATACGACCCGGTGATTCGACATGTCGCACTACCCGGTAGTATAATGTGAACGTACCTACTGTCTGTTTCTATACTTTTTTAAAACTAGATCTTCCTAGTTGGCTAGCTTCTGCAAGTCCTACCACGCCGACGTAATTGGAACGAAAGGGCGCTCAAGAGCAGGTCTTTCCTTTCATTGCGGGGTTGAGAGGCGTGTGTATTAATAACACAGTCCACTGAGACAACGCTGATGAGAGTTTAAAGTACGACTTCGCTACGTACATACATGAGAGCAGCCCATGAATGTTTCGTAATGATCAGGAAAATGGTATTCATAATTTCAAGCACCAAATACATAGAAATGAATTTACAGCATTAAGATGCAGAGGTGACCGGTTTCCACCCGGAAAGAACTGTGAGAAAGTATGCTTTCTGATGAGTTCCTTGGCTTCTCACTTTCGTTATACCCCAAAGTCTCAGATTGTTTATTAATCATACGCTTTAAATGCCACTGTATGAAGAGACTTAGACAGTACGAAGATATCTGCCTTCGATACTACATTGTTCTTAAAAAGAAATAAAGTTAATCCCCAATATCACTCTTCTTTTCGACTGGACAGTTGACAGAACTACATACATATGTATGTGAATTCTACTCCAAAATACGTCTGCTATTCATATTCGTTTATACTCTATGTGTCCCCTATATTGTATATTGTTACCAAATCATCAAGCAAATTTGCCGTATTTTTGAGTAAATGTGTAATAATTCTCTTTTATCAAACTTCATCGGCCATGGTCTTGGGTATAATTCATTCTTCGAGCATTAGACCAAGATTTTAATGCTTGTATGAAATGAGTTCAATAATATATTCATGTGCACAGTGACCAGTATTATGTGTATTATGTATTTTATTTTAAATTACAAAATAAATTTGTCTGGCTACTGCAATCAGTCACCCATTAGCATCCGTCATATACTTTGTGAATGTCCACCATTCCAAAACCAAAAACCTCCCACCCCAATAAATCAACTCCTTTCCAATACTAATCATAATAACATTAACTCTATAATAGATTTTCTGAAAACGACAGAACTTTAAAATTTTATATAATCAGCCTAAGGCCCTCTGTTGCTCTGGCTACTAAGCTATGTCATAATTTTAATTATATTGTATTTTTTTGAATAAATAAATAAATAAATAAATTTGTCTGGATTTTTATCTATGCAGGACTTTAACTTATGATAGGGTCCGCCAGGTAAAACAGCTTATTACAAGATCCCATTCATTCAAATATATAAACCAAACATAAGCAAAACACTTCAATATGAGCAAAGCAACAAAAGTGCTTTCAGAACTAACTAGAAAGTAATAAGAGATACTTAAAAACAAAGAGACAAATGACATCTCATACTTTCCACCAAAGTATACTCTTAGTTAAAGAGAAATTTGAAAAGGTGTATAGTATTTAGATCGCCTTATCTAGATTAAATTATTCGATTTTGATTGATCTTGAACTTCGTAAGACGTTCTGCTTGGTGACTTGTTCGCAGAAAATTCTCAATGATACTACCATTTGAATTTGTCTCAGATGTTTCATGGAGTAGTGTTTTGCTGCAACTAAAACATTTTCAATGCTAAGAGTGATTGAATGCTGCAGCAAATGTTACCTTTTCGGAAAAAAAACAGGTATGCGTCCCCTTCCAGATTGTAGGTGGATTTACAGATCAACCAACCTGTCGCCGCTCTGAACACCATCCTTTCTCTTTCGGACACTCTTTCAATTAAACTACAATGTTAACTCTCTTATATACGACCTTGTTGGTGATAAGATTGTTGTTACTTGTACAGAGGGCTGAATTTAATTTGCCGCAAACGTGTTTGACTCTCAGTCTTATTTGTGACTTGGACGTGGTCGTTCGTTTCTTCTCTCTTCTTTTCACATTAACCGGTTACTGAAACACGTGGGTTTTTAGTCCATACACTTTCCTTTTTTAAGTAATTTTCTTCTTTATTTCAAAATAAACTTTAAATAAGGCAAATTAAATATATATATTAAATATTTGTTGTGGAGTTGCGAATAAATTCATCATTAATTGATTGCAGTATGTCCGGGCATCAAGTGTTGTTGATCGGTAGTGGGGGACGCGAACATGCTATTTGCTGGAAGTTGTCGCAAAGTGATAAAGTGAAAAAAATCTACGCATTGCCCGGTAGTCATGGCATTCAACAAGTGCATAAATGCGAAAATCTCAAAGGAGTGGATGTGAAAGACTTTTCTGTAAGTATTTGTTTAATTTTTTGGATTTGCATGTGACATGCATAGCCATAAAGATCTTAGTTCTGGCATAAAATGAATTAATGACATACCACATGTTTTAGCGTGCATATACAATGTAAACAGTGGTGAGACAAATAATGCTGCCATGATATTCCAAATATTTTCTTTTTTGTTTCAAAATATTTTATCAGAAAAAAAAAAGACTTTGATCAAATGCTTGAGTTTAAGCTAAATAAGAACTAAGGAAATTAATGATAATAACCAGGAATACTATTTTGCTAACATAATAGGACGATAGCACGGACTTTACAAAAACACGTTTCGCTAAAATTGTTTTTAGAAAAGTGCATATATTTGTATCGGCGCAAACATGCTTCTAATTCGCACTACGTAATACATCGTCGACGTTCTGCTTAGTTACTCGTAGTTCAAACTCATTAAAAAAATCAACATTCTCATTGTTTTACACTAAATAATTATGGTAAATGTTGGTTTTTGTATTGATTTCCTCTTACAGGCTAAAAGCAAAAGCAAAAATATATTTTCTACGAAAATTTGTTTTTATATATAAGGAGAAATGTTACGGTCCAGCCAAAAATGACTAGTCTCATTTCATTATTCTTGCCAATTGGCGTTGCTTCTATAATAATATAATAATATGGGTGGCGCTACAGCCCGTAGGGGGCCAGGCCTAGCTTCTCAGCAACCACTCGTGTTGTGCGTGCTTTTGTTCTCTCACGAGTGGAAGGGACCTACAGTTTTACGCCGAATCCGAACGGCCAAGTTTGAGAAACTTTTTCTAGACAGGAAATACTCTTTGAGCATTGTCAGTGACTCGAAAGAGGTGGGGTCGTGAAAATTAATTTTGTCGTTCAGAGCTGGAATCGAACCTACGACGTCGAGGTTGGTATCGACGCACATACCCACAACGCCACGGGCCACGGGCGTTGCTTCAGTCTTTAAATTAAAAAGAATGCATTCTATGCACGCTAACTCAAAAATGTAATATTTACTTATAAACTTTGTACATATGCATGGATGTATGTATAGTGAAGATAGATTTCGCCGAAAAAAAAAGCACCACTTTTTTAATTACTATACACACATATACATATATTCAATAAAAGTGTAAAATAATTTTGTATAAAAGGCTTGACTCTCACGAAAGCAATAGTATTCATTAAAAAATTGTGTTTAATTCATGTTTAAGATGTTCAAGATTCTTTCAGTAGAATTTTAACCAAAAGATCAAAGATCAGCTCTTCCAATTTTGACAGCAAAATAAGCGAAGAATGTACTAGAATTTCAGCATTAATTTTTATTAATTCTAAGATGATTATTTATTTCTGTTCTGTATTTTACTTACTGCTTTCGAGACACAATCTCTTGACTAACTCCCAACTTCCAAATGAAAATAAATTTGTTATACTTTTAGATTTTATTTAAGTCTCTCTTTTGTATTTAATTTTCATCTGCTTCGTTATGTAACATTTAAATTTGATATTAAAAAGAGAGAAAGTGTTAGATTACATTAATTGTTAATTTAACAATTCACATTAATGTAAAATACACAAAATGGAAACAAAAAAATCTAAAAATTCGAAAACTCTAATCAACACTTTCCACGAAAAATCAATTGAGTTATCAAAACTTCGAGATTTCTAGGAAAATATAATTTTGATAAAAACATGCATTTATTTGCAAAAAAGTGTATTAGTGACAAATTTAAAATGGTAACTCGGAAAAAATATCCACATGCAACTACTTTCTTAAACTGCATATGTGTATTGCAAATCGCAAATAAAAAATCAGTTCAAGCCAACTTGATCTCCTTGATCTCCTGATCAATCAACCATCAATCAGATTGATCACATTGCGATCCACGCAAGGCACTCCTCCAGTATTATAGATGTCCGAACGTTCCGAGGTGCCAACATTGACTCGGACCACCACTTTGTAGTAGCCAAGGTAAGGTTGCGGATATCCCGAACACCGCCAAGACAAAGAAATACTGTGAGGAAGTTCAACGTCGGCCGGCTACAATCGCAAGAGATTGCAAAATCCTTTTCCGATCGTGTTTCCCTCAACCTCTTAAGAAATCCTACGCCGCCAACATCAAGTATTGAAGACCAGTGGCAGCATTGCCAAAAAGCCATCAGAGATGCCGCCTCCGATGTGCTGGGTCTCAATCCGCCACCACAACGAAACCCCTGGTTTGACAATGAGTGTCAGCAGGCGAATGCAGCCAAGCAAGAAGCATACAAAGCGGCACTGCAAAGAAGGACAAGAGCTGCTCGGGAGCTCTACGAGCAGAAGAGGAGAGACGAACACCGGCTTCTCAGGAGAAAAAAGAAGGAGCATGAGAAGCGCGCGATCGGCAGAATAGAGGGATACTACTGCAGGAATGAGGTAAGGAAGTTTTACCAAAGGGTAAAGTCAACCAGTCAAGGTTATAAACTCCGAACCGAAGCCTGTAAGGATGATCAAGGGAATATCGTAGTAGAGTCACAGTCGATGCTGAGGATATGGAGAAACCATTTCTGCAGACTGTATAACGGCGACGAAGAACCAAATTCCGCTGTCAGGCAGAACGAACCATTCAACCCCAATGAAAGAGACGATGAAGATCAACAATTCCGTCCACCCGACCCGGATGAAGTGAGGATTGCTATATCTAAACTGAAATCCAACAAGGCTGCTGGAGCTGACGGCCTACCCGCCGAGCTTTTTAAAGCCGCAGGCGATGATTTGGTAAGGAGCATGCACCAACTCATCTGTAAAATATGGTCGGAGGAAAACATGCCCGATGAATGGAACCTCAGCATTGTTTGCCCGATCCACAAGAAAGGAGACCCCTTTGACTGCGCCAACTATCGGGGGATAAGTCTGCTTAACATCGCCTATAAGATATTACCTGCCATACTGTGTGAACGCCTAAAGCCATTCGTCAACAACTTGGTCAGTCCATACCAGTGTGGCTTTAGGCCAGGAAAATCCACCATCGACCAAATATTCACACTCCGGCAGATTTTGGAGAAAACCCAGGAGCAACAAATCGATACCCACCACCTGTTCATCGATTTTAAGGCCGCGTATGACAGCATTTATAGAGACGAGCTATACAGACCAATGTCTGGTTTTGGCATCCCTACCAAACTCGTCCGTTTGTGTAGGATGACGATGGAGAATGCACGCTGCTCCATCAAGGTCGGTAAAGACCTAACCGAGACCTTTGATGTCAAAAAAGGATTCAGACAAGGCGACGCGTTGTCATGCGACTTCTTCAACATTGTTCTTGAGAGAATTGTTCAAAACTCAAACGCCAACACCAGAGGAACAATCTTTCAGAAGTCCGTCCAACTACTCGCATATGCCGACGATATTGACATTATCGGAAGAACGCAGCGTGATGTCAAAGGCGCTTTTGTGAGTATTGAAACGGAGGCCGCGAAGATGGGTTTAGCGGTAAACGAGGGTAAGACCAAGTATATGCTGTCAACGAGAAAGGACACCCAACACCGACGTCTCGGTCAGAACGTCACGGCAGACAGATATAACTTTGAGGTAGTTAAAAACTTTGTCTACCTAGGAACCGCTATCAACTCAGACAACGACACCAGCGCTGAAATCAAACGAAGAATAACTCTTGCCAATCGGTGCTTCTTTGGGCTAAGAAAGCAATTGGTAAACAAAGCCCTCTCTCGAACAACCAAGGTAACGCTTTACAAGACCTTAATCGTCCCAGTCCTGCTATATGGCGCGGAGTCATGGACTCTGTCAAAAGCGGATGAAGCAGCCCTTGGTTGCTTCGAGAGGAAAATTCTTCGGGTGATTTTCGGTCCCGTCTGCATAGATGGTGAGTGGAGGAGGAGATACAACGACGAACTATACAAGCTGTTCAGCGACATCGACTTAGTCAGAAGAGTGAAGATACAACGATTGAGATGGCTAGGTCATGTAGAGCGGATGGAAACCAATGCTCCGGCCCGAAAAGTCTTCGAATCCACCCCCGAGGGACGGCGCAGTAGAGGAAGACCGCGACTCAGGTGGCGCACGCAAGTGGAAAGGGACCTCAACCAACTATGCGTGCGAAACTGGAGACAGCTAGCTAAAGATCGAGCTGGCTGGAGACGCTTGTTGGTTGAGGCCCAGGTCCACCCCGGACTGTAGCGCCACCTTAAGTAAGTAAGTAAGTAAGCCAACTTGTATACATACTTTAGGTCTAAAGGGAAAATGTACAGAACCTGATGTATCATAAAAGTGTCTTCCAAGGAAACCTACGATACAACTTGACTTAATGATCGTCTGTTAGTAGGTCCAAAACTACAAGAATATATAACAGTCGTCATTATTCTGTTCTGAGAAGATTCCAGTATATATTTACAGCTGACAACCGGAAATAAATTATCCAATAGTTGTTTGTAGGAAAAAAAACAGGCCATTTTAACCTCTGTCAGCTTCAATTTGCACAGCAATAATTACACTCCAAATTTCCTACTTAAAAATACACATCGCAGTCTGCTTTATAACCTTGATCATCTCTGTCCTGCTGTATGGCGCGGAAGCTTAGACTATCTCAAGAGCGGATGAAGACGCACTTGGTCTCTTCGAGCGAAAAGTTCTGCGTTCAATCTTTGGTCCTGTTTGCGTTGAAGGTTCTTGGAGAAGGAGATTCAACCACGAACCTTACGGGCTGTACAGCGACATGAGTCTAGTCAGGCGTTTACGGATTCAACGACTAAGATGGCTAGGCCATGTAGAGCGCATGGACAACACTGCTCCAGCCCGAAGAGTCTTCGACTCCGAACCAGTGGGACAACGCAATAGAGGACGACCACGAACCCGATGGCGCACTCATGTGGAGAAGGACCTCAACCAACTTGGAGTGCGAAATTGGAAGCAGCTGGCTAAAGAACGTGCCAGCTGGAGGGGATTGTTGACCGAGGCCCAGGTTCACCCCGGACTGTAGCACCACAAGAAGAAGAAGAAGTCTGCTTCATAATTGAATTCTTCAAATACGAATAATCGAAGATTATTAATATAAGAGCAAAGTACATTTTCTTGCATAAAAAAGCGTGCGTTAGACAGAGAAATTGGCGAAATTTGGCGGGTTACTATAATTTTTTACTCTTTCATACTCTTCGCTTTGCTACTGCTTTTGGGTTTGTTTTCTTATTGGAGATGCTCAAGAAGAGCCATTCAACATACTTATTATTTAAAATTGTCTGTTTTAGATGACTGCAAAGAAAATTTCTTGTTTTGGTCTTCTAACAAAGGTTCTAAATGGCACTTGAACCATTAATGTGTTTTGGAACCGATGGTTTTTTAACTTTGTCTTTAAATACAAATACAAAATGGTTAACGCATTTCCAATCAGTTTGATTGAAGGCGGTTGGATCCAATCATCCTCCACATCTTACATTAACTGGAATTTACTGTCATCGTTTATATCGAGCTGTGAATAATAATTTGCACTGCACTGTTTGTACTTTACTTCACCCTGTATATTTGTCCTTCCTGTTTGTGTTTCCTTAGGAGCGTACTCTTTTTTTCAAAAATAAAAAATCATCCTTGAGTTCGTATCGTTTAATATACCAAACTACATAGTAATATGTTTTCTTACTGTTGTTACTCACACATAACGAAATCACGATTTGAGTATATGTGCATATACCAGATGCCCAAAGGAAAGTATAATACCCAAATCCAGTGTCCCCGAAACGATCCATTACAAATCTTGCAAGACAACGAAAATATTAAATAGCCAAACGACCATACCCTTAATAATTCGGAAAAATTACATTTAATTTTCAGATTTGGCGCTGTTGCCGACCATTTTCTTTCTAGTTATCAAATATTCGTGTTATCGAAATTCGACTTATCGAAGTTGGAATTAGTACTAATTACACTCTTAAAGCTTTTATTTTAAAACGAATTAATTTCATGGATTCTCTTTTGTTTACTTAGTTTTTGACTTGCTCGTACACATTATGTCGCAAAAGTGGTATTTGATATTGCTATTTTTTTTCCACAAATATTGTAATTATTGCTAACCAACCTTTGTGGAATTTTTTACAAATACAGAACGTGCGTAGAGTAAAAAATGATTTGATCATTTGTGTCATGGCTAGATCAGGGACTGAGGCGGCAGGCAATTGAGAAATGAAGCAATGTCTCGGAAAACCAAGTTGTTTCTATATAAGACCTTAATAGTCGCAGTTTTCCGGTATTGCGCGGAAGCATGTCAAAAGGACGAAGAGATTCTTGGTCACTTCGAAAGGCAAATAAATAATAAAAGAATATATTCTGTACGGTTTGCGAAGAAGAAGACTGAGCGACGAATTCTATCAGCTGTGCAACAACATTTGTCTAGTCAAACGACTTCAAATGTCGCATGGCTATGTCATGTTGCATGCTTTATTCCCTTCCTTACCAGCTTCCTTAAAGAGTTCTGCAGACAATCCGTTTGCACCACCGGCTTTGTTCGACATTAGTCTCGATATCGTTATCTTGACTTTGTCTAGATCCGGTGAAAGTAATTCTCTTCTATCATCGTCCATTGCGTGGATGAACATTCTGCTGACATCTGTATTGGTGTCCTCTTCGCCGTTAAACAGTCTGCTGAATTGATCCTTCCAGATTCTCAGCATCGACTGCGACTCTACTACGAGTTGTCCCTCTTCGTTCCGACAGGCTTCTGTCCGAGGTTTGTCCCCCTTGGATAATTGTTTCACCCGCTGGTAAAACTTTCGTATATTATTTATGCCGTACCACCTCTCCATTTCCTTGATCGCGCGCAACTCATGCTTCTTCTTTTTCTTTTTGAGAAGCCGGTGCTCTTCCCTTCTTTTAAGTTCGTAAAGCTCACAAAACGCTCTCGTCCTTCTATCCAGCGTCGCCTTATATACTGCTAGCTTCGCTGAATGCGCCTGCCGACACTCGTTGTCAAACCATGGGTTTTTGTTTAGGTGTCATTTTAAAACCCAGCACATTAAACGCAGTTTCTCTGATGGCGTTTTGACAACGGTTCCACTGTTCGTCGATTGTTTCGCCTGGCAGGATTGGATTTTGTGAGAGCTTCAGTGAGACTCGATCGGAAAAGTTCCCAGCGGTCGATTCCGATTGTAGCTTTCCAACGTCAAACTGTTTTGCTCTACTCCGTTGTACAATCTATATCCAAGTTCTGACCTTGGCTACAACAAGGTAATGATCCGAGTCGATGTTAGCACCTCGGAACGTTCGGACATCGAGGACGATGGCGGAGTGTTTGACGTCGATCGCAATGTGATCAATCTGGTTGACGGTTGATTGATCAGGGGACCGCCAGGTCCGTTTGTGAATGTTGAGGTGAGAGAACCGCGTGCTGGCTTCAGAGAGGTTTCGCCTCGTCACGAAGTCCAATAGCCTGAGTCCGAGGTGTTGTCGTGTAGACTGTGTTTTCCGACGAATATAGCAAAGATTTATTCCTTGCCCAGGTTTGCACTAAAATTTCCTATAACGTTTTCGATGTCTCAGCTGGGTGTTTCTAGGAGATCATAGAAGTCGTCTTTGCTATCATAGTCTTTGTCCTCCGTTGGGGCGAGGGCGCAAATTAGGACCAATGTTGCCTTGATGCGGATTGTTGTGAAGCGTTCGCTTATGTATCTAAGACTTAAGACTTCCGCAGTTTTTCATCCTCTTTTTGCCCGGCCCATCCCATCGCATTTCCTGGATGGCGGTGATGTCAGCCTTATAGGCTTCTAGGGCCTCCGCAAGTTCATAGGCTGCAAGTGGTTCGCTAAGTGACCTCACATTCCACGTGCAGAACCGAAAATCGTTGTCCTTGTTTTGTTTTCCATGGTCGTCAGCAGTAGGGTCTCCCGTATCCGAGGCTTGTTTCGTCTCTGAGCTAGAGTATATTTTACACAGAATATGTGATTCTACTACAGTTAGATCAGTAATAACGTGGTGCAGCCAGTACTAGCTAGCTACAAAGCCATATTATATATTATATTAATAATATATAATAACTATATTATATATTATCTTGGGCCATCCGTTTACTAACTGAACATGGCACTTGTTTCAAACTCACTGATAAATGACTTACGCTTTTTTATAAATAGTAGGGAACTACTACGTCTTTAGGAAAACAATAAGACAACAAACTGTCTGTTGTTCCATCATTTAAAGGTTTTTATTTGTCATTGATTTAACTTTGGCACTCACTGTATAGATTTTGTTGTAATTTTGAATGCATCCATTAATTTATTATATTGTCATAAAATTATCGAATAAAACTAGTAGACTTAAAATTATTTTCTCTATTTGCAGGCAATTGGTAGTTGGTGTAAGGCCAACTCAATTGATTTAGTGATTGTTGGACCGGAAGATCCCCTAGCCAGTGGGTTAGGCGATGTCCTACAACAGTTCGGCATTCGGTGCTTTGGTCCATCCAAACAGGGGGCTAGAATCGAATCTGACAAAAAATGGGCAAAGGAGTTTATGAATCGTCATAACATACCAACTGCTCGGTTTGCATCCTTCGTCGATACAGAAAAGGCTAAAGAATTCATCAAGAGGTAGAGTCTGCTTACTGTAGCTATGAAGTTAAGTTAAATCTTGAACTATTTCCTTACAGCGCCCCATACAATGCACTTGTGGTTAAAGCAAGTGGTCTGGCTGCTGGTAAGGGTGTTGTTGTTGCAAGCAATACCGATGAAGCCTGCATCGCTGTTGATGAGATACTTGGCCAACAAAAGTATGGTGCAGCGGGGGACGTATTGGTCATTGAAGAGCTCTTAACAGGCGAAGAAGTTTCTGTACTGGCATTTGTTGATTCAAACACTGTTTGTGCAATGCTTCCCTCACAGGATCATAAGCGATTGAAAGAGAACGATGAAGGTCCAAATACTGGAGGTATGGGAGCGTACTGCCCTTGTCCACTCATATCGAAAGTGGACATGGCAATGGTTGAAAAGGAAGTCTTGCAAAAAGCCGTCGACGCTCTACGCTCTGAGGGAATTTCGTATTGTGGGGTCCTTTATGCCGGTCTAATGTTAACACCAGATGGCCCACGAGTCCTGGAATTCAATTGCCGTTTTGGAGATCCAGAAACTCAAGTCATCCTTCCTCTATTAGAAAGCGATTTATATGACGTGATGAGTGCTTGTTGTGATAATAGACTTAATGAGATCCAGCTTAAGTGGAAAACGGATCTCTCGGCAGTTGGGGTTGGAATGGCAAGTGCTGGGTATCCGGAGACTTCAACGAAGGGATGCATTATCAATGGTAGGTTTAAGTGTGATCGGAAGCTAATGGTATGGATTTATTTAATTTTTTTTTACCAACTTACAGGCATTTCCGATGAATCAGAAAATCGAATTATATTCCACAGTGGGGTAGGAGTGAACAACGAGAACAAATTCATCACGAATGGAGGGCGGGTGCTTATTACAGTCGCACTGAATAAAGATCTCAAAACAGCAGCAGCTGAAGCGACAAGAATTTGTCAAGGAATTTCTTTCTCTGGAAAAGGAGCTCAATACCGTACCGATATTGCTCAGAAGGCGTTTAAATTGTAATTATTAGAAATTAAATATGATTTATTATTCAACCTAGCGTGTATTGAGCATTCACGTAAATTGTTTGAACTGTATTAACTGATTTCGTACTTTGTTAGCTATTTGTTTTCTCAATTGATTTTTAATTAGGCATTATCCCTGTTAGGATAGGTAAGCGGGTTGACAAACCGTCCCTTATCGAGTGGTTGCCTATAAAAAAATGTCTGGCTATGTCTGCCTCTTACTATGTTTCCGCAAATACTGCGCTATACTCTCAATTAAGTATGTACAGGAAATGACTAGGACATCCTCTAGTGATAAATCTTGTGATGCCCACCGAATAGTAATATTCACTGCTTGTCTACAACAAATTCGAAACTATAAAAAATAGTAATCAGCACTGTGAACTCGAAATAATGGGATGATTATTCTGCTATTAACTTGGTATCAGCAGAACACATATTCTTCTCAAGTATTCGCATGGCATTCGATGTCCAGTTTTTTAAAAAAAAACTTTTCCACTTCCGCTGATCTGTGATCTATAAACAGAAGGATTAGTTCATGATAGACTATTGGCAGAATTTACGATTGTCGGGTCACCATTGGCATAACTGATTTGGTTATCTATTGCGACAGTCTGCATATTGGCAAACCTTGAATAAAAGGGAACTCGAGAAGAAAATCATATTCGATGATCATATTCATTCTTTCAAATAATGCAACATGCACACAAATCATCTTGTGTCTAGATTGTTACTCTCCTCATGACATAAGCGAACAATTCATCGTTATCATAAATTGCGAAGTGTACGTTCTTGTGAGTAGTATATACTCCTTTACACCACTTCTGGCTGGGAAACAAAAACAATATAAATAATATAGACATTGAAAGACAGATAGATACATATGTACAAATGGACATGAACTTCATTCGTGCATTTAAAAAATCATAAATATGTATGTACTTCGTCGAAACCCAGAATACAATATATGAAAGCAAGCTAACAAACTCAATAATTCTGTGTTTCACTCTTTTGGGTATCCGCCGTTGGTACAGTCAACCCCTTTCCTATAAAGACAGTGGAGTTGACATTGATGCTGGTGACGATTTGGTTCAAAGGATAAAGCCATTGAGTCGAGGTACCCATCGCAAGGGTGTAATCGGTGGGCTGGGTGGTTTTGGAGGACTCTTTAGATTGAATGATGTAAGTTTAGAAGAATATTTTCAAACATTTCATTATATTTTCTATATTTATGTTGAAACATTAGTTGGCTTACACGAATCCGGTCTTATGCGAAGTACCGAGCAGTGTGGGATCTAAAATAAAATTGGCTTTAGAAAACGAGATGTACGAGAGCATTGGGTATGATTTGTTTGCCATGTGCGCAAATGATACTCTGGAATCAGGTGCTGAGCCGATTGCATTCTTGGATTATATTGCTTGTGGAAAACTGCAAGTCCCTGTCGCAGCACAAATAGTTAAGGGAATTGCTGAGGGTTGCCGGCTTGCCAATTGTGCGTTGTTGGGTGAGTACTAAATACATCATTAATCAAATAGTATGTCTATCTGAATACACTTCCCACTGGCGTGTATAGGAGGTGAAACTGCTGAAATGCCCTCTGTGTACGAAGTCGGAAAATATGACATTGCTGGCTACTGTTTGGGAATTCTTGAAGATGGCACGGAACTACCAAGATTTGATAAATATGCCGACGGTGATTTGGTTATCGGCTTGCCCTCGAATGGACTGCACTGTGGAGGTTTTGAAGCTGTCTATAAGAAATTGAAGGAGCTGAACATAAATTGGAGTGATATGGCTGACTTTGGCGATCAGAGTAGGGCAATAGGTTTGTAGTCATTGACCTTTGCACACATTTTTGTAATCAACGATTATTGTGTTATAGGACAACTACTCTCTGAGCCAACTCAAATTTATGTTCCGGACCTACTTCCCCTCATTAAAAATGGAGTAGTTAAAGCTGTTGCTCATATATCTTCGAGCGTAGAATGCGATGTAAAGAAACTCACCACGACCGGATTTAAGCTCGACCTTAATTTAAGTGACATGCATATACCAGAAGTGTTTGGCTGGTTGACAGTTAAGCTAGGACTATCTAGTAAGACTCTGCTGGCCAACTTCAACTGCGGTCTAGGACTTGCCTTCGTTGTAGCCAAAGACAATACGGATTGGCAGAAAATATCATCGTCAAAAGTCATTGGACATATAAGTGCTTGTAACGGAGAAAGCACGGTAAAAATAAACAACTTTGAAGCTGTTTTGGAATATATTACTTCCAAATATAATGGGAAACCTGGATCGGTTGAAGTTTTTGGACGTCAAAATAAGAGCTTGGATGCGGATAAAGAATACAGATTGTCTAATGAAGTGAAGCACAGAGAAGAGTCATTTGTATCTAAAGGGGGGAAACGTTTGACCCGTGTTCCTAAGACCTTCAGTGATCCAATATTAATCATTGGTACTGATGGCGTAGGTACAAAGATAAAAATTGCACAAGAAACTGCCTTAAATTCCACAGTGGGAATAGATTTGGTAGCGATGTGTGTCAATGATATTGTTTGCAATGGAGCCGTACCGTTAACATTTTCATCGTATTATGCGTGCGGTGCTTTAGACAGACTAACAGCAAATAACGTAATAACAGGCGTTATTGATGGTTCACAACAAGCTGGTTGTAGTCTAATTGGTAAGTAAATTGTTAAAAAAAAATATTTTAGGAAGTAGGGAAACCAAGTACATAACGATTTCCAAAGGGAAATAAACGTCTGTTTGTTTAAATGGTCACTTTATCTTGTATGAAAGTTGACAGCAAGAAAACGTCGGCCTATTGATACGATTAAACTAATTTGATACGATTAAACTCTATTTTTAGGTTTGAACTTCAGCTTTGCGATTTATTGGATTTCACAGTTTCGTTTAATTGAATTCAGTTAAATTTGTAGTTTAAGTAAAACGAGAGCGAACTGTCGGGTAAAATCTAGTTCTACACCTTAGTAATTTTGTTCCGATCTTTAGTATTTGGATCTCTCTGAAATCTGATGTTTGGCAATGAGATCCTTTCTTTGTATTGAAATCTTTCAAAATGGATTTCTATACCGCAGCTGTTTCCTTTCAGGGTTAAAAGACGCGCTAAAAAAGTTGAATGCACCAAAAGCATTTTGAAACTATAAAGTACAGCAAATATATGGACTTCTCGAATTTTTAGCCAATACACGAACACTAAGTTCAAATTTGACTATGAAACCGGACAAGTTATACTTAAAACTTGATCTCGGTTCTGATTTAAGTTGAACTAAAGTAAACCTCAAAAATTAAACTGGGCATAAGGAGTTTATGTATATTTGGTGGAGAATTAGTAATTCATTCGTATTAACCCTGAAGGACCAAGTTATCACTCAACGTTGAGGTGGTTTAGTACATATAAACATACCTTCCTTTTGCCTTCTGTGAGTAATTTCCACCATAGCACCACAGAGGAAGCATATTCGTATGATTCTATGGGCACTCGTTTTTCTTGTAAACTCTCTCGAATCTGTTATCATATTATCTATCTAATATCTATAATCTTCATTGTTTCCCAAGTTAATTTTTATTACTTTTTTTCTTAGATATCCACACCGTAGAGTTACCTCTGTTATATCAGCCAAAGGTCTACGACTTAGCAGGTTTTTCTTTGGGCATAGCTGAAAACGACAACATTCTTCCTAGGACTAATGAAATTCGCGAAGGAGATTCCCTGATAGGCATCCCATCCAGTGGTATACACAGCAATGGTTTTAGCTTAGTACATGCTGTTATGAAGGTGGCTGGAGTAACATTCTTCGACCAAGCACCCTTCAGTGAAAAAACATTTGGTAAGACAACATCCTAGATTTAATTTCCAAGCAATAATAAACTTGTTTTCAATTGAAGGGGAAGAATTTCTGACACCAACTCAAATTTACGTGGATGCAATAACTCCCATTCTATCAAAGAGGTTCATAAAAGCTTTAGCTCACATAACAGGTGGTGGACTTATTGAAAATATTCCACGGATTCTATCGAAAAACTTGGGAGTTCGCATTAACTCAGAGTCCTTCGTTATCCCACCAGTTTTTGCTTGGTTGGCGAATGAAGGTCACATATCCGGTTACGAAATGCAAAGGACATACAATTGCGGCCTTGGAATGATAATAGTCGTTGATCCCCAGCACGAAGATGATATCTTGAAAGAGCTTCGCTTTTCACATCGCGCATCGAAGGTTGGGACGGTTATAAAAAGAAAGTCTACAAATACACCCCAAGTTGTGGTAGAACATTTTGAGCAATGCATGACGAAGCTTCAACGTTTGGTGCATCTACCAAGGAAAAGGGTTGCAGTTTTAATTTCTGGTTCAGGAACAAATCTTCAAGCATTAATAGATGCTAGCAGAAATTCGGCAATGGGTCTTTTCAGTGAAATCGTTCTCGTTATTTCGAATAAGAGTGGTGTTTACGGACTTGAACGTGCTGCTAAGTCATGTGTTACCGCCGCTGTAGTTTCACATAAAAGTTTTTCCAATCGTGACGAATTCGACGAAGAAATTTCCAAGCACCTAACGCAACATAAAGTGGATATTGTTTGCTTGGCAGGATTTATGCGTGTTCTTACAGAGTCGTTTGTGCGCAAGTGGAAAGGTAAGCTAATTAACATTCATCCGTCGCTTTTACCAAAGCACCCAGGACTGCATGTACAGAAAAAGGCGATTGATGCCGGTGACACTGAGTCAGGATGTACTGTTCACTTTGTAGATGAGGTGAGATATGAGAAGCAGTTTAAAATAATATTTTGTAAGCATATATTAACATTGTACTCTTTTATATATCAAGGGCGTTGACACTGGTGGAATAATTGTCCAAGAGAGAGTTCCAATTCTACCTGGGGATACACCTGAAATTCTGGGCCAGAGAATTCAAAAGGCTGAACACTATGCATTCCCACAAGCCTTGCGGCTTTTAGCTATTGGTGCGGTAGAGTTGGCCGAAGACGGGAAAGTTTTGTGGCATTCCACATAAATTCATACTAAACCCACCGTTTGTGGAATGAAATCAGTACAATGTATTATTATATATGACAAAAAACAGTCTCCTTCGAGAAATGTCGATTGTTGCCGTGCACTGACTTTTATAGAACGATAACATACCATAAACGAAGAGCTTGTTCGTTTCTATTCTTCCTCATTTAGATTTTTTTAACTTTATCATTTGCTTGCAATCTAATCATTAACGTGCAACTTTGTTTCATTTACGTATAAATTCTAGATCATATATATGTTTATATATACATATATTTCATTGGCATTTTATAAATTGTTTTATAAATAAATTTAAGAATAATAAAATATTAAAAAAAGAAAATGTTAATTCAAATAGTTATCTCCGTACAAGTAAAATTGAATGTGTTGGAGGGAAATAATGAAAACCGCTATTTTAACAAACGATGCTAGTTGAGCTAGCCAAATGCATTGCTCCTCTAATTGAATTCACTGGCAATTCCCATCTCGCCAGGCTGAGACTCGTTTTTCAGTCGCACTACACGAATATCCGTGCTGTGTCTTGATCCCGAACAATTAAGGGTATTATTATCCCTTTGAATCTGGTTTTGCGTATGCGTGTGCCGTCGTTCATAGCTGCATTTGTGTATCCATGCATAGATGAATTGGGTACAAGGAGGTAAGAAAAGGATAAAAAACGTTTTCTGTTTTGTTTTTGCTTGCTAAGGGTGATCCTTGAGAAAGAGTCTTGGAATCCAACTTGTGATTTCCTCCAACCGACAGACCGTGGTACTTATTTTGAAAGCACTTTGTCTGCCATGGAAAATATGTTTAGTTCTTTTTATATGGGAATGAGACATCTGTGGATTTTTTGTCTGTGCCTACATTACGGTCTGAATGTAGATGCATACGCATAAATCTATTTGTTTTGATATCAACATCATCACCATCATTTTCTGACCCGCTTGTTCCATTAAAGGGGTCGCAGTTAGAGTTCGTCATTTCTGATTACTGATCTTTTAAGCTGTTCCCCTAAAGCCTCGCACCGTTAACCCGAACACAGCTGCAACAATTTGTGCATAGCGACTGAAGACACTCGGTCGTATGCCTTCTCCAAATGTACAAAGCTGATGTAGATTGGTTTGGCATAGTCCCAAGCCTTCTCGAATACCATTCTTGGAGTGAAAAGGAATGGCCCACACCATCTTTGGATTTGACACTTTCGGTGGTGCTGAATTTTGTTCCTCTGAGTCGGCGAATAACAAGTTCCACTTCTATGATCTCTTAGAAAGGAAATACGAGCAAATGCCCCAGCTACGACACCAAGATTGGTCAAGGAGATTTCAATGCAAAGCTGATCAAGAAAGACCTCTTTGCCTCTTTGTCGTCGGAAAACCTTTCTGTAGCCAGTACACGGTTCACTCACCTCAACATATACAAAGGTACTTGGCGGTCCCCTAATCAATCAACCGTCGACCAGACTGATTTCATTGCGATCGACAGATCCAGTATTCTCAATGTCCAAATGTTTCGAGGTGCAAATATCGACTCGAATCATTAACTTGTTGTAGCCAAGGTCAGAACTCGGCTAACGATACTACAACGGAGTAGAACAATATCAAAGCAGTTTTACGGTAATAGACTAACAAAGGCCTCGTAGTGACAGCATCTTGCTGCAGCCGAAAACCTAGCAGCTCCTACTCCCGTCCATCCTTCCTAGAATTGCCAACGGGAGATGCCGAATGGCGACCTTCCTGCGCCAAAAAACAGGAACAGTGTCGGTTGGTCTCAATCGTTGGCCTCAATCGTAAAACAAAATTTGCTCCGAAACGAAAACCAACGCCTCGGATATGGACGGAAAATTTGATGATGACCTTAATTATTGTACACGGACAATGATTGGATTCTGGAACGTTAAGACTCTCTTGGACTCATTTGAGAAAGGGCCACAAAACTTCAGATTCCTTCAAATGGAACGCGAGTTCAAATTAGGATGAAAAGGACAACTTCATTTCATTCATTTAGGTGCAGCCGTCAACCAAACGCCTAATGGCAATATCGTACTTGAGATGGGAGATCTCAATGCCAATGTAGGCAGCGACAACACTATGCTAAAACACGTAATGGGAGCTCGCGGCGTTGGATAAGCAGCCGCTTTAGAAACTCTCTTTTAGACATCCGACACAGACGTGGAGCCGACATCGGGCTAGAGCGAGATCGCCACTTTATGACAGCTCATATACGTCTTCGTACTGCAGCCGTCAATAGCAATCGCTGTAATTTGCTCAATACCAGGTACAATATTGACAGGCTCAAGGCTCCCCAAGTACGCCAACAGATTAGGGACCATCTTGCCTTTGAAGCAGAAGCAATCAGCAGCTCAAGACAGGAAAGCGTGGATGACCATTGGTATGCTGTCAAAAACGCTTTTGTGACTGAAGCAAGCACATATGTCAGTAGAAGATAGAAACATCATTGTACATGGCTTACAGCTGATACCTGGAGACGGATCGATGAGTCAAATAAGCAATAAACGAAAGAGCAGTAAATAAAACCGAACTAGAAGCCCTATATCAGATTAAGAAGAAAGAAGTGCAGCGTAGCGTAAAACTAGACAAAAGTCAGTTTATCGACACACTGGCTTCTAGGGCTGAAGAAGCAGCGAATATGTGCGACAGTTGGACTGTTTATAACATCACCAAGGACCTCGTTTGTGGTCGGAATTCCAAACAGCACCCGGCGAAGAGTCTAAATGGTAACCTTCTAATTTCGGATGAAGAGCAACTTACCAGATGGAGAGAACATTTTGCAACTGTTTTAAACCACCTAGACTATAGCGGAAAGTTATCGAGCTCTAATGAGCACTCTGTGGCAACAAATGCTGGAATTCGCACCGGACCTCCCAGTAAAAGCGAAATAATAGCAGCAATCAAGACCCTCAAGAAAAATAAAGCATTGAGTATTGATGGCATCCCTGCGGAATTATTTCAAGCTGCGCCGAATATATAAGCAGACTTGCTGCATCCAGTAACATACAAAGCTTGTGATAACGAACAATCCCCGCAGGAGTGGGAAAAAGGGATGATCATCAAGCTTCCGAAAAAGGGAAACCTTATGGAATGCGGAAACTCAAAGTTTCTGCTGACCAATATGACGCTCTGTCCGAGACGTCGATGTTGTGCGTCCTTCCGTGATGACAGCATGTACTTTGTTTTGCCCTGGTTTACCGCTAGACCCATTTTAGCCGCTTCCGCTTCAATGCCAGCAAACGCCTCATTGACGGCTCGCTATGTTCGTCCAATCACGTCAATGTCGTCCGCATAAGCAAGTAGTTGAACGGACTTTTGAAAGATCGTGCCTCGGGTGTTTACGTTTGAGTTTCGCACGATCTTCTTCTTTCGGACCTCCTTCCTGTCGTAACACCTTTCCTTCTCCACGACCGCGCGCTTCTCATGCTCTTTCTTTTTCTTTCTGAGAAGCCGGTGCTCTTCCCTTCTCTTCTGTTCGTAGAGCTCACGAACAGCTCTCGTTGTTCGATGCAGCGATGCCTTGTAGGCCTCCTGCTTGGCTGCATGTACCTGCCTGCACTCGTCGTCAAACCATGGGTTCCTTCTGGGTGGTGTCGTGAAACCCAGCACATCAGTGGCAGCTACTTTGATGGCTTTTTGACAACGTTTCCATTCTTCTTCTATTGAATGTGCAGGCAGCGTCGAACTTTCAGAGAGTTTCAGGGAGGCTCGGTCGGCAAAGTTCCTAGCGGTCAGTTGCGATTGTAGCTTTCCGACGTCAAACCGTAGTGTTCTTTCTCGACTCCGTACTTCTCTCGATATCCTCATCCTTACCTTGGCTACAACAAGGAAATGGTCCGAGTCGATGTTGGCTCCTCGGAACGTTCGGACATCGAGAATATTGGAGGAGTGTCTGACGTCGATCGCAAGGTGATCAATCTGGTTGACGGTTGATTGACCAGGAGACCGCCAGGTCCCTTTATGGATGTTGAGGTGTGGGAACCGCGTGCTCATCACAGAGAGGTTACGCCCCGAGGCGAAATCTACCAGCCTGAGTCCGTTTCCGGATGTGTTGTCGTGCAGGCTGTGTTTTCCGATGACTCTAGCAAAGATTTCTTCCTTGCCCAGCTGTGCGTTGAAATCTCCTAGAACGATCTTGATGTCATAGCTGGGGCATCGATCGTATGTTCTTTCTAGGAGATCATAGAAGTCATCCTTGCTATCGTCATCCTTCTCCTCCGTCGGGGCGTGTGCGCAAATCAGGCTAATGTTCCCGAATTTAGCCTTGATGCGGATTGTTATGAGGCGCTCGCTGAAATAATCAAAGCTTTTTGCCTAAGTCTGCCTCGAACAACGAATCCGCATCCAAATAAGCCTTGCCTTCCCTCTTTGTAGCAATCACCGTAGTAGATGTCGCAGTTTCTCATCTTCCTTTTGCCCGGCCCATCCCATCGCATCTCCTGGATGGCGGTGACATCTGCTTTATAGCAGTCCAGGGCCTCCGCGAGTTCATCGGCTACACGTGGTCAGTTCAGGGACCTCACATTCCAAGTGCAGAACCGAAAATCATTGTCCCTTGATCGTTTGCTGGGGTCGTCAACTTTGAATCCGTCCATATCCGAGGCCTGTTGTCGGTTCGTAACCGTTGGTTTTTTATGTGGTGAGGGAGTACACCTCACGCACAACCTACAACTGGTAGGCCAGGCCCATTATTTGACCCTCGGGCAGAGGGGGATCACTGCATACATTAGTTCACCACACAACGGTTGCTGTGATGGCTATCCAGGGGCGCCACGAGGAGGCTGTATGTCAACTTGACCTATGCACAAGCAGGGATCGTGCTGGCAACCTACCGGGTTGGGTGCAGTCAGCAACTTTGCCCTGTGTACATAAGCCCATGCCGCCAGTATATGTGTCCGCTATATCTATTGTTCATCGACTTCGAGAGAGCTTTCGATAGCTCAAATCTAGATGCTATCTGGTCGGCCTTGCGCAGGAGAGGTATTCCGGAAAATGAATAGCTATTATAAAGGCTACATATCAAGGTAGTACGTGTCACGTCTTGCACAATGGTAAGTTGTCAGAGGAATTTGAGGTCCAAAGCGGAGTTCGTCAAGGGTGCATACTGTCACCACTATTGTTTCTGGTGGTTATCAGCGATGCACTATGACATCTTATTTTAAACACCTTGACTGCACTGATGATATCTGTCTCCTTTTGCATCGGGTAATGGGTCTTCATTTGATGGCCCATAACCTAGAAGCAGAGGCAAACAAAGTGGGGCTCAGAGTAAATACGACAAAAAACAAAGTCCTTAGTAATTCTGACAACAGCGCCCAACTGCAACATTGCCGGATAGGAAGTCGAAAAAGTTAATAGTCTCTATATTTAGGAAGTCTGGTCTCGGCTAATCGCGGTGGCACATAACTGGACGTGTGCAACAGAATCGGAAAGGCTAAAGCTGCGTTCGGAGTGCTATCCACGATCTAGAAAACAATGTCATTAGATTGAAAACCAAGCTCCTACTGTTCTGCTCCAACGTAGAGACGGTGCTCCTATATGGATGCAGTACCTGGAAAGTGGACACCATTACCACGCGCAAGTAAACAGATGTTTAAGAAACATCCTTAGGATTTTTTGGCCGAATCGTATCTCTAACGAACAATTGTACTTGAGAACGGGCCAGGAACCTATAAACATCACAATACGAAGGAGAAAGTGGCAGTGGATTGGACACACCCTACGGGTCGAAGACAATTCCATTGCGAAGTACGCCATGCAGTGGAAACCGCTTACGCAGGCGGGCAGAACATCGGGACGCCCTAAGCAAACATGGTGCAGAACAGTTGAAAAGGAATCGAGTTCTTTAGGAGTGAGTTGGAGGGAGCTCAAACGCGTTACAGAAATTCGAACGAGATGGCGTGCAGGCGTGGTTGACGCCCTAAGCCCCCCAAGGGGTAAAAGGACTTAAGAAAGTAGTAAGTAAGCGGACGTCGGAAAGCTACAATCGCAATCGGCCGCTAGATACTTTTCCGATAGAGCCTTGCTGAAGCTCTCATCCCTGTCAACCGAAACAATCGATGAATAATGGAACCGTTGTCAAAACACCATCAGAGAAGTTGTCTCTGGTGTTCTGGGTTTCAAAAAGCCACCCAGAAAAACCCCTGGTTTCATGTGTACCGGCAGGCGTATTCAGCGAAGCAAGCAGCATAAAGGCGACGCTGCATAGAAGAACTAAAGCGGTTCGTAAGCTCTGCAAACTTAAAAGAATGGAAGGACACAGGCTTCAAAAAGAAAAAGAAAAAGGATGAGAAGAGCACGATGGAGGAGAAGAAGGGATAATCCGGAAAGATCATTTCTGTTGACTGTTAAACGGCGATGAGGGCCAAAATACCGCTGTCAGGCAGAATATTCCTCTCAATTGTGTTTGCTGTGTTCGGGAATTCTCGAGGACAGACGAGAATTCCGTCCCTAAGTCCTAAACGAATTCCGAATTCTTTAAGGCACAGCCGTTTTGTGTGATCCCCATCGGAAGGCGAACGGAGAGAAGCTGTGCAAATCGCTATCCACAATGAACACATTCTTTCCGTTCGCCTTCTGATGGGGATCACCGTTCCTCCCAATCACCTTCACCCATGTCGTTATGTTCACACCCAAATGATCCTTGAAGTCACCCATCAGGATATAGGAATCCATCTCATCAACTTCCTCCGGGAAAGCTGCGTATTCTGCCTCTAGATTTGGTGCATACACCTGCACTTAAGTCAAAGTTGACCTTTCAAACACTTCCTCCCAACAATATCCACTCCAATACACTGCCTGCCAGCGCGGGGGTTGTGAGTATCCTCATTTCCGCCTATGCAGGTATTTGAGGTTCAACCCACTACAGGAAGAGTTTGAACCTATCCGGATGGTTCTAGAATTCCAATCGCCACAAATGTGTAGAACAACATATTTCAGCTTGGAAAACGCTGCTGTGATTGGGAAAATGAACGGATTTGTTAGGGTTCAGACATTCCGAGTATACATCTTTACCAAAGGGTATGGTGTCGCTTGCCATAGGTCTCTGTCAGGTGTAGACTTTGTGTATCGGAATCGCACCCGAAGAAAGTTTGTAATAGCTAATTTGGTTACCGTTGAGGGTTATATGGGTGACAGTTTTTTTGTTTGGATTGAATCTTGGGCAATGGCGGTAATACTTTCCATTTATTATGTATTTTGGACTAGAGTTGGGAGGCGATTAAGCGGTGTAGGTCTTGTTTCGCCAGAACAACTAAAAATAATAAAAATAAAGTAAAAACTAATTGGTATAGTTTGAATTGCGCGCCTAAGCAGCGATATTTATTAGATGATATTTAACGAACACAAACACTTGTACACTAGAATCTAAAGTAAAGAATACTTGTTAGCTATTAACCGAAACGATAGCACGCGTTTGATTTATTCTCGCAAAACCGCCGTTGTATATAAATAAAAAGGACGAAGAAAATTTGCAAAAATTATTGCATTTTTCATGGCCCCGAGCAGAAAAATAACCTCCTTTTAATTATTGAGTCCTGTTGAATTCTCTTACTATAGTGTCCAAAAGTCTGGCAGATCTGGGACCGTGACTAAGCTATCTACATATCTTTGTGGTACATTATCATATGTCCAATCAATAACCATGAAATGAGAGAAATGAGAGTCCAGTAGTCGATTCCCTCTTTCTTGCCAATTGCAAGAAATACTTCTTAAGCCCCAGCTCGGTATACGAATAACATGTTCGTCCCATTATTCCCGCAATTTTGACCAAAGACTGCAGTTCAAACTTGTCTCTAGACGAAAGGTTTTGGATACTACTACGGAGAGCAATCTCTGGAACACCGATGTTGATATATGTTATGTATCGATTTTGATATTCATTCTTGGTTAAAAATCTAACACGAAATTCAGAAGTAATTTTCTCATATACGGTCTCTTTAACTAGTAGAATTGTCCTTCAAAGGCTAGACAACTAAGGAAGGTTCAGCTTATACCTTTACACATCTAATACCAGAAAATGTCCTTAATTTTGAGTAATAACCAGTATTTTGTGCTACTATTTCCTTAAGTAAAGTTGATTTGATTTTAAGGTAGTGATCCTTTCATTAAGTTATATAAACAAATACACAAAATCGCATTTATTCATATTGAATATAATATATCAAGAAACAAGATAACGATTGGTCTTCTTAAATTCAATAGCACATTATTCTTATAAACCTCTACAACATTTGTACCTTAATTAAAAACAATATCACAAGACTCAAAACCAAGACCCAAGAAAAGAGAGAAAGTCCGAGTTTGACCGAGTCGCATCCGGTTGTTTCTCCAGATGCGTTGGCTCTCTCTGATTAATTGGAAGAGATTTATCGGTTAATACTTCCTCTTCTATCTGTTCCAGTCTGATACGAAATAACTGATTTTGTAGTATTGGAACAATAAGGTTGAATTTATCTATTTTCTTATTGATTTCCACTACATCCGACTGATACTCGCTGATGGTTAACTTCCACTTGATCGACTGTTGTTCGTCAGCGAATGGATATTCGCCAAAGTATTGTCTTTCAGCGATTATGTTCTCCTTAAGTGTTTGAATTGCGCTTCGAATTTCCTTTTGCATCATAATCCATTCGGGTGTGAATCCATTATCAAGCAGAATCTTATTTAGCTTATGGGTTGTAAAATCGAGGTAGGGATTCTGAGACTGTGCAGAGGATAGCGGCTTCCCAGAACCTTTGAGATTGTTGAAATCACCTTTCGTCATTGCCTCTTGTATCAGATCTTCCACGACACGGTCGAAACCGTACTTGGTTTTGATGGCATGATTTTTGTAGAATGAACCTTTTTTCATTAACGTTTTTTCACCAGCTTGCGCCTTTTCTAGTCTATGATTCAGAACCCTTCCTTGTGCTTTCATAGCCTTAACTTGCTGATATTGTTTTTCTCTCTGGAATGGATTTCCGAAACCATAACCTTCGAAGTTGAGGAACTGGCGATGCTGTGGAGCAGTGTGCCTAATATCAAACTCCTGTTCTTCCTCATCCTCGGTTATGCCTCTACGACTTTTCGCATATTTCTCTTGGAGTATCTTAAAGGCTTGATCCACTTCTTGGAATCGTTCTGCAGAAGCATCCTTATGTCCGCTGTCTGGGTGAACTTTCTTAACAAGTTCTATATACGCTTTTCGAACTGTATTTTGATCAGTAGCATCATCTACTCCGAGAATAGCATAGCATTTCTGAGCAAGTAAATTCTCGTTGCAGTATCAAAAGATATGATATAACTATTTGATTTGTTACCTTATACAATTCAAGTCGTTTACTGTGCACCAGACGAATGGGTAATATGTACAAATTGCAATGTAGACGCCCGAATCTGCATTGTCTAAGCATATTTCATTGAATCAATTAATGAATGGAGCGAAATTTAAAGCGCACTATAGACTTGTTTTGATTTTTTTTCAGAGAGGCAAACGCAATGTTTTTGTCTGTTCAGATAACAGCTGATGGAGCGTCACATTCCATTTTATTCCGATGATTTAATCAAACGTTAGATGGGCACTTCTTCATCTACAATAAGTTGTACTGCATAACTTCAAGGATCGTAAGGGTCGGATACAGAAATTATATACACCATTTACTACGTTATTTTTGATCGGCAACGAAAAATATGTATGCCATTATCACATACATGATCAATAGAAGTAATAAATAAAATTAAGATTGATCTGTACAAACGGAATAACTTGCCATATGACCATTTTGGAAGTGGCAAGCTTAAGAACATATATGTACATATATAATGAAAACGTGTTGTTACGATAATTGATCCTGATCATTTCGATGGAACCGCAACTCATTGAAAATTTATAAAATATCTTTGTGGTATCACATGAGAAACTTTAATAGTATTTATACACACCCTCCCAGATACTAAACGTAAAGGGATTGCAAAGTTAGTTTTAGTGGCCATATAGATTAATGCTATAATCCATTTATTGCCTTCAGTCATCAATCAAAAGTGAACTTGAGAGTTGTGCGTATGTGTAATGTATCACAGCATGCATTTCAACATTTAAAGCGTCACTTTGAATTTCTCCTTGTCAGACAAATTTTCTCCGCGCAGAACCACCCGCGTTCGCGACGAAATAAAAATGACGAAAAATCCCAATCGTTGGGATCGTTGGGATATTGTGTGTAAAAGTTTCTTGGGATCACAAAAGGGAATACGATAGAAATTGCTGCTTGATTTAACGCAATGTAAAATCTGCCTAACTGTGCAGAGTTAAAAGTCCACAGTGCACTTTAACCAAATTGGGTGCTTATAACGCACCACAATTCAGTTGTAATTTTGTAACAAAGTCGGAAGTATTTAACGAAGAAAGTTGGTGACTCGCTCGCTAACAGGATCTTAACAATCCTTTCCACAGAGTTTACCCGTTTACTCGACTTCGTCTCTCCCCTAAGGGTACTCCAAGATCTGGCGCCTGACTACTAATGTGTATTTGGCAACTTTGGTTGAAGTTGTCTAGAATTGTCTTATTTGCTCCTCTCGAGCCCTGCATACTCCAATAATATATACATACTCCGGTATACCGGTATGAAGTGAGCGTCAAGATGCCTCGATAGGGAACATTTGTTGTGGACGAGCCCTTATTGTTTTTGTTTGTTTGCTATGACATCTGTGAAAAATATTTAGTATACATCAGGTCATTGAACAGACAAAATCATATTTTTTCATCGTGTTAAAAATGTCGAATTTTGTACCAGAAAGTGATGATTTGCGGAAAGCATTATTTTTTTGTTTTCATTTGAAGAAAAGTGCTGCAGGTGCCACATTGAATGAAAGACAGATGGAAAACCGAAAAAACACTTGTGAAATTTTTCTTCAAAGACATGTAAGAAAATCGGATTTGCATCGGATTGTTACTGGCGATGAAAAATGGATTTATTTAAAGAATCCTAAACGGAAAAAATCATCTGTTAATCCGGGACAACCATCAACATCGACTGCAAAACCAGATCGATTCGGCAAGAAGACAATGCTGTGTGTTTAGTGGGACCAGAAAGGTGTGGTGTACCACGAGCTCCTCAAACCTGGTGAAACCGTTAATACTGATCGCTACCGACAACAAATGATCAATTTGAACCATGCATTCATCTATAAATGACCAGAATTGGCCAGAGGACAGGGCAAGGTAATTTTGCTCCATGACAATGCACCTGCACACAAAGCAAAACCGGTTCAGGATACAATCAAAACACTTGGCTGGGAGCAGCTACCCCACCCACCGTATTCACCAAACTTGGCTCCTTCCGACTACCATTTGTTTTCATCGATGGGACACGCATTGGCTGAGCAGCAATTCGATTCCTGCGAAGAAGTAGAAAATTGGGTGTCTGATTGGTTTGCTTTAAAAGACGAACAATTTCATAAATTGCCAGAAAGGTGGTCAAAATGTGTGGAAAACAAAGGCCAATACTTTGAATAAAATGTTTTTACTTTCCCATTGATAATGAGTGTTTTATTTTCAAAAAAATTCTCATTTCATACCGGTGTACCTGGTACATATGTAATAATTGAAAATGCTGCAGCGAACCTTCAAATTGATGTAACATATTGATATTTTATTACATCAAACTGGGTTTTTGGCTTCTGGCGGTATTTCATGCCACCGCTTTATTTTACATCTGCTAATTTCAACTGAGAACTGAGACCACTTACTAAAATGAGAATGGCTTTTATTCATACATCCTTCGTTAACGGCACCTTGGCACCTTAACCAACGGCAAAGAGCAGTATTAATGTATGTGGTTGGTTCAACGTCTATCGCGGCTTTGTGACATTACTACGGATACCCAAACTACACTCAATTAGGTAAGAATCAAAGTATGACCTAACCTTATACTTACTTCATTTTGTATTTATGTATTCATTTTCACAGGTACACTAAAACCCGCTTAAGTGAAACGCGAAAAAAATCAAAAAATTAATTCACTTAAATGTGTTATTCACTAAAGCGGACCTCCGATAACTGAAAAACAAATTTCAGTTAAGCGGATCTCGGATAAGTGCAAAATAAAAAACAAGAAATGTATTGCTCTCTTAGGCCTCGACAGCGAGTGTCGATTGTCGCTTGAATTAATATTCGAATAATTTGTCTACTGAAATCTACTTTCGTATTGTGTTTCTCATTCGACTAAGAATCTTATTATTGTGAATTAGAAACGTGCATATTTATTTTTTTTTTTTCAATTTGCTTCGCGATAGGTACACATATACACAGCGTGTGCGGCAATATAACTTGGGTGAGATGTAAGTTGCAATTTATACGAACACCTATCTCAGTATACAAACAAATTCCCTTTGCAAGTATTCATAGGATTATTAGGGGCAGACGACAGTTGTAGAAACAATGATTTTAGTTAATAATGATTATAGTTAATAATAATATCCTCCTCTAAAGCTGAAGGCCTTTGATGCTCTGGCTGTATCAGCTGTATTATAATTTTAATTATTTTACAGCTTTATGTAAATAAATAAATAAATAGCCTCCTCTCTGTGCATAAGAAAGATTCAACTTCTAATCTAAAATTAAAACCAAGTCAGGTTTCACATAATGTCTTGTGATCGTAATTCACGTATTCATGTATAAGTGTAGTAGATTAAGAAAATGAGATTGAGTAGTCGTAAACCATGTCTCTGTGACTCCTAGTAACGTTTCCTCTTGTTGTCGAGTGTGATTTCTTCCTAGTGCTCCAGAACACCTGACAGAAAAGTTAAAGAGAATCCCCGAACAGAGTTAATCAGTCATAATTTACCAACAAATTCGAAAAACGAGTAGCGATTGACCAGTCATCGTGTGCCAATAGTCCAACGAATTTCAAATGTACATATATGTATAATTCACATATTCTTGACATTCATCTCTGTACTTATTTCTAACCACAAGTTACATGCTCTAACTTATCTTGAATTATATCTATTGCATCCCTTAACACATAACGATATATAGTCGTCGAGTTAGTTAAATATGCTGATTTAGTACTTCCTCTAAATCAACAATGTAATCATTACTTGAGTAGAACGTTCCCATATTAACACAATTCCATTTCCACGCATTCCACTTACGTTTCTGTCAAAACAAAAGTTCCAGATTCCCAAAAAAGAAAACCTTTCTCTCAAATTTTCTCCAGCAGTAGTTTGGTTGGATCACCACATCGAATATGTCGGAAAAGAAAAAATCGAGACGCCGCAAAGATGTAAGTTTCCACATTAAATATCAACATTTAATAGCCATTATATATCCTATGTGTGACTTAAATTGCCTGTCCATTTCTTTCAAAAAAAAAAAAACTTTGTAAATTTAATGTGAAAATTGGTAAAAATCGTTTCATTCATATATGTGACGTGACAGTTCTGTATCAATGGTTTGTTATGTGGGGGGTTAGCAGGAAAGTGATTTGGTGAAAACTAGAAAAAAAGTGCCTCCAACAAAACAATTGTTTCCCGTGGAATCATGTGTGTATGTGCAGGAATGTTTTTCTCCGGGTTTTTTCTTTTGCGTATTATATTATACAAAGTGCCTTGCGTCATTTGAGTGTCTGATAAAGGGCTAAAAATCTTGATGAGTTGGTTCGCAATACTTGTTTCTCAACAACTCTGGGGGACTCCAGGAGATTTCAATTTGTCTGAAATAGTACACGAAAGCTGTTGCAATGGATTTCGTTGGTTTAAGTTAGCATTTGTTGGCATTTCATCAGGGAGATTAAAATTTCCCTTAAGGTTAATTTTGCTTCATTAATGTTCAACACCTCGAATGAATGCAAGAGAGAGAAGCGCATGTTCTAAGCTGCCGTATACATATATACGGTAGGCAATGATTTCTCCCAATGGGTAGATATTTGTTTGTTTTCACTCTCTCGGTTTACAGTGGGTTTCGAAAGTTTTGGTGAATCACATTTTTCATATTCAAACAACGACACTTGGCAATAAAACAATATGCCTTTTGCATTCATGAATGTCATGGCATATATATTTGTTGTATTTGATCATGACCGTGAAATTGTCTGTAGCTGTGGATACACATATCGATGCAAGCGTGCATGTGTACCATATGTTTATAATAATATCCTTTCCCTTCAAAAAAAACGTACTAAGTAGAATATACACATGTATGTATCAGAAGGGATGATCTTTCGTTTAAAATTTGACTGTCCCACACGCATCGCAAACATGTGCGTCTGTACATGTTTCCAATTATCATTGTGCGTGCTGTTTATCTGACCTTGCATGATCACTACCTACCCCAACAGTGCAGATAATCATGCCGATTATGGAATCCGGCGGATCGACTGCGGAGGGAAAATTTTCGCATCCGCATATTTTCCTATTATGGAAAACGCAAACCAGAAAGGGAGCGGATGTCGGTGAAGTAGTGCAAAAAAATGCTATTATAGAAAACGCAACTCATCCGCACTTCATACATTTTGTGACGTTTTCAATCCGAACCAAATGAGTTGCGGATTTGAAGGAAAAAAGGATGTGTGGTTGCAACGGAAGTAAATTTTAGAACAAGAAACAAATCCTTGTTTCATACAAATATAATTTGTTTCCTTTTTTTTTGCTCATGCTTTAATTTATTTCTATTGGACACAAATATTCTTCTAATAGCTACACTCGGAAAGAACAACTGAAACAACTGTCAACCGTACTGGTACGATATCCATTCTCATCTATGAATCTTAAACATGCTGCGAATTTATGTTCCGGAAACAAGGATGTGGATCTTAACACAGATGGCAGTATTTTCGTCAAGATAACATACATATCTCAATCGTGAATCATTTTACAAATTTGAAAGAAGGCCGATTACAAAAGAACTTCTACTTCATTTAAATATCCTTCGCCCTACTTCTAATTTTACATGGAATATCTTGGGAATAATTTTCTTGATCTCCTGAATACATTAAAAGGGCACTTGACTCCATAACATACTTTAATTCAGTCCGTAAATAACTATTCTTCGGAACAATTGAACCAAAAAATCAAAATTGACAGCAAACAGCTGATAACAAAAGGGGTCGATAGGGAAGTTTTGCGGACCGATAATGTAGTTCATCCGACGGATTCCATAATAGGGTTGAACTTCGATTGCGGATGTGAGTTACTCCCTCCGCAGTCGATCCGGCGGATTCCATAATCGGCATGAATACTTTATTACTGCTTTGGTGACAGGGTAATTTATATTATAACAGCTTAAAAACAGGCACGCCACGAGTGGGAGTTATTTAAAGATTTAATTATAACAGCAAGAGAGTAACGAAAACAGAAAACAGGTCAATAGCGCTATAACTGCATGCATGCACATGTACCTGTATTTATAAAAAAATGCACACATACTCTACTCTATGTATTTGCCTATTGTTATTGCGAGAAAAACTCTAACAAATGTATTGTATGTGTCTATACAGAAAGACGTTTAGTCGTAGCACTCTTTACGGTGTACTATCCTGCTTTGTAAATAACCTTATTTCATTGAATTTCATAAAGCAAATCTTTAGCGCTGGTGGTCGTTTTATTTCATCGAATTCCTTACAGAATCATCCCAACTTATCTTTCTCGAACAAGTCGAGATTATCCCATGGATTAGCCGAATAGGTACCACATCCCGGCGAATTCCGTGCGCACATTTGATTTTGAAACACTGTTTCTTAGTACCTACAATACAGAGATAAATGCAGCTGCCTACCTTTAACTTGCTTTCTGCATTCGTCTCTTGGAGACACATTATCATGAATGTGAATGACGGTGTAATTCGAGTTCCTCTATTTTACTCATGATATATACTATAATACGTTTGGTCCCATGCATAATGAAAACAATTTGAAATTGAATAGACTTGAACTTGTTTTTTAATCAAAACTATTTCCGACTGCAAGATAATATTTTTAGAATGCTAGTGCCATAATTTATGTAGAAAATGCCATGGACGTATAGGTCCGGTATATACGTATGTACAATTTTGTATCAGCAAGTTTACGCACTATATATACACTTTCAAGTTCACCTTAGACATTAACCACACTGTTGGCTGTGATACTGTTTGGCCACATCAATGAGTTCACAATGTTTCACGAATATTTTAAAAATGTAAAGTACATTACCAATGTATCTACGATCGGTTTCTGTACGTAGCATTTAAACGTACATTTATTACAATACTATAATAACATTAATAATATATTATTCGATCCCCGATCTGCACTCGCTGGGTGGAGTTGTGCAAAACAAATTGACATAAGCAGTCATACTTAGGCCAAAGTAGCCCACTGTCCACTATGATACTACGCGTATTGACTACTCCTAAGCTTGGAACCAGATGGCGCCTATTATAAAGCGATTTAGCTGGCTAAAGCTCGGGCTATTTAGTTCGCTGATATTGTTAAAATATCTAGTAGACTCATAGGTGTGAATAATGTGCGAGACGCCAGAGCGCTACATGAACAGGGAAGGCAATTTTCATCTTCATCCATGACGCTTCTGCTGAAATTATTATATTAGGCACCCATCCTCCAGGTCTTAGCAGAGTTTCGCTAAGCCTGGTTTAACTTGAGGTTAACATTGAGTCCAACTTTAGCAATTCTTTGTTGCGCGTAAATATTGAAGACGCTCATAACTAGGATCCAGTGTTTATTTGAACGAAACCTATTTCACTTCGGTTTCATAAGTCATAAGTCGCATTCTTTTGTTTTTTGTTTTCTATGTGTTTTTATGTGTTGGCAAAGAATTATTATTATATTTCTAGTCACGCAAAACTTTAAACCTAGTTGTTTGAGGTTCATCGAATCATTTCTAAAAAATTCATGTTCATATAAAGGTTCACAAGAATATGGAAGACCTTTTGAAATGACTTTCCATATTTGATAATATCAACTGTAATCAAAGTCTTAACCTTGATTGTTAGCCATCTCCTTGATTAAACGGATTGATTACAAAACGAAAGTTCATCAAAGATAAAAAACTATTAATTTCTGCAATAGACAGGACGAGGTACCAAATTTACCAGATAAATCAAGTTATTCCAACTCTAATTAACATTTTGAAGTTCGTTCTGGTGAATTGGTATTCACAAGTTTCTTCACGATTTGATGTCACTCAGTATTTAAGTATAACTAAAAGTCTTATGATCCACCATTTCTTTGGCTTAGTTTAAGTTATGCTTAGTTGACTTCAGTACCTACTTTTCGAACCGGTATTTTCGATTTAACTAATCAGCAAGCGGCCTTGAGTCAAGTATATACTTACTTTTATAACAAACTGTAATCCTTTAGAAATTCGGCTTATAGTATAGTAGTATAATGACATATATAGCCAATTATCAATTATAAAGCAAATACAAGTCTGTAACACACAAAAGTACACATACATAACTACATATTTGCGTGTGGCGTTACTAGTGTTTGTACACATTTTCATTCACAGTACTCATTCTAACGGAATAGGTTATTTTGTACGACATTTTAGATTTAATTTGATTCGACCTGATTTGCTTTAGACGATTTATTGGGACAGGTGAAAGTTTGGTCTATATAGTTTTACTTATGTTTGTGTTGTTGAAGTCATTTGTTTTTAAGAAATATTAACACTGTTGTGTGATGTGTGCGGTGTTATTCCTCTCTAGTAACTGAATTCAATTTCATTTGATTTTATAGAATTATTTTCATTCTTTTGAAGGAAGGCAAAACAAATATTACGAATTTATTTTCTTGTACTAAGTACTTCAGATGTTTTTATTATTTGTTCATCATGGTATATGGACAATTAAAATTAAGAGAGAAACATGTTCTACTGTTCACAGTCTTGATATACGAAAGCGAAAAATGTCTTAATTATATTATCTAGACTGGACTTTTTTACCTGCGACAGATAGAAGAAGGCATATGAGAAATAATAAATTCTTCTTCCAACTAGTTTCATTTCTAAAGCTACACTACATTTTTATACATGTCGATGCTACAAATATGTATGTACCTGACAATGAACCCAAGAAATGTTTTTGTGCATGAATTGGCTTAACCTACATAATAAAGATAAGGAATATAAGGACATTTTTTGAGTCATGTAACACACCACACGCGATATTAATATAGCTCAACAGGTATATTTAAAAAAAAGCTCTTTCAATTGCATCGTTCAGAATCCGTGGACAGTCAATCACTTCATTCAAGAGAGAACAAAACACACGCAGCTGCGGTTGTAACCGTAGCATTAAATAGCTAAATATATTTTAACACATATTTTCTAATAAATTTAATGTGCTTCAATATTCCTGTAGATCCTATTAAATGTGTATTAGGGTTTCCATTAAATCACGATTAAATTTGACACTACTAAATAATCAATGAATTAGCTAGCTTCCCGCAACTGTTATAATGGCAAATGATTTCACAACAAAATGAATTAAGCTGTTATGCGAATATGTGATGATAAATGACAGAGAATTTTACGCGTCAAAAGCTACAGGTGATCTTGACGTTGTTGCAAGAACGTAGGCGAATTTAAAATGTGTCGTTGTGAGAGCTTTCCAAATGTTTGAACAACTGTAGTTCCACTTCTCTGATAAGACATTAAGCACTGTCAATTTAAAAATTGAATATCATTTGCAGTTGTGTATTAAAGTAAATCAGTTAAATGGAGGCGCCATTTTTGGATGTAAATTATTGTAAAATCGTATGAACTCGTCCATTTTTATTTTATTTTCTTTATTCATTATAGGAGTACGTTGGCCCTGGTGAGCAGGAAGCTGAAAAACCCAGTAAGCAAGAGTACAAGGTTGCCAAGTGGCTCCGCAGTAATGTGAAGACTAAGAAAACTAAATTTCTCAGTCACAATGTCGAGTATTTTACTGCTAATAAAGCCATTGACGCCCTCATGAAATCGAAATTCGCTTCAGGCGATGATCCCATATTTCCAACAAGAGAACATGCAATAACACTGTTGGACACTATGCTGGAGCATAAGTTCTTTCACCGGGCAAAGAAGGTTCCTGTATGCATTGAAGAACTTCGTTCTGGTAAATCTATTAAAGGAAAAGAAACCGTTAACAAGGAGATCAAAGAATCTGCTGATGAAAAACCTAAAGAAGAAAAAAATGACAAAGGATCTGCGGCTGAAAAAGTAACTGATGCTGAAAATAGCCACGTAGAAGGTGGACCATCGACAGAAGATGGTCAGGGAAAAGAGAAACGAAAGCGGAAAATTCGCCTTGATATGCACCCAGATCAGGTGTTCGTTGACGGTTCCGAAGCATATGTCTGGATTTATGATCCTATTCCAATCCATTATTGGATATATGGCTTAATATTATTACTTGGAGCAATAGTTATTTGCCTGTTTCCACTCTGGCCCTTGGTACTACGAAAAGGCGTCTATTATCTAAGTGTTGCGGCAGCCGGATTTCTCGTTTTTATAATGGCATTGACAGTGATACGTTTCCTTGTCTTTACACTGGTTTGGGTAGTGACCGGATCCAAGTGGCATTTCTGGATTTTCCCAAATTTAACAGAGGATGTTGGCTTTATTGCATCTTTTTGGCCATTATATGAGGTAATTTTATATATGTTTTTCGCATTGTCTTGCGAAAACATTTTGCTATTGAGCAAATGCCACCACGTTGCAAAATAAATAACATACCATAAAATAATTGAATTTCGTTTGCAGAGTAAATATGTTTCGGATGCTGATAAAAACAAAAATGATAAGAAACTGAAAAAAAAGAAAAAGGACAAAGACAGCGACGATGGAGAAGACACTGTCGGCGATGTGCCACCTCTTGAGCCAGAAAAAATCGAAATGATTAAGGAAAATGACGCAGAAATGGTACTCAGAAGAAGAAATGTCGGCGACAGCAGTGCTGGTGATAACAGTGGAGGCGAAAGCAGCGATTGTCAACAGGATAATTCCGATGCTAAGGGGTGAGGCATACGAATGATTCAAAACAAAAGAAATAAAATAATTCTTGTACCATAAATTCACACGGCTTCATAATAATTTTGTATGATTCATGTGATGTATAGTTATGTAGTATTGTCAAATTTTAATGAAATCACCATGCTTGGTTTTGCAAAGTTTGTCTACATCGGTTATGGTGCTTTGAGTTTCGATAAAAATATTCAGGTTAAAACGTACAAATTACATTTCAAGTTTCTGAAAGACCGATGAGATGCAGATGTTGAATCTTACGCCACTCTTGTAAACATTTGAACCATATTGACTAAAGTTGGTTGCAAGTGTTTGCATATTTGGTTGCTTTGTTGCTGTCAATATTGATGAGTAAGATTCTAGACAGTGATTTCACGGTTCAGGTAAAAACAACTTCGTGTTGTGTTTTCTTTTTTTACTGCCTCCATATCCTAGTCCCAATGATTGAAAATATTTTTAAACAATTAGAATAAATATTACAAAAGGAGGATGAAAAAAGTGAATAAAAATATTTGAATTCTGCACTATAAGCCTTTTATAAAAATAAATTTAATATATTTCCACTTTCGTTTCGAAAACAAGGAGATTTTTCGGGCACATGCCAACAAGTACACTAAACGTTTTTTGCACCACACTGAAATGTCATTGTTAACGCATGTGTATGCTATGACCACGTTGAGGCAAGCACAATTGAAAAATGGAACATTTTGCAGTAAATTTTGACAGTTGTTGACAAAAAATTGTTGTTGAAAGTTTAATGAATCAAATATAAAATTGTTTGTTATTATTTTATTGCCATATATAATGGCATATAGTGGGTAGATGCGTCGATTACTACTGGGAGGTTCAATTCTCGCATTTTGCAACCTCTTAGGGCGCAGCAGTACATTTCCACTGGCAATACCCAAAAAGTATTCCCATCTATTATAGTAAAGGGCTCTCAGCATAAAACTTGGCGTGATGTGATGGAAAAATAACTGCCACAACAAGATTGGTTGTTTAAGCTAATCCCTGGTCTACCTCGGGCAGCCAGTTACACCATCTGTTCATTGGTACAAATCGTTTCGTTGTTTAAGGTAAAAAACCTCCTATAACCTCCTATGTATGTTAAAATTATACACTTGAGTTGTTCTGTAGTTGTTCTGTAGATCTAGTTTGAATTTAAAAAAGTATATTTTTATATAAAGAATTCAGCAAGTATAACACTTATAAAAAACGTTCCCCTAAGCTATTGTGAATTTGTCATAAAGCAAGTTTTGTTCTTGGGTACAATCAAAATCTGTTCATTATCTTCTATCAATTCATTTAATTTCATATCCGTCACATTTACGAATTCAAATAAATTCATATGAATAAATGCACTAATATTTTTTTTTCTTTCAGTTCTCATACTCCATCAGAAGAAAGTGATGGGTCAGAGGTCTCAGGCAAAGACTACGAAATTATATATCCAAGTGACGTCCCAAGCGTCAATTAGAGAAGTAGAAACGTGTACTGGATTTTTCAATGCGACATGTTTAAAAAAAAATAAAACAGCTTCTATGTCAAAAATTCGTACCAACTATCAACTTCAATACACATAGGATCATACAAAATCAGAGCAAATCAGAAAAAATGAAAACTATAAACAAAGAAAAATATCGAAGCGAATCGATTAAGCACGTTTGTGTGATATCGGCCCCCTGGTAAACAAATTTGTTTCTCAATATCCCTAATGTTACCACTTTTATGATTAAATTTTTAATTTAAACAAATTTTATATACAATTATAAATAAAATATATATAAATATTTAAAACTGAACAAAAATTATAACTTTCATCCAATTTATATTTAATTGACAAATTACTAAGTGTACATTGCATTTTTTTTTAATTAACACACAAGACAACAGATACTGGGAACACAAAAAGGAATTATTCGAGAAAATACTGCTCTTTACAAATGTACATAAATACATACATATATTTGAAGGTTGATGTTCTCAATATTTACAAGCAAACTTCTCGAACAATTTATCCCAACACAGTTTAGAACTTGTAACATTCTTTTTTTAGTAGGTTTACGTGATGATATTATTTAAATCTATATTGAATAATATGTAACTTAATTTTTAGAAATAAATGGAAAGTGAAAAGGAGTTAAATGTTATAGAAGGACTTGTTTTGTGTGGAATTAATTATTAGGGCATTGTAAAGAGCAGACGCAATTTATTAGGTTTAATTAAACAATCTTAGGGACTACGCTATCTGTCTATATTCTACCTAGGCAGGTTTTAGTTTAGCTACACCATTTCATACTATAGTGTTACGTTGGAGAGGAATAAGAACACCCTCTTAAATATTAGTGATAAGTTTAATTTTCTGGGTGGGGACTGGGTCCTTTAATCATGAAGTACATATGTATAGAAAGAAAAAAGCTCAGTAATTATATTTCGTGAAATACGGGTGGCATAGGGTATCCCCTTTGTAAATATCAATACTTGGAAATTTCAAAACGTTTTTCTAGTTTTCTGCTGTACAGTAATTGCATTTTCCCTAAATGCATATCTGAATTTTGATTTAAGTGATGAAATATATTATATATAAACACGGATTAAAGTGGAAAAATCACATAAAATAAATTTAAATGGTTAATACCGGACAAACGCAACTACATTTTTACATACATATGTAGCTTTTCACAAACGTAGCTCTGGAGGCTTTCAAGACTAAACTCTACTTGTTAGTGTTAAGAATTGCGTGATGTCAAATTTTACTGTTAAACAATATCTCGTTTGTTTTATAGCCGCCTGAGTCATTTTCTGAATTTCTTCATTTTATCGTGATCGTATTCCTTTCACAAAATGTAAATCTCCCGATTAGTATTTTCTGAGTGCCGTGTTTATCATATCCAATACATGTCCCTCATGGTGACTAATTTGCAGCTTTATCTGTGTATTTATGCTCGAGTTAAGTTAGTTTTGTTTCAATTTACTTAATTTATGTGGAAACATACTTAAATAAGCAACCAATCAGATTTTGGTATTTAAAAAACGTTTTGTTGACGCATCAATGGGCAATCAGCTACATTAGTAAGAAAATTTAAACATGTTACTTTTATTTTTTACAAAAATACTATGCTAAGATTTGTTCAGTTGGCATTTGTGTGAAATAATACTGTCTCTTTTCTTGATGTACAGCCAAACTTTGGTAAATGGAACCATGGATTTATATATGAATGCAAGAGGATTTTTAATTTTGTCCCTTTACATTAAATTTGTTTACATCTTACATTACATTACATAACTGTCGCTGTCATTGTTACTATCGAGCGGTGCATATTTGATTCAATTTCACAATTCTTACTGCACTGTTAATACGTATCCACATTATGTGTTTTTTTTTCCTGGTGTTCCTTTCTTAGGAGCGTACTATAAAAGAAAAACACAACTTTGTGTTTGCATCAATCAATAACAACCTTAATGTTATTGTCCAAACAAACGAAATCAAGATTTTAGTATATGTGCTAGGATCCTAAAGAAAAATATAATTCACAGTCAGTGCCTTTAAAAGCGATCCATTATAAAACAAAACGTAGTATCTGTATGTAACTAGACGACCATATCTCCTCAGAACTGAACTTATCGGAGGTAACGCCAATAACCTCATCGGAATTAAGTCTTGACAACCATTTTCGTTCGAGTAATATTCGAGTTCGATCTATCGAAGTTTGACTGTGTATCAAATTGAAGACAGTATTCGACTTCAAAGGCGCAACCCAAGCTTTATATCCAAATTTTACGAATTAATTGCTTGCAACTGTGTTCACCGAAGTATGAAAATATTGATTCATTATAATATTGCAAAAAAATTAATTTAGGTGACAAATCGATTGATATAACAAATCTATAGAAAAAGTAATGCTGTCTTGTGTCGAAATCATGTTATTCATATTGTCCGTTGAAAAAGAGGGTTGAGTTGGTTCAAAAAAAAAATTTAAAAAAATGTCTTCAAATATGTTTGTTCTTCATAGCTTCAACAACCGAAGCCTTATGAGAGTCTTCGAAGGATTCCCAAGACATTCGCTTTCTTGGTGTATGAAAATATCCGCTATTGATAAAAATTCCAATGAATGTATATATTTATTTAGTATCTAATTGAAATTTCATTGTGCTACCAAAATATACATTAATAGCCTTTGGTATTGTTATTGTTATTGTTATTAGAATATTAATATATAAGTCAATTATAATATTAATATATATATATGTTTGTAGCGCTGGCTGCTGTGGCCTACGGCTAGATGTTTAGATGTTATTTAAGTTAATAGTTGACATGAGATAGTGTACATTTTTTACGTTTTTTTCATTTATAGTACTTAAGAGTTCCATAAGACTTTGGTTAAATTTAAGACGACAAATCGTTTTTAGTTTTTTGCAGTCTAAAAGGTGCTTTACTGTCAAGGGTGAATTTTCCTCGCAGAGGTGACAGAGTGGTGGTGTTTCTTTTGTAATAATATGTTTATGAGTAAATTTAGTGTGCCCCATTCTAAGTCTTATAAAAGTTTTTAGCATTCTCGTGGGTACGTTCGCTGGAAAGATAGCTCTTTCAGCAGTGGGATTAAGCTCTTTGTATAAGTGTTGGTAGTTGGACCAATTAACTTTTCTCCTATATTTCCAATATGATACGATGTGACTCTTGAGATCTTTTTTGTTGTAGGTGTAAAAAGTAATGAGGGGTTCCATTATAGCTGATTTTGCTGCTGCATCTGCTTCCTCGTTGCCTTTGATGCCGGCGTGACCCGGGATCCAAGCGAGTTTAAGATTGCCTTTTTTGGCAGCAAGTTTGTCCCGAATGGATTCAATGATACTTGCAGAGTTGTTAATATTTTTGATTGCAGCGATTGAGGATTGGCTATCAGTAAATATAATAGTTTTTTTGTTGCAAGCTGCTTTGATGGCCATAAAGATTGCGAATGCCTCGACAGTGAAGATGGAAGAGAAAGAAGGCAAAAGTCCTTTTGAGATGGTTAGACCATTTCCGTCTACAATCGCAAATGATGTCCCGACTGTTGTCTTAGACCCATCCGTAAATAGGAAGTTCCATCCAAGGTTTTTATATTTATGGGCTAGGTCGGCAAAAATAGCTTTGTATATGTCGTTGTTAGTGGTGGCTTTGGGAAAGTTAGTTAACTCGGTGATAATTACATCATCCGGCAGAGACCAAGGGGGGAATACATTTCTTTTGTGATGGATATCTATTGGGATATCCAGATTTTTAGCGGAGGATAGAGTTTGGGCTAACGTTGATGGATATTTTTGTTCCTTTTTACGGGATAGCAATGTTTTTGCGACATCATGCAGGGGCGAAGTCAAAGTGGAATTGATATTTTGGATTATTTGGGAGGAGAGAAAATTAATCCGTTCTGTAACTTTGGGAAGACCTGCTTCCGTGAGAAGATTAGTAATGGGGGTTGTCCGAAAGGCTCTTAAGCTAGTTCTAACTGCACCGTGGTAGGGTGTTGAGATGAGCTGTAGGCTAGATTTTGAACATTTACCGTAGATAGCCAAACCATAATCGATCTTTGATAAAATAATGGATTTAATGATGTTGATGACAGTGTTGATATTACAAAAGCTATTTCTAGAGAAAAGGTAGTTTATAATATTAACTCTTGGGGTTAAACTTTTTTTATGTAGGTGCAATGACTATTAAAATTATACTTTGAATCAAGTAGTAGACCAAGTACCCTTATACAATTGGCGTTGGCTATATATTTGTGGTTGAGTTGAACGGATATTTTTTTTGAGCAGTTAATTTTTTTGCAAATATGTAATGTTTGGCTTTTGTCAACAGAAATTAGAGCTCCGGACATATTCCCCCATATTGCCAGACGGTCAAGGATGTCTGAAAAAAGACTACCAGTTAAGGTTAAGTTCTTACAGTTGGAGAAGAGTAATAGATCGTCTGCGTACAAAACATGGTGGATTTTGTTATATCTGTTAATTATGTTGCTGATTTCAGTAAAAGCGATTATGAATAATACAACAGACAATGGAGATCCTTGGGGAATGCCATTTCGAAGGTTATGTATGGAGGAAGAAGCATTGTTAGTTGTTATGCGAAAACGCCTGTTGGTAAGAAACGATTTGACATAGCTGAACATTTTTGGTCCTACCTTCCACTGCGTGAGTTGCTTCAAAATTACATGAAGCCCGATGCGGTCAAACGCCTTTTCGAAATCAATGCTGAGGATGGAAACGTGATTTCTTGTTGAAATGGCTGATGAGATGAAGTCATCTAGATAAAGTAGTGCATCTGTAGTATTTCTACCTTTTCTGAAGGCCACTTGGTTGATGGGTAGGAGTTTTTTGTTTTCAAGGAACCAAAAAAGACGTTTTGACATGATCTTTTCTAATATTTTCCCAATGCAGGGAAGGAGAGAGATTGGTCGATACCCTAAGATTGAGGAGGGGTCTTTATTAGGTTTTGGCAAGGGAATAATATTTGCCACCTTCCATGCTTGCGGAATGTTTCCTTCATCAAAAATTTGATTGTATAGGGCTAGCAATCTTGTCTGTAAACCTAGAGGGGCATTCTTTATCATAACATAGGATATGCGGTCAAATCCAGGGGTTGTGCCTTTGAGGGTTTGAAGGCAGTACTCAAATTCTGACATTTTGATAGGTGATTCCATTTGGCTTGAAGCCGTGTCAATATTGTATTGTGGAAGTTGTTGTAGAAGGTGTATGTTCTTCTCACGAATAAAGTTGGGATGGAAGTTGGAATCATTACTTGAATTCTCCCAAGACTTTGCGAAAAATTCGGCTATTTTTAAGGGACAGGTAATAGTGTCGGAACCGTTTACAATAGTTTTTATATTGTGGGGGGTGTAGTTGCCGGTTAGGGTTTTAATATCGGCCCAAATTTTTTTTGTGGTGGAATTAGGATTGATTCCAGCGGTAAATTTTTCAAAACTACCGACTTTCTGGGCCTTTGCCACCTTCTTGAATTTGGCAGTGGACTTGCGATAGCGAATCAGATTGGGATCAGTTGGGTGTTTTTTAAATAGACGCCAGGCCTTTTCTTTTTCTCGGCGGAGAATACCCAATTCTTTAGACCACCAAGGGACATTTTTATGGCAACATTTATCTTTTGTTTGGGGGATTGCTTCATTTGCTGCGGACCGAATACACCTTTGAATGATTGCTGCTTCTTTATTTATATTGGGGGTGTGTTGTCTATTCAAGATCTCATTGGATACTTTGCATTTAAATAGCTTCCAGTCAGCTTTATCCAATATGAACTTTTTTTGTTTTGAGGGGCAGATGTTATATCCTAGTGATAACGTAGTAATAATGGGGAAATGGTCGCTTCCGTGTAGGTAGTCAGAAACAGTCCATGTGCAATGTGGAACAAGGGAGGGAGATGTTAATGTTAAGTCGACATTGGTGAAGGTTTTGTGAGTAGAGAAATGTGTAGGTCGACCATCATTTAAAATAGCGAGCCTGGCGTTTAGAATAAAACGATCAACTGTTTTACCTCGATTGTTGTAGGAGGACGACCCCCAAGCGGGACTCCATGAATTGAAATCGCCTGTTAGTATAACAGGTGTTTTAATGTTGATAAGGATGTCATCAAGATCCTTGCACGAGAAGTGTTGTTCGGGATGTATATACAAAGAGATTACGGTGAGTTTAATTTTTAGTGCTATTTCGACTGCTATTGCGGATATACTGGAGTTTATGCTGAGAAATTTATGCGGGATGGATTTGTGGACAAGAAGGGAAATGCCTTGCTTTGAAGAAGTGATCGAGTCAAGATTGTGGAAGAAAGCAGAATATTGTTTGGGGGGGGTTGGTTGGAGGTTGTGTTCAATATGGGTTTCCTGTAGCGATATTATAGATGGTTTAAGGTCATTTATAAGTAATTGCAATTCATGGCAATTATTAAAAAAACCGTTAAGATTCCATTGAAGAATCTTGAGAGATGAGTTGATGGTAGAAGGAGATCTTCGTACATTGTAAGTTGAGTTATGATGTAGAAGATTTGGGTTAGGCAAGTTTGGGGGGTAGTGTGGAGGACTCTGTGGCCCAGACGCTGAAGCACTTGGACTTCGTGAGGAGTCCGAGTGATTCAGCAACTGAACAACAGAGTCCGAGGGATGAGATGATAGGTTGTTAGGGTTAGATAATATCATCATTCGCTGGATCTGGTGGTAAAGTATAATATTCATTGGAATTGAGTAGAGATTGTGTGATTGTTGATAATGGAGAATCTGTGGGTTTTGCAATATTTGGAAGGTTGGTTTGATTTTGGTTGTGGGAAGTTGTGTTTAAATTTTGTGGGTTTGCAGAGGTATTTGTATCAGGGGACTTGTAAGTAGATGTAGAGGGTTGGTTGTCGATAAAGTTGATGTGTGTGGAATAAGTGAGTGTGTTGGGTGTATTGCGAGTGTAATTGTTATGAGAGAGTGTGTTATTAAAAGTGTTTGGTGATGCAGTAGTAGGGGGTGGAATAGTGATTGAGGTACGCGTGTTGTTTTTTTCGGTAGATTTGTTATGGGGAGCACAATTGTTAAGGTTTGATGTAACTTTTTCTGTTTGGGGAACGTTTTTTGCGACTTCAGAGTAAGTTACGGGGAGAGGGGGTGAAGGGTTTTGTTTTTGGAAAATTTTTTGAGCATCAGCCATGCTGCACTTCTTTATCGTTTTGATTTTTAGGATCTCCTTTGCTTGTAAGTACCTTTTGCACGTTTTAGAAGAAGCTGGGTGATCTTCTTGGCAATTCGCGCATGAAGTACGAGTGCAGTTGTCAGTGCTATGAGGAGGAAGATTGCAAGTTTCGCAAGAAGGATTCCTCTTGCACCTTTTTGCGGTGTGACCTAATAGTTGACAGTTTTGGCATCGCATTGGATTGGGATAGTATTCCTTAACTTTAACGTTATACCAACCGATGCTTACTGAAGTAGGTGGACGGAAGAGGTCAAAGGTGAGGAGGACGAGGCCAGTGGCACGTTGGTTGCCGTCAACAGTTCTTTTGAACTTATAAACATCAGTCACACCTTGTGATTTCATCTCTTGAATGATCTCACTATCAGGTACGTTAATTAAGCAGGGTGCGTACACTGTACCCTTGGAGGAGTTCAAACTTGAATGGAGAGTAATGGAGACAGAGCAGATGTTGGAGAGGGTTTTTTGTTTGAGAAATAGTTCAGCTGTTCTTTGTGTCTTAGTTAGGACTAAAATATTCCCATCACGAAGTTGGCTGATACTTTCATAGGCAGTACTAATGTTGTCAATGGCTTTCTTAAGCAGGAAGACACTGTAAGATGAGAGTGGTTTTTCTGCGCTAAGTGAAGAGATCAATATGAATTTAGGATTGTTCGATGAAACTTGATTTGGAAGAACATTATTGAAGCTGTAGTTTTCGATAGATGTGTAGCTAGTTTTTTTCCTTTTATGTTGTTTGGGCTCGGATAGCAGATCTACATCGAGATCGCTAAATCGATTGCCCGAGAGAACACGTGGCCCAGAGGCCATTAGGTAGTTGTTTTTCACTATGCACTTGTTGTTTTTTTTTTTTTAATATGCAGAAATGCGAACGAGTGAAGAAAAGAAAAAGCGGTTTGTTATCGGTAAGTAACGGACCGCGAGGGAAAAAAAAGTGACCGGGAGCGCAATCAGACAAACGATGTTATCGCGGCGAAAGCTAGTCGGTGACTGTCTGAATAGCCTTTGGTATTTTCGACAATTACATTAATAATTTCTTCGTCCGTAAAAAGTTCGAAAAAAATAATAAACAGCATGACTTTCCGAATAAAGTTAGAGACCATTGCTTTTAAGTTAAAATTGATCACATCACCACTTTTGAACAACAAAAAACCTCACTTGCTAAGGAGCTCCCAATGTATTTGGAAGAACTTCTGCGCAGCTGTTCCGATGAAATACCATGTATCCATTGGCCAAAAATTGTACTGGCCGACTTTCCATTCGATAGTTATCTTCATTTTCTTCATCTCCCGACTCCACGCCTGTAGCATTTACATCGTCTGGAGGCTTTATAGATATTTCGCTTGGAACATCATCTTGCTATAACTTTTCGGGAAAACTTCAAAATTTCCTAACATTTAGTGTCTTATTCCTACACCTGCATATTCCAATGATGCCTTTACGCAATGCCATTATTGTGCTTGCTTTAATTGTTTAGGAACGACGACGACTAGAAACGCAGAAATTAAACACAAGTAACTTCAAATTAACAAGAAATTAATTTTATTGTAAACTAACGAATAACAGATGATAAGTTGAGGTGATGTGTCCCGCGCGTTCTAATTCGGAGTGTTGAGATCGATCATCAATCGTCTATCGTTAACATTCAGTAAGCATCAGACGAAGTTGAACACACATACCAGTGCACACATCCGTGAAAGCTTAACACACATACCGATGACCGCGCATACACACATGAAGAAAGCTTTACCCACAGCTGTTGAAGGTTTGTTCCTGGGCCCTTCTCGCGACAGTACTCCCGTGGGTGCATGGTGTGCTTTTCACTGCGGCTAATTGGTTTGCTGGTGGGTGGTGTGTTCTGCTTGATGATGGGTAGTGTGATCTGCCGATGGTGCTTGTGTACTGCTGGTGCGATGTGTAGATGGTGCTGGTGTATGGATGGTGCCATCTGCCGATGGTGCTGGTGTACGGATGGTGCGATGTGTAGATGGTACTGGTGTACGGATGGTGCGATGTGTAGATTTTACTAGTGCGCGGATGGTGCGAAATTATGAACGAATACAAAAATATAATTTTTACATAATAACAATCGGTATCAAAAATCCCGGCCCCCTGGAAAACTGTTTCAGGAACATGGGAGCACAGCCAATTTACCTATTGAACGTACACAGCTACCCTTCTTGGTGATAATGGTAGCAACACGTACATGCTTGTCTGGACCTGGATAAACATCCGTGACCTTGACTTTGATATCAGCTTGAGTGTACTGACATTTGGGACGCTCTTGAAGTGAGGTAATGTGCTCCACCTGCCAACGTTTCCAAAATCCTTGTGTCATACTTTGGACATGCTGCCAGTGTGGGGACATCTAACAGCGTAGGTTCAGAAATAGCAGTTAATGGTTCACCTACAATGAAATGTGCAGGAGTGAGTGGGTTTTTTATCATCGTCAGAAATTGAACACAAAGGACGAGAGTTCAAAATTGCTTAAATTTGAGTCAACAGTGTGTATAACTCCTCGAAAGTGAGAACAGTATCTCCAATCACACGACGAAGATGTAGCTTCACGGATCGCACTCCTGCTTCCCATAAACCGCTGAAATGCGGTGCCGATGGAGGTACGAAGTGCCATGCAATACCATCTTCTGCGAGCGCTACGGCGATAGCATCGTTATGGGTTTGCGAAAGAAGTACTTTGTGCATCTCATCCAGATAACGGCGAGCGCCAACGGAATTACTTCCGTTGTCAGTGTAGATGTTTGAACACTTTCCCCGGCGTGAAACAAATCTTCGCAGAGCAGCCAAGAAAGCGTCAGTGGTAAGATCACTTACCACTTCGAAATGGATCGCTTTGTGATGTATGCCTTCGAAAACTTAGGATTACCACGGTGCAGCTTTATATTAAGTGGACCGGCATAATCGCATCCTGAATTGGAGAATGGACGACTTTGATGAATCCGTTGTGGTGGTAAGTCGACCATTAACTGAGTGCTGGTTAGTTTCCTCTGCATAAAACACGGCTTACAGCAATGGATTATCTTTCGGATCAAATTCCGACTTCCCAATATCCAGTATTGCTGTCGAACAATCACGAACGTTGCAGATACACCTGTATGCAAATGTTTAATATGAAGATCTTTCACTATCATTTCATTTTAATTCATTTTTATTACTCATTCATGATAAACTTACTTACTAGACAAAAATGCTTAAAACTAGTAGGACGTACAATGTTTTTATTTCTATCTTACTGGCCCTCTGCGGGCACTCTAAGCTAAACTTAATCTTATTCTATGTCTTTCGACTTAACCTAAAATTCATGTGATTAGTGATTAAATAATTCAATTAAACAGTACAAATTAAAATTAAGAAAAATGTGGAAGAAAAAACTTAATAACAGAACTTTTTTATGTAAAAACTATATTCTAACTTACATACTAACTTAAAATAACTTAAAACTACCTTAAACTAAACATACATACATATACACATGTATATATAAAAATATACTCATGTATATACCCATGTCGTTAATGATATACAGTAGCATACACACCTATACACACAGTGTACACATGTTAATGCTTAGTCTTTTTTTTTTGTTTTTTTTTTTTTGTTTTTATTGTTTTTTTTTTTTTTTTTTTTTATTTAATTTTTTTTTTTTTTTTTTTTTTATAATGCATCTTATCCTAACTTACAAACTACCCTACACATTTTGCGTCGGCCATAGGTTGCAGGTATGGATTTCGGATGATGAAAATTCATCCAATCCACTGCAATACAGGGACCGACTAATACCCACATGGGCTCTGAACTACCCAGGGTCTAAAGGATTCGAGGACGAAGTTCCCTCGCTCCTTAGCCACCAGAACTTTCTATGTTGCATAGCAACATCGCGCACGTCCCGACTCGATACCGCTGTGCTGAACCGGAGGAGACCCTCCTCAGCTCGTTGTGCAACGGAACGGTCGTGGTTGAGTCGCCCATCCACAGTTGATCTGGCTATGTGAAAAATGAGCGGTACCGCATTCATATCTTGTAACAGACCGCACATGTCTAAGTGGAGAAATGCCTCTGGTGGGACGAAGCCACTGTGACGTACCCTTTCGTGGTACTGTGGATTGGGGTAGTAAGCCCCAGAGATCAAGTTATTAACCGAGTTCATCGCCCTCGCAGTGTGGCCTCGAATCAACTTCACTAGGAAATTGTCCACTCGTATCAGATTGGCCCTGTTGTATAAGACCTCATTGGAGTAGAATTTTCTGTACTGGGACTCTGGTGTTCTGTACAGGCGAAGGCAAGCCCTAAGACAAGCCCTCTCAAACACCCGAATCTTTTCCATCAAGCTTGCACTCACGTTGAACCACACGGGACAGCCATATGTGAGCATTGGCCGTATGAGGGCCATGTAGCAGATTACCTTTACCCTCGCATCGAGTTGGCTGTTGTAAAACAGTCTCTTTGTAAGGGCGAAAGCGCCTCGGGCCCTGGCTAGAGCAGCATCTACATGTTTGTTAAAATATAGATACTGATCTAGCCAGATCCCCAGGTATCTGACTACAATCCTTTGCTCCAGTGGTTGCCCGTGGCGTCCAACAATAGAGAACTTTCGCCAATTCTTTTTCGTATCCGCGGAAGCTTTATACAACGGCGTTCTAAACAGAATGGTTTCCGACTTCTGAAAGTTGATATTCAACTTCCAGTCATCGCAATCTCTCATGAATGAGTCGAAGTCACACTGCGTGAGCGTTGTGATGTCCTCGATCTTTTTGCCTGATCTGTACACGATCAAGTCGTCGGCATACGCAATAGCGTGGGGAAGAGAACTTATCAGATCGCTCAAGAAAATGTTGAACAGGATCGGCGAATTAACGGCACCCTGTTGGAGACCATTTTTAATTTCAAAAATACCTGCAGAGGTCACGTTGCCATTCTTGACTACGAACCGCCTACCGGTAAGCATGTTATACAGTAGGTACAGTAGTGGTTTACTAATGCCTAGTCGATTGAGCTTATAGTAAAGTCCTTCTAACCAAACGGTGTCGAAGGCCTTCTCCAGGTCAATCAAACAGGCACCCGTACATTGTTTCTGGCTCTTGTTCCATTGGATATCCGACACCAGTTTCGACGCGGCATGAATAGTGTCATGCCCCGCTCTGAAACCGAATTGGTTATCCGGAATTATATGTTTGTCCTCTGTCCAGTTGATCAGAGCTCTATTTATCACCTTCTCGAATACCTTGCTGATGTTCGGAAGGAGACTAATTGACCGGAGGTTGCACGGATTCGAAGAATCTTTTCCTCGCTTGGATATGGGTTGTACAATCGCAGTTTTCCAATGCTCAGGATAATGTGCATTATTCATAGCATTGTTAAAAAGGATTGTGTACATAGTGACCACTTCCAGAGGAAGATGTCTTAGCACAATGTTGGAGATCCCGTCGATTCCAACCGACTTTTTCTTCTTTATTGATGCGAAGACCGCTTGAAGATCTGCCTTCGAAATGAACGGGGGATGAACCCCTTCGTCGGCGATGACATTGTCTGCCATGTTTTCGTCATTGAACTGGACAAAGCCGTTGTTCTCAGATCGCCATTGCAACAGATCTTCTCGAAGTTGAGAGTTGCTAGCTTGCACGCTGTTTTCCAGGTCGTGGTTCGGGCGAACACTCACGTTCACCTTGTACACTTCCTGGAAAACTGTGCCTAGTACTTCAACTTTTTCCTGCGGATCTTCGACCACAAAGAAGTCATCGTCGAGTACGGCGTTATTGGAGTCAATACCTGCTGTAGTCAGTATTCGTTCGTTGTCTGTCGTCCTGGGAAGCTTAAGACACGGAAGATCGCTGTTTTTCTTTCGAAAGAATTTGTTGATTTGTGGAAACATACTCGGGTTGTTAGATCTAACAGCCCGAATCTTGTTGTTCCAGTATGTGTTTGCAGAAACTCTGTAATTCTGCACAATTAACGTTTGTACATTCTTAATAAGCGATTTCAGTGTCCTAACTTCCTCGCTACGTCTGTCAGTAAACCGCCTGTACAAGGTTTTTAATCTTGACAGGAGTCTACTTTTTTGTTGGTGTAGTGCGTCAATTGTCGCATTGCGGTACAAGTTTTCGTTGTTAGTTCGTGTATACCGTGGTATCGTACTGTCCATAGTTCGTTTGATTGTCTCGTCCAATTGAATTAGATACATGTCAATCTCTTCATTTGACAGGTTTCTATTGGACGGAATGTGGAGCGCATTCGAAGAGAGTGCTCGAGTCATTTGTCGGGAGAAGCGTGGCCAACGCGCCCTACTGTAATTGTAGGTGTGCGTTTGGACAAACTCTCCTAATTCCGCAATGTCATTGGGGATCTTGAATTCGGCACTGAGTCCGCAATGGTCACTGAGATACACGAAAGTGTTCAAACAGTTTACCGTTTGTGAGTTTGTGTCTGTCAGCTGCAGTCTTGCGTCAAACAGCAGGAGATCCAAGAACGACCCGCTTCTAGGGAAGGACGAGATCTCTGTTGCTTTCAGTTCGAGTCTATACTCGACACTGTGCAAGCAAAACCAGCTGTAAAGCAGGTCCCCTCTGTTGTTGGAATCTGTGTTTCCCCAATATCCATGACGGGCATTTAAGTCCCCGGCCAAAATAAAATAGTTCTCTTCCGAGTCCAGACTTAGACATCGAAAGAGTGCATCGAGCTCTGATATAGTAGTTCTGGAACTGAAGGAGCCTGAGGAGTAGACCGACACCGCAAATAGCTTCCTCCCGCTACGGAGAGAAATGCAAACGATGCATGCCTCCAACACCTGAAACCGTCGCACTTCACTACTGTACACTACTTTGTGTTTAATGTTATTCTTTATGAAGATCGCGACACCGCCTCCACCATTGAAGTTGGGCCGGTCTCTTCTAATAACATTATATTTGCTGTGCTCCAATATGCCTCTCTGAGTTAGCTTAGTTTCGCTAATCAGACATAGCTCTGGGCTTTGGTCATCTAACAGTCTATAGAGCTCATTTTTTCGAGGGATCCCTGTCAATGAATTTGCATTCACTGCAAGGATCTTATAAGTACTTTCCGTCTGCGCAGCCATTAGGACTGGTGACGTGCTGGGTTCTGCAGGAGCGCCAGAATTTTGGCAACCTGCTCCTCTAACCGATCCATACGCCTTTCAATGGAAGATTTCCAGTCGGGCGTTGGCTCGTGTGCTTTTGGCACTGAGGGTTGCGGTACCTTAGGTACTTGCTGCTTTACCGTCCTCCCCATGGCGGACGCCATTTGGGCGAAAGTCACTTCAGGAGTGACGGGTGTGGCTGCCCCGAGTGGATGTTTCACTGGGGGCTGCTTCTGCAGAACTGTATTTGTTTTTCGCTCCTGGAATTTAGGGCAACCACGATAGCTAGCGGTGTGCCCCGCATTCCCGCAGAGTATACACTTGAGCTGACTTTTATCAGCACCCCCCTCTTGTCCCAGAGGACAATTCTCCGAACTGTGGTTCTCGCTGCACTTCACACATCGAGGCTGCATTTGGCAGTTCGACGAGGCGTGCCCGAACCTTTGGCAACGGAAGCATTGGAGAATGCCGTCGCGCCTTCTTATACTCTCCCACTCGCATTTGTGGTAATCTAAGAACTTGATTCTCTTTAGATTATCCACTTTACTTGTGGGTGTGATCTGCACGATATAAAACTGTAATTTCCGCCCCTCTCTCTTTGCCTTAACTGTCGTGAAGGGCTTGACCCCGACGAACTCTATTCCCTCACACACTTGCTCTTTGAGCATTTGGAGGACCTTCTCCGGTTCTAGCGGCCAGGTAAGCTTTAACAGCCGGGACTGGCATTTTTCGCCTTTTGGGGCGAAGGAGAAGAACTCCATCCTTGACATTTTTAATACCCCTTTAACTATATTATACTGCTCTACTGTATTGCAGTGGATTGAATATTTTTCGGACCCTTTATTTCTACTTATAATGAAATTACCTGAACCTATGGCCCTTTTACAAACAATGGCTGTCTGCTCTACATCCGGCTTGTAAATTTTGATAGGAGGAACTTTTTCCTTCCTCTGTTGATTCTGTTGCTGAAGTGTAGCTGGCTGCTGGAGTTGTTGCGATGACATCTTCTTCGGCTGCTTCTTCTTTGCTGTTGCTGACTCATGTTGTTGTTTAGTTACTGGTACCGACACAACATGTTGTTGTGCTGTTGGCCGCATTTGTCGCTGTACTTCTCGCTGCTGTTGCCGTGTTGCTGGCGGTTGCTGCTCTTGCTGCACATGCTGATTCTTCTGTGCCTGTTGTTGTTTTTTTTGCGCAGTAGGCTTGAGTTGCGCTTCTTTCTGCATCAGCTCTAGATGCTGTCTCTCCTGCTCTCGCTTTCTTCTTGCTAGAGTCCGCGCTCTCAGCTCCCTGATTTCACGAAGGAGTTGTTTACTTCTCTCCTTCATGTCGTCGTATTCGTTTTGCTTAAAACGAACTATGCGTTCCAGTTCCTCTTCTGAGTCAGAGGGCAGAGAGTCGTAGCTGTTGCTGCTGACTGCAAACATGCCTTCCCCTCCGTCTGACACGTACTGTACCGTGTCTTCGCCTTCTTCCCCTGACTCAGCTGCTGAAGTGCTCGCCTCCCCTTGCCCACCAACGGGTGAGGAATTGGTGTTGCGGCGCTTTGTATTGTCAGGCGAATTTTTTTTCCTCCTTCTCTTTACTGCCCCTTCTACGGGCACCGTTGATAAGTGGCCTGATTGCACCACCGGTTCTTGCTGGTCATTGCCCTCTTCTAGGAGCGCTGACCGATCGTTATCGCCCATTTTGTTCTCAACGGGAAAAAAAAAGGAGACTTTTTGGTCGTGTCCCCGGTGGGACTCGAACCGAGACCCTTAGAGTCAGGAGTAGCGACTCTACCTACTCGGCTGACTGCTGTTGTTGGAAAACTCGCGTTAATTTTATAACTTCACTACTGTGATGCGTGATATGATTAGAGAAAGCCGAAACACTCACGAACTGTTACCGCACTGTTCAATGGTCTGTGAACGACTGTGATCTTTCACTATAATAAACGAAACATTATTATTATTAGAAAGAATAAAAGGGTGTTTAATATTATAGGAAACCGATGCTTGATTTATTCTTCCCCCAACACTGAGAACTCCATCCTGGTCAATGAATGGGGATAACTTGATCAGTGGCGATTTTGTTGGGAGATCTTTGTTGCTGGTAAGATGCTGAATTTCATTCATGAATGTTTGATGCTGGATATATTTGATGATTGTGAGTTTTGCCTTTTGAAGTTCCTGGATATTCATTCCGCGAATTGATCGATTTGCTTTCGAAGGCTTACTATTCGTTATGAACCGATAACAATATGCGATTATCCTTTGCAATCGACTCCATGACGAAACCTTGTCAATCAGAATTTGTAGGGTAGCGTTGTCTGCCGATGCGGCAAGAGTAATCGTTGGTAAGTGCCTTTCTTCTATGGTTGCTGCTTCACAAATCGTTTCCTGTGGACATAATGATGAAACAGGCCAGTGTTGTTCCGATTTAGATAGCCATTGCGGACCATTCCACCAAAGATTATGGTTGACTAGCATTGACGGAAGAATACCACGCGATGCACCGTCTGCTGGATTTGATTCCGACGCGATGTGATACCACGAGTGTCGCGGAATTGATTCGAGAATAGCAGCTGTCCGGTTAGCAATAAATGTATTCCATCGGCGTGGTGGCAATGAGAGCCAATGTAGCACGATCTCTGAGTCGCATTTCACCGGTATCGGTTTTATATCGAGCTAATATAACAGCTGCGTATGCTACTGACGACGCATCCGAAAACCCGTGAAGTTGTATACCTCAGATCACAATGATGATATGTTTCGGGGTACCCGAATCTGGTCGAAGAGGTGAAGTTCTTTGCTGTAAATAAGCCATTTGTTAGCGAGGGTATCAGGCAATGGATCGTCCCATCCTAAGTTAAATTCCGATGACTAAAGCTCTTGGAAAAGAATTTTGAATAAGATGACCGACGGTGCCAAGAACCCTAATGGGTCAAAAATCCGTGATATTTCGGAAAGCAAAGTGCGTCTTGTAGGTTTTGTGTTTTGACGTGTATCTCCCATTTGGAATGAAAATTCATCCCTGATAGGACTCCAATACATTCCAAGAACCTTTATCCAAATCCTTGATTGCTTCGGGTCAGTCCACGAGAACTCACACTCATCTTGTGTCAGTTGTGATAGCAATGGCCAGCAATTCGACGTCCATTTTCGAAGTTCTAGCTTGGCTTTTGCTCAATAGCTCAACCAATTCGCGCTGTAAACTAATCAAGCCTTCCACGGAGGCACTACCGGTCATGACATAATCTACGTATACGTCACTTAACAGAACACGTGATGCAGTAGGGTATTCTTTTTTATAATCATTCGCTAATTGTTTCAGAACGCGAACCGATAAAAATGGAGCCGAGGCAGTTCCATAAGTGACCGTACACAATTGGAAATGTTTTAGTTCCGCGGCCGGACTTTCGCGCCAGACGATTCTTTGAAAGTCAATATCCTTTTCATGCACTAATATTTGGTGAAACATCTTCACAATGTCAGCGGTGAAGACGTATCGTCGAAAACGCAAACAAACACCGATTAGATCCCGCTGGATCGGAGGGCCAATTAAAAGTTGACTGTTGAATGACTGTCCGAGCGAGTCATTTGCAGAGCCGTCGAAAACCACTCGCAACTTCGTTGTCGAACTGTCTGGCTTAAGCACTGCATGGTGTGGTAGGTAAAAGTGCCTTCTTTTAGGCGTGTTGATCTTCTCCGGAGGAATTAACTTCATATGGTCAAGCGCAAGATATTCCTGCATAAACTTGGAATATTTTTCACGAAGCTCTTTATTAGGCCAAAATCGACGTTCCATTGACTTCATTCGCAATACCGCATAGTTCAATGAGTTCCCAAAGCTTGGTGACGGACTCTTAAATGGTAACTTAACGATATATCTTCCGTCCTGCTAGCGTGAGAAAGTTTTCTGAAAATGAATTTCAGCAGGGTCTTCATTGAAGCACTGATCTTTGGAGGGAGCCACATCCTCCAATTCCCAAAACCTTTGCAAAAGTCGATCGACATCAATAGTTGATTGGAATGACGAATAGTTATGATCGAAAACTTCACCGGATATTACCCAACCAAACGAAGTACTTTGCGCTATCGGTATGCCTAGAGGACCTTGTATCTGATCTCCTTTCAGAATTCCCCACAACTTATCTGCTCCTAGCAGAACATCAATAGTACCTGGTTGGTCAAACGAAGGATCAGCTAGTTCCAAATTTGAAATTTGCGGCCACGATGATATGTCAACGGGTTGCGAAGGAAGAATCGAAGTGAGTTTACGAAGAACGTATGCATTTACCGAAATCGACGATGAGTTAAAACATGAATGCAGTTGTAATTCAATCCGCCCTTTTGTATATCCTGCCTCGGTGGTGGATAATCCGCAAACTAGTATGCGAGCGTGATGTCGACGAAGGCCCAATATATGTACAAATGGTTCTGCGATAAACGAACATTGTGATCCTGAATCAAGTAAAACTCTACACTTTACAAAATTTCCTTGGTTGTCTTGAGCTTTGGCGAGTAAAGTAGGAAGAATAGTTTGTCGACGATGTCCAAGCTCAAGCGAGTGATTGCTGATTATAGGTTTTGAACAAGACTTTTGTCCAGTGGATGAAGTTGATGAATCCGTAACAATATCGCGCGATATGGTCGGCAACGATATGACCTGCGGCACAGAGGAATGAACCAACGAGTGGTGACGGGATTTACACACAGGACACCGAAATGTGGACCGACAGTTTTTACTTGAATGTCCACTACGAAGACAGTTGAAACAGAGGGATTTTTGTTTAACAAAATTACGACGCGATTTAATGTCTACCGACACAAATTGTGAGCATTGTGGTAAAAGATGATCACCTTCACACTTTGGACACTTTGAATTATTCTCACACGATGAAGCAAAATGCGATCGCACCTGACCCTTAAGTTTTTATGATGATAGTGGCCGAGAGATTGGGTTGGCAATCTACTGTGGCCGTAAATAAGTCACGGAACGACGGCCAAGCCTTGTAGTTGCCCGAAAACAAAGGGATGGTGATTTTTGGCAAGTTAATTGTTGAATTGATGCTCGAAGAGTTCACTTGATTAGTAGCTGATTGCTGGTCTGGCAATGATTCAACGACTGACTTCTCATTGACCTTGGCAGCTGACCGCCGTTTATTCATTGCCTGCATTATTCCGGCATGTGCTTCAAAATACTTATCCTCGTAATTCCCGAATTCGAGTTCTAACTCCAACAATCCATCATCATCAGCAGCCTCTAGGAGTTAATTGTGTAGTGATGAGAAATCTGCCCACGACTCATCCAACTTCGTCAAAGTGTGGTGGTGTTTCTTCGGTGATTGTTTCTACGAATGCTGCGGCACGCGTTAACCGACCATTTGCGTTTCCACATTTCGATTTAGGAGAACTCATTTTGCTCCAATTGTAAATTTCCGAACGAGAGTTAGATTGCAAAATTAATGGTACACTTATGATTGACGATTAACACTTCGAAACTTAAATGCACTTAGGAAACAGGACACCGGTTCAATATAATTGTCTTATTAGTATATTTTTTATTTTTTTTGTAAGAAGTTAATTAATCCGGCTCGAAGGACCAGAAATATGTTTAGGAACGACGACGACGAGAAATGCAGAAATTAAACACAAGTAACTTTAAATTAACAAGAAATTAATTTTATTTAAAACTAACGAATAACAGATGACAAGTTGAGGTGATGTGTCCCGCGCGTTCTAATTCGGAGTGTTGAGATCGATCATCCATCGTCTATCGTTAACATTCAGCAAGCATCAGACGAAGTTGAACACACATACCAGTGCACACATCCGTGAAAGCTTAACACACATAGCGATGACCGCGCATACACACATGAAGAAAGCTTTACCCACAGCTGTTGAAGGTTTGTTCCTGGGCCCTTCTCGCGACAGTACTCCCGTGGGTGCATGGTGTGCTTTTCACTACGGCTAATTGGTTTGCTGGTGGGTGGTGTGTTCTGCTTGATGATGGGTAGTGTGATCTGCCGATGGTGCTTGTGTACTGCTGGTGCGATGTGTAGATGGTGCTGGTGTATGGATGGTGCCATCTGCCGATGGTGCTGGTGTACGGATGGTGCGATGTGTAGATGGTACTGGTGTACGGATGGTGCGATGTGTAGATTTTACTAGTGCGCGGATGGTGCGAAATTATGAACGAATACAAAAATATAATTTTTACATAATAACAATCGGTATCAAACATTAATTATATGATAAATATTCTTTTTTTCAGGTTTCTTAACACAATTTATAAGTTCAAAAATTAAAGAAGATAAATATTAAATTGAATCCGCGTCGATACATTTTTGTTCCGTTAACGCACCAGTGGGAATAAATGGGGATACAAATGTGAGTATATTGTTGTGGTATGTAAATATATCATAATAATTAAAATAACGCAGACAAGAACATTATATAATTTATGCAAGGCAAGAAAGTACATTTTCGAAGAAAAGATACTTAGAATATGTGTTTATCTACAAGTTAAAAATATTTATTCTCTATAACCTAGGCGATGCCAAAAAAGTCGAATTGAAAAGTAATAAACAATCTCCACTGCACTCAAAACACTAAATCCAAGAAAAAATCCTGCGTTGCCGCCGATCGAAACTGAAAAGAAATGTGTATTTAACATAAGCAGGATACAGTATTTTTTAAATAGGGGAAACCGATATATAGTATGCGTGTACACACAAATTAAATGTCTTGACAATATTTGTTTCAGTTCTGTTTAAAATATATTAATTTAGCAATTTCTTCTTCTTTCCCCATTTAAAAGAAATACTCTTTAAGTTACTTATAATAATACCAAGTAAATCTGTGAGTTTAAATATAGTTTGCCGGCGATATCTTAGGCGCGGAAAGACCTTTGAAATAACATTTCCACCATTTCCCATGAATTTTGCAGAGTTTCCCAATGGCTGCAAAATACAATCTTTAAAAATTACAATTTAAAGGAAATTGTAGGTAAGCAAACCTGCCATAAGCTCACCACAATTTGCGTTATTCTACAATTTGTCATGCAATCGCACTGTATAGACTGGTTGCTGACTTGGTGGATCAGATTTAAGTTTTCAAAGCCAACTGTAGAATGCGAGATTCGCATGTATGTAATTATGTACGTACTTAGTTTATGCAAATGGATAAATTATACAAAAAGATTTATCTTAAAACTAGTGGGTGAGAGACAATTGTTTACCTTTTTACGTTTGTATAACTAAGGAACGCGTAAATAAAAATATAAATATACAAAGTGTAAAGTAAATTATTGAGAAAAAATAATGAAAATGAAGAGGCCTTGCAATATCTGTCAAAATCTAGAAAGGCTCCGAAAATAAAAATTCTCAATAAGGGTGGTTGCATCAATCCGGTATGAAACCATTTCAAGTTGCGTAGTCTTGGATATCAATCAGCCAGTCAGTTTTAACTTCCATATATGTATACACACATTTTTCACATTTTGCTTTGGTGCAACCATTAATTTTTTCTATGTCTCAATAGAACTTATACGAACGACTGCGTGAGTCACCAAACGAAAAGGAAACAATAAACATTTTCGCACTTTTCTTATTTTGTCATACCCAAATTATCTATGCATGTACATATACACAGCTACACACAAATCATTAAAATTTGCTGAAATTGTGAATATTGAACTTCTGTGCGGATTAGCCGATTTAGATAAAATTTTAGAGCTAGACTATTTACGTAATGTGTTTCAAGATAGGATAATATTTTTCATGGTTCATGAAGTTGACTTCAATTTGCACAACAAGTGATCATCGCACGCAGGTATATAGATGGGATTTCCAAGATTTTTTTTTATTAATCGCTTGATATCCCTCCACGTTGATTGTAAATGGTTGAGAAAAAACCGTAATTATTGTCCGTTTTGTTGATAATTCAAACTTCAACATGCATGCACACAGTCAACGAATTGTACTCATTATGAGTAGGGATGTGAATGAGAGATTGGGATAATCATCAATGACAAACGATGATTATGTTTCTGAAACAAAAAATGTAGTCTACAAACAAGTTTTATAGTAAAAATTAATAGCAAGTTTAATTTTCTTGGCGTTTTACTATTTCAAACACATTTCTTCAGGGTATTTTGAAAAAAAAAATATATATTTTTACTACGGTTGAAGAAATAAACCCGGGCAAAGCCGGGTACGAAATCTAGTTATTCTATAAAGTGAATTGTTTTATAAAGTGTCAGAAAAGGATATTATTTGCTACTGCTACTGTGTTCTTATTTCGTCTGACTTGCTCCGTGGGGGAGCGATCTTTGCTCGGATGTTTTCGAGCCATGTTCCCACGGAACCGGCAAATACTTTCGATTGTTTCCTCTGGAATTCTTTCCTTTATGTTTGTGTTTTTTTCAATAAGCTCTTTCTTAATCTTTACTGAAATTACATCGGACGACTCCTTGGAATCGATGAGTGTCTCTTGAGATATAAGTTCACTTAGAGTGTCAGATAATCGTTCGTTTCTTCTAGTTGGATATGATGTATTCAAAGGTTCCTCCTTAATTTGAATTTCACTTTGTACAATCTTGAATCCCAATAAAGATATCAATTAGTTCCTCTGTCGTTGACTGGGTGGTGTTACAGAAATTTATGGGATCCATTTGTCTTTTTTCTATGGACTTTGAATTTGTTGTTGGTGTCATTATTTTAAACCGTTTTTCTTGAATATCGTCGGGAAGAGTTGTGTCAGTCCACTTATCCCAAGAGACAGTCTCTTCGCCTGTGCTGCGTTGCCTTTTCCCGAACTTTTTGTGATTGTAACCGCAAACAAATCCAAAGTCCATTTTTGAAATACTCTGCGATATGATACTGATTCGATGGTCTTGTTGATTTTGATGTCCTTTTCAAAAACGTTGCTTAATTTATAGGAAGCTCATGATCCTCAATTCGTGCACAGGTGAGTTTGAAAATGGTCGGTTGAATCAGGGCTTGTTAAATAAATTTCCTTGGAATAATTGGATTTAAACGTAACAATATTTTGGCAATGTTCCGTAAGTGTAAATAGGTCAATGCGAGCTATACCTTTTCGTCGAGATTTTGATCACTTTTGGCTTGAGGCTTCTATTACGAAAGGAAATTGTCAGCATCAAATAGACGAGAATTAATTTATGTAGGAGTAAAAGCTTCGCAGAAAAAATACCGAAAGCTATGTTAGTCAGTCTTTAATGTTTATCGGCTATAGTTATTACAAACTAAACGAGTCACTTTCGTAAATCTGATAGAAACTTCATCATATGACCTAAGATTGAAAATTTAACTGAATTTGACTGAACTTGAATTTTTAGTTCTGTCACCGCAGCAACATGAGACTTTACGAAGAAGCCCGCATCGACCCCATACAAGTGTACTTAGTGACACTTTTCCAGAGGCAACTACACGACATCCGCAACCACCCAACATCTATTTCGGTAGCTTAAGCTTTCAGCATGTAAGACCAATTGTATAGTTTTTGTTCAAATAAATTGAATAATTGAATGGTGGTGGCCCGTGGCGTTGTGGGTATGTGCGTCGACCCCAACCTCGACGTCGTAGGTTCGATTCCTGCTCTGTGCTACAAAAAATTGTTCACGACCTCACCTCTTCCGAGTCACTGACAATGCTCAAGGAGTATTTCCTGTCTAGAAAAGACTTCTCAAACAAAGTTGTTCGGATACGGCATTAAAAGGTCCCTTCCACTCGTGAGAGAACAATAACACGCACAACACGAATGGTTGCTGAGAAGTAAGGCCCTAGCCCCCTACGGGCTATAGCGCCATCCATATAATTATTATATAATTAAATAATTTAGTCCTGTCGGTAATACCGCAAACAAAATGTATTTAATTGTGTAAAATAAAGAACCGATCTACATTTTCAAGTATGTATGTTTCTAAGATCATACATATCATCAGTTGAGATCAATGTTCAGCGTATTTAAATTTAATTTATGTACCTATGAGAGATACCCAATAGATTTTCCAACGCATTTGAGCAAGCACACACAGCTGCACAATCTTACTATCGGGTATTTGTATAATTAAAATTCTGCAAATTTATGACCAGCTATTTTAAATATTCACCTACTTTGAATCTCTTCGTGTGGTGAGCCAAAAGGACAGTGCATAACCAATTATTACTTTCCCTTTCAAAGACCAATCAGCCAGTGCATCAGTAAAATATGGTAAACACGATCTCGCGTATTATCATCTAATATGTTGAAACATCTCATGTACACAATTCAGGGCAAATGTGACTGAACTTCGGACGAATGGCGCAATGCAATTCTTTATCACCATTAAATCTAATGAACCTATTGACGTTGAGTCATCACCAAACTGCTCACAATTTTTGCTTTCATTGAAAGATTTAAAGTGGGTGAAAATAAAAAAAACTGTGTACCCGGTGCAGGTCGTCTGTCAAGTAACAGGACAGTTTGTCTGGATACACTATTAAGTGATTCAAAAGAAAATTACGTCTGTTTTAAAATGTGTCTTTTCTAAAACCAGTCATCGTACTAAAGTTCTTACACAAGTGAAGTGCAATACTCAGCACGCACATACGACATATACGACACATACGACTTCTCTGAGGATTACTAACGGATCGAACCAATTGCCATCTTATTGAACAGATCAACATTTTTAATTTGTTAGCATGACGGAAATATGCCAAGGGCATATGGTCCAATGACTACATGAAGTATAAGTTTCTAAAACTCCACTCTACATGTCCAATAAAATGATCATCATTCTCATACCAACGTAGACAGTAAGTGCATGCTGGTATGACTAGACTATCGCTCCTTCAATGGACATAATCGATTTTCTGAGGAGCTAGAATTGAGCTGAAACAAGTAAATTTCTCTGCACTTGTACCTGTAGATAACATCGTCTCCTCTCTAATTCAATCGAGAGGACGCAGCTTATGATAAATAGATTAGTTAATACTGCAAAATGTGCAACATGAACGTGAATCAATTTAAGTCGAATGAGGATTATGCTCAAATGTCGAAGAGACAGGTATTGAAATTGACAGGTATTGAAATTGACAGGTATACTTTTCAATCACTAGTCGATTTTAATTGGCTATAGCCGGACGAGTGATCGAAGAAGAAGAAAAACAAAAGATAAAGAACTCTCTGCTTTTGTGTCGTTTATTAACAGAAGAAAGAATGTATGTCCACAGAGACCATTATACTCTCGTTAGACATGTTAATTACAGTAATAATAATAATATGGGTGACGCTACAGCCCGTAGAGCCTAGCTTCTGAGCAAACACTCGTGTTGAGCGTGCTATTGTTCTCTCTCGAGTGGAAGGGACCTACAGTTTTATGTCGACTCAAAACGGCCAACTTTGATAAGCTTTTTTAGACAGGAAATACTCTTTGAGCATTTTCAGTGACTAGAAAGGGGTGGAGCTGTGAAAATTATTTTTGTCGCACAGAGCAGGAATCGAATCTACGAGCTATGACGGCGACGTTGGTATCTACGCACATACCCACAACTCCACGGGCCAAACAAAATTCAAATTCGTGAATATTGAGGGAAATAGCATTTCTTTCTCTAGTTCGAGAAAGAAAATGGAATGCAGCTTATTACAATATTTGCAGCAATAGAATTATATACAGTCAATGAATATCATATTCGTAGAGCAGATAAATCGTATTTATGCAAAAATCACAAAAACTTTTAGTGTTATTTGGTTGTAAAATCAAAGATCTAATGAATACTACTACTACTACTCTAAAACACAAAAAAGCATCTTTATTCAACAAAAACAACATTTAATCGCAAAAACCAAACAAAAACAATTAACAGGCAACAACTTCGTATTCTTACATTTAACAATATATGGTTCGAACTTCAATTTAACAGAAAATTTAGTATTTTGTAGCATATCTTTTAATTCTACCGTTAAAACCTTGTTTCCGAACGCAATTTTTAGGGCTTCGGTACTTAAGAATCATTTCTTAAGCTCAATGGACATTTCACTATGTTTCCTATGTTACCTTCCTTCCCACATTGTAAATTTCTTTTTTTCCCAAATTTAAAACATACAACCTAATCAGAAAACGTTTACATGACAGAAACACATTTGACATATTTTTGGTCCTTGATTTTGTGAATAAAAAACACTATATGAATTTGAATTCGACCTGATTTTGTAGATAATTGTTTTCAGATGAACCACAGTGCTTGTAAAACATGTATGCCTAGTGTCGCAACTTTTCCTACACACCAATTGTGCTTATTTTACCACCAAGTGGTAGCCATCGGGTACTGGTTGTAGTTCACCCGAGCTAAACCTGCCAAACTTATAAGTGCGACCTCTTGTCCTAGGGGTTACAAAAAAGGAACTGGCCCTCCAGGTTGGGGGTTGTGCCGTCGGGGTAACTGCCCGGCCACACAAAACAAAAACAGTTACGAAGCAACAACAAGCCTCGGAAACGGATAATTTTACTGATGACAAACCCTGTTAACGATATGCGGACAACGACCTTCGGATCTGTACGTGGAATGTAAGGTCCCTTTATAGGCCACGTGCAGCCGAACAATTAGCGGAAGTCCTAGACTGCTGCAAAGCAGACAACCGCCATCCAAGAAGTGCGATGGGATGGATCGGGCAAAAGTAGGATGAAAAACTGTTATATATATATTACGGTGATTGCTACAAACAACAAAAACAGCTCTTATATGGATGTGGATTTGTCGTTAGAGGCAGACTTAGGCAAGAAGTCATATCGTTCAGGTCCGTGAACGAGCGCCTCACGACAATTCGCATCCAGGCTAAATTTGCCAACATAAGCCTAGACATAAGACATTAAAATTGTTCTTGACGGTAGGAGCTAGGAAGAGAGAACATCTTTGGTAGTACGGTCGGGAAGCACAGCCTACACGAAACCATATCCGATAATAGATTTAGGCTGATCGATTTTGCCGCGGGGCGAAATGTTGTAGTAGCCAGTACAAAACTCCCACATCTCGATATTCACAAAGGAACATGACATCTATAATACTACCCCTGGTTTGACAATGAGTGTCGGCAGGCGAATGCAGCCAAGCAAGAAGCATACAAAGCGGCACTGCAAAGAAGGACAAGAGCTGCTCGGAAGCTCTACGAGCAGAAGAGGAGAGAGGAACACCGGCTTCTCAGAAGAAAAAAAGGAGCATGAGAAGCGCGCGATCGGCAGAATAGAGGGATATTGCTGCAGGAATGAGGTAAGGAAGTTTTACCAAAGGGTTAAGTCAACCAGTCAAGGTTATAAATTCCGAACCGAAGCCTGTAAGGATGATCAGGGGAACATCGTAGTAGAGTCACAGTCGATGCTGAGAATATGGATAAACCATTTCTGCAGACTGTATAACGGCGATGAAGAACCAAATTCCTAAGCTGAAATCCAACGGGGCTGCTGGAGCTGACGGCCTTCCCGCCGAGCTTTTAAAGCCGCAGGCGATGATTTGGTAAGGAGCATGCACCAACTCATCTGTAAAATATGGTCGGAGGAAAACATGCCCGATGAGTGGAACCTCAGCATTGTTTTTCCGATCCACAAGAAAGGAGACCCCTTTGACTGCGCCAACTATCGGGGGATAAGTCTCCTTTTTTTTTTTTATAATTTGCGCGTGCTCAATTGGTTATTAATACACAGCACGGGCCGAAGGTATAGAGGGAGAGAGAGAGAGGAGGTACCTGTGCACACTGGTCTTAAACATCTGCGGATTGTAATCTATTGGAAATATTGAGCTGGGAAGAGCATTCCATATTCGTGTAGTACGGCTAAAAAACGAGTCTCTAAATTTCACTGTGCGCCCGAAAGCAGGCTTAAGGGTAAACTGATGTGCATTCCTGGCGAGACGTGTATTGCGGGTGAATTCAAGGAGAGGAGGAATGCAGTTGGCTAGCTCACTTGATCATCGTTTGTTAAAATAACGATAAAACACGGACAAAGAAGACACGGTTCGTCGATGTTCAAGCGAGTCTAATGAACCCGCGATATCATTGTCTCCTATAAGTTTTATCGGTCGCTTTTGGATTGTATCTAGTAGGTGCAAGGTGATCTGGGGGGCACCAGACCAGATATGAGCGTTATACTCAAGCTTAGGGCGAATATACGCCTTATAGATTAAAGCCAAATCAGAGGGGGTGAAGTATTTCTTGCATCGATTAAGGAAACCTAAACATTTCGCAGCATTTTTGGCGACCTCGAATATGTGATCGTTCCAACTAAGTGTTGTGTTGATGTACATACCGAGGATGGAAAGTTTTCCGGTTTCGTCGATACAAGCGCTATTCATGGATAATGACTGATTATCAGGGGTTCGCTTTAGAGACAGCAGACAGCATTGAGTTTTGGGAGCATTGAATTCCACTCTGTTGTTCTTACCCCAGTTAATTATGCTGTCCAGATCGGTATTCAATGTGCTTTACATACGCTGCCGTTCCAATATTACGTCCGAAGGGCAGGGTCGTGAATTTTGGAACGAATATGAAAAGCTGAGGGTGCTGTCATCAGCGAAGGAGTGGATTGGATTAGAAGTGGCAGACAGGAGATCATTTATAAAAATGAGAAAGAGTGTCGGAGACAGAACAGAGCCTTGGGGGACTTCTTTTTCTTCTTGTGGCGCTACAGTCCGGGGTGAACCTGGGCCTCGGTCAACAATAATCTGCAGTTGGCACGTTCTTTCGCCAGCTGCCTCCAATTTCGCACTCCAAGTTGGTTGAGGTCTTTTTCCACTTGAGTGCGCCATCGGGTTCGTGGTCGTCCTCTATTGCGTTGTCCCACTGGCTCGGAGTCGAAGACTCTTCGGGCTGGAGCAGTGTTGTCCATGCGCTCTACATGCCATCTTAGGCGTTGAATCCGTAGACGCCTGACTAGACTCATGTCGCTGTACAGCCCGTACAGTTCGTGGTTGAATCTCCTTCTCCAAGAACCTTCAACGCAAACAGGACCGAAGATTGAACGCAGAACTTTTCTCTCGAAGAGACCAAGTGCGTCTTCATCCGCTCTTGAGATAGTCCAAGCTTCCGCGCCATACAGCAGGGTAGGGATGATCAAGGTCTTATATAAGGTGAGCTTGGTCTTTCCAGAGAGGGCTCGACTACTCAATTGCCTCTTGAGCCCAAAGAAACAGCGGTTGGCAAGAGTTATTCTGCGTTTAATCTCAGTACTGATGTTGTTCGCACTATTTACTTGGGAGCCAAGGTAGACGAAGTCCTTCACTACCTCGAAGTTGTAGCTGCCTATGGTGACGTTCTGACCGAGTCGTCGATGTTGTGTGTCCTTTCTTGATGACAGCATATACTTTGTTTTGCCCTCATTCACCGCTAGACCCATTTTTGCCGCCTCCGTCTCAATACAAGCAAACGCTTCATTGACGGCTCGCTGAGTTCGGCCAATCACGTCAATATCGTCCGCGTATGCTAGCAGTTGAACGGACTTCTGGAAGATCGTGCCTCTAGTGTTGGCGTGTGAGTTTCGCACGATCTTCTCCAACACGATGTTGAAGAAGTCACATGACAGCGCGTCGCCTTGTCTAAAACCTTTTTTGACATTGAAGGTCTTGGTGAGTTCGTTACCGACCTTGATGGAGCAGCGAGAGTTCTCCATCGTCATCCTGCACAATCTGACGAGTTTGGCAGGGATGTCAAAACTAGACATGGCGTTGTATAGCTCGTCTCTATGCACACTGTCATATGCGGCCTTAAAGTCGACAAATAGGTGGTGGGTGGGTGCCGTGAAATAACGCCGAATTCTGGAATTCGGCGTTATTTCGCTCGGCGTTATTTCACGGCACCGGTGGGTGTCAATCTGCATCTCTTGGGTTTTTTTCGAGGATCTGCCGTAATATGAAAATTTGATCGATAGTGGACTTCCCAGGCCTGAAACCGCACTGATAAGGACCTATCAGGTTGTTGACGAATGGTTTCAGGCGCTCACACAGAACGGCAGAGAAGATCTTGTAGGCGATGTTAAGGAGACTTATCCCCCGATAGTTGGCGCAGTCAAAGGGGTCTCGTTTTTTGTGGATCGGGCAAACCATACTAAGATTCCACTCGTCGGCATGCTTTCCTCCGACCATATCCTACAGACGAGCTGTTGCATGCGAGCCTTGGGGGACAACAGCATTTATTTTGTGGATATCAGACTTGAACCCATCCAAAACAACTTGGATTGAACGGTTCGAAAGGTAGTTTCTAATCCATAGAAGCAGAGATTCATCAACACCATAAGCACGCATTTTCGACAAAAGAACTTGATGCCAAACTCTATCAAATGCTTTAGAAATATCAAGCGCAACTATCTTGCTTTCGCCTGCATTGTGCAAAGATTGGTTCCACTTTTCGGTGAGATAAGCTATCAAATCACCAGTGGACCTGTTGCTGCGGAAGCCATACTGTCGGTCATTAAGAAGCTTCCGCGATTCAAGATATTTCATAAGCTGACGATTTATCAGCGTTTCCATGACCTAAGAAAGAAGGGACGTAAGTGCTATGGGTCGGTACGAGGCGGGTGACGAAGATTCGCCCTTTTTAGGGACGGGCTGGACAAATGCTGTTTTCCATCTACTCGGAAAGAGACCTGAAGAGTAGCATAGATGAAAAAGCTTACGCAGTGGTTTTGCCAGCGAAGAAGAACACCTCTTCAGAAGTATTGGGGGAATACCATCCGGGCCAGCGGATTTGTGCACGTCGAGATCTTTAAGTACTCTTGCAACTGTACGAGTGCGGAAGTGAATTTGTCCCATGGTGAAACCAACGCTCTCGAGTACAGGTGGGGACAAATTACAATCTTGCAGTGTTGAGCTGGCTGCAAAATGCGCCGCAAGCAGATTGGCTTCGTCTAAAGAGCTGACAGCTGTAATGTCATTGTAAATTGGAATTGAGGACGAGGCGGAATTCTTTGTTTTTCACAAATGACCAAAAGTTTTTGCTACTCTTGGGACATTGTAGCACTTTTTGCTCAACTTTTGTTCATGGGAGAATTTTACACGTCGGATTATTGCATTGCAGTCATTTCTGGCCCGTCTAAACTTATTCCGGTTTTCCTCAGTAGGGTTGGCTTTGTATAACCGGAAATTCAACTCTCTTATTCTGATAGTCTCTTTGCAGCTCGAGTATGCATTTGGTCTGGGGTTGATACACTTCAGTCTATGCGGAATGAAGGATCTCATGCCCAGCTGAAGAATGTTTGAGATCATATCAGCAGCGGCATCCACGTCACTATCGAGGAAGCATAGGGACCAGTTAAAATTCCTAAAGAAGTTGTTGAGTCCGCTCCAATTGGCTTCCTCGTAAAGCCATACTGTTCTTTTCGGAATTTGTGGCGAAAACGAGAAATTAGCTGATACGACACAGTGGTCTGACGAGCCTAGAGGCGACGATATGTCAACAGAATATTTATCAGGATGAGAGGTGAGAAACAGGTCCAGTGTGTTGGCGGAATGATCTGCAAAGTCAGGTATTCGTGTGGGCTCATTTACAAGCTGGGTCAGATTGTTTACCTCAGCAAAGATTTCAACGTACCTTCCTTCGGGTGTTGTCTGGCCTGAATGTCGAAGCCAATTAGAATTGTGTACATTGAAATCGCCCGCAATGGCAATTTCAGTGTGAGGATATAGGGAAACAATCGGATAGCGCCTCAAATTCGTTAAAAAGTTGAATTGCTATCCAAGTTTGGACTTCTATAAATAAAGCAGTAGTGGATTAAATGCTTACGGACATGGAATTTTAACCACAGAAAATTGAATTCCGGATTGGAACAGAGGCCGTATTGTGGTTGAAGTTGGTAAGCTACATCACTACGCACGTAGATGGCGAGACCGCGGTGTAAAAAGAAAAGCGGCACTAAGCTATATCCAGGCAGGTTCAAATCCGATAATTCGGTATTTTCGCCTGCCTGTGTTTCACTTAGCGCCAAGACGGCTGGTTTGTAACGGGATAGGTGGACATACACAGCAAAGAGATTCGCTCTGAGACCGCGAACATTGCTCACATCAACTCTAAAATTTCCCATAGATTACAAAGCGGAGATACCAAAAAACCAAACTCCGACTGAGTTAGCAAAGCTAAGATCAGAAGTGTAAATTTAAATTTAGCTTCCAACAACAACCAATGTAGGTGTTCGTACCTTATCCGTACGTACCTTAAGATCTTATCTGCCGTACTGTGTGAACGCCTAAAGCCATTCGTCAAAAACTTGGTCGGTAGTTTTGGCATCCCTACCAACCTCGTCCGTTTGTGTAGGATGACGATAGAAAATGCACGCTGCTCCATCATGGTCGGTAAAGACCTAACCAAGACATTTGATGTCAAAAAGGATTCAGACAAGGCGACGCGCTGTCATGCGACTTTTTTAACATCGTTCTTGAAAGAATTGTTCAAAACTCGAACGTCAACACCAGGGGAACAATGTTTCAGAGGCCGCGAAGGTGGGTTTAGCGGTAAACGAGGGTAAGACAAAATATATGCTGTCAACGAGAAAGGACACCCAATACCGATGTCTCGGTCAGAACGTCACAGCAGACAGGTATAACTTTGAGGTAGTAAAAAACTTTGTTTACCTAGGAACCGCTATCAACTCAGACAATAACACCAGCGATGAAATCAAACGAAAAATAACTCTTGCCAATCGGTGCTTCTTTGGGCTAAGAAAGCAATTGGTAAACAGAGCCCTCTCTCGAACAACCAAGGTAACGCTTTACAAGACCTTAATCGTCCCAGTCCTGCTATATGGCGCGGAGGCATGGACTCTGTCAAAAGCGGATGAAGCAGCTCTTGGTTGCTGCGAGAGGAAAAGTTTTCGGGTGCTTTTCGTTTTCGTCTGCATAGATGGTGAGTGGAGGAGGAGATATAACGACGAACTATACGGGCTGCTCAGCGACATCGACTTAGCCAGAAGAGTGAAGATCCAACGATTGAGATGGCTAGGTGATGTAGAGCGGATGGATATCAATGCTCCGGCCCGAAAAGTCTTCGAATCCACCCCGAGGGACGGCGCAGTGGAGGAAGCCCGCCACTCAGGTGGCGCACGCAAGTGGAAAGGGACCTCTACCAACTATGCGTGCGAAACTGGAGACAGCTAGCTAAAGATCGAGCGTCTCCAGCCAGGCTTGTTGGTTGAGGCGCAGGTCCACCCCGGACTGTAGCGCCACCTAAAGTAAGATTAAATGTAGTTAATGATTATACATTATTTGTTGATTAAAATCTATTGAAAAAAAAGTACAGTTTTGGATAAAAAGAGTGTTAATGATGATTAATATATCGTGGGTGTTCCTTATATTCGGTTTTTACTAGTTACTAGAAATAGGGGTCCCAGATTCGATTCCCAGTGGAAACCAACCTGGTTGTTATTTATATTCGGTTTTTACTGGAATGTGTGAAAAATTGCAGTTACATGATAAACCAAATTATTTTCAACCATTTTTTTCCAGCTTGGAAGATTCCTTGATTTTGTTCGAAATAAGTTTTTGAATAAAAAAGCTTACGATAACCACAAGATACTAAATTTACTCGAAAAACTGTGAAAGAATCCCTTCATTCTACATTCATTCATCTTGCGCCATACCATAACCCTTCCATCAGAACCGAAAAGGTTGAACTTGCTCCCATCTGCGAAAATTATATCTTCCCACCATACTGGACCATTTTGTCTATAATCTTTTGCAAATGTTTGACAAATGTTGCGGTTGCGCATGTTGATTAAAGGTTTTAAGAAAATAAACCCCATTGAAACCCTGAAGTAAACGGATGAAAGGGCGTTTTATTTTGAACGGTGAAGAGCGAAGCGACGACAAGTTTTATTTTTTATTGGGCCAATAATTGCCGCAGCCAACGGACGAATACTTCCAGAGAATTCCCGCAGCTAGCGGACGAATAATTTTCCGGAATCCCCGCAACCAGCGGACGAACACTTTGCCGGAATACCCACAGCCAGTGGACGGAATTTGCCGTAATTTATCTGTGCCCGCTATCATCAGAACAAACATCCGTTAGTGCCCGTAACAAGCGGAACAAGTTACCGCTGCCTCAAATAATTTAACCGATATAAGCCAATGCCAAGGGAAAGGAGAATCACGAGACAAACATCAAAGAAGAGCCAAGAGTCTGACGATCAAAGGGACTCTTTCGACGAGTGCACTTCCCAAGACGAAGGAAATACGACATTACGGAAACGTGAAGCCCAAAATTGTTGCAGCTCCGAAAAGAGCTAGAAGCAGCGAAAGCAGCCGCATGCAAGGAAAAAAGGGAACGCCTGCGGTATGAACAACTGCTACAAGAGCAACAGGTAATATCCAGTGTTTCTATTCCCAATGGTGCGGTTATGTCTGGTGCTCCCGAAATCACTGCAGTTACGTCAGCCTGTGTTCGCTATTTCGACTGCAACAACCGTGCCATATGCCGTTGGTCAAGACAACTTTATTCATCAACAGACCGCTACGATGGGGCACACGCCATGTTCTTCTCACGCCTCGTATTCTTGGCCACCAGTGTCTTCGTCGCCGCCTCCTCAGATCACATCGGCAAATTCAGTCTACCGTCAACAGAGCAGTACGCCGACTTTCTTGCCACCTCTGTATGGTCTGCAGACAATACAACGCCAACATCAAATCGCCACCTCAGCCGCCGAGCAGCCACATCACCCCCAAGGACCATCTTTGTCACCAGCCGCTTATGGATCAGCATTCGTAGAGTGCACAAACATGTTTGGCTATAGCAAAGTGGAGCACATGTTCCGCCTACACAAAAGCTTAAGAGGGGAGAGACGTAGTCGAGTCTCTGCTTATCCACCCAAATAACGTAGATGAAGTAATGGCCAGTCTGGAGTTTCGTTTTAGACGTCCAGAGTGCCTTGTTCAGAGCCAGCTCAAGAAGGTGAGGGGTTTCACACCGATACCGGATAATAAGCTGCAGTTGATAGTGCCGTTTGCTACAAAGGTACAAAACCTAACAGTGTTCCTGGAAGTCAGTGGAATGCACCAGCACTTGGCAAACCCGACCTTATTGGATGAACTGGTCGGAAAGCTACCAATGAACAAAAGGTTAGAGTGGACACAGTGCAGCGTTTGCATACGACCATATCCCACAGTCAAGCACTTCAGCGAGTGGATTAACCGGGTAGCTAGACTGGTTTGTATTGTAAGCTCGAGTCAGCTGCCGTCATCATCTCAGAGCGATTCGTCAAGGAGGACGATGAAAGGCAACGTTCTTCACGACGTCGAAGTGAAAGAGAAGGTTGGAAACAGCAAGTGCCGTTACTGCGAGGGAACGTCGCATGCAGTGACAGAGTGTAGTAAATTCACCAAACTACTTACGCCAGCTAAATGGGATTTCGTGAAACGACACAACCTATGCTTCGGATGCCTGAAGTTTGGGCACAACGTAAGGACCTGTCGCACAATACGTGTGCCATTGGCGATTGCCGAAGAATGCACCACCAGTCTCTTTACGAAAGCGAATCACCAACGAAGTCATCAGCTGGAGAGAGCGTTGGTTTGGAACCTCGAAGGCCTTTGTTAAGCTGCGACGACACGAGAAGCGCACGGATCCTCTTCAGAGTCTTACCCATCAGGATATACAATAAAGAAGCGATGATTCGAACCTTTGCTTTACTCGATGAGGGTTCATCCGTTACAATCATGATCTCGGAACTAGCCAAACGTCTTCACCTTAGCGGAAAGCCCTAAGATCTGCATCTACGATGGATTGGAGACAAGCCAGAAACCAAAAGATCCTCGCTTTTGATGTGGAGGTAAGTGCCGACGAAGAAGATGCTAAAAGGTTCAAACTGAGCGAGGTTCAAACCGTCGAGGAACTTTGCTTGCCCACTCAAACGTTTGCCACCTCGGACCTGTTCCTGCATAGCCGTCCCGATATCTCTCTGCCCAACTACAAGGACGCTCGACCAGAGATTTTAATAGGACTGGACAACAGCCACCTAGGAGCGCCAATAGAAATAGTCTACTCCGAGAAAAAGGGACCGCTGTGCTAACGCAATTAGGGTGGGTCACATACGGTGCTCTGCCTTCGGGACGCGCAGATGAGCCGAGAGGAAATGTCGTACTTTGTAGTAGCCATGAGCGTGAACGGGATGTACGACTGGATAAGCTCGTGGAAGAATATTTTTGCATCGAAAGCTTTGGCGTTAGAAAACCAACGGAGAAACCAGTATTCCAGAGTGACAAAAGACCCTCGCACTTGTTAAGCAGCACCACGAAAAGGTTGGATAATCGGTACCAGATTGGGCTTACTGTGGAAAGAAGATGGGGTTCAATTACCAAACAGCTATGGACTAGCCAGGAAAAGACTTTTCAATCTAGAAGCAAGAATGAGAAGGGATCCCGATTTTGGTGCCACATATAAAGTGAACATCGGAAGTTATGTGAAAAAGGGGTATACAGTGAAGTTGACGCCGTCCGAAGCAGGTACATTAACTCCCAGAACTTGGTATCTCCCACATTTCCGCTTAAAAAAACCCAAAAAGCCGGGTAAGGTTCGGCTGGTTTTTGACGCTTCTGCCGAGGTTGAAGGCGTATCTTTAAACTCTGCCTTGCTGAAGGGACCGGACAACAACGTGCCGTTAGTAAAGGTGTTATTCAACTTTCGGATCCGAACCTTCGCTGTCACAGGAGATATTAGAGAAATGTTTCATCAAGTGTTGATACGCCCAGAAGATGAACACTCGCAGCAGGGATGCCGATAGACACCTACGTCATGAAGGTCATGATTTTCGGAGCCGCCTGCTCCCCTTGCTCAGCGAACTATATAAAGAACCTTAACGCCGAATGGTTCCGAAATGAGCATCCGAGAGCCACCGAAGCCATCGTGAAGCTTCACTACGTGGACGACTACGTTGATAGTTTTGAAGGCGTGTCAGAGGCCATCACTGTCACCAAGGCAGTCATCGCTATTCACCGTGATGCAGGATTTGAATTGCGTAATTTCACATCCAATTCCAAAGAGGTTCTGCATAGCTTGTCGCATTCCACTGAGATATGCAGTTCCATTAAGACGATCAGCTTGGACATGGGAGCCGCCATAGCCGATAAGGTCTTAGGTCTATGTTAGAACAGTGAGGAGGAAGTGTTCATGTTTCGTATGAACTTCGCTCGAGTTAGCCAAGACGTCATCACAGGAAATAGATGCCCAACCAAGAGGAAATTCCTTAGCCTCACCATGTCTGTTTTCGCCCCCCTTGGAATGATGGCCAACTACACGCTACCGTAAAAGCTCATACTGAAGTCAATCTGGCGCCTTGGAATTGGATGGGATGAGCCTATACCCGCAGAATCGCTCGCACGTTGGAGGGAATGGAAGTCACAGATGGCAACATTAACTGCACTAAAGATCCCAAGATGTCACAGTCGCTTTACGACCAGAGCCGCCCGGGTGGATCTTCACACGTTTGTGGATGCTAGTGAAGAAGCCTTCAGTGCCGCCACATACCTTCGCATCAAGCATCATGGGGAGGTCCAAGTATCATTTGCTTGTGGTAAAACAAGACTAAGTCCTAACAAACTCCAAACCATACCTCGCTTAGAATTGTCCGCAGCGATCTTTAGGATGAGACTTTGTAACTCCGTCGCCATACTCCATACTCTGCCTATAGCTGATCGAATCTATTGGAGTGATTACAAGACCGTCTTACACTGGCTACGATCAGACCCCAGCCGCCATAAAGAGTTCGTAGCCTACCGCATAGCAGAGATTCTTCAAAGCAGGAAGGCCAATCAATGGCGGTGGGTGCCATCGAAGTCCAACCCAGCCGACGACGCTATCCGTGGCGGTCATCCACAGGTGAATTAACGGCAGCTGAACTCAAGGAGGCTGAGGACCTAGTATGTCGACAAGCGCAGTGCGAGGCTTATGGCGAGGACATCGAATGCCTACGACAAGGCTTACCAATACGGAATGGTAGCCAGGTTCACCAGATGACGCCATACCTGGACGAATTCGGACTTGTTCGCTCGCTCGGACGAATCGACGCTGCTACAACCGTCCCTTTCGAAACCAGACGCCCTATCATCATGCCAAGAGACCACGCAGTAACGAAGCTTCTCGTGCGTGACTATCATCGCCGCCTCCGTCACCAGAATGACGACACCATCGTGAATGAAATACGACAACGATTTTGGGTGCATGGACTTGGTTCGGCTGTGAAGGCTGCGAAAGGTCAATGCCAGTTTTGTCAGATTCGGAGAGCCAAGCCGCAAACCCCGTTGATGGGTCAGCTTCCGGAGGATCGAGTGACTCCTTTCATCCGACCGTTCACGTTTACCGGCCTTGACTACTTTGGACCCGTGAACGTCGCAATAGGCCGTCGCACTGAGAAGAGATGGGTCGCTCTGTTCACTTGCCTTACCGTAAGGGCCATTCATTTGGAGATAGCGGCCGATCTTTCAACAGATGCGTGTATCCTATGCATCCGCAACTTCGTCAACCGTCGAGGGACTCCACTGCGAATCGGGACCGATAACGGGACGAACTTCTTAGGAGCCAGTAAGGAGCTACTAACCGGCGACATCTTCGACAACAAGGCCATCAAAGCGGAGCTCTCTTCCGTTGGTATAGAGTGGGTGTTCAGTTGACCACTGAATCCACACGCCGGAGGATGCTGGGAGCGACTTGTCCAGTTCACGAAGAGAGCTTTAGCATACACGCTCAAGGAGGTTACGCCGAAAATTGAAGTCTTGTATAGTGCCCTGATGGAAGCCGGAAACATCATCAATAGTCGGCCGCTGACTCACTTGCCGATCACAACCGAGGATGAGGAGCCCCTTACGCGAAAAAAGTTTTTCTTACAGTTATCACAATTCGACCTAATTGCAAAACAGAGCAAAGTCGCGATTACTGGTGCATAGGTATGTAAGCTGTGTAATTGGATTATACTGCATCGATTAATACTGCCAGTATTAAATGATGTAACACGCTTGTCCGCCAAAATGAAGTCAAAAATATTGACGAAGCCGTTACTATGACTTCCTCTTCCACCAGTTAAATTTTTAAGATAGTATTTATTTTGATTGTGTAGAGTAACATTCGAAGTCCTTATAATTTGTTCTGTTCTTTATAGAGTTATTCACACCAAGGTCAAGCTTTGATGTCAATCGGAGGGAGCACCAAAGGTATCAATGAGAATAAGGAAGTCATATTTATGTCTAAAGCTCATATCGTTTCTGAAGAGTTATGTAGATCTTTTACCAAGTCTAGAGTTAAAACTATAATATCATCATCATTGCTTCTCAAGTCATCACGATCACGTTTGTCTTTTACGAAACATGCTACAACAAAAAAAATTCCAAAGCCAAGTAAAAACGGGGAAATTTAAATGCTTTTGATGACAGTTTAAAAATTCAGTTAGTAAAGTTATATATCAAATTGTCAATGCCGGGTATTGGCCAATCGACATATGGCTCTGTCGGAGTTTTTTGGTACTAACTTCCTTAGGCAAAATTCTGACAGATCGTTGAGGGTTAAGAATTTACATTGAAATATCGAAATATGGTAATGATTTGAAAAAGTGAAATGAAATGGAAAACTAATACTTTTTAATGCAAATAATGTTGAAATGTTGAGTGTAAGTACCCAAGTGTTGTATTAAGCGGTTGTCATGAGTTTAATTGTTTTAGTCTTTGCAGAACACTACTTTAAAAAATGTAAACAAACCACCATTTTACTCGCAATTGTTGTTGGTCAACAAAAAAGTCAAATTAATGATAAACGATATTATGTGTTAAATTTCGAGTTTTTTTAGGAATTGACAAAAACTAGCTCATAAAGGGAAATGCAGTGGGAAATTTACACATTCATACATATACACACATTTTTCATTTTCCATGAGAAATTGACAACCACCTATTACAAAACTGGCATACTTTTTCTGGGTATTTCACCAACAACTATACCCGGAATTGGTAATTCAATGTATAATTTCAGAAATTAAAATTTCTACCAAATTTAAATTTTCAATACAACTTTGTTCCCGCGAATGAGCTGTCAGAATTTTGCATAAGAACGTAGCTAATCAAAACCAGCACCACAGCGCGCTGACTATCGAGGTCGATTCGCAAATAATTATTGGTCGAATACCCGAAACAAGTATGCCAGTTTTGTTATAAGTGCATCAGAGAACTTGATCTGATGTGCTAGTTTACTTGATACCGCTCAATAAAATATGTATTTTCTTCTAAATTGATAGAATATGTAAGTATACAAATATGCCAATGTGTAAATTTCACACTACATGCCCATGTTCTGAATTATTGTATTAATTTTCTACATAATTTCACTCTTTTAGATCATCACAATAGGTCTGTTCCCGTACACAAATCTGTGAAAGTCTGTTCCAGTACGACAAAAATATATATTTTGATGTGTAAAAAAAAATCTAATATAGTTTTGGCGGGTATTGAAACGTTTTGAATTAGTTAGTAGTTCTTAGTACTAATAAAAACCAAATGAAATTCCAAAAAAAATCCTGGTTTTTAATTTACATGTTTCGCTGTAATTGTTGATACATGGCACATTTGACGTCGTAAAGAACGCAACTTCTTCTTGTGGCGCTACAGTCCGCGGTGAACCTGGGCCTCGGTCAACAATCCTTTGCAGCTGGCAGGATCCTTAGCCAGCGGCCTCCAATTTCGCACTCCAAGTTGAGGTCCTTCTCCACTTGAGTGCGCCATCGCCCTCTATTGCGTTGTCCCACTGGTTCGGAGTTGAAGACTCTTCGGGCTGGTGCAGTGTTGTCCATGCGCTCAAAATGGCCTAGCCATCTTAGGCGTTGAATCCGTACACCCCTGACTAGACTTATGTCGCTGTACAGCCCGTACAATTCGTGGTTGAATCTTCTTCTCCAGGAACCATAAACGCAAACAGAACCAAAGATTGAACGCAGAACTTTTCTCTCGAAGAGACCAAGTGCGTCTTCATCCGCTCTTGAGATAGTCCAAGCTTCCAATGTGAACTTGGTCTTTCGGGAGAGGGCTCTACTACTCAATTGCCTCTTGAGCCCAAAGAAACAGCGGTTGGCAAGAGTTATTCTGCGTTTAATTTCGGTACTGAGGTTGTTGTGTGTCCTTTCTTGATGACAGCATATACTTTGTTTTGCCCCCATTCACCGCTAAACCCATTTTTGCCGTCTCCGTTTCAGTACAAGCAAACGCTTCTTTGATGACTCGCTAAGTTCGGCCAATCACGTCAATGTCGTCCGCTAGCCGTTGAACGGACGTCTGGAAAATCGTGCCTCTGGTATTGGCGTGTGAGTTTTGCACGACCTTCTCAAGTACAATCTTCTCAATCACATGATAGCGCGTCGCCTTGCATAAAACCTTTTTTGACATAGAAGGTCTCGGTGAGTTCGTTACCGACCTTGATGGAGCAGCGAGATTTCTCCAGACCAGATCATCTCCAGCTGCTTTAAACAGTTCCGCGGACAATCCGTCCGCTGCAGCAGCTTTGTTCGGCTTCAGTCTCGATATCTTGACTTTGTCTAGATCCAGGGGGCCGTAATTCTCTCCTATCATCTACCATTCTGCCCGACATCTGTATTGGTGTCCTCTTCGCCGTTAAACAGTCTGCTGAAGTGATCCTTCCAGATTCTCAGCATTGACTGCGACTCTACTACGAGTTGTCCTCTTCGTTCCGACAGGCTTCTGTCCGAGGTTTGTACCCTTTCGTACATTATTTCTGCCGTACCACCTCTCCATTTCCTCGATCGCGCTTCTCATGCTCCTTCTTTTTCTTTTTGAGAAGCCGATACTCTTCTCTTCTTTTAAGTTCGTAGAGCTCACGAACCGCTCTCGTCCTTCTATCCAGCGTCGCCGTTGTACAATCGATGTCCGAGTTATGACCTTGGCTACAACAAGGTAATGATCCGAGTCGATGTTAGCACCTCGGAACGTTCGGACATCGAGGACACTGAAGGAGTGTCTGACGTCGATGGCAATGTGATCAATCTGGTTGACGGTGGATTGATAAGGGGCCGCCAGAACCCTTTGTGAATGTTGAGGTGAGGGAACCGCGTGCTCATCACAGAGAGGTTACGCCCTGAGACGAAATCTACCAGCCTGAGTCCGACGTGTTGTTGTGTAGGCTGTGTTTTCCGACGGCTCTAGCAAAGATTTCTTCCTTGCCAAGCTTTGCATTAAAATCTTCTAGAACGATCTTGGTGTCGTAGTTGGGGCATTGATCGTATGTTCTTTCTAGGAGATCAAAGAAGTCATCCTTGCTATCATCGTCTTTGTCCTCCGTTGAGGCGTGTTCGCAAATTAGGCTGATGTTGCCGAATTTAGCCTTGATGCAGATTGTTATGAGGCGCTCGCTGATATAGTCAAAGCTTAAGACTTCTTGCCTAAGTCTGCCTCGAACAACGAATCCGCATCCAAACAAGCGCTGCTTTCACTCTTTGTAGCGATCGCCGTAATATATGTAGCAGTTTTTCATCTCTTTTTGCCATCGCAACTCTTGGATGGCGGTGATGTCAGCCTTATAGGCTTCTAGGGCCCCCGCAAGTTCATCGGCTGCACGTGATCTGTTAAGTGACCTCACATTCCACGTACAGAACCGAAAATTGGTCTCCTTGTTTCGTTGTCCATGGTCGTCAGCAGTAGGGTAATCCGTATCCGAGGCTTGTTGCCGTCTATGAACTAATGTGTGTTTTACACGGTGGGGAAGTTTACCCCATGCGAAACCCCCGAACCTGGAGGACCGGGTCCTGGTTTACACCCCCGGACAAGGGGTCGCTGCATACATTGGTTGACCTCTAAACGGCTGCAGGAGAGGTTATCCAGAGGGCACCGCGAGGAGGCTGTCAACTTGACCTTGCATTTACAGGCACCTCGCCAAGTTGAGAGCAACCAACAACTTTGCCCTGGATGCACAGGCAATGTGAGTTTTTTTGTGGTACATCCCAGGAAGGAGGCAAAAGAAGCTGCACAACAGCAACAGTAACGATGATAGCAGCATCAATTACAACCACCGTCTCAAGAGATGGTAAAAGTATAGCGAACAACAGCTGCCAAGAAAAAGCGTCAACAACAACAAACTAACTAGCAGCAGCAACAACAATTAGTGCAGAAACAAATAGTGCAACCGTTTCAATCAGATCTGTAACAACATCAGAGGCAACAAACAGCAGCAACAAAAAAGAAGAGATGCCCACCCATCAACGTTTTGGGACTGGAAACTAAGCATGTCGACATTCTATGTAAGTTGGCCACCAAAAATTCGTTTTACTTAAAATACAAAGGACCCCTAGAATTCTTTACATACACCTCCAAGGGGAAGAGATGATGTTCAGTTTGTTGGGGTCATGTCAATACTGTGTTGATAAAGAGAGGCTCAGGTCACCCTAGTCAACCTAGCCCCAAAGTTTGGGCTTGCCGCGGCTAACTGCAGTACGGAGTCTCGCTGTGTCAAATGCACAGGAACTAACAAACAAGGGGAATGTCGTTCCCTTGTACCTTTTTCGTGGTTGAGGATCTCCAGGGGAAAGTAAAAGCTATTGGCGCTGTGTTCCAGCGAGTGGACACGGTCAGTGAGGTTCGGAGGCCTAATCCTGGAGAACATAGCTTTGCTAAATCACTTCTATCTCCGCAACGGGATAAGTCAATGGAGATCTGAGAATACAGGTTTCAATGACGTTAATATGGCAAATTGTGCCGTCGCCAACGATGTAATAATATCTTAATTTCTCAAGCAGATCTCCAAGGTATCTTTAACTCCCTAAAGAAGGAAAAAAATTCGGAATCGATAGTATACCGAATATTGTGGTCAGCCACATTAAGCGTGTGCAGTAGAGAGTGTGTCATGAACCAAAATTAAAATTTGATTTACAGTTGCTTAATTTAATTTAGTGAAAAGGATATTATTTGAAAATACAAGCACTTTGCGGCTTGTCGTTTCCGGAAATATAAAAAGAAAATCATGAATCGAATCAGAGGAGGTTCGCAGTGTGAGCAAAGAGGAGTCGGCTCAAAAACTTAATATTCAAATAAGCATAGAAGCCGCAGCAGCACCACCACCAGCGATAGGTATTAATAACAACTTACATAAGATTTAGAAGATAGAAAATATAGATATAGAACATTGGATTCAACCACTAACATACAATCTCCAGGGCTCAGGCATGTGTATAAACGTACAAAAAACAAAATTCATAAGTAGGGCCAAACAAACATAATGAGGCCTAATCATGCAAGATTTATTACTCGTCTTCAGGACAAGGATAGGCAGAGTAAATCGAGAAAAATATAAAAACACATTGAATAATTATAATAATAAAAAGAGATTTTTTGCAGCTTCGTTGAATTCATGGCTCCTTTATAAAAGAATTTCTGTTCACAATGACTTGGAATAATGTTACTAGTTCATCATCTTTCTTCAAACGTGGAAAACTGTTAAGAAGTCCGTCTGTTTCTTCACATCAGACAGAAAAAAAGGGGACAAGCTGCTGCCAAATCTTCAACAGATGTGAGACAGGATGATTGGAGAACCAAAACTATAATAACTGGCCACCAGCACAGTATGTAGCCAGGGACAATTATAACAATAATTATTACTATATCGAAAATATACTTATAATAATGACAGAAGTAATCATAGACAGTTTCTTCAAAAACCCGACAATTTGGATGTAGATCCTTCATCATCGCAAATTAGGCGAACGCCTGTAGATAGTTATGCATTCAGCCTCGGCACATCCATTCTCTATATTAAACTCGAAAAGGGAATTTAAATGAAATGATACCTGTGGGATCCATAATAAATTATCATTTAAATTAACAAGAAAGGAATATACTACCTAAAGTAATAAAGGAATGCGAAGAGCATTTTTACCAAAAATGTGATGACTTAGCTTATCTCTTAATCTTACAACGTCTCTCCTGACGGAGTTGTAAAAGACTGCAATCTTTTGAGAATGTAATCTCTGAATTCAAGGAAAGAATTATCTTTTTTGTGATTCAATCATTTGACTTGATTTGGGACTACTGCAGTTCAGCATGGAAGTCACGATTTTATTTGAAGTCTTGATTGTATAAATTTTTACGACCAGTCTTTCGATTTGAAATCAATTGAATGCAAGTCAATCGATTGACAGTGCATTCAATAAATCACTTTGAAGTCTTTACCATTGACTTGAAGTCAACCGCATGTTCGATGCAGTCTTTGTTACTTCAAACAAATTTTCATTGCAGCCCCTGGGATTTTAGAATGTGATGTCTTAATATGCTCTTAAGTTGTGTATATTGTTGAAACCGTAATACCGTCCATCATAAAAACATGTTTTACGTATATTACAATTATTTTAATCGTCAATAGCGAACGATACTGAATTCCAGCGTAGGAGGAATGGGGTCCTGTTTAAGTGTTGCTGTTGCCAGATACGATACGAAGTGTCCATGCAAGTCTTCTTCTTCTTCTTTAATTGGCGCTGCAGTCCGGGGTGGATCTGGGCCTCATCCAACATGCCTCTCCAGTCAGCACGATCTTTCGCCAGCAGCCTCCAGCTGCGCACACCAAGTTGGTTGAGGTCCTTTTCCACTTCTGTGCGCCTCTAGTGCCAGGACGTCCTCTGTTGCGCTGTCCCAATGGCTCGGTGTTGAAGACTCTTCTGGCCGGAGCTGTGGTGTCCATCCGCTCTACATGTCTCATCTTAAGCGTTGGATCCGGAGACGCTCAACTTGGTGCATGCCGCTGTACTGCCCGTACAGTTCGTGGTTGAACATTCTCCTCCAAACGCCATCAACGCAAACAGGACTAAAGATCGTACGCAGAACTTTTCACTCAAAACAATCAAGAGCTTCTTCATCCGTTTTCAATAGCGTCCATGTCTCTACGCCATAGAGCAGGACTGGAATGATCAGGGTTTTACACAAGGCCCATTAGGCTCTGTTACTCAATTGCCTCTTGAGCCCAAAGAAGCAGCGATTGGCAATAATAATTCTGCGCTTGATCTCGGTACTGGTGTTGTTATCTCTATTTACCACAGAGCCGAGGTAGACGAAGTCCTTGACTACCTCAAAGTTTCTGCTGCTCTATCCGATACGTCGATGTTTTACGTCCTTTCGTGATGCCAGCTGTACTTTGTTTTGCCCTCATTCACCGCTAGACCCATTTTTGCCGCCTCCGTCTCAATACAAGCAAACGCTTCATTGACGGCTCGCTGAGTTCGGCCAATCACGTCAATATCGTCCGCGTTAGCAAGCAGTTGAACGAACTTTTGGAAGATCGTGGTCTGGTGTTTACGTTAGAGTTTCGCACGATTTTCTCAAGTATGGTGTTAAAGGAGTCACATGGCAGCGTGTCGCCTTGCCTAAAACCTCTTTTGACATTGAAGGTCTCAGTGAATTCGTTACCGACCTTAATGGAGCAGCGAGAGTTCTCCTTCGTCATCCTGTACAACCTGACGAGTTTGGCAGGAACGTCAAAACTAGACATGGCGCTGTATAGCTCGTCTCTGTGCACGCTGTCATATGCGGCCTTGAAATCGACAATAAGGTGGTGGGTGTCGATCTGCATCTCTTGAGTCATTTCCAGGATCTGGCGAAGTGTAAATATTTGGTCTATTGTGGACTTTCCTGGCCTGAAACCGCACTGATAAGGACCTAGGTTGTTGACAAAGGGTTTCAGGCGTTCACACATAACGGCAGAGTTCATCATCGTCCAAATTGAGTGAAACATTCTGCCTGACAGCGGAATTTGTGTCGTCATCGCCGTTTAACAGTCTACAGAAATGATTTTTCCAAATTCTCAGCATCGACTGCGCTTCTACTACTAGTAGAAGGTCTATATCTTCCTTCTTCCGGATACTTCTTCCGATAAACTTGCGGACCTCCTTCCTGTCGTAACACCTCTCTCCATCTCCACGACCGCGCGCTTCTCATGCTCTTTCTTTTTCTTTCTGAGAAGCCGGTGCTCTTCCCTTCTCTTCTGTTCGTAGAGTTCACGAAAGGCTCTCGTTGTTCGATGCAGATCCATGCAAGTCACATCAAATTTAATAAGGAATTTGATGAAAAGGCACCCGAAAGATTTCAACGAATATATAATACTAAAGGCTACAAATGTCAATACAACGAGATCGAAGCAAGAGCAATTTAAGGAGTTAATTGGAAGTAATTATAGAGCTTAATGAATAATAAAACAACTCTTTCGCAGATCACAAACAAATTTTTATTTGTCTCCCTTGAAGACTCAAACACAAAGTGACCAGAAGAATGAAGAATACAAAAAAATACAATATGATATTTTACAAGAGGATTCCCCGTTTAACAAAATATAAAATTCATGGAAGCAGACTACTTCTGAGTATTTGTGTTTTGTATAGATGCTTCTACAGGGTGCATCCAATAGTAATATAATTTCGAAAGACGAATCATTCAGAAAGTTTTGCGATTTGCTAATAGCAATATTAAAGTCGTGAATCGCCGATCAACCGTCAAGTATATAGACGACGCATTCTTTTCCATCATCGAAAAAAGTCCCAAAAACTTCAACTGAATGTGGGTTCTTCAAGTGACTTCAAAGTGACTTCAGTGCATGCACTTTCAGTCGATTGACTTGTATTCAAATCAAATGACTGGTCGTAAAGATTGATGCAATCAAGGCTCAAGAAGAATAATAACTTAAATATTTAAGTCTACATCTGAAAATTAATTCAGAAATTGATAAATCCCAAACTTGAAGTCAACTCTGTCTCCTGATTGTAATCCTATTTACACGAGGATATACAGATATTCTAAGATTCACAAAGAGAAGTGGATAGTCAAATAAAAGAAATGCTTAAGTCCAAAAAACATTATTCTTCACCTTAAAACGCTCCCATCTGAGTTTGTGCCATTCGGCTTAAAGATTGAACATGCAACCTTTCAAAGACTACAAGAGCATGTGGCTTCACTCCAAATTATTGTAAATATACTTAAGAACGCAATTCTTAAGGTATCAATGAATACATCTGAATTTCTACGTAAAAAAATTCTTAGGGAACTCCAAATGGTTAAACAAACAATGAGACAATAAAACAATTCCCTATACTAAAGACCGTAAAAGAAATTCAGTCTTTAATAGAATGTCTGGTTATAACCGCAAGTTCATATCTGGCTATGCAGCGATGACGTTATGCCTTGAGAAGGGTAGCTTTTTATAAAACAAAACTTTGATGACAAATGACCTAATAAATAGGCACGAAGATTTTTCAAAAGAATTCATAATCACCGATGCAAGTAACTTTGCTCTTGGAGCCGTGTTCAGCCAAACACATGGACCCCTCTCATTTGCTTCACGAACCTTAAATAAACATGAATGCAAGTAGAACAAAATCGAGAAAGAACTTCTCACAACAGTATGGGAAACCGCATAATTTCGTCAATACTTATAAATTTATCAATTTTTAAAAAATCAGTTAGTTTGGCTTCGACTTCGAAAGAAAAAAAATCTAAACTTCAAAGATGGAAAATCAAGGAGAATACCACTTTAATATTCACTATATGTATATTAGGGAAAGAAAAGAAGGATTGTATTCACACGCAGAGAATTCCAAGAAAATTCTCATCTCCATATGTTGGCAATAAGCCAATTGGAAAATATTCAAAGCTAAGTATTGACAACAAATTGCTTACATACAGGCAAGTGCTAAAACCCGTCTGGACGTAGGGTATACAACTATGCGGTTGCACCAAAGAAAGTAATAGAAACATAGTACAAACATTTCGAAGTAAAGTGCTAAGGGAAATCGTCAACGCACCCTGGTATATACGAAACAGCGACATCCACAGAGATCTTGGAATTCCATCAGTCCAAGAAGAAATTACGAATTTGGATTTGCTCATAAGCATAAGCGTCGTCTGGAAGAGGACATAAACTCTGCTGTCCTTCCAATTCTCAATGAAAGTAACGATTTTCGTCGTCTTCAAAGGACTAAACCCCTTGACCTAGGACGATGAATGTAACCCGCGCTAAGCTGCGGTGATAGCAAGAACTCTCAATGGAGAGTTTGCCAAATGCGCCTCAACCAAGAAAGTAAAACTGCTGGATAAGTGTAAGACTTAGTTGTAGTGAAAATATATTTTATTTGAAGGGAGGTGTTTTTACTGTGTAAAAATCGCTTTCGCTATGTGGGAACGGTCCCCATAGTGTCTTTTGAAGATTTTCTCATAAATGTACATATGTATGACAGAAGTTAAAGATAATCAATAAAATTACTTACATACTTATCAGGCCGACGACCCGTGAAGGGTCCGAGCCTGAGCAATTGCTGCTTTCCATCAGTCATCAAGCTGTCCGCGATGACTTGGTCCCTATACCGGAGGTTCGATCATGTGTTGAAGCTGCCGTCTGATATTCCTTCTTTGGAAGATTTCAACACCAACAAGAGTAAAGATTATTATCAAAAGATCTCTTTGTTGGAAAAAGAAATCTATTAATGTCTCTATAGACCAAACAGAATTTAGCGGTATGTACTGGGGAATCATTTTCTGTTTCAAAATATGACATTTTAAAAGTTCTTTTTTCACAGTGAAGGTTATAAAAGAGTTCCATCGAAAAACTGAATTCAAAATAAAACTAAAATTGCCGACAGTAATGAAAAAATACAATCGACTTATGGAAGGAGTAGACTCAACTGATTTATCGGGAGATCTAAGTTCTTAATGAAATCCAAAAGGTCATGGCTCCTTTATAAAATAATTTCTGTCTTCATCATCTTTGCTTAAACGTGGAAGACTGTAAAGAAGTCCATTTGTTTCTTTACATAAGGCAGACAAAAGGGGACCAGCTGCTCTCAAATCTTCAACAGATGTGAGTCAGTATAGATTCAACCGATTTGGGGAACTGAACGTCAGACGTGTAAGTTTCCATTATGCGAATTAATATCGCATTTACTCTTTTCAAACAAAGACCATAATTGTTTCCAAATATTTCATAAAAAGTACTAGAAGCATGTACTTAAACAAATATTACAAAAAAATGAAGTTGGTAATTTTTATTATAGCAATGTTTTAACATACACTTGGACGAAACTAAAAATTATAGAGGAGGAAGTGTTTTTAGAGCCAGTACTTAGGAACTTTTTCAATTCTAATTTGGAAAAATCATGTATTAATTCTCCAATTAGGTGAGTTAAATCTCTCTCAATGAGAACAAGATTTTTTCCATTTTGAGATTGTCCATGCTTCTCCGCCATACAGTGGTTTATATTTAATATTAATAATATATAATATGGGTGTGCGCTACAGCCTGTAGAGGGCCAGGACCTAGCTTCTCAGCAACTTCTTGTGTTGTGCGTGCTATTCTTCTCTTACGAGTGGAAGGGACCTACAGTTTTATGCCGACTCCGAACGGCACCGAACTTCTTGATCGTTGTCAGTGATTCGCACAGAGCAGGAATCGAATCTACGACGTCGAGGTTAGGGACTACGCACATACCCCCAAGGCCACGGCCCACCACATACAGTTGTTTGGAAGCGAAGAAAAGGTCTTTTTGCAAAAAGTCATTTTTGTTCTATGTCTAAGTACTCCTAGTTATACACTAAAAATATTATATACCATATATAGCCTATGCACTAATTAACAAGCACTAAAAATTAGGAGCAGGAAGTCCTCATATGCACACCGACGAGGCTGAAGACTCTGTCAAAGAGGATTATTTTGACATCTTGTCAACATGATCATCTTCTTTTGACTCTGAACCTACGAAGCCTGTCCGGAGTACGATATAAGAATAATGCACGGAGACATCATTGCCAAAACCGGTAAGGAAAATATCTTCGGCAGAGTGATTGGTAAACATAGCCTCCACGACACGACAACAGCTAACGGCCTCCGACTCACAGACTTTGTGACAGCACGTAGTATATAGCAATCCCCTAAACAAATCCACACAAACAACCTGGCGATCCCCGGACGGTCGAACCGCCAAATAACTCATTGACGGAAGACACGCGTCAAATATACTGGATGTGCGAACAATCAGGGGGGAAAACGTTGACTCTGACCATTTTATCGTCGTAGAAAGATTCAGAGCTCGACTGTCCATTGTCAGAAAGCTGCACACACCCTAGATTGCCAGAGCCTACGTCAAGCATAAACTCCAACGAGATGTGGTTGCATTGCCGCTCGGCCAACAAAGATGTAGCGGAAACTATCTTAGGCTACCTAGCACCCCCGAAAAATAACCTGTGGTATGATGGCGAGTGTGAGCAGAAAAAACTTGCAACCGACGAGGCATACCAAAAAGCGCTGTTACGGAAAACACGTGCAGCGCAAGAGGAATACCAGGCTAGAAGAAGCGGGCAGAAAATGCTTCTACGTCTGAAGAAAAGGTCTCTCGCAACCTTCCAGCCCAAGAATATCGGAGAGTCCAGGGACAAACAAAAAATGCGGTTCTTTTCTAAAAAGCCAAAAGCCTGGCCACAGCCATTAAAAGGCTGAAGAACAACAAAGCCGCACGCTCAGATGGCTTACCATCGGAGCTTTTCAAAGCTGGGAACAATGTAATGGCAGGAAGCATGCACCAGATTTGCCGAATTTGGGAAGATAAAAGCATACCCGACGACTGGAATATCAGCTCCATATGCCCCATCCACAAAAAAAGCGATCCTACCTCCTGCAAGAACTGTAGAGGTATATCGCTGCTCAACGTCACCACCTACAAGATCCTATCCAGCCTACTGTGGAAAGTCTAAAGCCGTTTTCCACCGCAATAATCGGCACCAGTGCGGCTTTCGGTACGGCAAATCGACTATATACCAAATCTTTACACTATGGCAGATCCTAGAGGAGATCAGCGAGTTTGAATTCGATACTCCCCATCTTTTCATCGATTTTAAAGCCGCACACGACAGCATTCATTGCAAGGATCTATTTGAAGCGATGGCTGAATTCGGTTAAAAAACTTTGAACCGTTCGAAACCTGCACTGGATTTCGGCAAGGAAATGCGCTGACGTGTGATTTTCTTTTACAAGTCAGTCCAACTGTTTGGATAAGCTGACGACATCGACATCGACTCCACATCGCGCGGTTCCAACGCGCCGTAGTGGAGTTTTTCTACCTCGGGGCAAACGTAAACTCCACGAATGACATCGTAATGGAGATCTGACGTAGAATCGCCCGTGGCAACCGATGCTACAACTGGGCTCGACACTCTTGACTTGAAGGACCAAAATCAAGCTCTACAAAACTCTAATTTTGCCAGTCACGCTTTATGAAACCGAAAGCTGGACCGAATCGGAAGCTAAGCAAAACTGCAGAGCTGATTCCTGGGGAAACTTCTACTTTCCATATAAGTCGCATAAGCTGCAATATCTTGACTAATAATGATCACAAAGAATGCATCTGGGGCTTAATGTTTAGAAGAAATATAAATCGCTATTTAAAAAAAAGAAATGTATCTATTGACAGAGCTTAAAGATATTCAATAGCACACATCGTAAGTGCGAAATAGAAAATGAGATCCTGTGAATTTGCAAAAATATCCCAAGTGCAATTTAAAACCTAAACTACTGACATTTCAAATCCAGACTGTGAGAATTGAACAAAATCAATTTCCTCCGATTAAATCTCGAGTTGAGATCAACTTCGACGTTGATCACCTCTCAAGTTTCTGCCAAATGTAACAATGGTCGATAAAATTACTGTAAAAGCATTCGAAGGAGGTCAGGTCATCAAGTGTCTGTGTAGATCTTATTGGCTCATGTTGATAGGTCGATAGTGATATTTCGCTTCGATTAACTTCTCATTTGGTCATCATGCTCAAGAAAGTGAACCTATATACGCTAACTTAGCTAAATGTTAATCGGAACGTATAATTTGCGAATATGAACATGTAACAAATGAAACCAATCCTTTTTCTTACCTCTATACTTTGCGACGCACTCTTTTAAGACCCTGTAGTGACAAACAGGAATTTTCTTATGAAGGTTTGGATAAAAGTGCGGAATGCATTTGCAGAGCTTTAACGCAAGGTTGATTCGACATTGCTGCTCGCACAAATTGGTAGTGTATATCGGAAACTGCTTCAGATTCGATTCACTTGGGAAGCGACATTGCCTCTGTTCAATTGAATTCTCCCTTAAAAAAGCATTTTGAAATTTATTGCAAGAAATGACAATGCATACCTTATTACTTTCGAAATTCATCTGATGCTACTATCTCCGACATTTTAACTTTAATTTCAATTGGGATGGTATTAACACCTTTATGTTTCTGAAATTTCATAACTTCATTCGGATCATGGAGAAACAGCTGAAAAGAGAAATTAAAATCAAAATTTGCATAAGCACATAGAACATTTCTGCTCTTACAGCAAGTGGCCCACGGAAATTTACAAAAGAATATGAAATTTCAGGATCAAATAAATTTGCAACCGCGATCTTTTTCTTCGTTGGTGATTTATCTTTCGGTCGCGATCCAAATAGTAAATTTTGAGTAGACATATCATCGATCAGATGGTTATTGGCTGTGTAGCATATACCCCATTCAGTGAGAACCTGCTGGTTGGGGATTAAATTTTCTTCTATTGTTGCATTTATTTTTGTTTCGCTTTCGAAAAGGATCTCAGTGAGATTATAGATTAGGTACATGTAGTCCATGGGATCGATGCTATAATTCTGAATTAGAAATTAAAAAGGTCTTACCTGGCAAAAGATATTTTTGGTTATCTCACTTGTATGTATGGTGGGTCAACAATGTCTTCGAAGTTAAAATATGTCGAGTTGGCCAATGACTCTAGGAACTTAAAAAGCCCTTTTCGATCTGCTTCAGGTATGCCGTTCAATCTACAAAATATAAACGCGGTAAACAGTCATAATAAACGATTTAGTGGGATGTTTTAATTTCAATAAAAAGTACAAAGCCTAGGGTCAATAATGAAATGTCACATTCTCTCATTCTCTGCTGAGAGTCATTCTTCGTGAATATTTGAGTTGATAATTACATAATCACATAACACATGATTCCATGAATTGTTGGTTTAACATTATCGTACACTATAAATTAGTAAATTCTTGCAGTTAATGTTGTAAATGTCCCGATTGCGATTATTTTCCTCCACCTTCTATCGATTGTTGGTTGGTTGTTAAATAAAAACAATATTCATTCTGTCCAATTGTCATACATTTCTAGTCGTCGATTTTCGTCTAGTAACACACAACTCGCAATCGAAACAATACTAAAACAAAACGATAGTCGGTGTATAGCGATGATTATCGATTGAATCGATGGTTGACAAAGTTCTTCACTGAAATCCTTGATACACAGAATACAAGGTATTATGTTCCCGCGTCTCATTTTTTTAAATATAAAGTTAGACGTTTATCGCGGATTAAAATTAGTACAAATCACATAATAATTATGGTGGATCATGTTAAGATTCCACTTTTAGTCCAGTAATAACAACAACTTTTTTTTAGATGTAACATATATTAAAGAAATTGCAATTTTAAAAAGCGATAAAAAGGACAGTTCTTACAAACTTAAATTGTTTATAATTTCATAGTACGTTAATTCAATGAGTAGAAAAGTATGTATGTAATTAACTTGTAGCCGTAAGTATCGATATATATGTAGGTACATATCAAGCTTTTTCTTAGATGCATTTCGCGCAAGAAATAATGTTTAACCAGCTGACGAAATAAAATTATTTTCCAATTTTAATGTCAAACAAACTATGACGCTCAACAATTGACTATATAAACGTTTTGACGCACGTCTTATCAAACCACTATGGTGTAGCAGACTTTTGATGCAAACGCGTTTAAGTTTGGGGAACGTGGGTAGGTAGTGCACATAGTAGGACTTGAAATATTAAATTTATTGTTTACCTAAACTACATCATAGTTGTTAATCCATTGATTCCTTTGTACTGGTTCAAATTACCCATAACAAAAAGCAAATAATTAAATATTGTCCATGCACATAAAAATTCATTCAATAAGTTACGAAACTTATTTAGAGGTAGATCTCAAGATTTTGAACATGCCTTATACGAGTGTTTCCAAAAAGCTGCATTAAAAATCTTCCACAATAATCATTCACACCTCGATGCTAGATACTAGGAAGAAGAGAAAGTTAACCGTGCAGTTGAAAACCGTGTTGATTAAATTTTGCTGATGCTATTAGAGAGAATAGAAATACTTAAATCTTTGAGACAATCTTCCAATGAGAAGTAAAAAGACTTGTTTTGGAACGCAAATTTCAGGATGATGAGCAGATTTCTCTCCTAAATGAAGCTGATGTTGACAAATTTTTAGTATTATCAGTATATAGTAACATTGTGTCAGACAAAGACCTTTCAGAATAAGCACAACGAAGGACCAAAGTTGATGGGGTGCATGAAATCACATTCAAAGTAAAAGAGCCTTTCTCAAAAATGACTTCAACAAACGAAACAAAACAGAAAGCATTTGTTCCCTTTTCTTAACTTCTCGTACCCAATCCATCTATGCACGGATACACAAAGCCAACAATGAACGATTGTCCACACATACCCGAAACCAGACACAGTATTTTATTTTTTTGCTTTTTTTTCAACAAAACCAATCAATTGTGCTGAAATTATGAATATCAAACTTCTGGACTTCTTGGCCGATTTAGATAAAATTTAAAAGGTAAACCAATCACATAATACACTCAGCGAAATTGAATTAAAGGCAACTTGCTTTTCTTTGAAATTTTAAAAACGAAGTTTAATAAACTTAAATACTCTTTAAAAGCATATTGAATATATATAATTAACATATTATAATTGTTAGTATATTTAAGACATTTTTATGTAATTAGACAATATGGCCGTCTAGGTAAGGTAAAACAAATAGAATGAATGTCTAATAAAAAAAGTACAAGTATAAATTTATAATGAGTTCAACTCCCAGACTTTCTTATAACTTCGAAAATCCGATTGAGCATCGAATCAACCACTTTTAGACTTTCTAGGCTAGAAATAGCTTCCATTCCATTGCAACGGTCTTGCGTAAGTCCTCCACCGAGGAAAAATTTGCGGTTACCAGCATAAACACGACAAAATCTTCACGCATGTTTTTGATCAGGCTTAAGTCAGGTGAACGTGCTGGCCATTCTAAAAGCTCAATTTGTTTATCACCGAAACACTTACGACCGGCCAGCGGCACACGAATTTCATCAATAACTTGTTGCAAATTTTCATTTGATTCAGGTTGATGTTCCAAAAAAAGTCAATCAAATCTAACCAAATCAATCTTCCAACAGAGCTAATAATTCTGAGTTTATTCCACCAGAAATTTTCCTATTGGAGGCTTGCAGTGGTAGCTAAAAGCAATCCATCCCATCAAAGATTAAGCTCCCAAGTTTTGCTTGGTAGAGACCCTCTCAGGACTTCTTTAATCATGCCAATAATAATTGTCAATCAGGATTGAACTTATTTTCGTCCGGAAAGATCATAATTATTCACTGTTCAGACCAAGTCATGTGTTTTTTTGCAATGTAGTCTGGCAACTTTATGTGTTTTTCCAAGACCTGGTTTTAACTTAATTTTTTTCATAACCGCAAAACAGCAACCCAGCACGATTTCTGTCTTCGTGAAATGTTTTGTGTGATTTTTTATTCCGCCGGTTCATATTGTAATTAGCTTTGTCAATTGCGGAAGCCGATAGATTTAATTCAAAAGCAATTTGGTGATTGGACGTACCGGTGTCCTTATAAGCACGAATTCTCGCGATTTCCGAGAGCGTTTTTCCTTTCCCTATTTTGACTGGCCACTTGTAACCCCCAAAACTCAAAAGTTATAATTAATTATTATTATAATTACTAAAACAATTATTATTATAATTACTAAAACAATTATTTTGAATTTCTCTCACAAAAAATACCAAATTTGGCGTCCAACACACTACTTATCAGCGTGAATAGGACTGCTTTTAATTGCATTTCGCTCACCTCATCATACATGAGGAAATAGCAAATGTTGAAAGGTAGGCAGTTGGAATTCCCACGCACCCTTTTTTACGATTCTCCAGATAACCCTCACCGCGTTGTATGCAAATTATCATTTTCACGAATATCGGAAAAAACGTTTTTGCCTTCGTTTCCCTAAAAATTTGCACATTTACAGTGAGCCTCAAAAGTAAGTTATCAGCATATAGTACTTGTATTCTCAACTCAATAAGAAAAATATTAGATTAGCATAAAAACTACAGACGCAGTAAGCGATAACCTAAGAATGTGCGAAATTGCTGACGTAGCAAAGTATCCTTTTAAGCTTTGCTTGCAGATGGTGTTGATCTGAGATTGTTCAAATAACCAAACGCACCCATTTCTTGAAAATGACTTATATGTGGGTAAACTTACTTTCGACGCTCACTGTATATACTCCGTAACCATCCGGTGGGTATAACATTTCTGATTTTTTCCCTTTTGTGTCAAGTTTAAAGCTTTTTAAATGGCATTTTTTTATGGATTTCGTTTTCTTATTTACTTTTTTACATATGAATGAGAAAAAAAATACAAAATTATGTTACTTACTCACAATAACTGGTAAATCTTTTGCGATTCAATCTGTTCATAGGACAAATAGTCAAACTCGGCATTGTGGTGTTCCAATAATGGTAATCCTTCTCCACTGTTATTACAGTGCTCTTAGTTTTGAATTTATTAATTGACTCCAGAGCAAGGTATATTGAAATAAAAAGCGCCACCAAAGTAAGAACACCCCAGAAGAGTCTGCTTGTACAAATTCATATAGGTTCAACGTAAACAAACAAGCGTACACGTGTATGTAAATGGGAGTTTACTAAGACGTACCTTTCTACAACCGTAAGGATGCCTTTTCCAATATATGGTAAGCCATGAATCGGTCCTTTTTCCAGAAAGAGACCAATGAACTTACAACTCCACCGTCGACGAGTTGGATTTTTATCCATATTTTTAGCTTATGCGAACTCAGATTCAAATCTCTTTACCAGTGTTAACGACGACTATATATAGTTGTAGTTGTACTCAAACTTGAATTAGAGGATGTTAAATGCTGCACCGTTGCAGTCTGCTGACCACTTAAATATCCATGCAAATATTCAATGCAGGTCGCTTTTGCTTTCTTTTCTCCGCTCATGTGCCGGAGTGGGTCAAGAGCAAGTGCATTAAAAGTCTATTAATTATTTAGATATTATTGTTAGTTCCTTGAGCGGGGTTGGTAATTTTGCTAAGTGAACTTTCATGTTAGTTTAGTGTGTTAAGTGTGTTGGGCGCTAATAGAAAGGTCGGCATATTTGAGCGGATAAATGGTATGCCGTGATTACGTGCAGATAAAACTGTGGTTGTGTTAAGTGGCATCTGGTGATTTAAATGGAAAATTCGAGGAATTAATATTCTGGACTAACATTTTTACGAACGGGTATTGCATATGTTATGAGGATTCGTAAGTGCCTACAACTATGGAAATGTTTTAAGCTAACAACACAAAAAATAAAACAGCATGCAGCTAATAATTCAAGGTTGCTAAAACTGGATCGTTACACGCAAGTAAAACTCGTTGAGGAATAATATTTTAATATTAGTTAAGATTTAGAATTAGATTTAGACATATATTTATTTAACCAATGGATATGAAATATTTTGACCACAGTTTATTATGCACATTGTTAACAATATTCAATATAATTCATTTCAACAAGTTTCCATTCATATCGATAAAATATACACAATGTTGATTGAAACATTTCTGAAGACTTTAAATTCTCTTGGAAGAATTATCGTCAATAAAAGACTAATAAAGCTGCAGTATTGCAGGATCGGTAATACTAATAAAAAATAAAGCATTTTTAGGGTATACACATCCTTGAATGCTGCCGTATTTTGTTTTGGAATGCCTAGTAAAGAATTTAGAAATTACAAGTAACGAATTTTCAATTCTAGTTTTCCAATTTTTTCACGAAATGGTGGACTATGTCGAAGGATTTTCGAAAATGTTTGAAGAATATTAACGTGCTGATAATTTTCTAAAGCAATGAATATAGTTACGTAAGTTCGTCGCTGTCGAACGACAACTAATAACTTCATGATGACATGAATTTCAGAATTTCGTGGCTGATATTTTCTGTTAGAACTAAATAATTGATGGTACATTCACTTGATTACAATCAAGCGAAATATGAAGTGCAATTAATGCAATGCACCGTCATTCCGATCTGTACCGAACTCCGGAAGATCTTGAGATGGATCAGTGAACACATTCCAAGCTGTTTGTGTTTTCATTGTGGGACTTCCGTTTTTTTTTGTTTTTGGGAGGGCAGCTTTTTCAAGAAATAATGTCAATTCTTCTCCCTAGTTTTTTCTGGTGAATAGATTCACAAAACATATAAGTTCATATATTTTTTTTGAAAAATAATTAATATTATGAAAAATATATTGACTTCCTTAATAATCACATTCCAATAGGACTAACCAAGCGCAAAAAGAATTGCTGATCGAATTTATGAATAACCATGTGTCCTGAGGTAAATACATTTTGATTGTGCACTTGAAACGGAACCTCTTACAATCTTAATCTCTTCTATTCCAAGCCTGTGCCCTTACTACGTTGTGGCTGCTTGCGTGTAATATGCTTCAAGTAAGGGAGCAGCCACAACAAACAGCAGCTTTTTTCATTTTCTAGATTCTTTTTTAGAAACACCGCAAAAATACGGCCAAAAATACCAAAATGCAATAAGGTTTGTTCTGGGGCAAAGTGTACTCGAGTAGACATGGATAAGGCTCATGTTCTATAGCTTCCTAACGAGATGATAGGAATCTACGTAATTTGACTGCTAAGGGTTATTGAGATAATTTAAAACGTCAAAAAGGAAATAATTAAAAACAGTCACGAAGATGGGGTGACTTTCTCGGTGAATTCGTTTTCTGCAGATGATTTAGTTGTCTGTAATGTGAAATAATCTCAGTAAAAGCATTGTCTTATAAATTTACTCAAATATTCAAAGTGGAATATAATTTGTATTCTAATTAAAATTGTATAATCACGCTTATTAGGAATTTCAGCGGAATGTTTTGTTCCTTTCAACTTTTCCATTCACGAAAACAAATTACACCAATCATAAATTTCCATCGGATTTTTTTCCGCAAAAGAATATTTGAAATATGTTTCTTATTGGGACTATGAATTGTGTCTTCGGTGTCAGAAGCTCTCTATTTAATCGTTCGAATGCTGTTACGCGCACAACGCTATTCTGTTCTACATATTTCTATCTTCTTACTCCTTACATCGCTTAGGGAAGCCACTAGCAATATTTCGATACTTTTTCATCCAGCGGATTTATGTTTCATTCTGTGTTTTATTTAATAGACCTTTAGATGTATGCACATGCACATCTTCATTTTTTTACAACAAATCAAACAAAAATGCATATAATTTGTTTTGAGACATTTCTTTTTCCATTCCTAATAAAATGACAAGGAAAACTTTCGGGATAAATTCACTGAATTCTTTTTTGCGGAAAGTTCTTTATCTCTTTTCTTTTGAATTAATTAAATTATTAAATTATTTCTATTTTTAGATATCTTAGCAAACGTTCTCACATCTAACACACACATCATATTCGGGTACTTAAGTTAATATGATCTTAATTTAATTGTAGCTTTCGGCTTATGCTATGTTTGTTTTTTGTCTTCATGGACAATTTGTTTTGTTCGTTTGTTTATTTGGCCAAGAAAATGTTCAAAAAACTTAGCCTTCTTTATTGATCTTAAACTATCTTATGGGCCTATATATATCTCTGTAAAAATATCGAATTTTTAGGTAAATAAGATAGAAATACGGTGGTTCCGTAGCCGGTAGTGAACCTAAGACTGGCTAAAACAACCATTGGTGTTAAGAAAACCATTGCCGTATCCGGAGTTGAACTATAACACCCATTGTAGCCGCCAAAGCACGGCGTTCCAATTCAAAAATACATATATTTATCGCAACTGAAAATGCGTCTACTAGCTACAGAGGCGCGCGTTGGTACGCTTATTAAACATATCGAATATAAAAACTACTTTCATCGGCAAAAAAAAAATGGCACCACAGTTTTTTTCAGAATCAGAATAAAGTTGTCAAAGAAATCAGTGCTTTACCTCTCACTATTTAAGAGCCCATAAAAGGCGAGCAAAAAACATTGATTTTTATATACTTTCTAATGAACACGGAAGCATTGAATGCAATGAATTATTTGCAGCGATGGCAGAATTCTCAACATCGAAATCTTCGCGCGTTCCCAACTTCCCGGAGTATAACCGCTTACAGCAATTGAAGCAGAGGCGAAACCAACTAGTCTTAAAGTCAATGAGGAACGTTCTGTCACACACCATCTAGAATAAAATATCATAATCTATAGCTACAGACAGAGCGACGTAGAATTGCAATTGGCAACATATGATACTTCGGTTTGTCAAACAATTGGGCTCGATACGACCGATTCGAAGGTCTTGAGCCTTAAGCTCTAATTATCTATATTATATCAGCGAGCGAACGTTGCGAGGTGATAACATCGACTCGGATCATTACCTTGTTTAAGCCAAGGTCAGCACTCGGATATCGATTGTACAAAGCAAGACCAAAACAGTTTGACGTTGGAAAGCTACAATCGCAATCGGCCGCTGAGAACTTTTCCGATCGAGTCTCCCTGAAGCTCTCAGAGAGTCCAACCCTGCCAGGCGAAACAATCGACGAGCAGTGGAACCCTTGTCAAAACGCCATCAGAGAAGCTGCCTCTGATGTGTCGAGTTTTAAAACGTCACCCAGAAAAAAAACATGGTTTGACAACGAGTGCCGGCAGGCGCATTCAGCGAAGCTAGCAGCATATAAGGCGACGCTGGATAGAAGGACGAGAGCGGTTCGTGAGCTCTACGAACTTAAACGAAGAGAAGAGCACCGGCTGCTCAAAAAGAAAAAGAAAGAGCATGAGAAGCGCGATCGAGGAAATGAAGAGACAGTACGGCAGAAATAATGTCAGAAAGTTCTACCAACGGGTAAAACAACTGGAATCTTAGTATCGTGTGCCCGATCCACAAGGAAGGAGATCCCCTCAACTGCCCCAACTATCGGGGGATAAGTCTTCTTAACATCGCCTACAAGATCTTCTCTGCCGATTTGTGTGAGCGCCTGAAACCATTCGTCAACAACCTGATAGGTCCCTATTAGTACGGTTTCAGGCCTGGAAAATCCACCACACATCTTGATATTACGACAGATCCTCGAAAAAAACCCAAGTTATGCAAATCGACACTCACCACCTATTTGTCGACTTTAAGGCCGCATATGACAGTGTGCATAGAGACGAGCTATACAACGCCATGTATAGTTTTGACATTCCTTCCAAGCTCGGCAGGTTGTGCAGGATGACGATGGAAAACTCTCGCTGCTCCATCAAGTACGACAATAAACTCACCGAGACCTTCAATGTCAAAAACGGTTTTAGACAAGGCGACGCGCTGTATGTGATTTTTCCAACATCGTCCTGGAGAAAATCGTGCGAAACTCACACGCCAACACTAGAGGCACGATCTTCCAGAAGTCCGTGCAATTGTTAGCATACCCCGATGACATTGACGTGATTGGTCGAAATCAGCGAGCCGTTAATGAAGCGTTTGCTGGTATAGAAACGGAGGCGGCAAAAATGGGTTTAACGGTGAATGACGCAAAACGAAGTATGTATATGCTGTCATCAAGAATGGATACACAACATCGATGATTCGGTCAGAATGTCTCCATAGGCAGCTACAACTTCGAGGTGGTAAGGGAGTTAGTAGTACGAACATGTTAATATTTCGAACATTATCAGTACCGAGATTAAACGCAGGATAACTCTTGCCAACCACTGTTGCTTTGGGCTCAAGAGGCAATTGAGCAGTAGAGCCCTCTCTCGAACGACCAAGCTAACATTAGAAAAGACCCTGATTCATCCCTGTCCTGCTCTGCGGCGCGGAAGCCTGGACTATCGCAAGAGCGGATAAAGACGCGCTTGGTCTTTTCGAGAGAAAAGTTCTGCGTTGAAGGTTTCTGAAGACGAAGAATCAACCACGAACTGTACGGGCTGTACAGCGACATGAGTCTAGGCAGGCGTCTACGGATTCAACGCCTAAGATGGCTAGGCCATGTAGAGCGCATGGACAACACTGCGCCAGCCCGAAGAGTCTTCGACTCCGAACTACAATAGAGAACGACCACGAAGCCGATGGCGCACTTAAGTAGAGAAGGACCTCAACCAACCAAGGATCGTGCCAGCTGGAGAGGCTTGTTGGATGAGGAACAGGTTCACTCCGGACTGTAGCGCCATAAGGAGAAGAATCAACAAACATTGTAACAACTAACTTATTAAATTATTCTCGTGACACACCGAAATCAAATTCATTGCAAATATCATTGAATGTGTTTATGCACCGGAGGGCATGGGCCTGTGCATCCAGGGCAAAGTTGTTGATTGCTCTCAACTTGGCGAGATGCCAGCAACGATCCCTGTAAATGCACAGGTCAAGTTGACATACAGCCTCCCCGCGGCGCCCTCTGGATAACCTCTACTGCAGCCGCTTAGAGGTGAACCAATGTATGCAGCGACCCCTTGTCCGGGGGTTTAAACCAGGACCCGGTCCTCCAGGTTCGGGGGTTTTGCGTGGGGTTAACTTCCCCACCGTGTAAAACTCGCAATAGTTCAGAGACGGCAACAAGCCTCGGATACGGATGACCCTACTGCTGACGACCATGGACAACGAAATAAGGACAACGATTTTCGGTTCTGCACGTGGAATGTGAGGTCACTGAACAGACCACGTGCAGCCGATGAACTTGCGGAGGCCCTAGAAGCCTATAAGGCTGACATCACCGCCATCCAAGAGGTACGATGGGATGGGCCGGGCAAAAAGAGGATGAAAAACTGCGACATATATTACGGCGATTGCTACAAAGAGCGAAGGCAGCGCTTGTTTGGATGCGGTTTTGTTGTTCGAGGCAGACTTAGGCAAGAAGTCTTAAGCTTTAGATACATAAGCGAACGCCTCACAACAATCCGCATCAAGGCAACATTCGGCAACATCAGCCTAATTTGCGCCCACGCCCCAACGGAGGACAAAGACGATGATAGCAAGGATGACTTCTATGATCTCCTAGAAAGAACATACGATCAATGCCCCAGCTACGACACCAAGATCGTTCTAGGAGATTTTAATGCAAAGCTGGGCAAGGAAGAAATCTTTGCTAGAGTCGTCGGTAAACACAGCCTACACGACAACACGTCCGACAATGGACTCAGGCTGATGGACTTCGTGACGGGGCGAAACCTCACTGTAGCCAGCACGCGGTTCCCTCACCTCAACATTCACAAAGGGACCTGTCGGTCCCCTGATCAATCAACCGTCAACCAGATTGATCACATTGCGATCGACGTCAGACACTCCTCCTGTGTCCTCGATGTCCGAACGTTCCGAGGTGCCAACATCGACTCGGATCATTACCTTGTTGTAGCCAAGGTCAGAACTCGGATATCGATTGTACAACGGAGTAGAGCAAGACCAAAACAGTTTGACGTTGGAAAGCTACAATCGCAATCGACCGCTGGGAACTTCTCCGATCGAGTCTCCCTGAAGCTCTCAGAGAGTCCAACCCTGCCAGGCGAAACAATCGACGAACAGTGGAACCGTTGTCAAAACGCCATCAGAGAAGCTGCCTCTGATGTGCTGGGTTTTAAAATGCCACTTAGAAAAAACCCATGGTTTGACAACGAGTGTCGGCAGGCGCATTCAGCGAAGCTAGTAGCATATAAGGCGACGCTGGATAGAAGGACGAGAGCGGTTCGTGAGCTCTACGAACTTAAAAGAAGGGAAGAGCACCGCCTTCTCAAAAAGAAAAAGAAGGAGCATGAGAAGCGCGCGATCGAGGAAATGGAGAGGTGGTACGGCAGAAATAATGTCCGAAAGTTTTACCAGCGGGTGAAACAACTATCCAAAGGGTACAAACATCGGACAGAAGCCTGTCGGAACGAAGAGGGACAACTCGTAGTAGAGTCGCAGTCGATACTGAGAATCTGGAAGGATCACTTCTGCAGACTGTTAAACGGCGAAGAGGACACCAATACCGCTGTCAGGCAGAATGTTCCACTCCACGCAATGGACGACGACAGAAGAGAATTCCGTCCCCCCGATCTAGACGAAGTCAAGATAGCGATATCGAGACTGAAGTCGAACAAAGCTGCTGGAGCGGATGGATTGTCCGCGGAACTGTTTAAGGCAGCTGGAGATGATCTGGTTGGGCGCATGCACCAGCTCGTCTGTAGGATATGGTCGGAGGAAAGCATGCCCGACGAGTGGAATCTTAGTATCGTTTGCCCGGTCCACAAGAAAGGAGACCCCTTTGACTGCGCCAACTATCGGGGGATAAGTCTCCTTATCATCGCATACAAAATCTTCTCTGCCGTTCTGTGTGAGCGCCTGAAACCATTCGTCAACAACCTGATAGGTCCTTATCAGTGCGGTTTCAGGCCTGGGAAGTCCACTATCGATCAAATTTTCACATTACGGCAGATCCTCGAAAAAACCCAAGAGATGCAGATCGACACCCACCACCTATTTGTCGACTTTAAGGCCGCATATGACAGTGTGCATAGAGACGAGCTATACAACGCCATGTCTAGTTTTGACATCCCTGCCAAACTCGTCAGATTGTGCAGGATGACGATGGAGAACTCTCGCTGCTCCATCAAGGTCGGTAACGAACTCACCGAGACCTTCAATGTCAAAAAAGGTTTTAGACAAGGCGACGCGCTGTCATGTGACTTCTTCAACATCGTGTTGGAGAAGATCGTGCGAAACTCACACGCCAACACTAGAGGCACGATCTTCCAGAAGTCCGTTCAACTGCTAGCATACGCGGACGATATTGACGTGATTGGCCGAACTCAGCGAGCCGTCAATGAAGCGTTTGCTTGTATTGAGACGGAGGCGGCAAAAATGGGTTTAGCGGTGAATGAGGGCAAAACAAAGTATATGCTGTCATCAAGAAAGGACACACAACATCGACGACTCGGTCAGAACGTCACCATAGGCAGCTACAACTTCGAGGTAGTGAAGGACTTCGTCTACCTCGGCTCCCAAGTAAATAGTGCGAACAACATCAGTACTGAGATTAAACGCAGAATAACTCTTGCCAACCGCTGTTTCTTTGGGCTCAAGAGGCAATTGAGTAGTCGAGCCCTCTCTCGAAAGACCAAGCTCACCTTATATAAGACCTTGATCATCCCTGTCCTGCTGTATGGCGCGGAAGCTTGGACTATCTCAAGAGCGGATGAAGACGCACTTGGTCTCTTCGAGAGAAAAGTTCTGCGTTCAATCTTCGGTCCTGTTTGCGTTGAAGGTTCTTGGAGAAGGAGATTCAACCACGAACTGTACGGGCTGTACAGCGACATGAGTCTAGTCAGGCGTCTACGGATTCAACGCCTAAGATGGCTAGGCCATGTAGAGCGCATGGACAACACTGCTCCAGCCCGAAGAGTCTTCGACTCCGAGCCAGTGGGACAACGCAATAGAGGACGACCACGAACCCGATGGCGCACTCAAGTGGAAAAAGACCTCAACCAACTTGGAGTGCGAAATTGGAGGCAGCTGGCTAAAGAACGTGCCAGCTGGAGAGGATTGTTGACCGAGGCCCAGGTTCACCCCGGACTGTAGCGCCACAAGAAGAAGAAGAAGTGTTTATGCACCTGGTAATGGGTTCATGGCAATCATACTTGGTTCTATACCTTTTATCGAAGAGTATGGTTCTCACCCGAAGATATCCTTGGGGAGTGTATGTAAATAAATATTCATGAAAAAAAAATCGATAACATGGCTGAGGCTGCCTTACGCCAGAAACATAAGACTTGTAAAGCCAATTGTTTTACATCTCTCGTCATAGTTAGGAAGCTCTTTAAAATAATATAACTTTCGGAAAGCATATCTCGTGAAATTCTTTTGAACTTTTTAAAGTCTAAGTTCTTGTATATTATATGGAGAATCCCAAATGATGGATGAATATTCCACGTACTATCTCACGAATTATAGATGCACTTAAAGTTATATATATCCCGGAACTCCTTCCAATTTCTTTTCAAAAATTCTAACTTAACGTTCGACTTCGACATAGTGTAATAATAATGTAATGAAAAATCCAACATGGGCTCAAAAATTACACCGAGATGTTTAACAGCTATTGAGTCCATGATTGTTTATAAAAACATGAAGATGCTTTTCCGAACGCCGAGACAATTTTACATTTTGAAATATTAAGATCTAAAGCTTTATCGGGAGACACAAAGCCGTCAATGCGTCCCTCTCACGGTACAATATGTCGGGAAAGTTTGGCTTTAAGGATCGTGCTGTTAGTAGTAGTTATAATATAATGGGTCAGTGGTAGATCTGAAATTCTGCTGATAATCGCACGCACTCATCCACCAAGTCACTGCTGAATGTTTTTCCCACCGTCGAGAACTTACACCGACATTAAAACATCGAATGACTGCATAGTCATGGCGGAAATTATTGTCGTCATATGACCTTGTTCCAATTTCAAGTGTCTGGTACAGATGTCAACGTTTGTTCCATCCAGAGAATTAATTCATTGCAACTTGGACTAAAAGGGGATTGCACCAAGTTGACGTACACCCCCTTATTCATCATATGTTGTGGTCAAGATTAAGATTTGGAACTATTCTACTCTCGCCCCTCTCGCAACCGTGAAATTCCATGTGGTTTCCCTATCACATATTCATTATGAAAGTTTATGTACATACAAATGAATGCATGTGGTGGTTCTTCAAAAGACACTTGCATGGGCCATGAAATATGCATGCCTATTTGATTTGTCTCTCCTGCTTCCGTTCCTTCTTTTCATCGCAACGGCCTTCAGCTGTTATGCGGCCAACCGAACGTCGCTGAAGAAAATTTAGCATTTCGACATTCTTGAGGGTGCTTTCCTTCCTCTTCAAATGTTGGTAATTTATTTGAAATGAATTCAGTTTTTTTTACTTTAATTGTCAGTGGTGGCTTGAGCACACCGCGGAACTGAAAACCACATCACTGAATTCCGACGTACCGAAACCAACCTGCCTACATCATATGAGTGTGGGTGTTTCCCGTCCCATCGTCGCTCTTCTCGGGACTGGTTTCATTCGAAGGGAGTTGCTATTATTTGAGTTTAACTTAAGTTCTCCGCATGGTTAACCAATCTTCAACATAATACGAATACTTGAAACAACAGCGGCGCTCTAAGAGTCTCGATTGCGAAGTGTGCAAATATTTGCTGATACCATGATGGTAAATTTGTGTGGATAGGCATTCAACATGGCAACAAAAAATGGGTTGTATTCCCTCAGAACCTTTGCTGAGCCGAAAACATTCCTGTTTCAATGGAAAATAACTAACATAAGGGCTCCATGATTGCCTTGGTTTAAGCATGTGTAAACCTTCATACACACACATCCGCCTCGATATGAACGTGGAAACGTGTTTACAAAGGGATGTCCTTCGAGCTGTTTCTGGAGCAAAAACGTTGCTTATAAGTGCCAATGCATGCACACAGAAATATTTGTGGAAATCCGGAAGTTCGTTGCAGAGATCTATACGAAGCACACGGGAAAACACAATTGAAATATTTTGTAATTTAAAAAATGTTATTCTTAAATTGTTTGTTTTTTCTCTTGGTTTTGATGTGAATTCCTCCCTTTCCCTTTTCTTTAATTCCCTCTTTTCTTTTAGCTCCTTAGACTAATTTTATGTGTGTTCATATGTATATCAGTTCTGGCAAAAGGCATATCCTACTTTTGTCCTATATGGCCCTGATGTTGGTAGCGGCATTATGTACTAGATCGTTGTCTCATTATTGAGTCTAGCGGTTCAGAATGTGTGGGTGTGTGTTGGCATAAACTGAAGCAATCACAACGCCAGTGAGGAGTGAGCTGTTTATTTGAACAAAAACTATACATGCTAAAAGCTTAAGTTAGCGGAAAACCAACAAGATGTATAATGTTTGCAATGTTGCTTACCATAATTTTTTAAATTGCTTATTTATCTATGAAGATCTTTGACAACGGGGTGTTCAGTTCCGTGTGTCCCTGTTGGTCCTCTCATGATGGGGTGGTGGTGTTGCAGCCTATTTAGATGATGAAGCGATAGAGTCCGGTGCCCGATGTCCTTGATTCATCGCGTTGAGGAATTGTTAGCGGAAGTCGAACTTCTCAAGTCCCTAATAGTCATGTTTGTGTGGGTGGTTGCGGATTTCTTGTAGTTTCCTCTGGAACAGTACACCCTAGTACTGTTGTAGGGGGACGATGCGGATTTCTTCGAAAAATTTCCTGTTGCTGGCTTAACAATAAGACCACTGACGTAAGCGAGAAGTGGGACCAAGAGATACGTTAAGTCGAAGTCGCATAAATCGAGTTTCAAACTTGCATATACATAAATACATATAAAAAATGTGTTATCGGGACCAGAGTCTAAGTAAAATAACTTAGAAGAAACATGTTTATGTTATATGCAGATAGAAAAATCAATTTACGTAAGCAGAAATAAAACAACGTGAATCAAATTTTGTTTTGATGTCGAAGGTTTCATATGTTCTAACAATATCGGGTGACGTGTTTTCCTTCTTACATAAAATTTCTTCGTAGCACGGGAGTAACTTTTTTCTTTTCCGTTTTGTGGAAGACACGGGCTTTTCATTGGAATCTATCTATTCTTAAAATTTTTTTGAAGGCAGTTAAGAAATCGTCATTTGATTTTCCGATTCAACTGGGTCTAACGAATCAGTTTTTCCAATGCCTTGATCTTGCTCACGCACGGACGTCGTCAGCATCCACCTATAAATTTAATTGTTTGGCAATATCGATCACTTCTTCTATTATATGTCCCATCTCCTTCGGTTTCTGTTGTAAAAAATCACAGCCTTTTGCTATTTTACTTCATAGCTATGTTTAAATCGTCTTGTGTAGTAGCTTTAATGACTCCCCGGGTCTATTGGTTGAAGCAGGCTGGAAGTGTTTCGTAGCAAAAATACAACTTCCACCGCGTTTCTAAATTGATTAGAGCTCTAAGAGGTTGACCTGGTGCATTCCCAATCAGTAGCATTACCTTAAATTAAATTTGTCTAATTAGCAATAACGTTCAATAAACTTTAGGAATAGAATGAAGACCAAACCGGTCCAGAGAAGAACCACACAAGCTGATGATCAATGATCTTGAAGAAAAACCGCGTATCTCCCAATTCATGTAAAACGGGGTAACGTAGGTCGGGCTTTTCCATGCTGGTCTTGGAGATGATATGCCATAGTAGCAACTTCGTATTCTGCCGTAGTCCATTTTATTTTCGCATGGTCGGGTAGATGCGATGAACTGAAAAACTGGCATTTTTGAGAGTTAGCTTCGAGTGGTTTTTAAATTTCTTATTAAAGTTAACACCGAGATACTTCACCTTGTCTATTGGTAATATTGTCGCGCCATTGGGAAGCACAATCTTGTTGCTGCCCCCGATTTCTTTCGTGCTTGCTCGACTCTATGCCCTGCGATTCGTGGTGACATTAATGTGGCGTATATTAGTGAGTATTCTGCGAATAGACAACATTTCACTGTATCGGCTAAGGGTGTTTGGTCTGCCAGCTTTGATCCTTGCGCAACTCCTACTTTGATATTTCGCTCCGTTGAGTAGTTACCTTCTATCTAGACGTACAACTTTTTTGAATGAAATTAATTTATTATGTTGGAAGGGAATCCCATCAGATTGATTCTGTAGACTAGCTCCTCTATTAAGCTTATGTCGAATGCTTTTTCATGGTCCAGAAAGCAGGTCACTGTAACTTGGTGTTTGCCAGGCCAGCAACGACGTCGTGTTAAAACTTCATTAGGGTTGGATCGTTGAATGTTTTTCGCGGAATCCGTACTGCATACCCGTGATGGTGCATAGCTCTGTAGACTATCGCTTTAGTTTCATCGCTAACAAGATCTTATACTTTGAGTCCTCGTCTCCAATTTGATTGCCATAATCATTAAGTTGTGGCAGCATATCAGCAATAGAGTAGAAAAATGTGAAATAACTAAAAAAACATTTTTTGAAATTCCTCGATTAACGCTCTAACGCAAACTCAAGACGTGTATCCTAAGGCATTATTGAAAAATGGACATAGGCGGGTTAAGCATTGTATAATCGAAGTCACCATCCTTCGAAATAACAGCCATCTTCCATTAAGGCGGATTACATTCTCTTTCATAGATTCTAGTTATTTACAAAAAGGCCAAAAACACCATCGATGTTGTTGTTCACATAATAACTATGATCGAGGAAGGCGAAAACTTGCAGCTCATCTGTATTCCTATCAAACCGATCACCATGCTTAACATGTTCTATTCTAGATGCCATTTAGATTAAGAAGAGATCTGATTTGTGACCTACATATTTATACAATAAAGCTCGAGTGTGGTTTGGGTGAAGTGAATTGTTAAGAACATCTTTGGTTAGTTGTTGTGTTTAGTGACACTCCACAACAGGTTGCAATGCCAATTTTATTTTCTTACTTATTTATCAGTCTTTACTTATCAATGCACTCGATGTGGCCGAGCGAGTGGAGTCGACCCATCTTTTATTGCTTTCACCACCATTTATACAGCTCGTAGACTTAGTGGTTTGGGATTCTTCTCTTCAAAATATTAAACCACAAATTGTCTTGTCCTCATTAGCGTTAACACCAAGATTTCCTGAGTGGAAAGCTGTAATGGCTTCATATATTGACAGAGTACTTTGCGCAGAGATTATATCCGATGTTAAGTAGGAATCTTCAATGTTTATTTTCTAGTTAATTTAGTTTAAATCAAAAAATTCCCTGCGTGAGAGCTGGTTTTATTAAATCGACAATCAAATGCATGCATTTTATATTCCCAAGCCATTGCACGCTCTGTTATGTTATATTGGCCCAGCCTCTGTGTGATATGTTTGAGTGGTGAGTAGCAGCGGTATCGATTCAACTAGTTTTTGTTAGCGATTTCTAGAGAATTTTCCCCCACATTTAAATCAGTTTCTCTGCCATTGCCTTTGTGTTCATTAAATCGATGTATTTATTTACAATGCAGCCAAAAAAATTTCTTTTTGATTTATGATTTATGCCGTCAGATTGTTTTTTTTTTATTTATTTCGTATATTATTTCATTTCATCAATGGATACAAAATCTTTTGACTACTTTTAATTATAATTGATTTTGCTGAAAATATTCAATTCAACTTCTTTAAACATATTTCTATTTATTTGAAGGTCGACTTCATGATGAATTAAGTTAAATAGTAATGAACAACGGCCATAATTCGTTATATGATATGGAAAAAATAAGAGAACATTCTTATTTCTTAGGCATCTCACTGGGACATAAAGAGGCATGAGAGCTAGTAAATGCGGGGACTTAATCCTACCATTGAGTATGTCCTTTATGAAAAAAACGCTAAGAGCTTGTCTTCGACTTTCTAGAGTTTTTAGATCAATTAAAGCACATCGAGACCTATAGTTAGGTAAATCTTCGGACCATCTCAGTTTCCTTAATGCAAATCGCGTGAATCTTTTTTGAATGTTTTCAATCCTGTTGGAAGAATTATGATAATAGGGAAACCAAATAACGCTGCAGTATTCCAGTATGGGGATTACTAATGAAAAATAAAGGGCTTTTTAGAGAATAAACTTCATTAAATGCTACCGTATTTCGTTTCAGAAAGCCCAGCAAGGAATTTGATTTAGATATTATATAATCCAAATGTGCTGAGACAGCTTTGAGTCAAATATAACACCTAGATCTTTAATTTTACTTACTAATAAAAGTCTCTCGGTACCAAGACTATAATCAAACGAAATTTGTGATAATGAGCGGTAAGCACTAAAAAAACGTACACTTGGAATGTAACTCCAGAATGTCCAGAAAAAAATGTCTTTTTTGAAAATTTAAGCAAACAGTAATTGCAGAAATTTGTGAAAATATTTGCATATCATCTGCGAACATTAGACAATTAGAAAACTGCAAGGAGTACGAGCTGTCATTGACAAAAAGATTGAAAAGGAGATGCCCCAAATGACTACCTTGAGGCAGACCCGACAGAACTTTTATAAAGAAGAATTGTGCGCCTTCAATTTTGACAATCTGATGACGTTAGACAAATAAGATTTCAGCCATTCAAGAAATTTTATTTTAAACCCCATTTTTTCAGTATTCAGTATTCAGTATTTCGAAAGCCTTAACGAAATCTGTATACAGAACATCAACCTGCATTCTATTTTCTGAAGAAGAAATACAAAAATTAGTGAAAAGACATAAATTCGTTGCTGTGGAGCGACCATTAACAGATCCATGCTATTTTGAAGTTAAAATTTCTTTCGTCGCAAAATTGAGTCTATCAAAAACTAACTAGCTAGCTTAGGAATTGCTGAAAGTGTAGAGACAGGCCAATAATTCTTAATTAAATGCTTGAGACCACTTTCAAAGATTGGAGTAATGGATGATTTTATAGATTATAGCCTGACTATAAGCTTGCAATGGGGCAATAAAATCCGGGCTGTACGATCTAACAACCAGGTTTCACCAGGTTCAATGACGATTACATGGTAAATAGTGCCGTCGCCAATGATGGAAATCACATTTTGATTTCTCAAGAAGATCTCCAGAGTATCTTAAACTCGCTGAAGAAGAAAAAGTCTGTGGAAATCGATGGTATACCGAATATTGTGCTTCGCCATCTTCCCCCCAAGGCAGTGCAGATCTACACAACATTGTTTAACAATGCGCTGAGTAATGCTTATTACCCGAAACATTGGAAAACAGCTGTGGTGAAACCAATCGCTAAACGGGACATAGACTAATCAATTCCGACCAATCTTCGGCCGATCAATCTTCTTCCTTTCATAATCAAGGTTTTTGAAAAGATAGTCATTCGAGTTCTGAAACAATTGGTTGAGGAAAATAATATCATACCGGACAACCAGTTCGGATTTAGGTCGGGGCATGAAACCATACATGCCGCGTACAAACTGGTGTCTGTCATTCAATGGAATAAAGTTAAAAAACAATGCACGGGTGCATGCCTGATTGACCTGGAGAAAGCGTTCGACACCGTTTGGTTAGAGGGCCTCTTCCTCAAGCTGGTCAGGCTCGACGTAAGTAAACCATTGTTATACATGATCTATGACATGATAACAGGTAGAAAGTTCGTCGTGAAAAGTGGCGACGTAACATCTTCCACGGTCTTTGACATCAAAAATGGTCTGCAACAAGGAGCCATTGGTTCGCCGATCTTGTTCTCAATATTCACTGCAGATCTTATAGGTTCAATGCCGCACTTAATTGCGTACGCCGACGATTTAGTGGCGTACAGGTCAGGTCCGAAGGTCGAAGAAATAAATATCTTGTTGCAAGGTGACTTCGCACAAATTCAGCGATTTTGTGACGACTGGAAGTTGATTATCAACTTCCAGAAGTGTGAAACTATCCATTTCAGGACCCCGTTGTACATGGCATCAAGGGATACGCAAACAAACTGGCGTAAGTTCGGCATTGTTGACCCACAGGCACGATTGTTAGATGTGAAAAATGTAGTGAGGTATCTTGGCATTTGGTTGGATCAATATCTGTATTTTGACAAACATGTAGATATTGCTCTGACCAAAGCCAAAAAAGCATTTGCTGTGGGAAAGAGGTTGTTTTACAGCAGCCAACGTGATACCAGGGTGAGGTTAATCTGCTACATGGCTCTCATCCGGTCCACTGTGGTTATACGTGGGTCCTTCCCAGATGGAAAAGATGAGGTTGTTAGGGAGACAATGTCTTCGGACTTGTCTCCGTTTGTATCGTACTTCCGAATCTGAGTACAAGAAGTACTATCCCAATGAGGTCTTGTACAACGAGGCAAACCTCAACAGGATAGATAATTTTATTATTAAGCTGATCAGAAGGCATATTGCACGAGCTATGACTTCGTCTAACAGTCTGATCTTTGGGGCTTACTACCCAGCAGTCACGAGGATCTCCCCCGGTTTAGTAGAGCGATCTCTGCTCTCTCTGCAGGAGAGAGTCTGCCAAAGAACGGCAATTTTATTGGTGGTTACACCAAAACCAGTCTCCGCCGCCTCTCCGCCGCGCTAGTTGACTATAGTGGCCAACTTATATAGGTTACAAGTTAGAGAGTAAGAAAAAAAAATTTAAAAAATTAAAAAAGAAAATACAAAAATCCACAAAAAAAGGTGCACCACGGATAATAAATTATATATGTTAGGCATATACATAACATATACGCCCTGGTGCACGCCAAGTTTTTTAACAGTTTTCTTGGCCAAAGATATTAACAGAATCCAAAAGACGAAACAAAAAACAAAAATGCTCAAGCCGAAAGGCATTACTAAATTTAGTTTGTATTAGCTTAGAGTACCCGTATAGGGTCAGTAGGTTAGATGTAAGAACGTTTGTCAAGTTAGTTAAGCTAGTTTTAAGCATTTTTGTCTAGCATGTAGGTGTATGAATTGATACATAAAATAAAAATGGAAAAAAAAAGTAATGGATGATAGTTTGCACTCCTCTAAAAAGACGCCACTAAGAAGTGATTCATTGAAAATTATTGTTAATGCTTTAAAAAGCGAATTAGCCTATTTTGATAATAAAAGAGGTGATATGGAATCAATCAATCAACTCCTGGCTTAATATTTGAATCAAGCTGAGTTAAACCATTATAGAATTTTTGATCCGAAAGAGAATATGTCGAAGTCTATTACCGAAGTAAGACCAGAATATAGTTTTCCGTATTCGGTATAATGTCAATATTATAGTTTGCTGAAAAAACTTTGCAAAAAGGTTGCATGTAGATTCGGTATCGCAAGCACTTTCATCGTCGAGCTACTGTTTCACCGACAGTATTTATATATTGTGAGTAAAGAAATCTGCTTAAAAAATCAAATTCTTTGTGTAATTGAATAAAGCGGATCCTGTCTTCGGATATGCCAGACTTTTTACATTTCTTTCTTGTTTTTGACATTTTCCAAATTCCTAAGCCTCTTATTATTCCAAGGAAATTTATAGAATTATCTCTTTCGTGCTACTGGAACGAATTGTTTAAATAATAAAATTGTTTTGAAAGTGGTGTAGATTTGATCTAATTTATCTAAAGATACATAATCCCATTATTTATACAGTTAAAATAATTATTTAAGGAGCTGAAGTCAGCCTTCTTAAAGTTAAAGTAATAAGAATTATCTAAACTAACTATTTGAAATTCATAAAATTGAAATATTACATCAATAGCTTTATGATGAATTTGATATTGTACTAATGGAAAGTCCGACTATAAGACTGTATAATTAAGATCTCTAAAAACAAATATAAGATCCAGAATCCTATTCAAACAATTTGTTATATTATTAATTTGAATCAGTACTAATGAGGTAAAGTTGTCAATCAATTCAATTTCCACGTCCTTAGTAACGTTAAATGGGATAAGGATTTAGTCATCATTTTCATAAGACCCAACAATATCACCAATATTCAAATCACCAAATATACACGGGAATTGAATAGATGACAATTTTTTACTAGTTCTTATACATTTGAAATAAGTTCAACATACAATTCCAAACTACTATTGGGTCTAATATAACGTACTAAAGGGTGATTTTTTTGCTATTATCTTTTTGGCAACACTGGTTTAAACAGCTGACTCACGTTCCGTGTTTTGTTTCACTGTCAAACATCTTCAGTTTGGTCTATAATTTAACCATGAATCGTCTTACAAACGAACAACGCTTGCAAATTATTGAATTTTATTATCAAAATGCGTGCTCTGTTAAAAAAATATACTATATACTATATAAGCCTGCATAGTCTTGAGAATTATGATTTCTATCTTCAGCATGTCTGATGAAACCCAACAAATTAATAAAACAGTAGAAATCGGAGACACAGTACCTTTTACTGCATATACTTGAAACAAGTGAAAATTCGGTAATCGTAAAAACCTTTAGTCAGTTTTGTTGGACGTTATAATCCGAGAGTTAGTCCAAAAAAACTGTTTAACCCTAAACACTAAGTCCATCAAGAGATATTGTATGTCAATGAAGAAACATTTCAGATCTGGGAAGTATTGAGCTCCACTCTTTTAGGTAGGTAGAAATACATATATCGCCGGTTTAAATAAAAAATGTTTCAACTAACACAATATGCTAAGGGAGATACTTTTTTTCATTTCATTTCAGATTTATTTATGTTTTGTAAAAATTCAATTAACAAGTCAAGAGATTTTACGATTTTCGTGCCTAAATTTAATTTATTTTAATATTTTAGTTTGATGACTTAAATAGATAGGTTGCGAATTTCCCTTTGAAACTTTAAATGTCCTTCGACCGTACTCATTCCAGTACCTCGGAACTTCACATAGCTGCTCCTGTCGCCTTCTAGTGTTCATCGTCTGTTATTTCTGAATCCTGTTCGCAAAGATTTCTAAATTGTATATTTGGCAGATGTTGAGCATACGCGTTGGTTGACTTCCTTATTGCTTAAATTCTTTGATACTGCCTGTTTCCAGCACAACCCTTTGTAGTCTCTGCTCTTGTTGTAGCGATTGCAATTGAGATGCTCTTCCCCACGCAAGTTTTCCATACCTTAGGTGTGGTTCAACCAAGCCCATGTAGCACTGTTTGAGTACTCTTGCAAGATTGGCACAATTTCTTGTTCAATATATCTATATGGTATTTCCAGTTGTAGTCAATCGTTAGTCCTAGGTACTTATAGGCTGACACATTATCAATATTTCCGGTGCAGTCATCATCATCTTCTGCTATTCCATCACAGCCATGCCTTTGCAAACAGTATACGTTGTGCATTTTTATCTTAAGTCTTGTTCTGGGAATATGCAACGGGCGAATGTGCATTACCTTTGTCTTACGTGTGTTGATAATTAATCCATGGTCGTGCCACCAAGTTGCGATTCTATTAAAATCGAAGTCTGCAAACAACCATTTCTGCAGCCTGGCGAGTTCAGAACCGTTACGAATAAATTATGCAGTTTTGTTTGAAATGTTTTTTTATAAATATAATAAAAATTGTTTATATTACTCAAACTGAAAAACTATTTCACAAAAGAAAATTGTACCTTGACAAAAGTCTACATACGTGTGGGATTCCGATGTGGAGTATTTTGTTTTATGCATATGAACGACAAAGCTATTTGAATATCACAATTGCGCGATATTTCGGGCATCAGATTAATTGTTCCACGACATAGACTGAAGTGTTCAAGTTAAATTGTGCATCCAAGAACAGCTTATAGAAATCTGAGTGGATTTTCTGCCCTTTGTTTTTTGTTATATTGTACTTAAAAAAACTCATCAGTCAACAGATGTGTGTCTGAATGTTTTTTATATATATATATGGGTGGCGCTACAAGCCCGTAGAAGGCCAGGGCCTAGCTTCTCAGCAACCAATCGTGTTGTGCGTGCTATTGTTCTCTCACGAGTGGAAGGGACCTACAGTTTGATGCCGACTCCGAACGGCCAAGTTTGAGAAGCTTTTTCTAGACAGAAAATACTCTTTGAGCATTGTCAGTGACTCGAAAGAGATGGGGTCGTGAAAATTGTTTTCGTCGCTCAGAGCAGGAATCGAACCTACGACGTCGAGGTTGGGGTCGACGCACATACCCACAACGCCACGGGCCACCACTGTTTTTTATATTACTTTTAAATCTGCTTCACTTTTTGTAAATCTACTTCGTTTTTTTGGCTTCACTCTTACCGGGCACTGTAAGTGATTCGAGAGGCAGTATAATGAATACGTCTGGTTCGAGTGCATTCTATCAGTTACCTAGTTTTGATAAAACACGATTTTTAGTATTTTAGTATTTTTATTTTATATATATACTACCACAATAAGACAAGGTCTTTTAAGTCTGTGATCGATTTAAAGTGCAATACAATTTTGTGTAACAGGAAGAGTATAGTTTTAAAAGCAAATTCATTTAATCAAAATAGAGATAAGTCAATTATTCAAAATGGCAAGAAAAAGAAATAATAATAATAATATGGGTGGCGGTACAGCCCATAGAGGGCCAGGGCCTAGGTTCTCAGCAACCAATCGTGATGTGCGTGCTGTTGTTCTCACACGAGTGGAAGGGACCTACAGTTTTATGCCGACTCCGAACGGCCAAGTTTGAGAAGCTTTTTTTAGACAGGAAATACTCTTTGAGCATTGTCAGTGACTCGAAAGAGGTTGGGTCGTATTTTTGGCGCTCAGAACTGGAATCAAACCTACGACGTCAAGATTGGGGTCGACGCACTTACCCACAACGCCACGGGCCACCACAATAAAAAGAAATATACGTAAAACAACAAAGGTAAGTGTAAAATAAGAAAATGTAGAGTAGAGTGTGCTGTGTAAGTGATTCGAGAGGAGAAAATTAATTATCTTGGTTAGACAACTAAGATTTCAAGGTTTTTTTTTAGCGATGCTACGGTTTCTTAAATACAGAGTGACGGAGTTTCATAGGCGCACCGTAGCAATAAAATAAATTGTCTTGCAGATGTCAAAGTAGTAAATTAAGCAATTTGACCTGTCTGAATGTTACGGCATCATCTTGTAGGTTTGACCTAATATCATCAATTACTTTTGTTAAGCCCGTAAAGCAGCTGTGGTTTGGCCGAAATCCGCTTTACTCGAGTTAAGGTGTAAGCTTGGTAGTTGTTTTATTATGCATTCAGCTTAGGGTGTTGCAAAGGCCATGGAACAATGACCGCAAGTTCTCTTCTGATAATTGTGGAACTCCGAAAAACATTGCATCTGCTACTGACTCTTTCTTCTCAAATTCTTCACTTTTTTTTTATCCAGTTCAGCTACTTGTCCATGGAGAGAGTTAACTTCAGCCCGGTGTTCCTGAAAGCCCTCAACTCGGTTTTCGAGATGATCTCATTTACTGCAAATTTGCGAGTTCTATGCGGTTTATGATGTCATCACGAAGGCTGTCCCCCTCTGCAATGATACGGGTGACAACGTTTTCCGTCAGTTTGGCGAGTCTCTGCTCCAAATCCGTAATTGATGGAGATTATATTGAAGCAGTTTCGCTACATAATTTTTTTAGAGATGGTGTCAAACTCTGCTGCACAGTTTACTTGGGAGTGGAGAGAGGCTCTTTCGGCCGAGCTTTAATTGGTGTGAAATGTGGCTTTGATTAATACGCTCGAAATACTTCGCAAGAGGTTATCGGCGGAATCGAACCTACGAGATTGGGTTCGACGCACATACCCACAAAGCCACGGCAAAATAAATTATCTATAACGGGTAAATTTGGGTTGCAGGAACATGCCCTTTATCACTTAGTATCTTTTAAATTCCAGGTAGAATAAAAAAATCACACTTTCCTCTAGTAAAAACCGATTTGTTGGTTGTTACACAACATTTAGCAGAAACGAGCCCGAAGAGAACATTTGAAACTTTAACCATCAAAAAGTTGTATGGTAGAACCCTTGACCCAAAAATAAAAACTTTACATAGAAACAACGCCAGATTTTCGAAGAAATGATTATTCCCATCACGGTTAGAACGTCTGTGAAAGTGTACGTGTTTCTTGAAGAAGTCACTTGTTACGCTTACCCCAACTGAATCAAAGAACAAAAAAGAATTCCAACTTTCTGCTTGAAAACCGCATGACGATTGGACCTTTGACCATTAGGCGAACATTTAGAGGGACGCTTTTTTTCTTGGAAGGGACGCACCGCGCCGTCGGTTTGTGAAAAGAAACTGTTTTTCTATGAAAATTCTTACGGTATATTGTCACGCTGAACTGTTGCTTGGAAACTTGAACAACGACGTTTTTTATTTACTTTGCCAACAAACGTTTAGATCTTAATTACAAATTCAAGTACAATAAAAGTTTGTTCTCCTTGACCATGCCTCGTTTTTCAGCTTCAGAGTGTTGTTCTTCTCATTAGCTTTGCTTTAAAGCAATCTGTGTTTAGAGTTTAGCTAAGGTAGTGCCAGCAGTTAGCAGTGTATCTGCCACAGACATTTTTGACTTTTCAACACAAATCCATGTGCTTATAGCGAAACTGAATGTAATTTAGTGATTGTATCAAGTAGCATTAAATATTACTCCTGTTTACATAGTGAGTGAACTGCTACAGTTTTTGGACTTGGTCCGTTTACCTTGTCTTGGTCTGTCAAGCGTTCAGACGGAAGTTGTCATAATGGGGACATTCGTAGAACGCGACCAGGCCACCTCACTTGATCTCCCGTGGCCCACGGATTTCAGCCATATTTTGTATTAATTTGTTAGCATGAAGGAATTAAAAAAGTTATAGTTCTTTGAGAAGGAAATGCATACTAAATATTGCCTTGTTCTGTAAAACGAGTTGGACAGGAAGATATTGTGTGTAGTCATTGTGATGGAATCGATGCAAAAACTTACGCAAGACGGAATCGAATCACAAAACAGCGTGCATTCCAACTATTACTCCTGTTCACATTCCACATTTCTGGTTTGTTTGTTCATAGTGCAACAGGCCAATCTTGGCACAATACAGGCGAAAGCAAGATAGTCGCGCTTGATATTTCTCAAGCATTTGACAGAGTTTGGCATCAAGCTCTTTTGTCGAAAATGCGTGCTTATGGTGTTGATGAGTCTCTGCTTCTATGGATTAGAAATTACCCTTCGAACCGTTCAATCCAAGTTGTTTTGGATGGGTTCAAGTCTGATATCCACAAAATAAATTCTGGTGTCCCCCAAGGCTCTGTTCTGTCTCCGACGCTCTTTCTCATTTTTATAAATGACCTCCTGTCTGCCACTTCTAATCCAATACACTCCTTTGCTGATGACAGCAACCTCAGCGTTTCATACTCGTTCCAAAATTCACGACCCTGCCCTTTGATAGCATAATTAACTGGGGTAAGAACAACAGAGTGGAATTCAATGCTTCCAAAACTCAATGCTGTCTGCTGTCTTTAAAGCGAACCCCTGATAATCACCCATTATCCATGAATGGCGCTTGTATCAATGAAACCGGAATACTTTCAATCGTTGGTATGTGCATCAACACAACACTTAGTTGGAACGATCACATATTCGAGGTCGCCAAAAATGCTGTTTAGGCTTCCTTAATCGATGCAAGAAACATTTCACCCCCTCTGATTTGGCTTTAATCTATAAGGCGTATATTCGCCCTAAGCTTGAGTACAACGCTCATATCTGGTATGGTGCCCCCAAGACCACCTTGCATCTACTAGATACAATCCAAAAGCGAGCGATAAAACTTATAGAAGGCAACGATATCGCGCGTTCATAACACTCGCTCGAACATCGACGTACCGTGTCTTCTTTGTCCGTGTTTTATCAGCTCAATATTTCCCATAGACTATAATCCGCATATATTTAAGACGAATGTGCATTGTTCTACGAGACTTCAACGCTAAGCTGCGTAAAGACGACATCTTTGCTAAACTCATCGAGAAACACAGCCTACACGACACAACGTCCAGTAACGGACTAAGGCTGGTGGAATTTGTCATGGGACGTAACATCTCTGTTGCTAGCACGCGGTTCCCGCACCTCAACATTCACAAAGAGACCTGGCGGTTCCCTGATCAATCAACCGTCAACCAGATTGATCACATTGCGATCGACGTCAGACACTCCTCCAGTGTCCTAGATGTCCGAACGTTCCGAGGAGCCAATGTTGAGTAGGAACATTTCCTTGTTGTAGCCAAGGTAAAAATCAGGATATTAAGAGAACAACGGAGTCGAGAAAGAACACTACGGTTTGACGTCACAAAGCTACAATCGCAACGGACTGCTAGGATCTTTGCCGACCGAGTTTCCCAGAAAATCTCTGTAAGTTCGACGCCGCCTGCACAAACCATCGAAGAAGAATGGAGTCGTTGTCAAGAAGCCATCAAAGAAACTGCCACTGATGTGCTGGGTTGTACGAAACCACCTAGAAGGAGCCTATGGTTTGGCGACGAGTGCAGGCAGGCACATGTAGCCAAGCAGGAGTCCTACAAGGCAACGCTGCATCGAACAACGAGGAAGAGAAGGGAAGAGAACCGGTTTCTAAGAAGAAAAAGAATGAGCATGAGAAGCTCGCTGTCGAGGAGATGGAGAGGTGTTATGGCAGGAATGACGTCCGAAAGTTTTATCAAAGTGTGAAACAATTATCCAATGGATATAAAACTCGGACAAAATCCCTGTCGGGGTGAAAATGGACAACTGGTAGTAGAGTCGCAGTCGATACTGATAATCCGGAAAGATCATTTCTACAGACTGTTAATGGCGATGAGGACCAAAATACCGCTGTCAGGCAGAATGTTCCACTCAATCTGGACGATGACAGACGAGAATTCCGTCCTCCAGACTTAGACGAGGTCAAGATAGCAATATCAAGACTGAAGTCTAGCAAATCTGCTGGAGCGGACGGTCTGTACGCTGAAATATTTAAGGCAGCTGGAGATGATCTGGTAGGGCGCATGCACCAGCTCATCTGTAAGATATGGTCTGAGGAAAGCATGCCCGACGAGTGGAATCTCAGTATCGTTTGCCCGATCCACAAAAGTCCCCTTTGATTGCGCCAACTATTGAGGGATCAGTCTTCTTAACATCGCGTATAAGATCTTCTCTGCCGTTTTGTGTACCCGCCTGAAGCCGTTCATTAATAATCTGATAGGTCCGTATCAGTGTGACTTCAGGCCAGGAAAGTCCACAATAGACCAAATCTTCACACTACGGCAGATCCTGGAAGATACCCAAGAACTGCAATTCAACACTCACCATCTGTTCGTCGATTTCAAAGCCGCATATGGCAGCGTGCATAGAGACGCGCTATACAACGCCATGACTCTCGCTGGAGGAAGGTCGGTAACGAACTCACCGAGACCTTCAATGCCAAAAACGGTTTTAGACAAGGCGACGCGCAGTCATGTGATTTCTTCAACATCGTCCTGGAGAAGATCGTGCGAAACTCACACGCCAACACCAGATGGACGATCTTCCAAAAGTTCATGCAATTGTTAGCATACGCCGATGACATTGACGTGATTGGCAGAACTCAGCGAACCGTCAGTGAGGCATTTGCTAACATTGAGACGGAAGCGGCTAAAATGGGTCTGGCGGTGAATGAGGGCAAATCGAGGTATATGCTGTCCTCAAAAAAGGACATACAACATCTTGGGCAGAGCGTCACAATGGCCAGCTACAACTTCGAGGTAGTCAAGGACTTCAATTACCTCGGCTCCGGAGTAAACTGTACTAATAACATCAGTACCGAGATCAAGCGTAGGATAACTCTTGCCAACCGCTGTTTTTTTGGGCTCAAGAGGCAATTGCGTAATAGAGCCCTCTCTTGAAGAACCAAGTTGACTCTATACAAGACATTGATCATCCCAGTCCTGCTATAGGGCGCGGAGGCATGGACAATCTCGAAAGCGGATGAAGAAGTCCTTGGTCTCTTTGAGAGAAAAGTTCTACGTGCGATCTTTGGTCCTGTTTGTGTTGACGGCCTCTGGAGGAGAAGATTCAACCACGAACTGTACGGGCTCTACAGCGACATGAGCCTACTTAGGCGTCTACGGATCCAACGCCTACGGTGGCTAGATCATGTAGAGCGGATGGACACCACAGCTCCGGCCTGAAGAATCTTCGAATCCGAACCTGTCGGGCAACGCAACAGAGGACGCCCGCGTTTAAGGTGGCGCACCCAAGTGGAGAAGGACCTCAACCCATTGGTGTGTAAAACTGGGGACAGCTAGCCAGAGATCGCGATAGTTGGAGAGGCATGTTGGTTGAAGAAGTTTTAGTTTTGCAGTATCTTTACTATTGCACAATTTACAGAAATTTGGTTTAATAACCTTGCTATTGACAATTAATATAATTGTTAACAATCTATATAAAAATCAATTAATTATGACAGTGGAAAATCTGATAACAAAATCCTATATACAGTGAAAATAAATAAATAAATGTAAGAGTAAGATTAAAAAGGTCTACGAATGGGAAGGTGAATGAAATGAATGTGTTTTTGCAAGAACAATGATCAATTCGTTTAAAGGACTTCATTATGATATGGCAGACTATTTGGTTGGCTGTGTTCGTGAACTTTTACGCGTATCCAGCTATGATTTCCAGGAGTCAATCGTGTTATTATTTTCCCCGAGACAATGGCGCAAATGCACAGTCAGCTCATTAATATTGTCTTAAGTAGGCTTTTCTTGTAATCGGCTTTAAATAAAAAGTAGACTTTAACTTTTCATTTTTTAGACATATTCATTTCTAAGCAAAGTGACTTCATTGAACAAACTCCAAATGTCAAAATAATTCATTCTGTTTTGAATTTTCAACTTTCTGACTATCGACTCAAAGCCAACTTTATATTTTTAAAATTACGTTCGGCTGATTTTGAGTTTTAAGTCGACTTTATGCTTGTAGCCTACTATGAATAATAAATATTCTACGTTAAGTTAAGTAGGTGAATAAATTCTCTTAAGGTCATAGTCTAAGTTATTGAATTTGCGCCTAACCTCTGCGACTAGCATGCTCTAATTTTCACAATTCTACTTAAGAGGTAGTATACCAGACACCATTTTTGATAGCTCGTATTTTTGAAAATCGTTCTATATTCCTATCCTTAACTATTAACATTTTTAAGTCAAGAGTGTGCATTGTTATGTTCACTTACTAATAAATATATAAATGGTTTGAGAATACGACAGAAAGGTACTCAGACGCCAACACAAGTTTTTTTGTTTTTTGGGTTTCTATTGGACAACCACGTTAGTCGCAAAGGGTTAAGGTTATATTTCTATAAAACGACTATACATAGAATATCATGCCGATTATGGAATCCGCCGGATCGACTGCAGCTGTTTTCTGTCAATTTCGAATTTTAAATTTTTTCAAAATATTCAATTGTTTGCAAGGATTGGCTTTTAACTAGTGAAATAAAGTTATTCATGGATTCAATTGGGTTTTTTATGGATCTAGACGAAGAAGAAGGCGATTTAAGGGAAATTCGGTGGAAAATAAGAAGTAGGGCGAATACCGTTTTATCGATACCGGACAATCAGTAAGTTAAAATAATTTTGTTTGTTATGAACATTCATTGTTGCACCATTCTTTCAGGTTTGTGAAATACTTCAGGTTGAATAAAGCGGCATTTAAATATATATTAGATACATTGAGGGAGCTGCTGCCACCTGTGGTAAGATCCACATCATTGACTCCGGAACTTAAGTTGGCTGCATGCTTAAGGTTCCTGGCTGAGGGTGGCTATCAGACTGGAACTGGCAAAGAGTTTGATATTGGAATGGCACAACCCACAGTTTCTGTAGTTCTTTCCGAAGTATTTGATATCTTGGAAGCACAATTATGCCCAAAAATGGATAAATATAAAAATGAGCGAGGAAGAAAAGCTAGAGGCGAAAGTGCACTTCTACGAAAAATCAGGGATTCCGGGTGTTATAATGTGTGTAGATGGGACGCATGTTAAGATTGCATGCGTTGTTTTCTTAATGTTTTATTTTAGATATGCGATCATAAGCAGCGGATCAGATAGCGAAATAGCGATGCCTTCTTTTATTTTAAATCACTTTATGATGCGGGGGCCAGAAATACGCGATTGTTAGGCAAACATGAATTTTAAATGTATGAAAAGAATGTCATTATTATTTTATAAAATAGGAGATGCTGGATATCCTTTGTCGCCGTGGCTCATAACACCATTTAGAAATGTTAGTGTTGGCACTCCCAAAAGTAGGTTCAACAAAAGCCATAGCAAAGGCCGTAACATCATAGAGCGAACTATCGGCGTTTGGAAAAATTGGTGTCGGTGTTGCCTCGGAGCTAGGCAACTTCATTATGCTCCAAAGAAGACTATACAGATTATAAATGTTAGCGCTGCATTGCATAACATTCGAATTCATTACAATGTGAATGCTGAGGATTTGGAAATACCAGAAGAAATAGAAGAAGTATCTAACAGAAGCAAATCAAATTAGAGAAGAACTTTTACAACTTTTTTTATTTGTTAAAAACACTTCACTTCAATTATATTATATATATATTATTATATTTCATTTTAAGTTAAGTCATAACAAATTTAAGTAATAAATAGAAATAAATCAGTCTTCAGGTTGAATACATATGTAGTTTTTTTGTAGTTTCTTATGTTTTTATCATATCACTTCAATAAATCACTTTTATCACTTTTTATTCAATGCATTCTTTTTTTCTCGAGCTCTAATAATCGATTCTTACATGCCAATTTGTCTTGCATAAGTCTCTCTATTTGTATATTATGCGTTTTATGTTCTTCTAACAGTTGTTCCTGAATCTCATTCGCTCGATTTTGTTTTTCAATAAGTCTGTCCAACGATTGTTGAATTTTCTCCAGGCTGCCATTTCCTTCTTCAGTCTTGGCTTCAATTCTGTCGAATACCTCAGAGACCTTGTTGTACAGCTGCTCTCGTATATTTATTTGCTTATGAAGCAGCTGTTGCATTTTTGTATTTTTCTTTGGACTTAGAAATGTACTGTCTGATAATATTTCTCTCTTGTTCTAAAATTTACTTCCGTTGCAACCACACATCCTTTTTTCCTCCAAATCCGCAACTCGTTTGGTTCGGATTAAAAAAGGTCACAAAATGTATGAATCGCGGATGTGTTGCGTTTTCTATAATAGCATATTTTTCTCGACATCCGCTCCCTTTCTGGTTTGCGTTTTCTATAATAGGAAAATATGCGGATGCGAAAATTTTCCCTCCGCAGTCGATCCGCCGGATTGCATAATCGACATGATAAGTTTAAATTGTAAAATTCATCAAGCCAATTTGAATTGCTAAGTTCATTATTTAGATCAACAGAGTTAGTTTTAGAAAAATTTAAAAAACGTTTCTGTCGTGTTAAACTGTGGTTTCACATACTGGAATTTCATGACCATAAGTGAGAGTTGGAACAATAACTTGAGTAAAACCCGGTGACTTGTTTCAAAACTAAGCTAGCTTCGAAAGTCCTAAGGGTAAACTCAACATTACTCATCCCATCACTCTTGGAAAAGACTTAAACTTCTGCGCCTACTTAAACGGAACTCGATTAAAACATAGAGTACATTGTATAGGCAGTCTCGAAATGACTCTAACTTCTAATTCGTTCAATAACCTTCATGCCAGCGTCTGCACATACAGCCACAAGCCTATCGAATGCGCGGTAGAGTTCCGTCGACGATGCGAGAACAACTATGTAGGTCACCTGCAAAAAGAAGATGACATATCCTGAACTCTGCTAATATGCAACATTCCTCGGTTCGGATGAGGATTATATATATTCATATGTTATGTAAATATATTTATGTACCGAGGTAAGAAAGAAATTCATTTATCGTCAGTTTGTAATTAACGATACTGTTGCTAGTACAGTACCGACATTAACGGTGAATAACTCCTTTGAACAGCTGATTTTTTTCCATGTTAAGTAGACCATGAAAAAGTACTCATTCTTGCTTCAATTTTTCAAAAGCATTTTCCCAATAGCTAATAATTCCTTAATTTATAACTACCACAGACAATAAGCTTTAAAGTTGGCCTTAAAATTCTAACCATCATGTCTCTACTGCTTTTCATGTCCCCTCCGAGTGACGCCTATGTCGTAATAACATGGGTAAATCGAAATAATTGGAACCAACCCAGTGCGGAAAACTTATCGGTACGCAAAACAACAAGCGTTATCATTCCAAAGAAATATTTAGAAAAGAATTATTATTATAAGGTTTCTGAAAATTACTTGTTGCGTGAATTGGGACACCCCATGGATAAGCTAAACTTGATATTTACGTTTACCATTCCCTGATATTTATTTCTACTTTCGGGCAATACTTCCCCATGCTTCCTAATACCCCAGCATACAGCCCAATTATGTACCTAAGAAAAGGAAAAACAAGCAGATTCCAATGTTTGATACTCACACAGAGTTTTGTTCTTAAATTCCTTCCAACCATTAAGAATTCGGCGAAATATCACGTACTTTAAGCGCATATTTTCAGTCAAAGTTCTTCGATGCAAAGAACTTGGGGTGCGAGTGCGAGTGCCTCATACATTTGATGTAAGGCACTTGAAAGTTTCCACAGCACGTGGGTAGATTAAATGGTAATGAAAAGTGGAAGCATGCTCCATACATAAGTAATCGTTAAAGAGCCACCACCTCAAGCAACTAAGGTGACTCCTGCTTTATAGATATTTTCATGGCAATACTGTAAGCATTTCAATACCTCGAAGTCCTTAAGTTGAGAAAATCACGCTCGCAATAAATTTGAAACGATAATAGTGTGTTGTTCGTGGGCTGTCGTAATGTCAATTACATTCTCACCGCCGTCACCGTCACTTCAAACAAGGACAGGCATCAATTGGTTGATGAGTTAGTTACAAGGATGCTTCAAGAAATTTGTTAATGAAATTTTTGTTGCCTCTACTCAACGTGGCACGTGATTCCATCGAATCAAACAAACATTTGGACAATAATGTTGATTCCAGACCACACAAAATCGTGGTTGCCTTCTGGGGGAGTGGGAAGTGGGTCGTTCTACTATTGATCGTGTATTGGCAGGAATATTTCTTTTGTTATAGTATGATTGCGCAGATATTTTGTGATGGAAGATTGAGTTTATTAGTTTAACGAACGTAAATGTTGCGTTTTGCGTAAACGGCTCCAAGTGATACACATTTTCTGATCACCCATGTTATGCTCTATGGACAATCTCAATAGCGGATGAAGAAGGCCATGGTGATTGTGTTTTTTAATAACAAAACAAAGTTCAACATTTTCCAGTTATTAAATAAGAAACAGTTCCATTTATTTAACATATTTTATAATTTACTAGGTGTACACAGCGCGTGTTGCTATTTTCCAAATACCAAAAAAAATTGGTACCGAACCCTTTTCTGGAAAAAATCTGAACAAAGTTGGCGGCTTTGCCAACTCCATCTCTTACTATTTAAGAGCCTATAAAGGACAAACATTGATTTTCTTTTTTGACAAAAAGGAAGATCAATAAGATAACTTATGATTTCTTCAATAGCTTTAAATTTCTACGCAGCTCGTTGATTCCCATATGTATGTATGTATTTAGTTGGGCAGCATGCATAGGTATAACATTCAGATTTTCTTGAGAGTATGGTCGGGTGCTTTTCCTGGTGTCAGTTGTACTCGTGTCCAGATGTACACGATGGACAGAGCTCAAAAATGGCAGTGTATGTTGGTGTCAATGAGGTCACTAGTATTTTCCGAAAGTTCCGTTTCGTAAAGCAGACACGCTGCACTGTCAGATGTGTGACCACTGGGTGTTTCCTATTCATCAAACCCCCATATAGTTTTATTACAACTCAGATAGCGAGCTCTTCTAAAAGTTAAATTATTTCTGGTGTCTGTAAAGATGTAAACTCTGTGTTTCCCTCTCGTGAAAGTGGTGGGATAACGGTCTATATTTTGCATTTGTTTTTCTGCAGAATTTTGCAAATTGGGTTTTCGACCGTGGTACGCTTTATGCTTTATAAAGCGAGTAATATTTGCGGTTTCACCACAACTTTTTCCCAGAAATGTGTATGTGCAAAGAGTTTCCGTTCCCATTTGTCGGAGTATTTTCAAACAGCGTCCGTATGCTTCTTGTTGCTTTGTGAAAACCATAAGAAAGATCCATGCTGTCGAGTATTATGTCGCTTTCAACGTTTGAGATCTGTGACTTGTGATGTTGTCCATTTGAAAAGATTTGGCTATCTTTTTTTATCCATAGTAACATACATATGTGTGTGTAATAATTGGTGGTTCCAAGAGAACTCAATTATCACAAATTTTTGAAACCGCAGCTCTGAAAGTTGAATGTTGATATGCATTGGGAACCATGGTGCGGTATTCAGGAACAAAATAAAGTAACATGTACTTGAGGCAGTCTACTGATATCTAAGCTACAAGCTTAGGTCGGTTCCCTGGCCCTCTACGGGCTGTAGCGCCACCCATATTATATATTATATAAGGAATGTAATAGAATATATAGGGACTTCGACGCAAATGCATCGTCTTATATATCTTATATATCTGCTTATATATGAAGCAGGAAGTTAGTCTATCTGATAAGGTACGTTCACATTATAAATATAAACCGGTAGCACGACATGTCGCATGACCTGGTCGTAAGACCAATAATACTAGTTCGTTTTTATGTGAACGCTACGTGAGACGGTAGTATGGAATTAAAAATTTTTCAACTTCTGCCTTCGGTCGTACAGCAGATACTATTACATATTCACATGATGGGTGTACGAGTTTCACTTTCATCCACTGTATCCCTGTACAGTAAAGAACTAGAATTATAATATACGTTTGCTTAGGATTTACAGTGAAATGACATAATGTATTTTTATATTTATCAGTCTGCTTCGTAATCTACCACTTATCCTGGTTTAATTTAGCAACTAAATCTTCAATTGGGTTGATTTGAACATCATCTGAATATGTGAAAATTGTAATGAGACAACTCTTTAGGAAGATCATTAATAAACATTGAGAATTATAATGGACCAAGAATAGAACCTTGAGGTACTTCATCGTGGACATCACATAACAGGAAGGTTTGGGTTATAAATAACAGCTTGAGTACGGTAAGTAAGCCACAAGAAGATTAATTTATTAATAGGAACATATATGCTGAATTGGGTGGATTGTTTGCGACATAGTATTGACGGTTAGGTAAGGTTGTTTTATCTTCTTGCTTTTCGTATGTCGTCAGTTACATTCAGCAAGGCCATAACACAGCTACACTTGTCCTGATTGCATTGGACTTTAAAGATTGTTATTCTCAATGTGAGCTTTGATGTTTCGACTGAATGTACCTTGTAACACTTGTAAAATTTTTTAACAAAAATTGGAGCGTAGCAATTGGTCGGGTCGGGCGGGTTTGTTTTCTTTCGAACTAAGATTATCTTTCCTTCTCTCCATAAAGTTGAATACGTCGAGGTCATGCTTACTGTATTGAAAATATGCGTGTTTTATGAGAGTATAATAGGAATCAAGATTTTAATGAAGTTGGGGTGATATCCCTTTGTCACATTGGGATGGTATACGGAGGGAACAGAAGTGAAACGATTATTTAATTTATCAGAGTCAAAGCCATCATCATTGGGTTGCTCATAAGTTTTCGTGAGTTCAATATCTCCTGAGTCCAAAAAATCGTCTGAAATCTTCTGGATATTTGCATAGAATTGTCTTTACGAACAATGTATTCACCATACTTTACAAAGTTTAATGGAGAGTCATGTAAAACTTTTAAATCCATTTTTTTCCAATAATTGTCATAAGCAGCACAATACAAACGATCAACAACAATGCTTGCCAACACAAACTACATATGTATCATTCTGGAATCATCTATCTTCATCAATATTGTTCAAGATGGAGTACATACATTGTCCAGCTTGTTTCTTTCATCATACCAACATGAACTGGAATAATTTAAGAATCTGTGCTTCTAAAAAATACAATATTTGTCTTTCATTCAATTGAAATAAATAATTGAAAATGAATATTTTTATCCATCCGTGCATGTATGTACAGATAGAGTTAGAGTTAAGTTTGGCCTTTGTGAAAACGAAAGTCTGATGTACACAATGGAGAACGTCGAAATCAATAATTCCCTTGTGCTGATTGTTATGAATTTGGCGCTCAATGCCTTGAGAGAGTGTTTTAAACTTAAGTCTTAAATATGATTACAATGGCGCAAAATTATAGTCGGCAAAAGTGGACTTTAAAATTATAATAGCACGTAACAAAGTGTTTTGATAATTATAGTCGACATAAAGCCCACTTTATAGTTATCACCTCGTGACAAAGTTAAAGTCAACCGAAACGTCGTTTTAAATATTTAACGTGGAGTTAAGCGTATATGTCATGTCATTTCAGTGAAAGAATTTTGTGAACGTGTTTTCTGAAGATGAAGATTTCGATATTTTTGAAGACTTTAATTTAATGCGCAAATCTAAAGTTTATAAAAATCGTGCCAATCCTTTTGAGGAGCTTGAGGATGGAGAATTTTACTGCCGATATAGATTCGACAAAACCACAGTGCAGTTCCTGATTGATACCATTAATGTTGAAGAACCTCTGAATAATAGGGGACTGCCTATTCCTATATCGTTGCAAGTACTTGTAGCGTTGCATTTTTTCAAAAAAAAAGGAAAACCAAATTTTTATTATTATTTTTGCATGTTTCTATTATAAAGGCTACTATTCTCTTAATGTCCAAATGGTATCCGATGAAAATTGCAAAATCATCGATATTGTTGCGAGGTCCCGTGGCTCCCTGCATGATTCCAATATATGAAACAATTGCAGTCTAAAAATTTAGCTAGAAGCAAGTGGAAATATGCATCAAGGAATCTTGCTTGGTGATGCAGGATATCCATGTTCCAACATATTAATAACGCCGATCAGTAATCCATCTACTCAACAAGAAAATCGTTACAACAGCACTCATACTTCAACGAGAAGTCGGATTGAATGTGTCAATGGTCAACTGAAGTCAAAATTTCGATCACTCTTAGACCGACTGCGAGTGGACTAGATACGCCAAAGAACGTTACTGTTGCCGTTGCCGTGCTGCACAACATAGCCAATGAGAGGCATCTTCTATTTTTGGAAGAAGAAACAGCTCCATCGAGTCTTCCGGAGCAATTAGAAAAGATCAATGAAACTGCAGAAGCAACTGGAATAGCATTTCGAAGCAGTTTCATAAGACAACACTTTCAATAAATATTTTTAATAATGTACATAACAATAAATACAGGAATACAAATAACACAGCATTTTATCAAAAACATTTTATTACTAAGGCTCTGTGTTGCAGTTGCACGATTTCAGAGCCTCATGTTTTTCAGCCTCATGTTGTGTAATTCCTTTCGCTGTTCAATGTCATGCATATAAAGCTCTGTTGCACGTTCAGTGTCTTCTTTTGCTTTCAAAAGCAGCTCTTCCGCATGACGCGCTTGCAACAAGTGAAGTTCTGCTGCTTGGGAAGTGGCTTCTTGAATCTGAGGTTCCCGTGCCGACATCACCTGGTACTTTTTTGTCGGTATTTTCGGCAATTGTCTCAACCTCTTCAGCAAATTTTTGCCGGAGATAGTGTGGGCGTGGATGGATAGGTAGCTGCGACAGTTGGTTGAGATGTACCATAGATGCCATATTGCTATCAATCATAGCATTTCCGCTTGGGCTTGGACTTGCTGTTTTCAAATTAAAAGATAAACAAGCAAGCGAATGACAGTGAAAGTGCATTTTTTATCCCATTGTTTATTCGAACTGTCATTTTAAAGTGTGTTTGATTGAAAATTCTCATCGGTACGTTGTAAAGTAGAAACCAGCTAGCGGCAGGTTGAAAAGTGACTATTTTTGAAAAAAGTTAAAGCATGCCCTTAAGTTTAAAGTTGCGTATAACTAGTTCGGAGTTAAACTCTTAAAGTGGAGTCGACTATAAATTTGCGCCAATAAGTTTAAAGCATCATACTAGTGGTGTGCAGAATATTATCCAGAAATTTGACGGAAGTCTATGAAGTAAATGCACGAGAATTTAAATTAAAGGCAAGAGAAATGGGTGATTTTATCGTCATTACTAAATATGGCACCAAAATAAACATGGTACATGACACTGAAATATTATGTGGTATTTTTAAATTAACGAGAAATGTGTATGTTAACAATCGCATAATTAAATTACAAATGGATGGACAGCACTTGTATAATTATATTTTGGTGCTCAGGCAATGTTCTCCCGGGACACTGACAAGTGCTTTATGTGTCCACATCGGCGTGACTTGAATGCTGAGTGTTTACGAGCTCGTGAAATAATAAAGGAATAATCAGGCGAATAATTTTATTTCGCATTGGAGCAAAAATTTCTTGAACCAATGAATCAGCCTTTCGTACATTTAAACCTATTTTTTCCGTTTTGGTTTGTTTGTGCAACGTACATGTATATGTGTGGATATGAACTTGCGTCCTCATATCGCGAAAGTTGTAAATACGAAAATCCAGTTTTTCGGAGTTCTTTTCAGCCTTGTAAACATTCCAATGGGCATAATGATTCATGCCAGCGAAAGAGCCTGCAGTGGTTTTTATTGTTCATTTTAATCCCACAAACTCTAGCATGCTCTAACCATGTGAAAACGATCCTTTGCTTATACACTCTAAGAATAAAATTGAACCATAGTACCGTGATAGTTCGTACTATAAAAGCAAACTATGTATGTATTCGTCGTATGCTAGGGCGTTAGAATTTTGAGAGAAAACTTTGCATCTCTTGGTATCCACAGTGATTCTTCTGCTTGCATTTCAGAAACTGTTTTTGTTTGAAGTTTGGATTTATGAATTTGAAATGAGCGATTAACATTTGACAGGTTTTGTTTTCTTTGCAGATCCTGCGGGTGGTTGGTATAGGAAGAATAATGTATTGTATAATAAATGAAGCGTCGAGTGAAAATAAGGTCTTTTGAACTGCATATTTTCAATGTTGTGATTGTATGATGTGGCGAAACTGTGCCTAATTATCTTCCAGATCCTGTTACCATCGTACAGTTTAGCTTATTGATTGAGTGAACTCATCGGGTTAGCAACAAACTCTCGGATAGACATTTCCTACTTTCTATCAGAAATCAAGAATTATAACATTTTCAAAGCCTAATGACAGGTGGATATATACTTAAATGCCAGGGCGGGCGTTAAAAGTTTCACACAAGCCTATATCAATATGAAACAATGTTCGGTGGTACATGTTAAACTGTCACAAAATTCGTGAATGACCGACAATTAGTGGTGAAGTCGAAAATTTCTTTACTACTTCATTCCCGGTTCCTTCACCAACCACTCATGGTATACTATGAGCTCTCATACAATTCTCTCAGGAGCTCAGAGAACTGCGGTTTTATGTTGACTCGGGTAAGGTCGGGAGATAGACTGCGGTGCAAATGAAATGGAATTTAAATGAGTCAAACGAAGTCAGTGCTCCTTCGAAAAATGTATGCAATGCACATGCATCTCAATGACATGACTATATGTAAATGCATGGTGTTTCCTTAGAGGTTTGATATACAACGTGGCAGCAGTGTCTGTGGTGACACACAACAGGTGAAGGAAAACAAGAAACACAACTTGTTGCAATTATTTTTAATTTGTGACCTCATTCAGAGTTCGTCTTGATATTGGAAATACGTTTCTCAAGATAAAAGATAACAGAACATGCTTGCGGATAGTGAAAAAGAAAAACATTTATGTACGTTTAAAGGATTTAATTCATTTTGAATGGTATAATATTATTTAGTAAAAAAATCTAAAAAAATCTGCAGACAGCAGAGCAGTTTGTTTTTAAGTGCACAAAAATATGTTCGGTCATTATTTCTTATTATAATATTAGCTCCTTTGAAATGTGGTGAATTTAGAAATTTCATCACTATTTCTGATGGAAACTTCTGAGAACTTGGCGCAAGAGATTCGCTGTAATGAATCATTTATTCAATATACGTAATAGCTAAAGTCCTTTAGCTTATGCATGTTTGCTTTTTCTTGCAAAAGGTTCAAGACTAGGAATCAAATGAGCCGAGCACCTGCAAAAAACGAAAATGCTGCCAAAAAGCTATTGCCTTGGTGAAAGCAAAAATTGTCCTTGTTGTACTGAAGAAAGTGTTTTACAGATGATGTCATTTACAGGGTAAATTTAATCCTGTCCATTACCTTAATTTGCCCATTTGGCCTACGGTTGTCCTCTGCAGTTCCTAGCAGATTCCTAGTCTTCAAACTTGTCTCTGTTTGTACAAGAAGTTCTATCCCAAGGAGATGCTGCACAACGAGAATACACATTGAAATGTCTGTTAACAGTCTGATCCGTGGGGCTCAGTATTCGAATATACCATGAAAGAGTGCGCCTAAACAAGCTTATCCATCATGGAACATAGACACGCCTAGAGAGAAAACAGAATCCGCAAGCATGTTCTGCTATCTTCCACGATGATCTCCTTAGCTTAGCAAAGCAATTTCTGCTCGCGATATGAGTAAATATGCAAACAAATGCATTTAACTGGTGGTTACAACAAAACCTCTGAAAAAAATGAAATATATTAAAAATGTTAATAATATATACATAACTTAAAATTCTAAACAAAACGTTAATGCAATGCCTTCACCGTAATCTACTTTACGGTGTGAAAGTCTACGTTTGGATTAGATAAGTAGTACATCTACAATATCCGCTTCGTATATCATATTTATAAACTTTCTTCTCGATGAAAGCCTACGGCAGACGCAAGGTCTCACTTAAAAATTAAGTGAAATTCTGAAAAACTAGATACTGCATCAAAAGTTCTGCCCAGACGAATCTTTTCCGTGTACTCATCCAGCCTAAGGTACTCATGTACATACATGCGCAAATGTCTGATTTGACCCAATGGCTATTATTTGACTCGAATTCTGCAGAACATGTTGGACTAAATCAAACTGACTGGAAGGTAAGTAGACTTTGTTCATTCTAAGAAAACCAGATGAGCTTTAAAAAACCGTGCATTTTTTATCCAGAGCCAATACGAACAATGGAGCAGGAAAACAAGCAGCAATACATTGGCCACTTCGTCGGATTGCTCGTGGCTACAAAAAAATTGCTCTTTTTTGGGAAACAAACAAAACCTAATCTCAGTTTCAAAGAAACGCTGCTTCCACAGTGAAATTCTGGTCAATTACTGTTATTGAATGGGATGCCTACCTGCTTATTTGTAGAATGCAAATACATAAAACATCAAACAGACAACTTGAACTTTTGAAAGAGTTAAGAATAGCCAATGACATTAAAATTATTTATATACGATTCCGCCAGAAGAAGAACACAAAAACTGCCAAGGTTAAGTACTTTCAAACACATAAATCATTTCCTAGGAAAATGAAAATTGAAAAGTTAAAGTAAGGTAATGTTAAACGTGAAAGGTAATGTAAACCAAGTTTCTTTGTAGTACGTGGTTATTATACCGTCGGTTAGTGATCAAATTGATTTAATTTTCGGAGAGAATGGAGAAAGTTTTTTTTTGAGTACTTGCCCTTGTACCTGGGACAGTCGTCTTAAAGAAATGAGCTTCGAAAATTCTGTCCAGTCGACTTTAAATATGAGTTCGAATAGATTTCATGGGAACTCGAATTTGTATAAATAAGAGTCCTGTTCAGTGTTCAACTCATAATCGTTAATTTCTCGCAATTATGTTTTTGAATTCAATTCTTTGAGCCTTTAAAGCTTAACCAAGAAACTCCAGTGACTTATGCGAACCTTTAATTCTCACCTTCTCACATCTACCCTCTTATGGCCAGCGGCGACGCTTACAGCCTCAGCGAGCTTAACGATAGCGGATACGCTCGTTCACTTCGCCCGAGGGTTAAGAAAATGTGTTTTGCCACTCAGTTGGGGGTGGTACATGAGGTTAATTCTCTCTTCATAGAAAAAACAAATGGATCTTAAACAACCATCGGAAATGCACGGATTTCATGCAGACAGCAAACGGGTTAAATATGACGATTTTTGGTTCTTCGGAATGTTATGTCCCTTAACAGACCACGTGCAGACGAACAACACTCGGTACCTGGACTGCTACAATGTGTCTGTACAATGTCAAGTCTTTTCTTCCCGCTAAAAATCTCTACATTAGATAGCAAGCATATAAAATGGAAGAACCTAATTGTGTATCAGGCCCATGACCTTAAGTCTGAACCTGGGTAATAGCTGCCTTCTATCGCTTATGCACTGTTTCCACATTTGAAGGCAGCTACCTTGCGCCCGCCATAATTTAGTCTGTATATTTGGATATTTCCATATTTTATAGCTAATGACTACAAAAACAGTAGTGTCATTTGAAAGTAGAACACCCTGCAACAAAATCTCAGGTTTTAATTTTGATGACCACTAACAACAGAGAATTCGTACACCTTCGTATTAGTCCTACCTGCATATAACTTCCAATTTCACAACAATCTACATCCCTCTGTTCAAGGAGTCATTATACTCACACACGATGCTAAATCAACAAATAATTGTCCGTACCAAATGCGTTGAAGGCAGCTTGAGAAACTTTTTAGCCTTTTGACCCCGTGAATGTTTCCGCAGCCAAATTGCAAAACTTTCTTCTTGCATATTTGACTTTCTCGTCCGACATTAAAATTCGGTCTATTGAAGACAAATATTTTTCTCATGGGGCCCCGCTATGTGTTGTTGGTTTGGCCGAGTCAAAATCATGGCAACACCGACAACAAATGGCCAATGCTTGACCGTAAAGCAGCAGTAAGCAATAAATGACTACAGCTCAGTACGGGACTACAGTCACCACCCATTCAGTGCGAACAAGCACATACCTACCATGGTCATATACAGTCCTCGAATGATGTTAAAATTTGACTCGATTAAATTTATTTCGTAGTACCCCATTGTTAGCTAAGGCACAAACTATGCGGAGAATGCGGCAAAAGTGGTCCGCCGGGCAACCAGTATTACTACGCCACACTAAAGTGGTTCATGCGATGTTTTCGTTGTGATGCGGGGCGAAAGACTTCAAGCACTAAAACAACCACCCGCTGGGAGGCGTTTCTCTGTATTATATGTCGTGTTTTCTTTTCACGGAACCATGGCCTAAATGTGTGATTGCTTGTGAGCCAAACTTTCTTATGCCCATGCGAAAGCTAGAGCCAACCAGTATCCCCGGTCTTTTTATGGAAAAGCATTGGTGCTCGAATGGTGTCCGAATAAATCGAGGCAGAAAATTATCCTTACTTCGTTCCAGTGCCGGCGAATTCCAATGAAAACTTATATGTGCATAGCCAGGCACACACATACACGCACACTACCGCATAAAACGTGTGCGAGACAAAAGGGAAATTTGTGATTTATGCCGTCATCATAATAAATTCAAGTGATTTATCTGAGGGGATGCAAAATAAAGTTTCTACAGCAGTGACGATGGCAACACATTGGCGGAAGGTATTGCATAGCGGTAGCAGCATTTGATGATGGAAGTGCGTGAGTTTGGTGGTCGACCTTTTTGTTTGAGGCTATGCTGAATTATGAAAATTACTGGATTATATTTTATTATGCCATCATGACAGATTGTTGTATACATTAACCCAGTTATCATCCTCATTTGTATCGACAGAACGAGAGTGCTTGAGGACTATAAGTATGCGATATGTTCCATTAAAAATGATATAAAACTTTTATGTCCCGCGGGTGGTCAAATCTGGTCAATGCCGGTTAGATGTGCATATAAATTGTAACCCTAAGCTGCACTTTTGTTGAGGTTTTGGTGATTTGAAGTGGTTGCAAAATAAAGCGATAACGTAGATGGAAGCTTGTTACTGGTAAATAGGCCAGCATACATATCGATTGATGGCGATAGCAAAAGGGGTGTTGCATAAGGTTTCACTTTAGAAGTGGCACTTTTAGTAGAAAATATCACATAAAATCGCATGAGCCAATTAAAAAAATATTTATCTCGTAATTACATATATGAATTTCAAGTAGATGCTATAAATATTAGACAGAATTCCTCCAATATTCGAAATCCTTATTAAGACGCTTTCCACAAAATGTATCAATAAATTGTAAAATGTAGATATACTTTATATATTTATTTAACTTTTATTTATTTCATTACGAATATATATACAGCTAATATAGTAATATATGTGCTAAAGTTAAAAAAGTTTAAAGAACTATCGATAGTTTTATCTTTTAATTCATCATCGTTTAAAAGTGTTTCAGGAAATATGTATTCGGAAATATTATCACAATAAAGTTAATATCCTTCTTCACTGACATTTTCTTTGGTTGTATGTCCTTCACTAGAAAACCTATTATACTCGGCCAATAACTTCACAGTGGCTTCGTCCCCCAGAAGCCTTTCTTCATTTAGGCAAGGCGAACTGTAAGCAAGATATGAATGAATTTCACATCGCACGTTCAATTGTGGGTGGGCAACATATGTTACTTCTTTATATGTTTATATGTAATGATCGATGTCGACACCACGAAGAAAAATAGTGACGTGGAAAGTTTTTTTTTTAAGGCGAAATTTAGATATACAGTAAAATCGCTTATAGTGACATTAAGGGACAGACGGTTTTGGTCGTTATTCAAGATAGGTCGCTGTAACTGATATCAGTCAAATACAATTGTCCTATCAATATAATCGTATTGTGTCATTTTTAAAAATAGACCGATCTCATTAACAATCAGGATGTGTTTGTCTTCGATTTTTATCGAAATTGGGGCCAACGAAACCTACAACCAATTATCTACTGCTCCTTTGGGCTCTCCTATTATACTGCCACTACAATTCCACGTTTACCAAACCGCTGCGTCGCTGCTGGCGAACACTCGACATCATTCTTCCCATCTCTTGATATAGGCTTCTAGCTTCCAATCTAAAACATCCGTACGGATTTTTCTCTACTGATTAATTTTTCTATCCCACTTCATGCGAACCTAATAAAATTAAACATGTATGACCACGCGCAAAAGTCTTTACTAGGTAATTTCCCCAGCCTCAAAATGAATAATAAATGTAAAACAAAAATATTAACATGTCAACAAAGGGTAAGTTTTAACACCGATATATCGCTTGACCTAAGAAATTGGTTAATTTTGACTGGTGTTAAATATACTTAATTGGTAAAACTATCTATAATATCGCTTTTATCAATTTTTTGTTCAGAACTATTTGACCTAAGACTCGCATGACGTGAATATTACAATCTTCAAACAACTCGTCAAGATTGCTGATTGCTGGAGAGACTAAGAAAATGACATAAAATTAACGAAATTACATTGATTGCAGGCTGAGAGATATTGATATTAATTTTGGACATTGCACTGTCTCAGATCCACAACGATACCTGCCTAAAAAGATACTTCAAGTAGAAATCTGTACCCACTTCTTCACTTTTCCTAACAGATGATAAAATAAATTCCTTTTGTTTTTCAACTGTCATATCTTAATTCGACTTAGATACGACTCGGCTATAATTAAATATTTGTCGATTTTAGAAGTAGATTTATAGTTTATTACTACGGATTTCGTTTTGTATTTGAGTTTACATAAAAATTCGATTTAAATTCGTTTACTACTGTCTTGAAACTAACTGCAGTGCTCTTCTACATGTCTTCCGAATATTACAAAATGTATACAACCGGGAAACTATGGAACTAGTTTTGGAAGCTTTATTGAGTTTCTATTAGATGTTGTGTTCACAGTTTAGTTTTTTTTAGTCAAAGGTACCCATATGGCGCAAGGTGAGACGAATCAGCGAACCTAGTATCTTGGTACATTAACTATCCGTCTATAAAAAATCGGTATAGACATATGCTTGATAAAAAGAAACATTAGAAACATGATATTTTGATATGGAGTCTGGCGCTTGGTTATGCGTGCATATTAGTTGTGCCCACTTTTGTTCTGGTAAAATTACAGCAGTTCAAATAACAAATGGTGCTAGTCATAAGCCATCTATGAAAGATATGCATACATTTTACAACACTCACCAGCTTTTAACACGCCTGTCCATTTATCTGCTTTAATCTATGGTTATATGTTTGTGTGTGATTATATGTAAGTACGCATATTTGTACTCATCTGCGTGTAGCCGATGATGCTACAACAAGGACGGTCGTTGCCCGTTCAGATTCATTGCCTGGAATGACCTAAGACTTTTCATCCCATAAATACATATTTGCACTTTGGACTAAATTCCAAATATATCTCCGTCAGAACGATAATGTACGTGTACGACAAATCTCTGTACAGCATTGCCTTCAAATGAGCCAAGGCATGTGCGTTTGTCACGCGTGTATTTATATTTTGTCGCTGCGACATTAGTCGTGTTAGTACCAAGTTTACACGGCTTTTATAGCCATTCTAAGCCGTTCATTAATTTGAGCACTTTCCGGCGCATTAAGATCACGCGTATGTTACAGCCTGATATTAAGTAAATTTCCGGAATACTAAATATCATTTTCTTGCTCGGCGGTAGTGTGTACGTTCTGAAGTTGCAAGAGCGGCTGAAGTGTAACAAAAGTTATTGCTGGCAGACATACATATGAGCACGTAGCGGGATGTAAATATAAGCATTGCAATGCTTGCCGAACAAAGCCAAATACACTTCCTGACGCAAAAGGTGGGTAATACATCGCGCGGAAGAATTATTATTTTCACCTTCAGAAGGCATTTATTTTGGGTCGAGGTGAAACGTTGTCTTAAGCAGCATCTAAATTCAAGCGCAAATCCGCTTGTAGAATATGATACGCCGAGTATAATTTACTGCACTTATACCATCTTTATTCTTCACCTCATTTCAAATTTAAGAAGATTGAAATTCTCAAATATTCGCTTATGAAAATAATTGTTTCACTACGTGGTATGCCTCAGTTTGCAGTGTACAAACGGTTTTGTTTACATTTTATTATTTTTAATTGAGGTCATCTTTAAGTACGACGATTCTACAGTTGTGTTAGTGACGTTAGTTTGTTTACGCTTCCTTCAAATACATTTTTAAGGTTTTCAAAGGATCTGTATCCAGACCTCTGCATTCTCAGTTTCCTATTAGTCCCCCTTTCGCACCGTTATAATAATATAATTTATTTATTCATTTCATTAATGGATACATAATCTGTTGACTACAATTAATTATTATTAATTTTGCTAAAAATATTCAATACAATTTCTTTGAACATATTTCTATTCAATTGAAGGTCGACTTCATGATAAATTGAGTTTAATAATTATGAACAACGGGTCATGGGTTCGTTTAAACCATAATTCGTTCTATGATATGGAAAACATAAGAGAACATTCTTTTTTCTTAGGCATCTCTCTGGGACACAAAGAGGCGTGAGAGCTAGTAAATCCAGGGACTTACTCCTACCATTGAGAACGCTATGAGCTTGTCATCGACTTTTTAAAGTTTTTAGATCAATTAAAGCACATCGAGACCTATAGTTAGGTAAATCTTCGGACCATCTCAGCTTCCTTAATGCAAAGCGCGTGAATCTTTTTTGAATATTTTCAATCCCGTTGGAAGAATTAAGATAAAAGGGAAACTAAATAACGCTGCAGTATTCCAGTATGGGGATTACTAATGAAAAATAATGGGCTTTTTAGAGAATAAACTTCATTAAATGCTACCGTATTTCGTTTCAGAAAGCCCAGCAAGGAATTTGATTTAGATATTATATAATCCAAATGTGCTGAGACAGCTTTGAGTCAAATATAACACCTAGATCTTTAATTTTACTTACTAATAAAAGTCTCTCGGTACCAAGACTATAATCAAACGAAATTTGTGATAATGCGCGGTAAGCACTAAAAAAACGTACACTTGGAATGTAACTCCAGAATGTCCAGAAAAAAATGTCTTTTTTGAAAATTTAAGCAAACAGTAATTGCAGAAATTTGTGAAAATATTTGCATATCATCTGCGAACATTAGACAATTAGAAAACTGCAAGGAGTACGGGCTGTCATTGACAAAAAGATTGAAAAGGAGATGCCCCAAATGACTGCCTTGAGGCAGACCCGACAGAACTTCTATAAAGAAGGATTGTGCGCCACCAATTTTGACAATCTGATGACGATTAGACAAATAAGATGTAAGCCATTCAAGAAATTTAATCTTAAACCCCATTTTTCTCAGCTTTTCAACTAAAAGTCTATGGTGAACTCTATCGAAAGCTTTAACGAAATCTGTATACAGAACATCAACCTGCATTCTATTTTCTAAAGAAGAAATACAAAAATTAGTGAAAAGACATAAATTCGTTGCAGTGGAGCAACCATTAATAAATCCATGCTGTCTTGAAGTTAAAATTTCTTTCGTCGCAAAATTGAGTCTATCAAAAACTAACTTTTCAAATAGCTTAGGAATTGCTGAAAGTTTAGAGACAAGCCTATAATTTTTAATTAAATGCTTGAGACCACTGTTATAGATTGGAGTAATTGATGATAGTTTCCACTCCTCAAGAAATACGCCACTAAGAAGTGCTTCATTGAAAATTATTGTTAATGCTTTAGAAAGCGAATCAGCGCATTTTGATAATAAAAGAGGTGATATCGAATTATATATACATATATATAATATGGTTGGAGCTACAGCCCATAGAGGGCCAGGGCCTAGCTTCTCAGCAACCACTCGTATTGTGCGTGCTATTGTTCTCTCACGAGTGGAAGGAACCTACAGTTTTATGCCGACTCCGAACGGCCAAGATTGAGAAGCTTTTTCTAGACAGGAAATACTCTCTGAGCATTGTCAGTGACTCGAAAGAGGTGGGGCCGTGAAAATTATTTCTGTCGCACAGAGCAGGTTGCGAACCTACGACATCGAGGTTGGGATCGACGCACATACCCACAACGCCACGGCCTTTTTTAAGATGTAAGATATATATCAGAAATTAGAATTTTAAAAACTACATTTCGAAAAATTGCTTGGAAAAGGCAGTTTGTAAAAGAAAATTGTTTATAAGTTCATGGTACGTTAATTCAATGAGACGTAAAGTGTGTATATTATGAAGTTGTACCCGTAGGTATCAGTATATACCCAAAAGAAGAGCATAAAATCAGATGTACTATTTTTATACGGAACCTTAATTCAATACTTCCTCACAATTCGTCTCCATTGTATGAGGAAAAGTTATCTCTCACAGGAAATGGTACGCTAGTGATGTCACGCAGCTTTGGATCAAATTAACATATTACCTAGTATTCCTTATATCATGATGTTATGGTACGGTTATATTATTTTCGATTGATGATAATTGCTTAGCACCAAAGGGATTAGTTTCTATCCATAAAGTCTTGGTCAAAATAACGTGAAAATATGTAATTTATCTAATTTTGTCGTCAATTCTCTATCATATACAGTAGACCCTCGAAAACGGGAACAATTAAAAACCAAGGGAGTTCACGTTTGCGTTTACGTATTGTATCAAGAATTTCAAGATAATTTACAGCAGTTTTACTATTAGCCTGAAGCAAAAACAGTTTTAACGTTTTGGAGTGTTCGTGGTTAGTTCATGTTTTAGAGATATCAAGCAAAATAAATCAATTCACATTAGCCGGTGTTCGCGTTATCAAGAGTCTACTGTAGTTCAACTATTTCGTGAGCTTTGAATATCTCTAGCAAATATAATAAATCCATAGTTCTATTATCAAATTTTCAAATACATTACTGATTATCGGATAGACCTTACTAGGCCAGTGAAATGGAAACATAACTTTGCCATTTATGAATGTACCACTTCTATTTTCTATATCTCTGGAAATAATCTTCCAGGACTCTGATATCAATTTTCCCACACAAACAACATCAGCAGACCACTGTGCTGAATAGTATTTCAATTCCCTACATCAGCCCACTTATGATGCAAGAACCCGGTTTGTATGTGCAACATACCCCAAACTAATTGTTTTAAGGATAACTGTTGCATATTAAGTGAGATATGAGATTTTTTGTGAGACTTTGCAATTTGCACCCAGGTGGTCAACGTGACACTATCTACTAATAAATTAATTATTTTTGTCAGTTTATTTGATTAAAATTAACAAATAAAAAAACAAACATTAATGTGTTTTACTTGGTAACGTTATCAATTCAAATTGTAATTCAAATCAAATATGTTGCATTGAATTAATTAAAGTTACTAGCTTGGAATACTAAAGCTAATTAATATAATTTTACAACCTTAATTGAAGCTATTTATTTCTGGGACAAATTAATCAATAAGATCAGAAATAAAAAAGATAATACTAAACAGGAAATAATATCAACTGCAGTTTATATTCTATTGTTTAAATAATTCTCATAAAGATATGTACGAAGTAATCTGAAAACTACAAGCTGTGAGTGACAGCGTGAACATAAGGATTGACATTCAGTATGTGTTTAAAATTACTAGTTAAAATTGAAAGTTTCCGAAGATTATTAAAATGCTTGATGGCATAAACGCGATAAAATAGTTCGGAATGTCTCAATTTGATTGAAGAGTTTGATGGCACTGTAGTTTTAGAAAAACAAAACTTTGTGTAATCCATTTTCGTGTCACAATATATTGTTCAAATTACCATTCGGGAAAAAAGAAGAGCATACCATACAACATGAAGAATGTCAAAAAAGCGAAAGCATTGGTATTCCATAAAAAAATAATAGCTAAAGCAAGTTTCGAACACAGAATTGCAACCTAAAAGTGTGAGCAAGTCATATGGTGACAGTTTTTATACATGTAAAAAGTGTAATTCAAACCAGTGGCGCCTATATTTTGTGCTTGAGTAATTTAGTACCTACTGCGCACAATCTAATGGTTTCTTTTAAACCATAGGTTATTTTTACACTGACAACTGAATTTGACAGAAAGTCAGTATCATACCTCCGCGGAACGCATTGATTCGCTTTACGCTTGAAGCCAAACGTAGCTTAAGTGTGAAGCGATTGTATTGTTAACTGATTTGCAAAGTGAGTGCTTTGTGGCCTAAAAGGCATGCTTTTTATAAAGAAATTTCGATCGGAATGAAGCACCGCGACGGCTGTACGCAAAATTTGTTCGTAAAACTTATATGCTAGCGGACAATACTTATGATCCCCGACGTCGTACGGTGTGCTCTGATGCGAACGTTGCTGCTGTGGATTGGACGAAAATAAGGCTGGGAACAACGTTTCGGTCAACGGTGGTTTTTATTTACTGAAACTGAAAACATGGATATGGACATATCCATGGCCATGGTTCATGCAGGATATATTAGCCGGCTTGGCGATGACAATTGGCCGCCTCGGAGCTGCGATTTGACTCCTTTCGATTTTTTGTGGAGAATCGTGAAGTGACTTACGCTACTACGAAAAAAAATTAATGTTAGTCTTTTTTTTTTGTTTTTTAAAAAGAAACTTGTATTTGTGTAAATCAAAGAAAAAAAGGCTTAAAAGGGACATCAAGATGACAATTTAGTTAAAAGAGGACAAATTTCTGTCCCATCCAAGAACAAAAAAATAAAAGAGACACAGAAAAGGAGAACTGATGGTCACCGTAGGAACGCACCCACTCCGCCAATGGACCCGATAACTTCCAAGGGTTTTATTTGCTTTTACTCGGTATAGGTGTGACATACTTACATACTTACATGTTCTGAATAACTCGTTAATTCCAATTTGTGATTAAAATTAATGCAAGAGTAAATTGTGTGCGAATGGAAAATATGTAAGTAGGTACTCAATATATTAATCATACATAAACGGATTTACTGTTGACGACCCCAGTGAACGAACAAATGAGCATGCTTTTCGGTTCTGCACGTGGAAAGTGAGGTCGCTTAACAGGCCAAGTGCAGCTGAAGAACTCACGGAGGCCCTTGACTGCTATAAGGAGGGAAGTGCGATGGCATGGGCCGGGCAAAAAGATGATGAAAAACTGCGACATCTACTACGGTGATTGCGGCAGAGAGAGGCGTTTATTTGGATGTGGATTCGTTGTTCGAAACTTATTCAAAAAGTCTTAAGCTTTGTCTGTAAAAGCGAGCGCCTCATAACAATCCGCATCAATGCTAAATTCGGGAACATCAGCCTGATTTGCGCCGACGCCCCGACAAAGGACAAAGATGACAGCAACAAGGATGACTTCTATGCTCTCCTAGAAAGAACATACGATCAATGCCCCAGCTTCGATATCAATATCGTTGTAGGATATTTCTACGCTAAGCTGGGTAAAGAAGAAATCCTTGCTAAGGTCATCGGGAAACACAGCCTACACGACACTGCGTCCAGTAACGGACTGAGGCTGGTGGGCATGGGACGATACCTCTCTTTTGCCAGCACGCGGTTCCCATACTTCACCATCCATAAAGGGACCAGGCGGTCCCTAAATCATTTGTAACCAGATTGATCACGTTGCGATCGACGTCAGACACTCCTCCAGTATTCTTGATATCCGAACGTTCCGAGGAGCCAATGTTGACTCGGACCATTTCCTTGTTGTAGCCAAGGTCAGAACTCGGATATCGATAGTACAACGGAGTAGAGCAAGACCAAAACAGTTCGACGTCGGAAAGCTACAATCGCAATCGACCGCTGGGAACTTTTCCGATCGAGTCTTCCTGAAGCTCTCAGAGAGTCCAACTCTGCCAGGCGAAACAATCGACGAACAGTGCAACCGTTGTCAAAACGCCATCAGAGAAGCTGCCTCTGATGGGTTGAGTTTTAAAACGCCACCCAGAAAAAACCCATGGTTTGACAACGAGTTCTGGCAGGCGTTTTCAGCGAAGCTAGCAGCAGAGCATAGCATAGCATAGCGACGCTGGATAGAAGGACGAGAGCGGTTCGTGAGCTTTACGAACTTGAACGAAGGGAAGAGCACCGGCTACTCAAAAGGGAAAAAAAAGGAGCATGAGAAGCGCGCGATCGAGAAAATGGAGAGGTGGTACGGCAGAAATAATGTCCGAAGGTTTTATCAGCGGGTAAAACAACTATCCAAGTTCTGAATTTGATACTTACGAGCAAAAAGCTCAAAATATCGCCATTTTTAGATAGTGGTGATGTACCAAGTCTTGTATCGCCAAATGAAATTTGAAATAGCCAGTTTGGCGATAAATCGCCACGTCTGACAACCCTGGCTGTAACCCCACCCATACTATTATTATTATAGTTAAATGAGAGTTTAAAGCCGTTCAAAATTCAGTTCTGCACCACGCTCCATTATTGCCATTATTTCACTCTGTTTTTCACATTTGTTCCAAAGGCATCTGATGTTCGGTAATGGGATAAATTCTCTGAATTGAAATCATTTGCAAAGGATTCCCGTACGGCAACATTTTCCATTTGTTTTTTCTCGGTTATTTTTATTGTCGATATGTGAAGTTCATTGTTCACTTTTTAGTACAGCGGCATTTATTGTTAAGATTTCTTTCACTAGCCAGTATCAGAAGTTTAATTGATTACCAAAATCTTTGTTTTTGATAATGGGATAGACTCTCTAAAAAGATTCCAAAGGAATGTCCTAGGCATTTTACTACGATATGGAAAGTGTTTCCAATATATTTTTCGATTGCACTACACAAACCAATTTCAACAGATCGGAATTCGGTTTTCACTGTGAAACCGCCAGTAAGCAGCATCTGGAAAACAAACCGTATGGTTCTAGAAGATAATATAACCATACTGACGCCCGTCATTGTGAAGTATAACTCTTAAGTTAATTCATCCGGTTAAAATAAAGAACATTTTTTGTCCACACAATTAAAATTTTATTACTGTGGTGCAAACATCGGACAGAAGCCTGTCGAAACGAGGACGGACAACTCGTAGTAGAGTCGCAGTCGATACTGAGAATCTGAGGATCACTTTTGCAGACTGCTTAACGGCGAAGAGGACACCAATACCGCTGTCAGGCAGAATGTTCCACTCCACGCAATGGACGAAGATAGAAGAGAATTCCGTCCCCCCGATCTAGACAAAGTCAAGATAGCGATATTGAGACTAAAGTCGAACAAACCTGCTGGTACAGACGGACTGTCTGCGTCTGCAGAACTCCTTAAGGCAGCTGGAGATGAGCTGGTAGGGTGCATGCACCAACTTATGGTCGGAGGAAACCATGCACGACGAGTGGAATCTCCGTATCGTTTGCCCGATCCACAAGAAACGAAACCCCTTTGACTGCGCTAACTATCGGGGGATAAGTCGACTTAGCATCGCCTACAAGATCTTCTCTGCCGATTTGTGTGAGCGCCTAAAGCCGTTCATTAATAATCTGATAGGTCCGTATCACTGTGTCTTCAGGCCAGGAAAGTCCACAATAGACCAAATCTTCACACTACGCCAGATTCTGGAAAAGACCCAAGAAATGCAAATCGACACTCACCATCTGTGCATAGAGAAGAGCTATACAACGCCATGTCTGGTTTTGAAATTCCTGCCAAGCTCGTCAGGTTGTACAGGATGACGATGGAGAACTCTAATATCACAAAAGGTTTTAGACAAGGCGACGCGCTGTCATGTGATTTCTTCAACCTGGAGAAGATCGTGCGAAACTCATGCGAGCCGTCAGTGAGGCATTTGCTAACATTGAGACGGAAGCGGCTAAAATGGGTCTGGCGGTGAATGAGGGCAAAACGAAGTATATGCTGTCCTCAAAAAAGGACATACAACATTACGCATCGTTATCCAAGGACTCTGTCTGGTTCTCAAGCTTGTCCACGGTGTACCATGCTAGTCAGTATTCTAACTGTCTAGCATTTTACATAGCTGCATTATAAAAAAATAGTTAAATATAAAATTAATAATAAAAATAAATAGTTGTATTATAAAATATATATCATGTATAAAAAATATATCAATTTATATATGTATATCGGTCCTTTTATATATATAGCATAGCTTCTACAACACTCGCACTAATTGTTCTCTCACAAGCGAAGTGGGGGTACAAATTAATGATGACTCTGAACGGCGAAGAGCATTGCCAGTGATTGGATGGATGTGGAGGCGTGAATATGAATGAAAATTGTACCGGGAATTGAATATTGAACCCGTTGGTTCTACGCGTAGAGGTCGACGCACATGACCACAAAAAATAACAAAATCACTCACAATGTTTATCAAGTCTGTATGTACCATAACAAAGACTTAAATGATTCAATATAATAGGCGAACACAGATTAAATTTAAACAACACTGAGGGAATATATTGTGACTATGGTACACTTTTCACTTGAAAAATATTAAACCTGTATCTCGCCTCTCCCTACTAATATTAATAACTTGATCTGCGACGAATCAAATATTCTAAAGACACCAACATAACAAAGTTACTTTCCGACTTTATTCCCCATTGCCTGGTTTAACACAAGGGCATATATTAAAACTGACAGTTAATAGTTTAATATGTACACAACTGGTTCTTAATTGCAACTGTAGCCATTAACAGCAAACCAGAAGCCACTTAAAGCGATATTGACAAAAGTACGCCAAATAGGATTCCTGCTGTTCCCTTTAAAATTGAAATTTCTGTACCCGCTGGGAGCCCTTCCACAAGGAAACATGCTCAACACTAGCTCCCCGGATTAACGTTGTCTCGCATAAGCCCCCAGTATTCTCCACATGGTAACACTTAATTAGATTCTGTACCGCATCATGTTCGTTTCAATCATCCCTTGAAGCACATGCTGATTACTTCCCAGCCTCATTTTAGACGCGCTCTGTGCATATTTGTATATGTGGACATTTTTCCCCTTATTTCGAAAGTACTCTTAGTGTACGAACTGATGAATCCTGTCGACAATTGCAATCAATCATTGTCAATTTGCTGCACTAAGAAGTGCATTCCTGATCGATATTCAACTGCTCCGAGTTACAAGCCTACGCATGTACATGCTGAGCGTGGGGAAATTGCATGTGTGTTCTAATGAACTTCTCTTTGAATTGGTGTATCACGCTGAAAGCTATTCAAGTCCCCGTGTGATTGAAGGTTTCATGCACGTCTGCATTGCACGCAGGAGAGGAGACCCTGCATCATCCATTAAGCATCATCCTTGCTGACAGGAGTGTGTAGTTGCTGCTGTTAAGATGCTATCCTATAAAAATACTAAACTGAAGCTGCTGTCATCGAAAATATCTACTCAAGCCAAATAAAAGCAGAAGCCTTGTATGTAAGTACACCCTTGACTCCTGCTCCTGTATGCCATGCTCCCACACTGTGAATCGGAATGCTTTAGCAAATACCAAAGGTGCTGGGAGGATATGCAAATCACCACTTGATGCTTGGCGTTCAACGACACGAGAGTAACTCCCGGCTGACATGGAAATTGATTTCTTTTCGATTTAGACATGATTGCCCCTTTGTCTCAGGATGTTCATTTTGGCGCTGTTGCTATCCTTCATGCACTTTAGAGGAGCTAGCTTGTGAATGCTATGATTTCTGCAACCATCCACAGAACTTCATCTACATATCCCGTCGGAAACAAATGCACTTTTGCTCGCCAAGTATCATCATTTGTCGAGGTGCTAGTCGTCACAATTTTTCAAGGAACTCTGCTGCATGAGTATTGCTACATAACTTTTTTTCAAAGGAGATACTCTCAACTGAGTGAAGGATGTGCAAATAAATTATGGATGTGCATTACATATCCTTTTTATGGATTTCAACCTTCTTGGATATATACTTCCGAATACTGTGTGAAAGCTCGCTTCAGATTCTTTGTATGAACTTGCATCATCCCTTAGTGTCGGAATAAAGAAATCAATGAACTTTGTCACAAAAAGAGATACGTGAGATGAAGATGTCTAAGTCCTTGAAAATACCACCAAGTATGTTAATATTTGCAAATCCTCGTGTCTGTCAACGTTTCAATGAGGAGTGAAAGATTGTCGGATTCTGTTATCGGTTTTTCATGTCACCCCTGACAGGGATTTTTTTTTTCTGAAATATTCAATGCTACTCCTCACACAATGCAGACTTTAATTATTTATATAGACGTGATTCGAATTTTGAAGTGGTTTTAAGCTGATTTAGGAGACTGTGATAAACGACAAAAAAATCCCAAAGCGAATACACACTCACAATGGCAAGCCGATTTCGTGGTCTAATGAGTAGATCAATAGATGACTGCTTGAAGTCACGGCCGGGTGTTTTGGAGCTTAACCGCAATCTGTATTTATTTTTTTATGGGGTGGCTACCCGCTCATAAGAAATGCATGCTTTTTAATGGATGAATGGTGAGGATCAGATATTTAAATTCGTTCCGGATGTTTGTAAACTTTAGCCAAATCTGACATTCATGTTTAATAGGCTTACAGCCTAAATGCATGGGGAGATTTGCGAACGTCAAATTTTGTTTGATGATAGTTTTTTGTTTGTATGAGACTACTTTTTTCGCCAGTTTTGGAAAGAGATAGCGATTTCTGTTGCAAAGTATAATACATTGTGTGTATGCGCATGTATGTGTATTATATGTACCTTGGGATGCATGCATTTGTTTTACAAACAAAAAAATGCACAAATGTCAAAAATCAAGTTGCTAGAAGCTTGTAAACGTAGTTGGGCTACATTTTTAATGCATTTCTTTCGACATTTGCACATTTATAATAATTTCAATAAAGCAAATTTTGTGTACTGTTTTAATAACATTTAAATAACATTGCAGAAAGACGCAAACTCGCAGTTAGCAGAAACCAGCAATCTCTCATCAATATCCACGGAAATAATGTACGACTATGTACTTTGTAAGATTATATGGAATGGTTTACTATGAATTGTTGAAATCTGATGATTACTAGGGACCACTGTGGTCAATAAATGATATACCAGGTATACCGATATGAAGTGAGTGTCAAGATACAAATGTCTCGATAGGGATTTGTTCATCGTGTTAAAAATGTCGAATTTTGTACCAGAAAGTGATGATTTGCGGAAAGCATTAGTTTTTTGTTTTCATTTGAAGAAAAGTGCTGCAGAGTCGCATCGAATGCTTGTCGAGGCATATGGTGATCATGCTCTATCAGAAGCAACATGCAAAAGATGGTTTCAACGGTTCAGAAATAATGATTTTGATGTGAGAAATGAAGAACGTGGAAGACCACCAAAAAAGTTTGAAGACGCCGAATTGCAAACGATACTGGATGGAGATGACACTTTGAGTCAAAAGCAGATGGCAGCAATGTTAAATGTTGCACAACAAACAATTTCTGACCGTTTAAAAGCTATGGGAAAGATCCAAAAGTGTGGAAAATGGGTGCCACATGAATTGAATGAAAGACAGATGGAAAACCGAAAAAACAATTGTGAAATTTTGCTTCAAGGACACGTAAGAAAATCGGTTTTGCATCGGATTGTTACTGGCGATGAAAAATGGATTTATTTTAAGAATCCTAAACGGAAAAAATCATGGGTTAATCCGGGACAACCATCAACATCGACTGCAAAGCCAGATCGATTCGGCAAGAAGACAATGCTGTGTGTTTGGTGGGACCAGAAAGGTGTGGTGTACCACGAGCTCCTAAAACCTGGTGAAACCGTTAATACTGATCACTACCGACAACAAATGATCAATTTGAACCATGCATTGATCGAGAAACGACCAGAATTGGCCAGAAGACACGGCAAGGTAATTTTGCTCCATGACAATGCACCTGCACACAAAGCAAAACCGGTTCAGGATACAATCAAAACACGCATTGGCTGACCAGCACTTCGATTCCTACGAAGAAGTCGAAAATTGGGTGTCTGATTGGTTTGCTTTAAAAGACGAACAATTTTGGCATGGTATTCACAAATTGCCAGAAAGGTGGTCAAAATGTGTAGAAAAGAATGGCCAATACTTTAAATAAAATGTTTTTACTTTCCCATTAATAATTAGTGTTTTATTTTCAAAAAACCTAAGTCGAATTTCTTCTTAAATCGAATTTTTTGTTTGTCTCATAGCCCCAGCTCTTTCGAGTCACTGATAATGCTAAAAGAGTTTAACTGTCAAAAAAAAGCTTCTTAAATTTGATCTTTCGGAATCGGCATAGAACTATACACTCGTGAGAAAAACAATAGCATGCCCGACTTATTTTTGCTAATTTTTTTAATTCAAATTTGGAAAGTATGAGTACCATTATTCATACATAAATATCAAATCAACCGGGAATTGTGTTTTTGAACCTTACTTAGTTAACTAACTAACTATCTATAGCGATAAAAAACCACAGCTTATGTTACGAAATAATAGTAAATACAAATATGTAGAAAGATAAATAATAATGGCTTCAAGTCAAATTCCGACACCTTTGAAACTTCACACAGAAGGAAAATAATGCTGGAAGAGAAGTATGTACACACTTATTTTGTCTTTCTTGTTGACTGTTGTCACCGTCATCATATGTCAAAGACTGTGCGGTGACTTGCAATTTGCATTTACAGTAACTTGCTTTGTAATTTATTGTTAATGTTCTAGGCGAGAAATTGATGTTCATTACAAATGGGGTGGGTTCAGATTCAACCACGAACAATACGAAATATATGGAATTTCATTTATGAAAAATATAAATAAGTTCTGAATTTGATACTTACGAGCAAAAAGCTCAAAATATCGCCATTTTTAGATAGTGGTGATGTACCAAGTCTTGTATCGCCAAATGAAATTTGAAATAGCCAGTTTGGCGATAAATCGCCACGTCTGACAACCCTGGCTGTAACCCCACCCATACTATTATTATTATAGTTAAATGAGAGTTTAAAGCCGTTCAAAATTCAGTTCTGCACCACGCTCCATTATTGCCATTATTTCACTCTGTTTTTCACATTTGTTCCAAAGGCATCTGATGTTCGGTAATGGGATAAATTCTCTGAATTGAAATCATTTGCAAAGGATTCCCGTACGGCAACATTTTCCATTTGTTTTTTCTCGGTTATTTTTATTGTCGATATGTGAAGTTCATTGTTCACTTTTTAGTACAGCGGCATTTATTGTTAAGATTTCTTTCACTAGCCAGTATCAGAAGTTTAATTGATTACCAAAATCTTTGTTTTTGATAATGGGATAGACTCTCTAAAAAGATTCCAAAGGAATGTCCTAGGCATTTTACTACGATATGGAAAGTGTTTCCAATATATTTTTCGATTGCACTACACAAACCAATTTCAACAGATCGGAATTCGGTTTTCACTGTGAAACCGCCAGTAAGCAGCATCTGGAAAACAAACCGTATGGTTCTAGAAGATAATATAACCATACTGACGCCCGTCATTGTGAAGTATAACTCTTAAGTTAATTCATCCGGTTAAAATAAAGAACATTTTTTGTCCACACAATTAAAATTTTATTACTGCAATTCGATTTAGTTTACGGACTGAATATCTGCAAACTTACTTGCCTTCAGAAGACTTTTTGCAATATGTTTTTATTGTTAGTGAATGTTAATACTTCCGAGAAAGAATGTGAATGTGACAATGAAAAGGAAATTAAAGAAGAAAGAAATATGCAAATAAAACAATGTAGACATATGAATACAGACATTTACAGATTTAACTCAACTAAAAAGCTATTAAGATGTTATATACGTAAGTTTCATTTACTTTTTTCAGAATTTATTTTATCGTTATGCGAAACTCTTTCAAAGGCTCGGAGTGTTGGATTTTACAAGTGTTGATAATATATACAATATTTTAAAGTAATGTAGTTGGGAAATGTTTATCGTCTTATTTTTATGGCAAACGTCGACTCTGCCATTTTCTCGGCAGAGCTCGACTGTCTCATCATTATATACCACTCACTCTAGAGTACCTCCAGGTCCGGTATTCGCTCCCATTTTATTTAATATTTTCATGTCCGACATACCAGTACCAAATGGTAACACTTTCCTAGCTTTGTTCGCTGATGACTCCGAATGCAGATAAATCTCAGGCTTTGTGGTTTACTTGACGCAGAAAACAGCAATTCCTACTTCAAACAGATCTACAATTGAACTCGACCAGCATCGAGTTGTCTGAAAGCTGTAAGTACTTAGGAGTTACCTTCGATAAAAAAACTCACATTTGAAAAACATATATCGAGTACGGTTCAGAAAGCAAACCTAATCATTAAAATCCTTTATCCCTTTATCAATCGTAAATCAAAACTTAGTATTGATAACAAATTACTAATTTTCAAAACGATTTTTCAACCAGTCTTAACGTACGGTGCACCTGTGTGGGCCGATTGTGCCAAAACTCACATTAAAAAACTACAAATATGTCAAAACAAGGTGCTAAAGTTAATGTTAAATCTGCCCTCGCATTTTTCTACTATGAGGCTCCATGAAAAAGCAAATGTAAATGCCTTGTCACATATCATTGATAAATTACACCAGAGGTTTTTAAGCAAATGCTCTCATTCTGAGAGTGAGTTTATTCGTAACATTTTAAATTAAAGAAAAATCAATCATATCTTAAAGCTATAATATTATACATAGTTATATCGTTCTTGCATGTTGCATAGTTGGGCCTAAGTGCAATGTAGCTATAAGCGTCATTAGTTGTAAGAGTCATAATAGGGGTTTTTGATTCTAGTGTTTTTCCCTTAACTTTTCCTATGTATTAAATTTGTCTCATTATATATATTTTAAACTATCTTAGTTGTAAAGAACTTTTGTTCTGTATCTCTAAGTAATACATGTTAAATGTAAATACAACTGTACAAATCGAACTACAAATAAATTGAAGTTTGGAAAAAACTTTGCTCGACTGTCCGATGTCAGAAAGCTGCATCAGGCAATAGAGATAAGTCACCTAAGTTCGCCGGACTATCGATATGCCTTCGAAAACACAACCCTAACGAGTTGAGAAAGTACTTCAGACTACCTACCACCCGGACAAGAATTAAAAGTGTTATGGCGAGTGAGTTGCACGTGCAACCGACAAAGCACACCAGAAAGCGCCACAAAGACAATCAAAAGCAAATAACCGACTTCAAGCTTAAGAAAAAACACCCTCTCTTCACTCTTCGAAATTGCAAGGCTAATCTAGTTACGGACCTGCAGTCAAAAAGTGGATCTGCTTAAGGAACACATCAACCTTTTGCTTAGAGGATCTGATTAGGAGAGATTGGTAGGGAATCAGGCGATCACTATTCGTCGTCAATGAAGTAGTCCTCCCACCTACATTTAAAGAAGTCGTTACAGCCATGACACGGCTGAAAACCAGAGGGCTTACCATCAGAGCTATTCCAGGCAGGTAATGCTCCATATGCCCATCGACAAAAAGGCTTCTACCTCTTGCAACAACTACAGTGGCATATCCCTGCTCCATTTTGCACATTATTAATCGGCACGTATCAGTGCGTCATCCAACGTAAAGACACTTGAAGCTTTTATAGATATTGAATGAGCATTCGACAGCACATGACATGATGCGATCATTAAGGCTTTAGACAAAAATGTAGTAAAACGCACAGTATCGAAATGGATGTATGAACTATTGAACACTAGAACAGCTGAGACCCATAAAGGGGCAGGCATAATAAAAGTCAACACAACAAGAAGTTGTCCTCAAGAGAGAGTCTTATCTCTTTTAATGTGGAGCCTAGTTATAGACGAATTGCTGGAGATACTAATAAACAACGGCATCAAATGTCAGGCATATGCTGATGAAATAGATATTATAGAATGGGGACTAACATTACTAAGGAGTGGTGCCTATTGACCGGACTAAATCTAAATCCAGCAAAAACCATCATAGTACCTCTTACGAGAAAACATAAACTGGCTAAAACAAATTAGTGTTGGGTAAAAGTTTAGTAAAAGAGGTAAAATACCTAGGAGTCATCTTAGACAGCAAACCCACCTGGAAAAAACATACAGATGAGATAACCCGGAAGTCGACGCGTGCTTTATGATCTGCAGAAGCTTAGCACCCAATCATAGGCTTGCAGTCCAAGAATCCTAAGATGGATGCACATAACTGTTGTTAGACTAACAATCTTATACGATGCAATAGCTTGGTTCAAAAGAACCAACCTAATTAGTGTAAGAAAGGCACTCAATAAAGTTCAAAGGTTAACATGCCTCTGTATAACAGGGGCCATGAGAACTTGCCCTTGGAGTTGCAAAACCATAATGAGACTGACAAAAGAAGGGAAAGGAAAGACAGGTGCATTTCATCAGGACAATTCGATGTACTAGTCAAAAAGCTACCACTCCTAGCCATTGCGAAAGATGACACGATTAGGAAAATCGACAATGAAATGGCCGACTTTCTCGCTAGGAATGGAGAATCGGAAGCTACGATCGAACGCCTCGAACCCTTCTGCGCTGTAGGAAATCCTGTCCTCAGGGAAGAGTTTAGTGAAGCATGAAGTAGGTCAAGAAACTCAAGAGCACGTATTGGTATTTTCCAGAACACATACCGGGATTTCTAGCAAATACCTATTATCAGAGGACGAATTGAAATCAGTAGAATAAACTTTCATTCTTAGGAAACTGACTTAAAGAGACCACAATAGGACAAATCTCTATAGTGGAGCACAACAGGAGCCTAAAACCCTTAAAACAACTCTGGATAGAACTGTAGGTGAGGGGAGTTCTTAAGATAGCAAAGGTTTCAAGAAGGGCACAGTAGTTCCTAAGGTAGCGATGCAATACACCCTCAGCAACAATAATAATAATTTTAAGGGCTAGAAGAGCAGCTTTGCTGTCAGGGATGATAGAGATGTATTCATCATAGGTTTATCAGTACATCCAATCCATTTTTTTTCAAAAATTTAGTTTTTCATTGTCTTTTATTGGTTTTGTAGGCGCAGCATCTCCCGACAGGTGCTGGTCCGCTAAATAACGAGAAAGAGCCACTGCAGCTGAAAACCTAGCAGCTCTGTTAGTAAGCCCTACTCCCACCTCCCCGTGGTGCCGTCTGGGAATTTATATTAGAATTGCCAACGGGAGAGGACGAATGGCGAGCTTCCAGCGCCAAAAAACAGGATCAGTGTCGGTTGGTCTGGGGCCTAGCGAGCCTCAATCGTAAAACTAAATTTGCTCCGAAACGAAAATCAACGCCTCGGATACGCACGGAAAATTTGATGACGATCTGTAGCTATCGTACACGGACAAAGATTAGATTCTGGAACGTTAAGACTCTCTTGGATTCACTTCAGGAAGGGCCACAAAACGCCAGATTCCTCCAAATGGAACGCGAGTTCACCCGGTATAATTTGGACATTCTTGGGCTGAGTGAGATAATTTGGTTGGCGACACTGGCGAATTCATCTCGGCAATTAAAAGCACTGTAATGCTCTACTCTGATAAACCAACGGGTAGTGCGCGCAGATCTGGAGTAGGGCTGGTGTTAACTCCAGCCGCACGGAGTAGTCTCATATCCTGGAAACCTCACAGGGACAGGATATTGACGGCTAGGTTTAAGAGTATAGTAAGGAAAACAACCATCATTCAGTGATGCTCCGACAGATGACTCCAATGAGGATGAAAAGGGCACCTTCCACAGTCATTTAGGTGCAGCCGTCAACCAAACGCTTAATGGCGATATCGTATCGAGATGGCGCACAGGCGTGGTTGACGCCCTATGTTGACAACAGCAATTACATATAATTACATTAATCACTTTGAAATGTTAAAATAATCCAAATCGAATAAATTCACAGTTTTTTTTTGCGGGGAGCTTCTTTTTACCTCACTTGTATTCAAAAATTCAAATTTGGATGTGAGGTGACAATTTGTCGATTCGTCTAAGAGAACAGGGCAGAGTACATACGTAACTCACATTAAATATGTAGCAGCGTAACTGAGAGATATAATAACCAAATGTTGACAGCAGCAATTACGATAATATCACGTCTAATGATTTCTCCTCACAATCTGCATTGCATTGTTTACAGTCTTGCCATAAAGGGTTCCCAGTTAGAAATATAACAGTGTCACTTGCAGGTACTTTGGATCAATCCTTCTGTCCAAACGAACCCTCCATAGCATGAAATTATTCCAATCGTCAAAACTTGTTCATCAGTCAACAAATGCGTTCCGTTTATACTCATGCTACAGTCAATTTCAGTTCATCATTTTCAGTCTATTCGAATGCTGTAGTGGATGTGCACTTAACCCTCTAAAACTCATAGGATGAAAGTGTTCATTCAGTTCGTCGAGTGTAAATCCAATTTGGTCGTATGGTGGATCCCTTGAGGGTGCTTGATTTCAATTTCGGCCCATGTAGCCTTAAGAGGCTTTATATTTGGCAATACAATAGATAAGTACACAGAATGCTCAATCAAAAAAGGGACGCGAATTAGCTCTGCACGATGTGTGCTTGCATATCTGTATCCCATTGGTCTCTTTGAAATAAAATACTTCGCGGGTATTTCAGTTTCATTTTGAATTGTTTTTCATTCTCTTATTCAAATCGTCAAATTATTGACTGCAAAGGTTGATACAATGCTACGAGGAATGGGGAAAAATGCGAGTCGCTACTGTTTCGTCTGCAATTGAAGACCACTATCCAAATTGCCTAAGGTCGTGAAGCTTGAATAAAACAAACAAGAAATTGATTTGTTTTTGTTAAGCTTACCACAAAATTCAATAAAGGCGTGTGGTCGAGAATCGATAGCTTTTTGTGTAGAATTCATATGTGAAAATAAAACGAAAAATGCTGATTTCGAAATACGTGTGTTGCAGACTGGGATGCATGGGTGCGCATGCATTACAGTTGGTTCAAAAATTATTTAGTTTGGGAAAGAAAACTAGTCCTTCAGAAGTAGTACCTTTTACATGGTGTGGACGTTACTCTCGCGCGACACAATCATGAGGACCATTTATTGCCCTGGACGCAGAGGCTGTTGCATTAATTCACATGAACGCTATGAAAATGCGCTTATATATCATTCTGACCCATTTGTTACGTGTATCGTTGGAAGTTGAGAGCTATCAACAAATTTGATGTAGTCCTATTTTTTTGATTGTGTGTGGAGAATATTTATCGATGAACTCCATGGGCTGTGGAGCGATATGTGTCTAGCCAGTCATCTATGGAATCAACGCGTAATGTGCGTCCGCCATGTGGAGATCATGAGCAACACTTCTACATGCCGGAGAGTGTTCGACTTCGAACATTTGGGAAAAAACGGCAGAAGATCGTGCCAGCAGAAGCGGCTTATTATTACACACTTTCCACTTTTTCTTTGATAAAAGCACTTTATATTGATGAAAATGTTACATATTAGGAGAGTGTTTACCAATTATGGATTCGACGCGCAAATATGTATTTGTGCTTTCAAGATCACATCATCACTTGCTACACAAATGCACCATCGTGTTTCAGACATAAATAATCCACAGTTTTATCGAAAAAATCTGTTCAGCCACGGGACTCATTTTTGCATCAATGGGAATGTCAATAAGCAAATTTGTCGAATTTGAAGCGTGGATAATCTACATGAGATTGTTGAAATTCCAAAAACTCCACAGTTCGGTGTGATCATTTTTTTTTCAATAATGAAATTACTGTCAACAATATTCGCAATGGAGACTTGATTAATGACTTTTCCGTTTCCCGATTAAACGGCATGCATGGAGAGAGGTGCAGCAAGATGACACTACGACAAAGCTGAAATAAAAAAAAGAAAAAATCAGCTTATTGAAGGAAATCATTGATGAACGTATAATTTCGCGTAATGAGCCGTTGAATTGGGTTATAATAACATGTGCTTTGAGGCATATTGACTACTTTCTTTGGGGGCACGTAAAGTTGCTAGTACACCTTGTAAAATAGCAACAATCAATGCATTTGAAATGAATATTATTCGACTACATGAAAAGGAAATATACAAAATTCTGTAATTCATTACGTACCGAAGAAGAACCTTTTCGGCATATGTGGCTTTTCTTCTTTCAAAACGTTCTCAGAGAGGCAGAGACGCAACGTGAGAAATACGGCTTATGGAAATACGGCTATACAGCGCGTACATATTGGGCCTTGGTGTACACGCTTTCGGCCAAGGAAACAGACATCTCTAATACTGTTCGCTCCACAACAGATGATGATGAAATCTTGTTGCGCGACCGTATTCCATCGTACCGTTTCGAAGAAAGGTTTGTTATGGAAAGGAAGGAAATGCACTTATTCTGAACAACATAAAATCTGAATTACTTTGACTGTGAAGCCGCCATCTCGCAGCGATGGGCAAAAGGTCATAGATTGCATATGTGTAAGTTTATAATGCTTAACCGCATTGTCTGCTTCGGTGTACTATACTATTTGGTGGTAATTTCATTGAAGCGGATTATATTATTCGATTGCGCTCTAATAAATGGTCATTTAATGGAAATGCATGTGCTGTGGTCGAAATCAATTATAGTTCTCTCTTAAAAAATTACTCTTGATGTCCCTCAATCTAATGAATCGCAAATCGTTTCCGCAGTAAACAGTGCAAGCAACATCTGCACCAAAATCAAACTTAGAGTAGCGCTATTCTACACATGTTTCTATGGTTTCTATGTTTCAAGACGCAATTGAGTAAAAGAGCCTTCTCTCGTAGGATCAACGTGATTTGGTAAAAAAGCCTGATCGCCTCACAATTTTGCAGCGTGCTGCTCTTATTGTGCAGGATGAAGCCACCATGGCTGATAAAAAAATTTAATTGAAGATATGGAAAGAACGCCGAAAGTTATCGATATGTTATTTGCGCTGTAAAATGAACGACAAATTGAGTACCCGTATATGTATGTTCTTTCTTTTTCATCTTAATACAAATATGTTTCTTTAGGGTATAACATTAATTTTATTGTGTGAATTCAAACATTTATGAGTTAGATACTAGACACGCCTGTCGTATAAATTCGACATGCACAAAAACGATTCGACTAAACGCTTATCACTAACATCTTTCTTTTCTTTACAATTGACTTTTTTGACTGGCGAGCAGACTTGATAGTATATTTTTCTGTCAGTAATCTCTTATTTTCACTTATTTTTTGAAAGAAGAGGTATGTGTATGTGCGTAAAGACACACACATACATACATTGTGTTACATTTTCACATACAATTGGTAGGGTAAGTGCACCAAGTTCTAGTCACTAATCTACTACAATCTCAGGTATACTATATTTAATAGTTTGGTAAAATATGACGTATTTGCTCATCGAAGCTCTGTGCAAAAAAAAAAAAAATGATTCTATGAAGTTCAGGCGAACGCAAGAAAGTGGTTTTAGAGTTTGAAATTATGAAGAAAAGTAATTAGAATTAGAAGACTCAGTGTTTTTATGAATATACAAACTGGTTGCTTTTAATATATTAATAACACAATAAGCTATCATAAAAATAGTAAATGAGCTCTTTTTTATTAGAAAATGATAATGATTATCGGCTATTTCATACTTTATGTTGGATGTTCGACCTTGGCCGGTTACTAGAAATATATTTAATATCTGAAATTTCAGTATCCGGCCACTTTTTTTTCAAAAGATACTTAACAATTTGAGTTAAATACAAACAAATGAATCATGAAACCGCGGAACTCTAAGGAAGAATAATTTACAGAGGATTTAGTAGGAACTTTTAGAAACAAGTGCAGCAGGATGCACAGTTGTCTGAAGCTATATGCTTTGAACAACAACCGCATTTGAAGTAGCGATGGGCGATTGCGAATGAATTTCACAATCGAATAAATTCACAATTGTTAAAAATTGAATTCGATTATCGATTTCTTGGATCTCATTAGAAAACAATCGAATCGACTCGAATTTCCCAATAATGCCAATAAGAAACTATACCTACCAAAATAGGAACATTGGGAATGGAAATACAGCTACACCTCTGTAATTGGAACATCCTTAAATCGAAAGTCAAACCAAATTTCTGAAAAATATTGGTTCCCGTGGCTATTTGAATTTTGGAGGTTCGACTGTATTCTTCAACCTTCTCACCCAATCAGTGAGAGGATTGTACTGCCACTCTTATAAATGTAAAGTTTAAATTGTAGTAGTGAAACGACATAAAATTTGCCAATAAAAAAATTGCTCACACAATCTAACAATCTCTCTCCGACTTGAAGATTCGGCGAATACACACAATTTAACAATCTCTCTCCGACTTGAAGAATCGGCGAATACACACATTCGTTGACGATTGGAATCGTACCTACAAGAATCGAAAATCAACAATCGACTCCGCTCAATTTGAATTCGAATAATTGCGATTGAGAGAACAATGATTATTCTATTGTTTTTATTCGCAATTGCCCATCGCTAATTTGAACTTATAAACCCAATTCCCAATACCGGACATGGAACTGGGTCCGTCATAAATGCCAAAATTATCCGGCGTCTTTTGTCTTTCCAACGATCCAATCTGCAGATATTGGAGATGCATATCTAATTTCAACACATAACCCAAACAATGCGTTTATATTTATAAGACCAAATTGTTAAATTGCTTGTATATGACAATAGTTTTTTTTTTTATTTTGCACAGTGAAACGTGCGCTGATATTTGTATAATTATGTATCTGCATTAGTGTAATCAACCGATGTATTATATATTGATAAATAAATAAACACATTCCAGTGACGATCAATAGCAACCAAAAAGTATATACCTTTAAGAAATCCTTAAAATCGAATCCATCATATTTTTGTTGTAGGTCATCGGTAAAAATTTAAATTCATTTACTTATACTTAAAATACTTCCCTCTGTTTAGTAGCTTAAAAAACTCCACACAAAAATACACAAAAGGTCGTTGGTTGACCGGAGCATTATTTATGCTTCCGCGGTGGTACCCGCACAAGGTCAAGAATTCTCCTTCAGCTCTCACAACCACTTGATCTAAGAAGTAAAATAGTTACGTCAACCCCCGCTCCCTCAGAGGAACTTCCAAGACACTCATTATTTAAAAAAAGTTTTATTTTTTTTTATATTACAAGAGAATACATTATAAAAACGAAAACAATTTTCAATTCATTTTGTAGTGCACATAAAAACTGCATCAACTAAAGACACACCAAAATGTTGTTTTCTCCATCACTGCTCTCTTTCTCTCTCGCTCTCGCCACACTCAATCCATCTTTTCAGTCCTACTCCTCGTCCTCGTCGACTACAATTCGCTTGGGCTTTTGTGGCTTCCTTCTGCTGGGGCCCTTTGTACGCAATGGATCTTTCGGTTTTGGTTTTGGATTTTCCAAGTCGTCGAGTTCGGCGTCAGTCAAACGGTCCTTGTACCAGTCAGCGCTGCATAAAGCGTAGAAGAGGGTAAAAAAGAAAAGAGAAAGAATAAAAAACATTTAAATCACTTTACAGCTGAATTAAAATATTTTGCATATTTTTTCATTTCATTTCAATTTTTTTTTTGGTTTCTGGGAGGAAATTCACTACATTTTTTTTGTTCACATGGTATTCATTGTCCTTCCAACCATTAATATAACCATCCTCACCACACAATTGAAATCAAAACTTTTCTCCTTACCAATCAGGAACTTTTCGTGCCCATTCGCAGAGTTTCCTTCCTTCGTCAAAGACCTGACCTAATTTGCAGCCATTACGGCGTGGCGTATCCCCATTGATGCACACGTAGAAGAATTGACAGTCATCTGGATCAGCATAGCGCGGATGAGTCAGTGCCTCGGACTCGTTCACTTTGGGGCAGGTGAATTCGAATACGTCCTTTGATGAGCAACCCAGTTTCCCGGCCTCATCCGGCCAGGTGCAGATACCGGTTTTCGGATTGAATACAAGTCCTGACGGGCAGGTGATCATATTGAATTGCCCATCCACACAGTAGTAGAAAGTGTCGCATATGCTCTTGTCCTTGTGACCGAAGTATCCGTTCTTGCGGGGGCAATTCTTGTTGGGAATTGGCGTTTCTGTCGGGAAGGAAGGAAGATAATTTGCTGTGTAATTACATGACAACGTAAAGGAAAATGGGTGAGTACTGTGAAATGATGTTCCTGCTATGGTGAGTGAGCCGCTTAATTTGGCTTTAAGAATTTAATTCTTTTAAAGCAAGGAATGAATACCTGAAGAAATTTCACGCATACTTTAAAGACACCACGGCAAAGGCTATTAAAAATGGAAATGTGAATCTTCGGTTCGCATACTAAGAGGACTATGTAAAACAGAAGGTGAAAAGTTTAATGCGCAGAACTACCCGCGGCAGAGAATCGATTTGAACATACCAACGTTTTCTGAATGCATGTGTATGCATTTCATGAAATCACTGATAAGTGAATTTTTTTGCATTATTTCCGGACGGTTTCATCATGGCACAGTGAAATGAACGCCAACGTAGGGCGATAAGGATTCAAAATCTCTTCAACAAATCATTCCAATTCGATGCCTTCTTGCTTGAGCTTTAAGGCACAGTAGATTAAATTTGTCTTCTTCGTGTCTATCGAAAGTGTGCACATATCTACATTTAAATTCTATTGTTTCCGTCACCTTTTATTACAGTCTGGTGATGTTTCATTAACAATCTCCAGATTTGCTGACACATCTTGAACGAGAGCCTATACAACATCGTACCCAAACCACACAGACATGTGAGTGCGTACACATTTACCATATATTTGATATTTGAACCACAACGAATTGAAATTAAAGGATTTCTGGGAAATAGGAAATGGAAGGAACTGGTTTTACCAAAATGAATAAGTCCAGGTTGCTGACAGTGCAAATATGTCATACACAAACCTGAGTGGTCATTGAATGGCTCAAATGCCATGTCGTTGTTTCAGCTCTAGATTGTCGTTCAGTCCAAAGTACTATTCATTGTCTGAAAACCGACAAAATTTGTATTGAGTGGTAAAGAGCACAACCTCAAATATTTTGACTTTTCGATTACGAAGTTTCTACACTAAAGACATGAGAACACTTTTCTTCTTGAAGGAGTTGTACAACTTTTAAGGAAACCCGATTTGCACCGGGATTGAAATGCTGTTCGTAACAATTTGGGAGAACTCCATTCATCTTTATCCACTCTCATTGAATATTGAAGTCATCGAAAACATTTTCCCGTTGGTTCCCTTATCTCAAATCCAACTGCAATAAAATATGGTGAAGATGTACCCATTTAGATATAGAATAGTATCGGAGTGTTTTGTCGGCAATCGCTATGATATTTGGAGTTATGAACTTTCAGGCAATGAATATAATAGAACGGATATAACAACAAGGATAAATGTAATCATAACAAAGACTAGTGCATCAATATGTTTGGCTGCGATAAAATTATACGTTCTCTCGTCAAAATACCTGGGAAGTACGAGTACAACGAGAAAGAACGGTAAAAGCACTGATGAAACGATTGCACTCCGATTGTGTATGTTTCGGAATACAATAGCGACATCAGGAAAACTCGGTTCTATAATATAAATGATTCAATCAAAATTAAGGACTATCCAATCTATACTATGGACCCCATTGTTCCTGAATACATGAGGGCACAAAAGCGAACTGTCTGCAATGTGAAAACAAATAGGATTGTTGATGGGATTATGTATTTGGTAGAGTTTTTAAGACTTAATGCAACTTCTCTGTAGAAGTATGCAGTGCATTTTGTCATACAATGCCAAATTTGTAGAATTCTCATTCCATAAGAATCAATACTGGAAGCCTTAACCAACGGAACGGATACATGACTTACATGCCAGGTGTAGAACCTTATATAGTCATAGTCAGGGACGTTTTACGGCACGGAGCGTTGCTGTTTGGTGGCGAAACAGTTACTCATGAAGAAAGTTCAACCATAAGAATCTTCATCAATGTCATATTTAATCCGATAGATACATGTGTATTCTATTACTGTTGCCTACCGACCCACCTTCGCTCAAGTCTGCCAACCCAGGTTGCCAATTTATATTATCGATTATACCTATGCACGCGCATCGCCTAAACGATTTTCATGTCTCACTCAGGACTCAATGGACTCATTGTGTTGGTACGCAAATTGTCACCGGTTGTGATCAAAGATTGTAACAGCCATTCGAACACATTCGGCTCATGAAAGAACTTGAAATGCAGAAACGATTCGCAACACCTGGTTTAGAGAATGACTCCCTTTCTCGATAGGAGGGCGTAGTGAGAGATTCATCTGAAAACACAAGTCGTGTGAACATCTATAAAGCGCCAATAATGTAACGTGTTTTCAAAAATTATGTGGAACCTCTGGGCATACTGGGATGCATTCTCCCATCGAATCAAACGGCCTTCGAATTAGAAAAACTGGGGAAAAGCTTTTGGAGAACACTAAGATATTTTTTTATACACATGCTAATATGAATTATTTTTTTATGTTTAAATTGTTCAGTATCAACTTTTTACAACCGAAAACCTTTCACTTCTAATAGCGTATTTGTAATTCTATGACAGAAGCAGTTAAATTGATTATATCTAGTCTCGCGAAGTACAAGTTGTAGAACTTCTAATTAATGTTTGCTAGTAGCATAAAATACAGGTTTCCATCGGTGCCAGTCAAACGAATTTTCTTGTAAGTACAGTGCCACGAATTTTCGCCCCAGACGGTTACACAATTCAATTATTCAGAACCTTCGGACTCGTCGTTGGATAAATTCATTCTTGCTGAAGGAAGTTCTATTCGGCAGGACGTTTATTTCCCTTTTTCACACAACAAAAATGTGACAACGTGAAACACACCCCAGCTATTGCATAAAACGGACGGACCGAACTGGCTGATGTGTATGGGTTACTTGCCATAACCAAATGTCAATTCCACGTCTACAGTAGGTAAAAAAAGTCTAACAAAATCAACAAATATTTGTGCAATCGAGTGCGATATCAGCAGAAGTACACCAATTTTTTTTCAGCATTCAAAGTGTAGTACTTTAGAGTTAACGTTAACAAGAGCAAAGGCAAATATGCAGTCATGCCTGCATACATGCGCAAAAAATCCGAAAGTGCAGAAATATGTACCCATGTACATAGTATGCAATGGAATGTATATTCCATTGACTGACGAATAGCTTAAGGAAGAATTTTTTGAGGTGAATTTGACGCCAATCTAAATTCTTATTCAACTGAAGTTCGATAACAACAGGCTAGAATTTTCTTTTCAAATTTCTCTCCCTGCCCCCTGTATGTTTTTGCTGAGCATATTTCTATACGCAATTGTATGACTTTTTAAGTCGATTCCTGAAGTTATTTACTTCTACACGAATGAATGGACATTTCTGTGTCAATTGTAGCCTCTTTGAGAATGTTTTTGTGAGAATGCATATCTGGAGATTTTTGCATTATGCCAGCAAGCACTTGAGGATAGAGTACATGTGTCATTTTATGAAAAGAACACAAAGCTGTTGTGTACAACTCAATGGAATACGAGTTCCTGTAGGTTTCGCTTTCAAGTGTGGATGCAGGCTTCGTTTCAGTTAAAATGCACACCCTGCATTCCTGATGGAACTTTGGTTACATGTGTTCAGTGTTGTTTTTCCAACAAAATTCACTGTTTGATTTTGCCAACCATATGCCGACTAATTTTACTCGGGGAATAGTTGGTGAAATGAACATATCCCACAGTCAAAGAGAAATTGCTAAAAAAAAATGCTGGTGCAACTTGGATTAATTTTACGTTTCCTTTCAGTTCTTTTCCATTTGAAATCATTGCACAGTGAAAATGGGGGAACTTTTGTGCTGGAGTACTTTTTCAAACCAATTTGTGTACTTTGGCTGGGTTAGGCTCTATTGCTTTCTTTGGCAATATTATCTTATTTTCGGGGATCTAAATTGAATCCCTTCACGAGCTGTGTCAGTGCCATTCCCAACACCTACTTTTTTCGTCACGGGGTGGTTTTTTCAAACTGATTTTAATTCTGTAACTGGAATTGTGGAATCAAGTAGGTGAAAACAGGTGAAAAACTTGACTGACCAAGAGGCAGGTTTAATTTAGAACATTGTTGGATGACTTATAATTGGCTACATCAAATAGTTTGTGTATTTGTTTTGAAGATGGCAGGTTCAGTTTCGCAGAGATACTTTTTTTATAACTTAAAATAGTCGGAATAAGAACCCGAATATATTCGTAGCTATAATAAGTATTCACACAATAAAACACAGCGAATTAAGGTCAGATACTTTGAAACAAGGTGGTGATAAAATATAAGCTCCAACTACGGTCGAAAAGTTAGCTTTAGACATATTATAGATGACTGGAAATTGGGATCATATACTTTACCTACATATTATGTAAGTAAGTAAGTTTGGAAGAATATCTACTCAGTATGAAGTTGGTGCTGAAGTTGCTCACAGCTGTCGCGATATGTAATCGTGTGAATATTTTGTAGCAGACTTCTGGCTGTCTGGTTTCTAATGGCAATATATTAGTGCACGAAAATTGAAGCAATATTTCCAATAGTACATGGCGCTTCCCAATGTGCATTTGTCAGATATAGCCAAACCTACATAGAAGACGTATATACATATATCTTTGCCCGTGTATTAATATATCACTAATTACATGCATTTAGAAGGAAAAATGACAACGGTACACTCTACAATAATCTACAAATATAATTCTTTAACATATCGTATATGTACCATATATTACTTCACAGCACAGAGTATGTACGAAAGTCGACGTAGGGGAAAAAGTAAGTGTTAAATAAAAGAAAACCGTGCATTTTCCGTTTGCAACCGGGAACTACTTCGAAGAACTTAACGTGAATCCTTGTATGACAAATAAATCCGAGCAACTATCATCGTAACACCTAATTTGAAGAGTAAAAAATATTTCCTAAAAAACCTTTACACCGGCAGCCTTCATATGTTAAAGTAGTAGGTCTAGGCGTTTACTCTAGGGTTCAAAAAATTCAATTATAATTTCGAATACTGAACCAATCTAGCAACTGTGTCTTAACCAAGGAACGCCGTAACACGAAATATAGACATCTTATGTTGTATGTTCGGATAGTCAGACGGCAGTATAGTTTCTGGATGCGGTCACATTTACTTCCTTTAAATGCCCCAGGCCTTCCCAGTATCTTGGCATCGATCACATGTGGATGCGAATCTTGTAATATTCTAAAATTGCGATTTTGACGAATATACTAGAGAAATAAATAAATCCATGTCTCTCACTACAGCACAACACCTCTCCCTGCTTGATAGGTTTCATTATTTTAATCTAGATAGTCTGATTGCACCATGTGGCAAGCAATTGTGGCCAACTCTCAAACTCAATCAAACTGACCAGGGCTCTAAGTCACACAGACCTTATCATCAATGACATATTTGTTACATTGATGACTGTGTTTTTGACAAAACATTCTCATTAACTAATTAATTCTTCCAATAGCAATCTTGCACCAATCTAACTAGGAGAAAAGCGAACTACGATATGTACAGAAGTATATTTTTAGTAAACAATCTCGGAGCAATGAAGTGTTCATGTGGTTTGTCAATTGTTATGTGCATTTTATTATTGGGCAAAACCGCTTCAAATGCTGCGTCATTTAACCCAATAACACAGCAAACATCTTTCTTTCGTCAATAAATCTGGTTATCACATCGAATTGTGTCGATATGATGATGATCTCACTCAGGTAAGTCAAACGGTAAATAGGGTAATGGTTTTCGGGTGGCAGGATCCCATTCCCAAAATGGACAAAATAAATTGATATTGACACTTCCTCCCCCTTTAAATGCCTGGGTCGTCCAGTTATTTGTCCAGAAAACGAGTAACATAATAGCACTGGCCCATACATATGTATATTAACTACATATCGTTAATCTGAAGGGAATCCTAAAGCTTTTAAATAGAGCGTTACGACTGCGAGTGATTCTCGGTCGCTAAACACAAACTCATCCGAATTTGAATTGTTCGTGTGCTGAAATTTTCTTTTGCCTAAATTGGTTTTATTACAAATTGGAAAATCCTCATAAGCTTACAAAATATATGCAATATGGGATTTGATTGGGATAAATAAATCTCGAATTGAATGACGTTCGAAATAGGACAATGCGTCTTTTGTCAAGTAGCGTAATGCTTAATCACAACACTATAGGATCTCGCTTGATAAGTAGGTGGTTGAACCTCAGTTATTGCTGGTATGTTTCAAAGTGCATATGTTACACTGGCCTGGCAGAAAAACACGAAAATCAAAACTAAAAATCCGTTTAAGGTCTATTTGCATAACCAATGCATAATTTGTTGGTTTATTTATTTAAAGTATTATTTTACTTTCACCTCCACTTCCGCTCACATTATTAATGAGATAAACAGGAACCGATTTAATCGCGCTAATTGAGGCTTATGGATTATTGCGGTGATAATAAAAAAAAACAAATCCTGGCTAACCGTAAATCATTTCAAATCCTCTTTTAATTGCAACAACAAACATTGTCTCAACTTTAATGTCTGTTCAAATATTTTTAATTTTTAGGGGTGAGTAAGAATGCCTTTTAAAATAATACGACAGCGCAAATGCTGACATAGGTCAACACTACCGATTGCTATGAAATTCGTTTTGCTGATTGTGCTTATTTTCAGTAACGCGTGTAACTTTACTTAGTTTAGAGTAAGCTGTAAATTAATGCGCAGAATTTAGTGAAGTGGTTGGTTTTGTTATTTGCATTAGTTTAGCTTGCATCCTGTGCTATGGCAAGAACAAACATAGTCTTAGTTATGTTTGTTCTTGCCATGGCACCTTCGATAGGAACGGTCCAATCCGTGCATATTTCCCATATCGCACCTTTGCTACTGACCTAGTTATGATCTTGAACGAAACAAATGCAATTTTATTATGTGGCAATATTTAATAGCGTTAAATAGAAGAAAAAACAGCGGACCATGGTTATCCGAAGAAAATACACAAGAGACGTTAAATCACAAGTCCTTCACAAACAAAAGCGCAAAAAAAAAATTCACAAATGCTAAAACGAGGAAAATTAACTCAAAATGTGCAATGCAAAAAATTTGCTCGGACAAAATGTGTGCGTAAACGAAAGTCGAGAACAATATTGAAATAATTTTTTCCAAGCCTTCTGCACAAAGTAGAAATGCTGATATACTAATTTCTAACCATTTCAAATTATCACGAGTTCTACTTTTAAAAGTGTTTCATTATTAGGAGACCCAGCAAAGCGAGTTAATCCAGCCAAAGCGATAACATCTAACCAAATTTCTAAAATTTGGGATTGTGGTTGAATTGTGAATGTTATGTATATAGAAATGGCACATCACAGATGTCACTGTCTGGTATCTAATGCTTAAAAAGTATCGTTCACCATTATAATACGAATGAGATTGCAAATATGTACTATTCAATAGTATGAAACGATCCTGAAGATCTGAATTAAAGCCAAACTTAAAATATCGATTCTCTGTAATCGCTCAGGTATTACAACTTTCAGATATAGCTTTTCAACCTTAAGGGTGAATGGGGATATATTTTCCACTCGTTGTAGAACAATACCAGCGCCAACGAGTGGTTGCTGTAGAAGCCAAATGCACCCTGGGGCCCGATTCCGCAAGCATGAGTTTTTCGCTGTGAGAACAACTGAGAACAGAGTGAAAGGATTCCATTCCAAAAACGAGCGTACCAACCGAATTTTCGCACACAGATTGTGCTAAGCAAAACTCTCGCTTGCGGAATCAGCCACATTGTTGTTAGTGCTCTCACCCTCCGCCTGTCATTGATTGAAAGCACTCAGAGTTAAGCATTGTTTAAAGGTCATGTAATCGCGTTCAATTCAACGTTAAGAACGATCCGGTCACCTTCTTTGTTTCTGCCCTGTGTCCATTCAACTGGTTGCCCACAATTAACCTCATAATCATTAGGATTCCATACATCTAGGAGAAAACACAAAAAGAACACAAGAAACAATGGAAATAATTTGTGAAATGTTTTCATTTAGGTCACATATGCCATCGTGGTGGGGTCTGGTAAGGTGTCTGTCATAGGGCGGTGCTCATTTGATTCAAAACTCGTAATATTGCACCAAAAAATTAACATACGCGCCATTTGTATGTATGCCGATTGTGTGTGTCTGCTCTAATTCTAATTCTCTCCAACAATCTGTATTCAAAGAGAGTTTGCAGGCCGCACACACCAGCCTGGTGTACATCTTCATAGGTGGAGTCACGTTCTGATTTCGAATTTGCATAAGAATCACATCGAGAGCGGTCATTACCTCTGGTTTTATGATCACCCAAACTCGATATTCTATTTGGTTCCATCTGGTAATTATTGGCCACTTGTGGGTCACCATTAACGGTAATATATTGCTTCGTTTGGTTTTTGTTTGGAGCGCTTTCATTTATTCTCGATGTCAGCTTGGTCTCGGCATAACCAAATGCGATTTAAAGAAACAGCGGAGAGGGAAGATTGTAAACATGGCCGTGCTTAGATGATGTACCCGATAAACAAGGGTTGGGCCAAAGTGAACTCAAATTAGCAATCAAAAACTTTTGCATGTATCTCACAACTTACATGTATATTTGAATACATTTTTTATTGAATTGGTTGGGACAAAGTTCTGTTTTCTTCAGAAGCGTAATGCTGCGACGACTGGAAATGTATACACGAGGCTGGCAGTCGGCAATCGATTTAGAAAACTATTACCCCTGTTTGTTGTTTGGTCATTTTTTTGTCTATGCCCGGCCGGTTTGTTAAACCACAGACAGGCACAAACAACCAGAGAACCATTTAATCACCTAGAGATGGATATGTGGACAATTCGTATTCGATGCACGACCCAACCCCAGTCATTGTACTCACTGATAAATTTGTTTAACCAAGAAGATTAAACAAAATCCGCATGTGTGTGCGTGTGTCTTTGAGGTGAAAAATCCAAACAGAACAGAAAGAAATACACATAAAACGAGATATACGCATGTCAATGTACATCATCCAGGACAAGAGGCAAATCACGGCAGGAGATAACGTGTGTAGGTGTTTTGTTGTGTCCTACCTTTGCCTTAAGGCTGTCGAAGGGAGGAGAAATGATTATCTGCGTAAAGCTAAACAAGTAATCGCCTGGGGCAAAGATTTGTATAATGTAGCAGGAATGAATTTAATCACGACCAACCTAGGTGATACAATAAATGCCACCACCTCTCATGCCAGATACTTGTATGTTGGATTTTATTAAGTGCACCAGACTGATGGGCAAACAGTGCGTATACTCTACATTTATTTTCATTAAAGACTTCGCAATGCTTGGAAATATTTTATGTACTTTTGAAGAGGTTATTGATTGGTTTCGTTTAATTTTGTTTGCTCTTTTATAAACATTCCCTTATAAATGGGGTACTTAGGTGATTGCTCCTTGAGCGAACAGAAATCCTTTAGAGCGTCCTCGTGTAAGTTGATTTGAGAGAAGAACAGTATTAGTTCGACGCTGAAATGAAGAGATGCTGTACTTGAGGGTGGCAAATTGGTGGCTTCCTGTGTAGAGGCTCGTAAATAAATTGAGTAGACATGGGGTAGCGGAAACGCACTTTGTTTAAGGTTATGTTTCCCAGGAGAGTTGAATTTACGATCGAAACAGTGATTACCCCCGGCGATGCAAGGAGTGTTCATTTTCTTTTCATTTCACTGGTAAATGTTTCGTGAAATCTTACGATGTGAAGGTGTTCTTTGTTTGCAAAAAGTTTGAATTTCCAGCGTGAAATAAATTGTTTTTTTTTTTTTTTTTTGAGTAAGAGAAATTAAGTTAAATTAATAAGAGGTAGCAACAGTTGTGTAAGGTGCAGTCATTTACTGCTCACGTCTGTTCCGTTAATTTGCTTTGGTCAATGAATTGTTTCTTTGACAATTCAGATCACGAAGTTTCCGAAAGCTCGTCGAATATCTTTGGACATTGAACTGCTTGCCTTATAGTGGAGGAAATTCGCATTCATTCTTGTAACGTTGAGATTGTCTTGTGTTTGGAATTGTTGAGGAATATGTATAACAAGCACAGGAATAGCGGCAACTTTGACTTTGATGGACACGTAATATGATTAGGATTTTCTCTCGGATGGTCGTAATACAATGATTTTTGTATTTTTCATAACAACATTTTTAGAACCTTGTTAGCCGAGCATACTGCTTCCTGTGACGTTTGTACTTAGGCTTGCACCCCTTCATGAATTTCAACCCACTCGGGAATTGAAAACGGTCTCTAAAGCTTTCTTCAACGACGAGGCTCTGTTTTCACTCGATGGATACTTTAACGAACAAGATAGTACAATATGGAGAAGTGAAAATTAACCAAAAAAACTTCCTGCGAATGCTTGCATGCTATGATGAAGCCAACAGTTGGTTAACAAGTTTCATCTCGCATTTCCGCCCAAGCAAACTTCCAGACAGATTGTATGTTGTTTTCCCAGTGGACTTACTGAACGTGCATTCCGCACTCACCAGACAATCATTAACTTTTATGGGTTTTCTGATGTCCCTGCTTTCGAGCTAGTAAACAATTGCTTGTATTGGTACTGCGTGCATACCTATGCATGTACCTATGGCGCGTAGAATGAAAGCAAAACTGAAATGAATAATGCTTAACAAGTGGAAATATTGCTGTTTCTCGCTCTCTCAAAATAGTTTCAAAACTTCTTGTAATTCCTAATGCAACCTCCGTTGGATGGTGATTTTTTTCCGAGTTCTCCACCTTAAATTTAGCTCTCCACACAGTAGACCAAAATATTAGTCGCATTTTCAACATTTCACGGTTGAATTAATATTGCGCATAATTGCCTAGAAAAAAAGAACTTACGTAATTCGGGACGCTTTGAACAGTCAATGTTGTACGGTAAGTCACATTTCTCCTGATCCGGGCTGTAATCATTGAAGACCATACCATCTGGGCATAATCTCGCCTCGGGGACACCGTCACTGAAAGTACACACAATTCAAATTGTATAATATCCAGCCCCCAAACAAATAACCCCCATGCTTACGTGCACGCATGATATTTATCACACTGCTTTGAATCGGGGAAGAAGCCATTTGGCTCTGGACAGTTCTCGGGGGCTTGATCTTCTTCTTCTATCTGCTCCGCGGGTAGCTTGCTTGACTGTAGTGGTTCAGCTCGTGATGGAAAAACTCGTCGTAATAATGATTTGTGTGTAGGACGCTGAGCCACAGCCAATCCTGAAATGAAAGACAAACAGAAAAATGTAATTATCTAGAATAAAGTTGAATTTGTGTTTTGAATTTGAGTTTGAAAAGTGCTGGTGCCAAAGTGGCTGTGACATTTTCACAACAGATGAAAGCACCAAGAGCGCGATAAGGCTGTATGTGTTTGCAGATAGAAACTGTTTCATAGAAATACATTATTACAAATTTCCCATCACCATGGTGGAATGGATGTTTTTCTCCGGAATTTAGGGAAGGGAAAAAAAATCATACGTATGAATCAGATTCGGTTTGCTTATCATAATCCGCTCTTTCTTGGGGGTAGTCAGAAGCTGTCATGGGAAGGGCGGCGGGGCCACTTGGAAACATCTCACTACTGTCATTATCATTATCCACAGCATAAGGAGCAGCGTTGGCATCATGCTGTTGGCGATATGTGTGTGTATTGTATATCTCACACGAAGGATTTGGCAGTAAATCATCAGAATCAACGTAAGCGAGAATTCATAATTTTTCGAAATACTGGTACATACTTTCGCGTACGAACAACAACAGAGGTGCCAGCGAGAGGATAAAGGCCACACGGTGTGTGTCTTTGGGGAAGCACGTATAATTTGTTATCGCATTTGACGGTTGACGAAGTTCGAAATGATGCTTCCACGTGCGTTAGATACTAACGAATTTAATCCCATACAACTGACAAAAATTTTGAAGTGAAAATTATAAGCTGCGAACTTCATTCGGCGCATATTTCTGAATTTCAATCGGCACGGGGTAACGTATGAACACAACCAGTAGAAGAAATACATTACTCAGTATTTCTGGTAACAAATCAGGAATTGAGTTGTCCGCTTTAATTAAACTCCTAGTCAAGTTCAGTCAAATGGAACAGTTTGTTGGAAAAATGATTACGAACTGTGGGAATGTTGCTTTGGGCTAATCGCCCTGAAGCCAGCCCACCCTCACTTTCGTACCTCTTGAACCATCCCATTGTGCACAGGGATCGAAAGAAGGCCACTTAAAGTAGTTCATTGACTAGCACCATCACAATCTTGGCAACAACTTGAATCCCTTCAAACGACTGCAATGCTACCGTACATTTTCTGGCAAATAAATGTACATTCAAATGTACATACATACATTCTAGTAAATGTACATACAAAAGTACCACTTACAACTGAAATAATAGCAACCTTAAGGCTAAAGGGTTCTCCAGACTCTTAAATTAAACAAGTTTTCGAAAAGCCGATAATCCAACTAGTAAATCGCCGAAGCAGTCGGGTCGGTTAATCTGCCTCTGTCAGTCGCTCAGAATTAACATTCGTCTCTTCTCTACTTCACTGCCCTAATCACAAGCAATGGCGAGTTAATCAAGAACGATTCTTCACGGATTTGCCCGGCGGCGACTTAATATCTCCGTTCTTACATGACTAGAGACTTTTGCGGTGGTCTTATCATGTTTTTGACTACCGTGGCAGGCATCCTTCACGTCATTCACCAACAAAGAATATACACAACACAAGAAATATATTTCTTTAATCATCGCATTCTATTCAGGGACATGACAGCCCAATTGAATCGGAAAAGGGTCTACTGCCCGTAACCTTGAACTGTCTAACTGGCACATACAAGCATTCAAAACATTTATTCTCCCCCTTCCATGTCAGTGATGGAATTTCTGTTCTTAAAGCTTGTTGCTGCTTGCTGAATTGAATTAGGTTCATAAATATTGGAAATCCTTTGAAAACTGAAGGAACAAATTTAATATCATCCTCCCTCCGACTACACAGTGTTACATGAAATAACTATGGCTGCACAGACTGGGGATGGAAAACATCAGACCATCTTATGTACGAATACATGTCAGAAAAACATGAAAATTTATTCATTCTTATCAATTTATCATATTCGATGAGCGACAGAGAGCTTTTTCATGGTGTGTTATCTGCCATCTTCAAGACAGTTTATATGCGAGTCTCGTTGGCGCTGCACATGCGGCGATACAAATTGTCGGTGATTTAAATTCAAGCATCGTTCAATCTGGTAATCGCATTCAGAAGCCAGATTTAACACAAAGAACTGATGTGAAATCTCGCAAAATCCTATGTAGCCAGCAATAACGAAACATCTCTGACTACGTCCCCTACATTCCGCAAGCATCTGGTTGGCATTGGAAATTCGTCGGCTCTAATTTGAAAATCAACCACCGCTGCAGGCGGTATCACGTAAAAATACTTGCGTATCATAGATATCACGTACATGGAAGCGATAAGGCGAAAGTGGTCCTGATATCACGCCAATGAAGCGTGTAGAAGGATACAAATTAAAAACACTTTGCTCATGCTAACAACATCTGAATCGGAACTAGGACAATATATTGAATCGTTATTAAACTCTTGCTATATTCCTAAAAGTGTGAACGTAAAAATCCATGTTTCCATAGTGCTTATCAAAAATTCAATGAGTTTGCATCCGAAAGAGTCAGCATATTAGTTGGTTGAGTGAGTATATAAAGGGATTTAACTAATGGATTGGAGTGCCATTAAGAATATCAGTAAACTCTCTTTGCATTTGCTGACTTGAAAATTCCTTATAACTAGAGGTCCAGTCCACAGTGCCCTGTTGATCTGTCTGTACATATACCACTTATTGAAACAATAAAGAGGCAAATGACCGAAAAAGAGTCCCTTCATTTGACTCATATGTCTTTTTCTTAACCCTCGTGATATCACCGACCTAGTACCCATATCACTTTTGACATGCGTTTCATAAAATAATGTGTTGAGAATTAGATGACATATATAGGCGGTATTGAAGTTGAAGGTGGGTAGTTTGGACTTGATTCAGTTGTCAATTGACTCTTTTTTATTGATTTTTATTTTAGATATCCTGAACCTACAGGCTTGTGCTTGTCATAAGTGTCGACTTTTATATAGATACCCTTGTCTCTCATTTAAGTAATAATGGGAAAGTAAAAATATTACATATGACAGCTTTAAGTAAGACGTATTGATCAAAAGGTAACAATTGATAGCTAAGGTAGCAAATAGACCTCGAGGTAGTGTCTGTCGAGTAATCTGCGTTCATTCATTGGTCCTATTTATGTTTGTAGTTGATGGAGAAGAAATTTCGGCAGTAAGTCGACAAGAGCCTAGCCAGGCGCCTACTATAGGCCATGTGGAGAACGTGAACAACACCACTTCTTTAGTGCAAAGAGTTATTGACTCTCCATCAGTGGGACAACGGAATAGAGGACATCCACGAAACCGATAGTGCGCACAATTGGAGAAGGAACTCAGCGAACTTGGCGTGCAACTGTTCGCGTGAGCTGAGGCCCAAGCCCACCTAGGTCTGTGGTGCCAGCAGAAGAAGAAGATTCACTGACAGACAACACACATGATGAGCCGCAGAGAACAGAAGTTTCTTTCACAGCGAAATTTCATTTAACTGTTTGAAAGTCATTCAAGCGACATTCACTTCGTCATCTTTTCCTCCTACCGACTATTTCCTTGCAAAATACACATAAGACAATGATCTTTTATTAAAATAAACCGCAGTATGAATTTTTGACAATACTGGACTACAGCCAAATAGCTAAGGACGTATGAGAAGTTTCAATGCAGTTTATCGTCAACCAATATTTTTGTTCAGTTTATTTCGCATGGAATAATATTCAGTACATAATTCTGGGGAAATCATGGATTTTGTTTCAATATCCAAACTGAAAATCGCACCAGACTAAAGACCCATATAATGTTCAACAAATATTTTAGTTTATTTAGCCTATACAATATATATACAATTTTTGTTTTCCTCCATTTAATATTTACAATTACTTATTAAAATTACAATTTTACTCAAGGCAAGCACTACGTCCCACCACTGTTCAGTCGACCAATATTATTTTCGATTAGCCATCGACACAATGCACTGTGTATATTTGTCAAGTATGAAGTATTCACGCATTTGATCTTTGTAGAGAAAGTATTTGTTCTTATACTCGCTCTCTTCTAAGGCGGTAGAAAGTTTCCTAATGCGACGACTTTTCCGACATGCAACTGTGTTCTTATTTCGTCGGACTTGCTCCGTGGGAGAACGATCCTTGCTCGGGTGCTTTCGAGCCATGTTCCCACGGAACCGGCAAATATTTTCGATTGTTTCCTCTGGAATTCTTTCCTTTATGGTTGTGTTTTTTTCGATAAGCTCTTCCTTAATCTTAACTGAAATTACATCGGGTGACTCCTTGGAATCGATGAATGTCTCTTGAGATATAAGTTCATTTAGTAGAGTGCCAGATGATCGCTCGTTTCTTCTAAAAGTGACTCTAGTTGGATATGAAGTATCCAAAGGTTCCTCCTTAATTTGGATTTCACTTAATGCTTGATGGACACATCCTGTTGTCGGTATGGTGGTATCATCAGGGGTCGCTTGTGGTGAAATGTTCGTGCAATCTTCTTGTGTTCCAATAAACATGTCAATTAGTTCCTCTGTCGATGACATGGAATCCATTTGTCTTTTTTCTATGGACTTTAAGTTTGTTGTTGGTGTCTTTATTTTCAACCGTTTGACTTGAATATCGTCGGGGAGAGTGGAGTCAGTCCACTTATCGCAAGAGACAGTCTCTTCGTCTGTGCTGCGTTGCCTTTTGCCAAACTTTTTGTGATTGTAACCGCAAACGAATTCAAGGTCCATTTTGTTAAATACTCTGTGATATGATACTGGTGCGATGGTCTTGATCATTTTGATGTCCTTTTCAAAATCGTTGACTAATTTATAGGTAGCAACTTGTCTACCTGAACAGGATATGCAATAATTGTTTCGCAAAAGCAATTAAGGGATAATGTGACGCTACCTTTTTCTAGTTTATGACGATCATATAAATTTCAAATTTACACCTTAATTATTTTAATCCCTCATGATCCTCAATTCGTGCACAGGTGATTTTGAAAACGGTGCTATTTCTTCACACGAAACTAGCCAAGCTCAAGATATGTGATTTGATCAAGGTCGTTTGAATCAGGGCTTGTAAAATAAATTTCCTTTGAAATTAATTAGATTTCCACGTATTAATAAGTTTGTAATGTTCCGTAAGTGTAAATTAAATATGTAATACAGGTCAAATGCGAGCTTAACTTTTTCTTCGAGATTTTGATCACTTTTGGCTTGGGAACTTCTTTTTTTGATTTGATATATAAAACATATATCGCTACAATTCCGTTACGAAAGGAAATTGTCAGCATCAAAAAGGCAGATTTCAAGCCGGCTTCGCAAAAAAAAATCAAAATCTATGTTAGCCAGTCTATAATGTTTGTCGGCTATAGTTAATACAAACCAAATGAATAACTTTCGGCAAAGTCGATAGATACTTCATCGCCCATATGACCTTTAACTGAATATCAGCTAGGACAAGTATTAAAACTTTAGTTTGACTACATTCCACATTAATTTTTTCCTTGTGTTCGTGTGCCAGACATACATTAAGTATTTACAGCCTTCGGATATTTGTCCCAACGTCTTAAGTTAAAAAGTTCTTAAGCAAGAAACGAACACTCCGACATATATCAACAAATGTTTACCAATGACTAAAATCACTAGGAATTGAGATTTGGTTCTGTCGATAAAATCAATTCAATTTTATAAAATAAAGAACCGAAAATCAAACATTTTCAAGAATGTATGTTTCTCAGATGACACATTTCGTCAGTCAAGATCAATGTTCAGCGTATTTGAATGTAATTTATGTACTTTTGAGAGATACATTTTTAACGCATTTGAGCAAGCACACACAGCTGCGCAATCTTATTATCGAGTATTTGTAAAATTAAAATTCTGCAAATTTGTGACCAGCTATTTTAAATATTCGCCTACATTGAATCTCTTCGTGTGGTAAACCATAAGTTGGACATTGCATAACCATGCATAACACTCTCTTTCAAAGACGAATCAGCCATCGCATCATTAAAATATGGTAAACACGATCCCGCGTTTATCATCGAATATGTTGAAACATCTCATGTGCACAATTCAGGGCAAAGGCGACTGAACTTTGGACGAATGTCGCAATGCAATTCTTCATCACCATTGAATCTACTGTGCATAACTATTGACATTGAGTCATCACCTATGGTAGAAACTGCTCCCACTTATTGCTTTTATTGAACGATTAAGGATATAGTAAAAAATGTGCACCCGCCGAAAGGTCATCTGTCAAGTAACAGGACAGTCTGTCTGAATTCACTATTAAGTGACTCAAAAGAAAGTGACGTCTGTCTTAAAATTTATTCTATTACCTGGGATAGTCTTGAGCATTATTTGTAAAACCAGACATCGTGCTAAAGTTCGTTCTATACTGCTATACTGAGCACATACGACACAATTAGAGATACTCTCAGAGGATTACCAACGGATCGAACCAATTGCCATCTTATTGAACATATCAACATTTTTAATTCGTTAGCATGACGGAAATATGCCAAGGGCATATGGTCGAATGACCACATGAAGCATTAGTGCCTAGAACTGTCCAATAAAGTTATCATCATTCTCATACCAACGTAGACAGTAAGTGCATGCTGGTATGACTAGAATATCTCTGTGGAGTGTGCACCTTCAATGGACATAATCGATTTTCTGATGAGGGGAATTGAGCTGAAACTAAAGCTTCCTGCACTTGTACCTGCAGATAACATCGTCTCCTCTTAAATTCAATCGAGGGGAAGCAGCTTATTATAAATAGATTAGTTAATACTGCAAAATGTGCAACATGAACGTGAATCGATTGAAGTCGAATAAGGATTATGCTCAAATGTCGAAGAGGCAGATATTGAAATTGAAAATCTAAGAGAATACATTTCAGTCACTAGTCGTTTTTGATTTGTAATAGCCGAACCGGACAAGTGAGCGAAAAAGAAGAAAAACCAGTATATTACAGTATATTGAATATTATTAAAATCGATGGAGACATTTCGAGTGAATCAAACCATCAGATGCCCAAATATAGTGTGATGTAAAAAGAGGACAAATACAGTCTCGCAACAAAGTATGCAACCAAATAATCAAATTATTTTTTTCGACTACAGATTAATGCTTATTGATAAAACGCATTAATATATGAGGTTTTCTGGAGCAAAACACGTCATATTCACAATTTTCTCAAAACAAAGTTTAATTTGCGTCTGCCCAACTAATTGCATGTGGTAGCTCTCGTTAAAGTAACTGAAACCTAAGCGGGTGCCCAAACACATAATCTTAAGTTAAGAGACATTAGCAATACTTACCGTCTGAATGCAATCTTTCAATGGTGAAGCACTCTCGTCTAAATTTATGTTGATATCATCTGTTATCAGTCAATATAGATGCAAGAGCCATTCAACGATACAATCAGAGCTGATCGCATTTAACTTTACCACATCAACAAAGGTTATCAATTTTTTGCAAGCTCTATAACATTGAAATCGCTATCATTCTCATCAGACGTATTTTGGCTTGTCAATTTTAAAATACATGCTTCGCCAATAATTGGGACTGAACATGTTGCATCTGGAGAAAATGGTTTTTTTTAATGGAATCTGTGTGAGGAATCTTTTCTATAATTTTCTATATTCTATCAAGCAGTCAAGACAAGTATCTCTAAACCCTTCCCTCAAACTGTTGACCACAGATAGGCCAGACTAACAATCTGCGCTACAAGTCTGGCCTCAGTATAATCGATCCAGAACAAATAATCTCCTACGGCGAAACCGACATGATATCGCAAGATTGGTTGATATTTGGCTAGCTTACTTTACAAAAAACCACAATTAGTAAAAAAAAATTAAGGAAAAACCAAAGGCACATCGCATTCGCTTGCACGAATCTACTGGAGAAATGCAAACAATATTTGTTTTCGTTTTGCAATATGTTTACCCGTGCGCCCACTACTTTAAAAGGAAACAGAACAGAACCACATACACGTCCACCAACATTCGGGGCCGACTCCATTTGAATCCATTCAACCAGTTAACCTTAAATTTTTCCATCGAATGCTCTCCTGTCTGACCACTGTTCAATTGCCCATAAGTAGCCGATGATTTATCACGAACTACCTCATCCGTGATCAAAACCTGAAACAGGCAATTAATCAACTAGTATCACCAGTTAACAACAATCCCGTAAATTCGCTTCCTTCAGTTTTAACTTGGACATGCAATGGTTAACTCCATTCCGATGTGCATACTCACGTTCCAGCCGTATACGCGATTATGTGTCCAGGGCGTTAATTACTCTCGGCACTAACTGTCAGGCTGCAGGTCCATTGATGCATACCAATTGACGGACGGTTGTGTGTTTGTGACTTCTGGCCAGTGTGCATATTTTTAAATGAATGTCACCCACAAACAAAACGCAAAAAGTTACCCACCTTGTGGCACTTCAACTGCCCGCCATGTGAACGGATTGTCACTCCGTCGCCCGGCCAAAACCAACGAATGGAGTTGTGGATGTGACATTTTTGTGTTTTCATTTTAAACATAGAATTTCTGTGGAAATTCTGCAAAATCGACAACTCACGGGGTTCATTGTATTAATTTTTAATGGATGGAAACCGTTTTTCAATTTGCAAGTATTGTATTCGTCAGGGGATAAAAAAAATACTACTTAGGCGAGCAGTGTTTTTGATTCATTCTTGTCGTAGCTTTGTGTTGACACCGTATTGGGTAGTGTGTGTGTTATGTCTGCATGTACAATCCGAGTGCGAGTATGATGTTTTCATCTCGATGACACTTAAAATAATTAATCCCCAGGTGATGTTCGGTGTGGATATCCCTCGGCTACATTTATATACCTCTTGAATCTCGTACAGAGAAGGAGCACTTCATTAACGGATCATTATTGTCCCTGGCGTTGAGACTGTCATGAACGTACGATAAACCAATTGGGGTTCCTCCTGAGGGCTAATACCGTTGGAATTTATTACACAAGGAAGTGTGCAGGATATACCAGGAGCTGTTTAAAGTGAAATTACTGCGTTGGGATTAATTATGACACTTGAACACCCGCACTGTGATTCCCAGAAAACTAAGCGAAGTTTAATGAGTTGAGAGTAAGAGCATGCTGGTGGTTTTGTGTTGCGCTTGGTGGGTATCACGTTAGGTAGGGATGACGTCTAGATATTGTGTAACAACAAATTAACCCAATTACTGCAGCTCTACACATGACTAGTTGAATCCGTGTTCAGAGAGGAGTGAAAATACTGAAAGTGATAGTTAATTGAGGTGAAAGACCGATATGACATTATTAGGGGTATTTAAGTACAAGGAGTTGGTCTTTGCTCGGTGTTTAGTCTTAAGGGGATACAAAATATGTATAAGAAGTGTTTCATGTTTTATTGAAAAAGTTTAAATCGTATTAGTTTTGCATTGTTAAATAACCCCGTGGAGTGTATATTCACATGTCCAGTTCCCACTACTGTGGTTACGCTGAAAATTTAGTTTGCTGCATTTGATATCATAAAAACCCATGGGGCATTCATGGCATCTACAAAAATGTAGTCTTCATTGTTTATGAACCAGTCCATATATTATTTTTTGAAAACACGTGATTTTTTCGTTGTGCAGCATAAACAGTCGTCGGTGAACGTTTTTGATGTGCAACGCTTAGTTTTTTCGTCTATTTACGAATGTCAGGTGGATGAAATAAATTAATGTATTATTCTAGTGTTTTTGCAAGAAAAATTATTTTCCGTCTTTTGAAGGACCTCATTATGATAACGTTATGTTAAAGTCGGTAAATGAACAGATGGACAGTGGTCGATTAAGATGCGCGGATTTACGAAATTGTCCCTATTGACTAGTTAATTTAAAGAGGATATGAAAGACTGTTTGTCTCCCGCCTTTTAATAGTGCGTGGATTCCTACTCACGTGCACCGAGACAATAGAGCAAATTCAGAGTCAGCTCATTAAAAGCATAAGGTCGACTTTAGCTGTAACCGACTCTTAATAAAAAAATAGATTTTAACTTAAAGTGAATTCATTGAACAAACCCAAATGTTAAAATATTCCATGTGTTTCTGTTTTTAATTTTAAAATTTCTGACAATCGCTTTGAAGTCAACATTACACACATTACAGAAAATAACGTTCGACTCATTTTTAACTTGAAGTCGACTTTATGATTGTAGTCTACTATGAATAACAAAAAGACAACTTAAAGTTAAGTAGCTGAATAAATTCTCTTAAAGTCGACTTTAAATGACTACAAATTTGCGCCTATATTATCTCATGAGTGAGTGAGTTGGTTAAGCAGTGTGGCCGGGGTGAACGTGAAATCCACAAAGGTCATCCTATTGGAGATCCGACGTTGAAGCCCCCTTTTCAACCTGGGCTGATTCGATTTCATGAAGAAACTTGGATCAGTACTCCTGATGCAAACGACGAAAATCAGCTTCAAAACACTAATTTTACTAACGATGCTGTAGGTTAGGTTAGGGCTAGTCGACAGGAAAAACGTAGTGGGAGTTTTTATATTACATTGTGCAATGTGTAGACTCACCGCAAGACTAGGATTACCACACAACGACTTCTACAGCAGATACATGGACGAAGAAGAATAGTAGAACCCTTTACAACTGCCCTGCATTGGCCTCCATTAGGAAACGAACCTTGGTAGAATAAAACATTAATGGATTAGCGGACTAATTCCAAAATGATGTCAAATCAATCTGATGGCAGCTACATTATCTAACCCAAACTGTCCTTAGTTTCACTAGGATTCGAACCGGAGACCCCCATGACCAAGTGCGCCATACAGCTGGATTGCAAATGTCCGGTTTGTACAGCTAAGAGGCTGTTAAAATGCAAGCCTGCTGGTTCGAGAATGCGATAGTGTGTGCCATGGTAGAGTGTGCCCAGGACAGTCACCATTGGCAGGCCCGAGAGTTTACTAACGAATAGAGTTTACTAACGAATATTCAGAAAGTGTGATTGTACAATTTTCACACCGAGAAGGAAAACATCCACTAAATGCAAATCGTCATTGTTTGGCAACCCCGCAGATGGCAATAGGGACTTTGGTTATAGGGAGATTGTCGCACAGTTTGTGTCTTAAATTATGAAGGGACGGGCACTCATATAACTGCCAATGTGCCCTGGGCACTGCCTGCCCATCTCTTTAGAAATCCGTTATAAAGCAATAAGCAAACTGATTTTTTGTTTATCACACGCACTCAGAGAGCCTTCCGAATCCACATTATTTCCACCCAGAAGACAGTTCAACGGTCAGGAAGGCGTGAAGAAACCCACCCAATTCCACTGCCCAGTCGGTTTGTGATCCATCCCAAAGTATTCGCGCCTGAGGCCTATCTTAGTCTGACGCGGTAGAATGCTGTGTACGAAATTGTTGACTAAGTATATTTTGGAAGAAATTTAATTTGCCATATGTACATTTGGCTGCTCAGATGACATATGTACGCAGATGAATTTCGACTTTTCAAACGACTGTGGAAATTGCAATGAACTTACATCTGTACTGCAGACGCTTTCGTTGAATAGCACACATAATGTGTGGACTCTACTTGGCTGTAGTCACGACATAAGCTTTTTTTACATATGTAAATAATGGCTATAGTCATCGTGGATCGCTTAAAAATATTCAGTTGTGCAATCAAAACATTTGCATCCTTTTAGCGATTCGTTTGTAAATGCTCACACATAATCGATGTTTTGTCAAATTTTTTGTCCCGTCATATTTTTATGCAGTATCATAACGAAAAACCGCAAAAGTTGCGTGTTTTTAATAACTTTCTTTTTGTTTTAATAACAATTAGAAAGTAAAAGTAAATAATGCACATTTAAGATGTAAGCATCAAATATTTACTATCGATAACCATTGATCGCTGATGTTTTACAAAGTAAAGTTATTCAAATTGTGTATGCATTTAACATTTGAGTTTCTTACCTTCATACCTCGTCAATCATAAAAGAGTTCAATAACAAAATAAAATAAAACAAATTTATTATTTTTCAAATTCTTTACGCATTGTTAGAGTCGAAATCAAAAAGTAACATATTCAGAATCTACTCCTTGAAACGAATTGATACAAAATTGAAGAAATTGTTTTCTTGAAACCACGACGGGACACCCTATCGTCCATTTAACTTGTGGAACTATCCACAGTGATTATTACGCTAGAGGGTTAATTAGAAAAGTGTAAGGGAGAGTTTTGAGATAATGCAGTTTGACTCGTGCAACTCTAACTTGTATCACTGCGTCTATAAAATGAAAAAAATATCTTCATCGATATTTATAAATAAGATATACAATATTATTCAGCATGTTGAACTTCACTGCATCCATGAAAGTGACTGTGTGGTGTGAGTTTCAAAACTCTGTTCCTGTCAGGAGCTTTTCTGAAGTTTGGGATTACATGTTGTACTTATGCATAATTATACAGGAGTCCACAGGTTAATTATACTCAACTGAATAATTCAATACCTAATTAAGGGAAGTCCAAGGCACATTCCAAGGACAGTAATAAGAGCTGATTGTAACCCGATCTTTAGGGCGTATTGCCGCAGTGCATGTGCCAGGAAAGTACTCATTGATTTAGCTCTTTGCCGTCAGATAGAATAATTAACAGATCATTACCACACACCAGTTGCACATTAGTGATTGACAATTTGTGTGTACCTTAGCACCAGACAATTTGATTAATTGATGCTACTAAGTTCATATATGATATGAAACAAGAAATTTCTGTTGCGTATTGAAGACATATTGTCGGAAGAGTTCACAACGAAAACACATTTTCAACGGTATACATACATACTACAAAACAATTTTCGAGTCCGGCATATTATCCAGTACTTGATCAAGAAATAGAATGGATATGAACATCAATTTATTGTTTTTTAATTCCGAACTAATGGTTTCGTGTTTACGTTCCTTATGGAGAGTAACCAGCTTTAACTAACAGTTATCTCTAATGAGCACATATTAAGCCAATGGACAACTCCATCCATAGAACTGCGGCATGAGTATAAAACGTAAATCGTGACAGTTCAGGCGTGTAATTATGTCTTTCACGAATCGGCTTTGGATACCTTCAAAATGTATAAAAAATTAATGTTTGTCTGTATGCCCTAAATGGTTAGACATAGAGCAGATGTCTTTGGCAACTTTGTTCAGAATTGTCGGAAAAAGTTTTTGGCACCATTTTTTTTTATTTTTTTTATTTTTTAAATGCGTAGAAAGGCGTGCCGAAGTCAAGTTTATAAAAAAATGTTCCTTTTAATTGCGCAGCAACGTGCCTCCCTTGCAGCTAGTATTTAATAAGCGAATGGTAACAAGTTCAGGCATGCGGCCGTATGTTTGCTGTGACAATAAGAAAGTTGGGTAGGGTATAATAATATATATGGTATATAAATAAATATAATTCGTAGTTCTTCAAGAAACTAACTAAATTAAAATTAAAAGCCTAATAAGAGGGGAAATTATAATCATATAAATACCACAAATATCTATCATTGAATGATCAAACACGTCTCTCCGTCTTGTCCCCATCGGGACACTGATTTGCTTGCACAAACCTGAACAGGTTTACGATTTTAAGAATTTTTAAGAAATTTACATGCCATATAATTCGACGTTGATACAATTTGCCGCTGGATCACCAACGTCTCTGCCTCACGTATGACTTAAGTGTTGTTTTAATTTTAAAGAAATTGATTCGTACTCGACTTCATTCGTTCGAATCGAAGACCTCGATCATTTGTGCGACGTGCTCTTCCTTTTGTACCCAAAATTAAAATGAGCGCTGACTGCGGATTCCCGTATGATGTAAGTGATTCAATATAAGTGTGAAATAGAAGCATTTTAACATGGCAAGTTTGTCAATTGGCAAAAGTATTGATTTCCGAATACACAAAAGTTCTGATCAACCACCAAATTAATTTAACACTTCTTTTGATTATTTTATCTGATAGTAGGTAGATAAGGTGATCGTGTTCACAGAATGTGTGATAGGATTGACTTCGACCCGAAGAGCCACTGGCGCTGCCACTATAGCTGATTTCGTCATTGCAATCATTTATGTTCCTAGCCCCTCATCCACATGACGTTCATATCGGATGTGTCTGACAGTTAGGAAATATGCGCCTAGATTTTTTTCTTTTTAAGGAGAATAGTAGCGGTCATGGCCAAATGGCGCTTTCTCCTCCTCTCATTATTATAGGCCATTGCTAAAATTCAGTGACAGAGTAGTAAGTTTGTACCAGAAAATATATTTCCAAGTTCTTTTCAATTTGTGAATCTTGCTGTACTGTTGTGTCGGAATTTTATAAGCATAAGTACATGTACATTAAAACAAACATCCGCACTTTGCCTTTGTTTACGAACTTTCTTCCAGGGCGTGAGATAATGTACTCATATTTCTCTATGTATATGTTTGTGTTTGAGTTGTTTAACTGATTTCCGAACAAGGGGACTTAACGGCTACAAACTATAGACATGCACGGGAACACTGTTGACAGCCCAAGTAAATGTAAAAGCAATCATCGGTTATGCGAGGTCGGTCAACAGATCATGTGCAGCCAATGAACTCATGTTGATCGCCCACGATTAGGTGGTGTCCACAAGTATAGAATTAAATTAGCTAACTTGATACTTGTACTTGTAGCTGATAGTCCGTGTTTAAGGCTATACAAATGAAAACACCCAAGAGCTTTTCGAGTAAAGTGCCTTGTACACTTGAAATTCCATTTTGAGAGCACACCATCTTTTGAGTGATAAATGCCATAACCTCTCAAACCTTACCGTTCAAAGTCAATATAAAACTGCTGGTAAGTTCCTCTAGAAGTACAATACAAGAAGTTCCATCTGCACTAAAGCAGCTTTTTGACCACGAACATGAACAATGACTAATGCCGAATCGATGAATCGAGAGCTGCCAAGTGGTAAGAAAATGTATATAGTCTCGTGTCTGAATAATCTTTTGACGGATTCGATATTCGTTGCGACGCATAATGCATTTAAGAAGTGCTTTTAGTTAGCTGTACTCTGATAGCAAAATCTTTTCAAGATATTTCTACGCAAAGGTAAACCAAAAGCCGTTTAAAAATCTTGTAAGTGTGTACATCTATGTAATTTGTGCCATATTCATAGATTCAAGAATGGAGTCACAGAACAACTTGCAAAAGTTACCAGAAGAGACAATTAAGAATGACAGAGCTGTCTGCTGAGTACACAGCGAAATCAGTGCTCAACAGAATAACCAAGTTTTGCCTCAGGGGAGTACAGCTACAGAGATATGCCCTCCAGTTGAACACATCATTGTCATGAAACGTGTTCATATAATGTTACATGATCTGGACGAATTGGATTCCAATGTCAGGCGAAAAAGGGTTACGTTTCATTGCACAATATGTATTTTGTAAAGCTAATTTATTGTCCGACGTAATTGGGAGTTTTTTATGAATTTGAATGACGTTGATACACACTCCTCGCCCCATATTTGCTGAATAAATTAAGATTTCCTAGAATGTACAGATAGCAAAATGTTAACACCCCAAACTGACCAAACCAGGCTGACAACATAATTAATTAGTCGACCTTGAACTAATTATCCACGAAAATACAATATACCAACGAAGCTAATACAATTTGCATAAACACCGAAAGCCACGAAATCCGGTCGACTGGAACCTACCACCATCAGCATACGCCGCCAGTAACATTCCACAGCGATTCTTGCATTGACATTGCAAGAAATGATCAGTTTACAATGCATCCCAAGTACCTATGTATACAAATCTGTGCATCGACATACTTGGCAAGCTTTTCATAAAGTGCTTCGTTTACTCAGTGCCTTTGTGTCTGTATGAGTGCATATCAAACCAGAATGTACATGCGAAATCAGTTCATCCATCGCTCCATGGCTGTGGTGTATGGTTGAGCTGTGATATTTCGTTTTGCAGTCTCGAACCACGATCAATAGAATGTGTCAATACGTGCGCCACCCATCGTACAACGTCCAAGCAATAATGCATAAAACCGGTTCGGGTAGGATAAGCAAAACACTTCTCCACAGTAAACACTTTCACTTTTAAGGTCATTTCATAATATCACACTCACACTTGACGAGATGTTGTGTGTTCCGCAACCGTACCGCACTTTACCACACACGTTTCAAAACTTGTTTCAAGCCTTGCCTGATGGCCGATGACATTTTCGAAAGCAGCAGAGCGAAACCCGTGGCAGATTGCGCTGAACAAAATTGTCTTTAAAATTCCAAATGAATTTGAATAACTCACCTATAACTAGAAACAGAACACAAATCCTTAACGTAGCCATCGTCCTAACCGCTAAGAGAACGACGTTAGATTAAAAAAGAAGAAAACGTTTGTACGAACTGAACACTGCACTTTTCTTTGACGTGTGTACACTGTGCAGTTGCAAACAATCGACTAGGAGACCTCGAAGGTTGTTTCTTTGTTAAATATCTTTTATTTGAGAGTGGCAAGCACGTAAAATGTGTCTGAGAGGTTAGCCTGTAAAGCCGAATGGAGTCTCATTCGAGCCACATTGGTGTCTTTCCAGTTTTCACAATGCATAGCTAGCACTCTCTTGGTGTGTGCGTTCTCCGCATTGATCTGGAATTACTGGTGAGCCGACTCTCTTTTCGAGGCCCTCTAGCTCTAGAGTTCTCTCTTGTGGCCGTTTCTGGTTTTAAGACGACAACACACGAAACTTGATTTGTGAGGCATAGTTTTGTGGGGGAATTGTTGTAGGTGGCAAGCTTCATTGTGAATTAACTTGTTTTTTTTTCAGCCGACTGGTTCCCCGGATAGAAACAAGCAAATTGCTGATTGACAGTGGATTGTGATTTGGGATATGACTCAATTAAATGTATATTATTACGTGAAAACTATGACGTTGTTGTTATTAGGCTCCTCCTGATAGGCTCTGATGTGAACTGACTAGGTATAGCTTTTAAACATGCTTCAGAATTGCGTAAGTTTAAAATCTCTGTATTAAAATTCGCTTATCACTCAGCAAAAAGTAGGTCTTAAATTTGCTTTGTATAATCATAGTGCACACACATGATGTTTGAAAACTCGTTTCGTGTGGAATTAGCAAAACACTGCCAAGGTTATCTTGACAATCGGGTTCTTACAAACATGCAGAGCACTGTCCATTGTTTCCTCTCAGCGAACTATGTTCGTTTTGTTTGGCTCAGTTATGTAGCGTACACAAACTGGTGCGTCTTGGTGACAAATAACTCGAATTCGCATGATTAAACGTCATGCATTTGAATCAATTTGTGCGGTACAGTGGATATGTCGTAGAAGAAATAACATGCTGTTGAAGCTGGAGTAGGTTAAAGGTTGGAGGCTTGGTAAGTTAAGTATAGTTTGTTCGAAGTTAATAAATACTAATCAGTTATCAGAGCTGAGATGCGTGTAATTGACACTTAGAACTTTGCGTACAGTGGGTGATGAGATATTGAAGTTTTACCAGAACGTTTACTACGTTTATGTATTGTTCAGTAATACTCTGGTACATGTATTGCTTTAGCTGTCGACCAGAACATTTTTGGGTTATATTAATTTATTTAATTAATTTTTTTTTCGATGAATCCATAAAAGGCCAAATAGAAAAGGGTTACAATCCTTGGTGTACACAACTGTCGTAGTGGCAAAAACAATTTAAACAGAAAAAAGCTAGTTAAAGATGTTTCCATTGAATTTAATTGAGTTTGATTTTGTCCATATATAACATACAATTGTTCTCTCTTCCATTCTTATGGAAGCCTTCAAATGGGGCTTGGACAAATGTAGTGACAGCAAAACAATAATTTTAACACCGCAGGGTGAAGAACCCGACTGGAACATGCACGTATTACAACAACAGAAAATATATTCTTATTTAACGTGAAACACTGAAATATGTCGTTCTTTTAACTATAATCAGTATCACGTAATCTTGAAAATAAGTGTTATTTCAAATTAATAACATTTATCATTTGTATCTCCTCGTGAGTAAACGGTTGCACTTAAAAGGAGATTTTTATGCTATAAACATTTTTAAAATTAGTGGTACTAAATGTCAGCAGTTAGTCTCTGTCGACTATCCACTGAAAATACCGTTATAGTGAACATTTTCGTACAAAAAGAGTAACATAATTAATTGAGTGATATCGCAAAAAGTTTAGGATTTGCTCGCAAATGCAGCAAATAGCGATTGTTTACTAATAAAACAAATCAATAAAATTTTAAACCCAATGTCCAATCGCATCTCTAATAATTTTGACCCGGCAAACGCTCTAATTCAAGCCTCCTGTTGTTTTTTATTACGTGAACGCGACTGTAATTAAATTTAACAATGCTAACTCGACTGTGCGACTATGCGACTCTTTTCCCATAATCAGAAACCCTTACAGGATACCCATCAATTGATTTGATTGAAAAATACAAGTTATTTATACATATATCTTGATTTTGATTTTCATTCGAAGGCTCTTTGTCCTTATCACTATTTTCCCTTCATCTCAACACATTAACTTTAATATAATCCCACTGGACCGTGCGAATAAGCACTCTAACACATTGTGTCCATCATAGGCTTTGTCGTCTCCGGGGTGTTATTCCATCCCCATGGTATACACACGCATCATAGTCTTACAACGGGACGTGCTCAGTTCACATTAATTAATGCAATTTATGTTGTTATCCTTATAATTTTGGATTGCATGGCTATTCCGATAATGCACTCAGTCATCCGTTTGACCGCCTTATTAACCGCTGAAGATTTCGTAAACATTCCTGATATAATATCCACTCAGCTGGAAGACCTTCAACGCGTAATGTTTTCGCTGGCATACTAAAGCAAACATCATCTGCGTTATACGTGGTTTTGGACTTAATATCTAGGTCAGAAGAGTTTAACGTTATCAAAGTGCCAATGAGCTGGGTGAACTTTGATTTTTCTAACATGAATTCTGTTCTAATATAGACAAAATCCTATCAAAATCAGAAATCGAAAATTATTGTTACCTGGCATCAAATTATCCACTACAATGCATACATGTTCCAAGCATTAGGTTGGGTTGGTTATTGGGCTGCCAGCGAAAATTTCCAGCACAGTTCCAATTGTTGGTCCATTGTGCGTCCCAAGCGTTAAAATTGCGTCACACGTACTGATATTTGTAAGTGTTTCCTAATCCATGCCAAATACAAATAATGCATATATTATAGGTTATAGATATTTTATAACAAGTTTTTAAGTGTTCACAACATTGGCATGCACTGAGCTGTGCGTAACAGACACCAATGAGTAACTGGAATTGATTAACATCGAAAGAAATCATCTTCAATAACTACTGAAACTCGAGGGCGCAGGCTGCTGCCCACCGAGTTGATACTGGAAGATGTAACGCCGACATCATTCTGCTGCATACAATATCGCAACTACATTGTCGCCCAAAGTAAAGTGTATTCTTAAACTAATCTTAGATCAAAGAACATTGGGTATATGCCCCAAGTCGCATGTCAAGCCATTATTTACACATTTGTTCCGTATTACCGTTAACTGATATCAACTGCTCTCAGAATATATCAGTTCTGATAGCAACACATCAAAATTAAGTGCACTTTGCAGATTAACAAAATATTATGATAATAAAACAACATTTTGGAACCTTATTTTTATGCCCAGTTTTATGGTATTGGGCTGTGCTCAGATTTTATTATGAAGTTCTTTTCTGAAAAATAAAAATCAAGAAGCGGGAATGTAGGTAGTGCAGACCAAGCCAAAAGACTTAAACTAGACTATGAACTGTATGAAACTGCATATAAACTAGACTAAAGATGCATACAAAAATTTAGTTTCTTCTGTTTAGAAAACATCTTTGGGAAAGATTTTAAATTGAATTGCATGGAACCTGGGGTGTGTAATGCAGAAACTAGTACTGCGAGAGTAAATATCCATTGTACTAGGATGGAAGTGTTTTGATGATTTTCTTCATCTGTCCACAGTGTCTGCAGATTTACTGTACTGGTAAGACCCATTGTATGGAGTTGTTTAGTTACATTCTCCGTCACCCGTTAGTGGTCGATATAGCAACTTTAGGTCAGATTGATTGAGTTGTAGAGTGTCTTTGGCTCGTTTAAGGTTGTAGTTTTCTTCCTCACCAAACTCAACATAATTAAGACAGAGTCAAGTTTCCAAGTGTTTCACAAACGTTCTAGGTATTTCTAACATCCCGATAGACTGAGGAAGTTTATTAAATAGACGATAAGACAAAACCGAATAATAATTACGATATGCAGTTGTACGAAAATTAGGTACATACAGTTAAAATGTAGCAGAGGCTTAATCGAAAATTACCATTGCTATAAAAATACAGTAACACTTTAAAACAGTACAAGTGACCAACAGGAAAAACGTTCAGGGTACAGAACAGAGGAAAGGTAGAATCTTTGGTGGGTTTTTGCCAATTTTTTCGTATTGGACGTATTTCAGCAAAAAACAACAGTGGATATATTTTTATACTTGGCGTGTTTTTATGACTGGTCAATACTCAGCTTTGTAAGATTTTATACGGGAAGCAACAACAAAACAACTTACTGAGTTAAAACTTCTTAGTAAAATTTCACTGTCATCACTGACTAGGACGCGTTGAAAAATCTCATGCATAGATGGCACCAGAGGAAACTATTTGTTTATTAAAGGTTGGTTGGTATTATTTGATGGTATTATTTTTTGGAGGAGGGCATGGGCCTGTGCATCCAGGGCAAAGTTGTTGATTGCTCTCAGCTTGGCGAGATGCCAGCAACGATCCCTGTAAATGCACAGGTCAAGTTGACATACAGCCTCCCCGCGGCGCCCTCTGGATAACCTCTACTGCATCCGCTTAGAGGTGAACCAATGTATGCAGCGACCCCTTGTCCGGGGGTTTAAACCAGGACCCGGTCCTCCAGGTTCGGCGGTTTCGCGTGGGCTTAACTTCCCCACCGTGTAAAACTCGCAATAGTTCAGAGACGGCAACAAGCCTCGGATACGGATGACCCTACTGCTGACGACCATGGACAACGAAATAAGGACAACGATTTTCGGTTCTGCACGTGGAATGTGAGGGCACTGAACGGACCACGTTCAGCCGATGAACTTGCGGATGCCCTAGAAGCCTATAAGGCTGACATCACCGGCATCCAAGAGGTGCGATGGGATGGACCGGGCAAAAAGAGGATGAAAAACTGCGACATATATTACGGCGATTGCTACAAAGAGCGAAGGCAGCGCTTGTTTGGATGCGGTTTTGTTGTTCGAGGCAGACTTAGGCAAGAAGTCTTAAGCTTTAGATACATAAGCGAACGCCTCACAACAATCCGCATCAAGGTAACATTCGGCAACATCAGCCTAATTTGCGTCCACGCCCCAACGGAGGACAAGGACGATGATAGCAAGGATGACTTCTATGATCTCCTAGAAAGAACATACGATCAATGCCCCAGCTACGACACCAAGATCGTTCTAGGAGATTTTAATGCAAAGCTGGGCAAGGAAGAAATCTTTGCTAGAGTCGTCGGTAAACACAGCCTACACGACAACACGTCCGACAATGGACTCAGGCTGTTGGACTTCGTGACGGGGCGAAACCTCACTGTAGCCAGCACGCGGTTCCCTCACCTCAACATTCACAAAGGGACTTGGCGGTCCCCTGATCAATCAACCGTCAACCAGATTGATCACATTGCGATCGACGTCAGACACTCCTTCAGTGTCCTTCGATGTCCGAACGTTCCGAGGTGCTAACATCGACTTGGACCATTACCTTGTTGTAGCCAAGGTCAGAACTCGGATATCGATTGTACAACGGAGTAGAGCAAGACCAAAACAGTTTGACGTTGGAAAGCTACAATCGCAATCGACCGCTGGGAACTTCTATGATCGAGTCTCCCTGAAGCTCTCAGAGAGTCCAACCCTGCCAGTCGAAACAATCGACGAACAGTGGAACCGTTGTCAAAACGCCATTAGAGAAGCTGCCTCTAATGTGCTGGGTTTTAAAATGCCACCTAGGAAAACCCATGGTTTGACAACGGGTGTCGGCAGGCGCATTCAGCGAAGCTAGCAGCATATAAGGCGACGCTGGACGAGAGCGGTTCGTGAGCTCTACGAACTTAAAAGAAGGGAAGAGCACCGGCTTCTCAAAAAGAAAAAGAAAGAGCATGAGAAGCGCGCGATCGAGGAAATGGAGAGGTGGTACGGCAGAAATAATGTCCCAAAGTTTTACCAGCGGGTTAAACAACTATCCACAGGGTACAAACATCGGACAGAAGCCTGTCGGAACGAAGAGGGGCAACTCGTAGTAGAGTCGCAGTCGATACTGAGAATCTGGAAGGATCACTTCTGCAGACTGTTAAACGGCGAAGAGGACACCAATACCGGTGTCAGGCAGAATGTTCCACTCCACGCAATGGACGACGATAGAAGAGAATTCCGTCCCCCCGACTTAGACGAAGTCAAGATAGCGATATCTAGACTGAAATCGAACAAAGCTGCTGGAGCGGACGGATTGTCCGCGGAACTGTTTAAGGCAGCTGGTTGGGCGCATGCACCAGCTCATCTGTAAGATATGGTCGGAGGAAAGCATGCCCGATGAGTGGAATCTCAGCGTCGTTTGTCCGGTCCACAAGAAAGGAGACCCCTTTGACTGCGCCAACTATAGAGGGATCAGCCTCCTTAACATCGCTTATAAGATAATCTCTGCCGTTCTGTGTGAACGCCTGAAACCCTTTGTCAACAACCTGATAGGTCCTTATCAGTGCGGTTTCAGGCCAGGAAAGTCCAAAATAGAACAAACATTTACACTCCGGCAGATCCTGGAATAGACTCAAGAGATGCAGATCGACACCCACCACCTATTTGTCGATTTCAAGGCCGCATATGACAGCGTGCATAGAGACGAGCTATACAGCGCCATGTCTAGTTTTGACATTCCTGCCAAACTCGTCCTGTTATGTATTATTAAGAAATCTCTCTGCTTCATCGGGGTCAGTAACGCACTTACCGAGACCTTCAATGTCAAAAAAGGTTTTAGGCAAGGCGACGCGCTGTCATGTGACTTCTTCAACATCGTGTTGGAGAAGATCGTGCGAAACTCACACGCCAACACTAGAGGCACGATCTTCCAGAAGTCCGTTCAACTGCTAGCATACGCGGACGATATTGACGTGATTGGCCGAACTCAGCGAGCCGTCAATGAAGCGTTTGCTTGTATTGAGACGGAGGCGGCAAAAATGGGTTTAGCGGTGAATGAGGGCAAAACAAAGTATATGCTGTCATCAAGAAAGGACAAACAACATCGACGACTCGGTCAGAACGTCACCATAGGCAGCTACAACTTCGAGGTAGTGAAGGACTTCGTCTACCTTGGCTCCCAAGTAAATAGTGCGAACAACATCAGTACTGAGATTAAACGCAGAATAACTCTTGCCAACCGCTGTTTCTTTGGGCTCAAGAGGCAATTGAGTAGTCTAGCCCTCTCTCGAAAGACCAAGCTCACCTTATATAAGACCTTGATCGTCCCTGTCCTGCTGTATGGCGCGGAAGCTTGGACTATCTCAAGAGCGGATGAAGACGCACTTGGTCTCTTCGAGAGAAAAGTTCTGCGTTCAATCTTCGGTCCTGTTTGCGTTGAAGGTTCTTGGAGAAGGAGATTCAACCACGAACTGTACGGGCTGTACAGCGACATGAGTCTAGTCAGGCGTCTACGGATTCAACGCCTAAGATGGCTAGGCCATGTAGAGCGCATGGACAACACTGCTCCAGCCCGAAAAGTCTTCGACTCCGAGCCAGTGGGACAACGCAATAGAGGACGATCACGAACCCGATGGCGCATTCAAGTGGAAAAAGACCTCAACCAACTTGGAGTGCGAAGTTGGAGGCAGCTGGCTAAAGAACGTGCCAGCTGGAGAGGATTGTTGACCGAGGCCCAGGTTCACCCCAGACTGTAGCGCCACAAGAAGAAGAAGAAGAAGGTATTATTTGATTATTTGACACTTGACACAAGTTTATAAAACATCAAATCATTCATATTATTTGTTTGGCTATCCATTATTTGTGTATTTTCTTTGCTTTTGAGAGATAAAATTCACATATTTTAGACATTGGAGTATTTCGTCATCTAATGTAATGGACGTAGGCACACGTACCAACTTTCGGATGAAAAATTTAACTCAGTAAAAAAGTGTTCTGTTGAGAATCATTACTGAGTACTGATTAGTCAAAAAACACGCCTACCATACGATTATTTCGATATTTGCGTCGTAGTTTTGTGTCCGTTAGAGGTGGACTAGAACTCTCCTAGAACTTGATAGGAACAATCACTGGCCATTGCCTGATTGTTAATCTAGCCAGACGACTGGGACCTTCTGTAGAAGCAGCAGGGATGAGGAGGAGGAAGAGAAACAACGATACAATTTATTGCTTCTACTTTCCATGGTCTCGGCATTTTCAGGTCCAAGGACAGTACTTAATTTTAATACATTTTTATTTAGAATTCATAACAAACTTACGTACTAGACAAGGACAGTACTAGCATAGCGAATGTGCTCTTCTTGACTCTTTTAGAGTTCTCCACGAGTTGACTTTTATTCCCGCATTTTGGGATTACACGCGATAGATTACCTTCTCGGTAATTGTGCTGCCTTGAGCGGAGGTGCTAGTCCTCTACACCGCTAATGAAGGGGTCATTAACCTTTTTGTTTGTGGGGTTGTTCCCGCCATTTTTAGGTGTTAAGAATTTTTGTTCCCAGAAGTACCGCGGGGGAATATCTCTTTTACAGCTGTTTTGTAAATTTGGATAAGGCATACGACCGAGTGCCTTCAAGTAAACTCTTGACTGTTCTACAGGAGTTCTTCAGGAGTCTCTATACACAAACTTTAGCAGCTATGTTCGTGTTGTGATAAGTCAACACCTTTCGCCATGGGCGCTGGACATCGCTAAGGTTGCGTCTTGACACATCTCCATCATTTAATTATATAATGTTTGAAGTGCATATTAGCAACGCAGTTATGGCGATGAATTTTTCACATTGATGGAGGGAAAAGGGAAAGAAAGTCATATTCTAATTTTAAAACAGCTCGGAAGAACTGTAATTAGAAAGGTAGAGCTAGTTGTTAAGCTAAGTTACGAGTTTTCAAATCACTATTATCATAAAAATTGGCTTATGAACGAAAGAATGAGAACGTGAACTTTAGTGTAACGGTATGCAAGAACGCGAGGAACACAACGTTGAGCAACTGCTTCTCCGAACAGAAAGGCCTGTTCTTCGATGGTATGGTCATGTGAAAAGAGTTTCCCCTTCATCTTGGACTCCATCAAGAAAGCGACCGCTTTTTGCTTCAAAATCATTTCACTGCTGCTTTTGGACCAGGTGTTTTCTCCTATTTGACGATTGTAGTTTACACTGATAGTGACATGACATTTTTTTTCCACTTTCACTTAATTCTTACTTGAATATTCCCTGCAAAATAAAATTGTTTTGCGATTTTCACAATATGGCAATTTATGGTGGCGATTATTTAAGCCACAGATGTAAGTATCCAAAAACTGTAATTGTAATAATTTATTTTACTTGCAGAAACAGCAATTGTCAAACTTTTCGTAAATACACAGCTCTGTCTGTGTCCCGATAGAATACATTTCGTAACTTCAATTTACCTAGACAATTTCAGTTTTCAACAGCGAAAAATGCTTTCGTGCATCCGTAAATCGCAGCATAACAAAAAAAGGAACAATTTTCCGGGGAAAAGACTGCTCAATACAAGACACCCTATTCGTCACTTGAGCATGAAATTGTAAACAATTCGATTTTAACTGCATATTTTCTTGAGTTTTCCTGTTTCAATTGTATTTACAATATAATTTCATTCAATAGACACAGCGACTAGAAATGCGGGATCGTCAAAAAAATTCAAAGCCCAACAGAATGATGTTTAGAGACCATAAACTTACCCTTAACACCCTTAACGCACGAGGATATCTTGCATTTTATAAGCCAATATCATAAACCGGCTTGTGCGTATCAACAGGCCCTAAGCACTTCACGTTAGTGATGCTATGAAAATAGGAAAAATGAAACCACTCCAACATGTATTCAATGCATGACAAACCCGTTGACAGTTTAATCAACGGAAACTGGAAACAACCCGTTTCCTATTCCACTCACCCACAAAAGTGAGCATAACAATGGACAAATAGTTAATAATATAGCAGAACTTCCCCCCATTATTCTGGAGCTTGCTTTTGTAACCAGGGCTCGATCCGAAAACTTAAATTCACTTACCATTTCACGCAGCGTTGCTTTCGCTGCCGTTTCTCTTCCCATAAGGTCTTCACACACTGAATACAAAAGAAGAAAATCACACTTCTTCACCTCCCTTGCCAGTGTTTAAGGGGTAACCCACAGTAATGCCACTACCCTCAAACCATGGCACAATCAAGCCCCCAACACACAGCAGGGGTGTAAATGCGCTAGAAAATTTATTTTCTCCTCTTATACACTTACAAGGATAACATTTTTATTGGTTTACCGCAATTTATATGATTTTATAGGGTCCTTCGTCCCGGCCGCTCACTCTAACGTACACATTAGGTATTGCATAACTTAGGGGATAAGATGGCAATGGCACACAGTCGCAACGTTTTTAAGGCTTACAATCCATTAAGCAATTAAGGATATTTACACGTTCTGCCGTATCTTTACATGCGTCTCACATTCTTTTGCGGGAGTAATAAATAGGCCAACCTGGAACTCCTCGAGAATCTACACATGACTGTAACAATGAAATTTCAAAATCATATCGAGGGTAATTATGCATCCCTTCAAATAACAAGCTGTCTGCTTCCCGCAATCACATCCGGCATCCGCTGCATGTATGTCTTACGTGTACATCTAGCTCCTTACCAACGAATCGATCGCTTTGGGCGGCTTTGACGGAAGCTGTGGTGCGACTGCGAGTGGGGAGCATGGGTTTTTGTGATATTAATGGCCATTAAATGGGATATTGGGGTCTAAGAGCGCACAGATAATGCCATTTTAATTTTATTACCACCACCATCGGCTTAGTGTAATTGCCTTCTTCCGAAGGGTTGAATCGACTTCAGTTAGGAGGGCGGGAGCTGTGTTGACATGGAAAAATCATTTCAAGGATTATTCGTTGTTAGATAGACATATACACTTGGGTGGGATTAAAAAAGGAATGAACTTCTTGAACCTGTGTATCATACGTGTCATCCTAAGAGTTGCTCCACACACACCGCGTATTCAAAAAATGGTATTCATGTCAAGGATCAAAAGTTGTGATGGAATAACGCAACCGGGCCTCGCCTGCTGAATTCAAAGGCTTGAGAGTTTATTTATTTCGAATAAGTTGGCAGATGTGTAAATTGTTGAATCAATTGCGATCACATCCACGTGTTAGACATGTACATGCATACAATCTTACGAAGTTTTATTTCTACAATTGTTCGCATATTTATATTGACATGAACGAGCGCATTAAAGCAAGTCAGTCAGTGGAATAGCCAAGATAAGAATACAGCTTTCAGTCAAACTAGAAGTCAGTCAAGCAAAATTGATAAGAAACCTTCATAAACGCGCGTGTCATTCAGATCTGAAACTGACTAAATCCCGGGTTCCAGCGAAGAAGTTCAAGCAAAAATGCCAGGGTTGATACACATTGTTCACGTCCGTGATAAGTTTCATTGACATTTAACATTTGTTTTATGCAATCTGTAGTTTTGGTGTGGTGATTACCATGGGAGATTCATTGTCAAATTGTGTTGACTTTGTGCTTATTCTTTAATATTTTATATTCCAATAACTTATACTAGCAGTTATATCTATTATGATAATATATTTCTGTAGCGAGCTCTTGTCCAGTTATTTTTCCTGATGAACCTGCTGACTGTTCGGTAATCCCTTTCAAATTGCTTAATAGCCAATGAACTGGGATAATTCCCATAGCTGTGCTTAGCCGGTTTCTGCTTATGCTAATTTTTTTTGCTATCTTCAGGTATGTTTAATGCCGGTAGACTTAATACGGGAAATCATTTCGGGATAATTTACTGATTAACTACGAATGTCGGTCCCAATCAACATGTGCATATACGTATCAGTCCACCTTCGATTGAGATGACCAGGAAATTGGTATTATCATTGACGAACGTTTGACTAAGCTGCTATGTCACATTGAAAATAGTCAGTTCTCATGGGTGATATATGTTTGTTGCAAGCAAATTAAAAAAAACTATGAATAATAACGGATTGGATTTAAATGCAGGATTAAATAACATGTTTCTGGCTTTCACAAAACGGTAGAGTACTTCCTTGTAATTGTTGTTTTTTAATAATTTTTTTCATATTAAGTAATTTTTCTCTTAAATTACCCTTATCTCCCAAACGGTGAGCGATCGACCCCCTCCATTGTAAAATATACTTGATTTGGATGCCTCTACCAACATTAGTCATCAATAGTACTCCCCTTAGCTTTTATTTGCAGGTTTAGAATTCGTTGGTGTGTACGGGTTGTGTGCGATTTGAATCGGCCGAAGTGCTGGGTCGTTTTTCAGCTCACTGCACTGTCACCAAATGAAGAAGATGTTTTTCTAACTTCCAGCTTTGTATTTTGTAATTAATTTTGTCAAAAGGCTAGAGGAATCAAGAAGATAGAGAAGAGTAACATATTTTTTATTAAAGTTAGTCAGATGTCTTCGAATATGTTGTCGATATCTGTGGAAGTACTGTGGTTTGCTAAAGCCAGACTCTCCTAAATATAGTAGTTTCTAGCGAGATAGGTAGTTAAGATCTTGCTTGGCAATAACATTTTATTAGACTTTTTGACAAACATGGAAGAATACAAATAGGCCTGAAATCCGCTGCACGATTTAGAATAGTACTTTTGGGCTTGGAGATTGGTAGCTCCCGCGTTATTTCCCAGGAACGAGGAAAAGTAGATGTAGTAATACAGTGATTTAAAACATGGGTCAGGTGGGAGATGATTATAGGCAGGAATGTTTCAATAAATCTCAAGGGCAGTCCATGCTCCCCAATATCATCTGATTTGATTTCTCTGACCAAATTAAAAACTTTAATTTCAGTGACTGTATCAACTTCAAATTGCGTTAAACCAGATTGCAGAACTTGGCCAGTAAGATTAAAGGAACTTTGCTCAGTTGTTTTAGCCAGAAAGAAGTTCATAAGTGCGTCAGAATCAACTTCACATTTACTAGCATTTTATTTACCAGAACCTTCAAATTGACGTAAGTTAAAACCAATTGGTATTAGACTGACTCGTTTTCCATTTACTATACAGCCTATTTCGTTCCTTTTTAATCTACTTCTTCTTCTAATATTAAGTGTTTTACTGAACAATTTTTGCCAGTATTTTCGCAAAGAGATTCTTCAATAGACTCCAAATATTGTTCTTCATCACCGCCGAAAACCTTCTTAGTCGTCTTCCCAAAACTGAAAGTTGAAAGCTGTCATTTTAACTCTTATCACAAGTGTGTGTAAACAAAAAGTTTTGACAAACATTTTTTTAGATGAAGTAAGTTTCTTTTAGCATTGTTTTATTCTGAAAATTGATATTGGCACATAAAGGGTGATTTTTTAGCTATTATCTTTTTGGCAACACTGGTTTAAACAGCTGACTCACGTTTCGTGTTTGTTTCACTGTCAAGATAGAAATGTGTATAGTTTAGAAATGTGTATGAAGACTGTTTTTCTTACATGTGAGTTTCTTATATACCATTACGCTCGAAGTGAAATATAAAGTAACACTGTATTTTTGATTCTGTTTTTAATATATGTACATATGCGAGTTTTTCTTATTTGAAACGAATGTAACTTCAAAATGTAAGAAAGAAATCGAAGTTGAACATCACTGTAATTATGGTATTGGTGGAACTATGCAATTTTTAGTTGTGATTTTATACATGTAGGTTCTTTTTACATTAAACAAAGCGGGCGATGAGCGAGAAAGCATTGAAATTAATAAAAATACAAAGTTATGCACAGCATCATCTAAAAAACGCACGCTTGCATCGAAGCTTGCAGCAATAAAAACCATAAAAATTAGTACTACTTGTTTTATTTTAAGATGTTTGAAAATCATTGATGTGTTTTAAAATGACACTAGTTGTAGGACAACTCTTCATATTCGTTTTCTTGGTCCTTACATTAGTTGTAATAATGCATATTAAATATATTTTAATTTCAAGAATTGAATGCCTTCTGTAAACAAATAATCTCTGGTACACAAAATGCAGTGTGGTTCTTGGTATTGTAACCGAGCAACTCTTATTGCTTCCCACCAAACATCGATTGATCACATTTTTTATTTGTGGACAGCAAACAACTTGTTTACAATCTAAAATTGATACCAATATCTTCAAGTTTTTTTTTCCTGAGCTCACACTCTTCAAATTCTTGTCACCCACAATGCTTCACGCTGATGGCATTCGTTAATACTTGCTAGTTTCTGCCCTGTGGGTGCTTCAATTGTGTCACGTTATAACCATCTTTTGCCCCCGTTTGCTTGCATATGTGGCCATGCAACTCCTTTCACAATTCCTTTCGAGCAGACGTCTTTTTCATCTGCACGGTGAGTGTGCCATGGTACATGACATGCATTTTCAATGGTTTCCACTGATGTCGGACAATGGAAGTGATTGTGGTTATTTAGTAGGTGATGGCATTTCTGCTACTTTTTCCGTGATATGCTTGTTACTTTAAGCCAAGTTAAGTAGAATTTGATATTATCATTGTAACAACTTTTGATAACTAAAAAGCAAGCAATTTGAGTTGAAATTTCAAGATTTTCTGGTGTCCTTAAAACGTTTAAAGGCGTAGAACTTGTGTGCTGTTTCGTCGAACATAAGTCAAGGAAGTTGTTTTGGATGAAGATTTGCGATTGCGAAGATTGTGGATCGATTTGTTGGCCATATTGGTTGGTATATCGTTAATAACGCGTGGAATGTTATCTTCAAAGGTTACAATTGACGCTGGCTTATCGGCATAGACGAGTTATTTGACGTATCTTAAGTGTTGGTCCAAATGTGTTACCAAACTCATTAATCAATACAATCGATTCGCAACCTGTACATACCACATCTTGTCCCCACCAAATGACGACCACGTCATTTTGGGTAGAAGAAAATTAGAAAACCAATGACTTGGGCTTCATTGCCGCTAGTATTGTGTTCACGGAGATCATGAAAATGGTTTGGCCAATGATTCGCCCGAACCAAAAACCGCACCAAACAGTAAAGTTTTCCGGGTACAGCTCATGTATTGCCTGAAGCTATCGGACCTAATACGGCAGTTGTTTATTAACATACTCATTCATGCTGCAATTTTTCGATAAAAAAAAAGTGTGGTCACGAATGAACGCAGGGTGTGCCCATCACTTCATTCGCCTAGCTGACAACGACATATGAAATTCTTATATCTGTCTAACATGGATCTGATTATTCCAGATAGCGCCGGAGATCGCTAATATTACAGGTAATCAATTCAAATTTATAAACTCGTTTTTCAGCCGCACAATGCGAATATGGAGTGTTTTTTCCCAACCCATTATTTCCCACGGACTACAATCCGCAGATATTTAGGTGTCAATGTCAAAGTTGTTCTTCTCCCTATCTCCATCTATACCTTCGACCCGTGCTGTTCTTCACCCCGGACACGTAAGGGAATAGCAATCCCTTGAGCACGATCAAATTATACCAAAAAAATGTTCCGCCAGAATTTGGAAGTAGAATGCGTCTAAGCGAGTTATTCCACTGGAGGACACAACTCTACCCAGAAGATTGAAAATTGTTTCTTCCACCCCATCGCTCTGCAGCTTCCGCATGGGTTGGGTGAGTTCATGGGTGAGTGTGAGTTCCATATGACACAATGCCTGATTATAGCCGATAATAATAAGAATATAATAATATATTATGAGTGGCGCTACAGCCCGTAGAGAGCCCGAGTCTAGCTTCTCAGCAACCACTCGTGTTGGGCGTGCTATTGTTCTCTCAAGAGAGGAAGGGATCTACAGTTTTATGCCGACTCCGAACGGCCAAGTTTGAGAAGCTTTTTCTAGACAGGAAATACTCTTTGAGCATTGTCAGTGACTCGAAAGAGGTGGGGTCGTGAAAATGGTTTCCGTCGCACAGAGCAGGAATCGAACCTACGACGTCGAGGTTGGGGTCGACGCACATACCCACAACGCCACGGGCCACCAAATAAATAAATTCCCACACCCCATACTTTATACATAACGAGACACTTATGTAGATTCTCATGTAGACTCACATCTTATCTTGACAAGTGGACAATTAGGCCCAACGAACGGAAAACAAGGACTGGTGATTAAAGGCCCCACTGTACAAGGAACACTCTGAAGCATCACACAAGAATCCGGATAATATTAAACGACTAATCTGTACGGCCAGGAAAGAATTAGGTATTTCATCCTAGGAGTTACTTTCACCAGAAACTTCTCCTTCGGAAAAAAATATTTCCAACCGGATCCAAAAAGCCAAAATACAACTTAACTATGTCATGTGTCATGTGGACACCCAACACACTTTCCATAAAGATAACAAATATTCTGTACATGCAGATACTAGGATCATCACTTACTTACGCTTGTCCGGTTTGTTTCCATATGTATAAGTTATTATAAGTTATTATAAGTTTAGTTAATTATCAAAAAATAAATTTAAGCTGGTTTATGAGCAAGGAGATATCCATCTTCGGCCATTTTTACCCCTAGTCCACAAAAGAGAGGAATGTGAGAGTAGTGGAAATCCCTTATAAATCACAAATACTGTCACAAAAAATATGGATCCACCACAATATGGCGGCCGATTCGTGGATTTTGTGGGATAAGAGAGAGATGTTCATGGATTTTGTGGGAAAATCGTGTGAAGTTGGCCACAACCATGTACTATTGCTCGAAGAGTGTTCAGTTGGTTCATGACTTTAATGGTGGGATTGGGTGAATAAAAGTGTATGATTTCATATCTCTCGTATGACATAGAAATAGGCTTTATATTACATTAATGTTTTAAATGCTAAATATATCTAATACAATAATAAATCTGTATTATTTACAGATATATTTAGCATACATTTAATACATTAATGTAATATAAAGCCTATTTCTATGTCATACGAGGGAAATGAAATCACTTTCATAGCATTCATTCATAAATTCGAAAAAAGTTAACTAAAATTTCTTATTTCTTAAGAGAAATTCCCAGATATTGAAACTAAAACTATTGAGAAAAATAGTTGCCAAAATTTGGAAGTAACTTCCATCATATATCTGTAGAAAAGGAAAAGCAGCAGAGAAACTGTTTTTTTTTTTGATTACTGCCAATGTTTCAAAGTTATATATATAGCTGTTCATAAGTCTCGGGCAATGCATTTTACATATATATCTCATATTTGAGCAAAAAAACATACATTTATCTGTTTCTTCATTAATATCACCTTTATGCTGCAGACAGAAACTCCTATAAACAGAAGCTTAATTAATTTACAGCGTGAACATACGCTTTGTTTGTTGCCCTCACTGTGTTGAATACTTAACACAGAAAATTTGAAAAATGTCGGGTAAACGAGCGAATTTTCAAATAAGACCTTCAATCCACCCCAATACTATGGTTGGGGAAGAGGATCAGCTGTTCTCAAGAGCTCACACGTATTCACAGACACGGCGGGGAAAGCTTATAAAAAACGCTGTCAGATGGAATCAAGGGGCAAGAGAGGTAAAAGATGGATATCTCTTTGCTCTCTTATTTCTGACTTAAACCATATCTAGAGAAATGTCATTGTTTACTGTGACTGCCATTAATATTCGGTTTTTTTACTCAAATGTGGGACAAAATGCAGTTACAGGTAAGAACCAAATGGTTTTTAAACCATTCTATTTCAGCCTGGTAGATTCACTAATTTTCTTCGATTTTTTGAAAAAAAAATCGCTTACCATTACCAATTCTATATCAATTTGGTTCAATAAAGAATATGCATTTTAAAAAATAAATTACTTTTAGTCTCAAGTTTAGCATGTAAGGACAACCTATGTCCAACATTTAATTGAAATAAAAAACATTTTTTTTTTAACAAATAAACGTAAAGTTTATTAATTTACATATGTTGCTCCTCACTTTTGTTAGGATTTCAGATAGTATGCATATGGATTGGTACTGAACTGGGAATGTGTTGGTGAAATTTGAGAGGAATAGGAGCATAGATATCATTCTTACTTGAGAGATATAGTTCGCAGAGATCCCAAGAAAGTACGGGATGGCAATTAAACCAAATGTGTAAATTATGCCATTTTTAAGAGCCTGTTGCGTTCCTTTTGACTTCAGACATGCCAAGTACAGCCAGTTACAGCAAAACATGTAAATTAAAAAAACTGAATTTTATTGGAATTTCATTTGGTTTTTATTCTTACGAACTACTAATTCAAAAAAATAGCAAAAAAACTTAAACTAATTCAAAACGTTTGGGATAACCGCCAAAACTATATTCGAGTTTATCGCACATCAATTGATTTGACAGAAAACAATCAAGCTACCCAAGACTACCCACAGAAATTTCTTGGGCTAAAATGAGCAGAGTGGGGAAATTCTTAACTCTCTCAAGAGAGCGCACATTTGACATAGGACCCATATTTTTGAAGTATTGGAACAGACTTGGGTACGGGAACAGACCTATTGTGTCTGCTGTGTTGAACATTTTCACAACGCAAAAAATGTTTACTTGAATTTGGCTTAAAGTCAACAAGAAACCTGTTGAGTTGCGTTGCGTTGTTTTGAATAAAGGAATGCAATTTTACCAATCCCTTTGTTACCTAATACATAACTCGCACCCACGTCCCAGACCATCTCCAAGACGTGCTTAGATGTTAGGATCTACATGTATCTTTGATGGTGAAGTGTCCAGAACGAAATTGTTCCTCTGTTAACCTGCTCGTCATAGTGGTCGCTATCTCTCTGCCTATTAAGTCTAGAGATAAAAGATTGAGGATTATGTTCAAGGCTGCGAAGGGGTTGGTTTCAACGCTCTGCTAATATGTTAACATATACGCCGGCCCACATATACCAAAAATAGTATTGCCTGTATACGCATAACCAATTTATGGATTTCATGTGAATTGGCATGATGACAAATCCAGCATTCTTAGTTATTTGGCCGGGGACTTAAATTTCCAATAACAGGGGGGACCAGCTCTACAGCTGGTTCTGCTTGCACAGTGTGGAGTATAGACTCGATTTAAAAGCAACCGAAATTGCGTCCCCAGGAGCGGATCGTTCTTGGATCTCCTGCTGTTTGACGCAAGACTGCAGCTGACAGACACAAACGCACAAACGGTAAACTGTTTGAACACTTTCGTGTATCTCAGTGACCATTGCGGACTTAGTGCCGAATTCAAGATCCCTAACGACATTGCGGGATTAGGAGAATTTGTTCAACCGCGTTGGCCACGCTTCTCCCAACAAATGACTCGAGCATTCTCTTCGAATGCGCTCCACATTCCGTCCAATAGAAACTTGTCAAACAAAGAGATTAACATGTATCTAATTCAATTGGACCAGACAGTAAAACGAAGTATGGACAGTAGACTCCTGTCAAGATTAAAAACCTTGTACAGGCGGTTTACTGACAGACGTAGCGAGGAAGTTAGGATACTGAAATCGCTTATTAAGAATGTACAAACTTTAATTGTGCAGAATTACAGAGTTTCTGTATACACGTTCGGAACACTAAGGTTCGGGCTGTTAGATCTAACAACCCGAGTATGTTTCCACAAATTAACAAATTCTTTCGAAGAAAAAATAGCGATCTTCTGTGTCTTAAACTTTCCAGGTCGACAGACAACGAACCCATACTGACTACAGCAGGTATTGATTTCCATAAACGACGTACTCGACGATGACTTCCTTGTGGTCGAAGACCCGCAAAAAAGGTGAATTTTTGTTAATTTTGTTAATTTTTAATTTTGAAGGCAGTTCCTCAAGCTGTCTTCGCAGCACTAAAGAAGAATATGTCAGATGGAATCGACGGGATCTCCAACATTGTGCTAAGACGTCTCCCCCTGGAAGTGGTAAATATGTATACAATCCTGTTTAATAATGCTCTGAATAATGCACATTATCCGGAGCGCTGGAAAACTGCGATTGTACAACCCATATCCACGCGAGGAAAAGATTTTTCAAATCCGTGCAACCTCCGGTCAATTAATCTCCTTCCGAACATCAGCAAGGTATTCGAGAAGGTGATAAATAGATCTCTGATCAACTGGACAGAGGAGAAACATATAATTCCGGATAACCAATTCCGTTTCAGAGCGGGGCATGACACTATTCATGCCGCGTCGAAACTGGTGTCGGATATCCAATGGAATAAGAGCAAGAAACAATGTACGTTTGATTGACCTGGAGAAGGCCTTCGACACCGAATGGTTAGAAGTACTTTACTATAAGCTCAATCGGGCATTAGCTCAATAGGCATTAGTAAACCACTGCTGTACCTACTGTATAACATGCTTACCGGTAGGCGGTTCGTAGTCAAGAATGGCAACGTGACCTCTACAGGTAATTTTGAAGTTAAAAACGGTCTCCAACAGGGTGCCATTAATTCGCCGATCCTGTTCAACATTTTCTTGAGCGATCTAATAAGTTCTCTTCCGCACGCAATTGCGTATGCCGACGACTTGATCGTGTACAGATCAGGCAAAGAGATCGATGACATCACTACGCTCGCGCAGGGTGACTTCGACTCATTCATGAGAGATTGTGATGACTGGAAGTTGAATATCAACTTTCAGAAGTCGGAAACCATTCTGTTCAGGACTCCGTTGTATAAAGCTTCGGCGGATACAAAAAAGAATTGGCGAAAGTTCTCAACCGTTGGAGGGCACGGGCAACCATTGGCGCAAAAGATTGTAGTCAGGTACCTGGGGACCTGAGGTGTTTGAGAGGGCTTGTCTTAGGGCTTGCCTTCGCCTCTACAGAACACCAGAGTCTCAGTACATAAAATTCTACTCCAATGAGGTTTTATATAACAGGGCGAACCTGATACGAGTGGACAATTTCCTGGCGAAGTTGATTCGAGGCCACACTGCGAGAGCGATGAACTCTGTTAATAACCTGATCTCTGGGGCTTACTACCCCAATCCACAGTATCACGAAAGGGTACGGCACAGTGGCTTCGTTCCTCCGGAAGCATTTCTCCACTTTGACAAGCACGGACTGATACAAGACAAGAATGCGGTACCGCTCCTGTTTCACATAACTGTGGATGGGCGACTCAATTATATATAGAAGGGTAGTTTTAAGGTAGCTTGTATGTTTTATATATGTATATATATAAAAAAAACAAAGCGAACAAAGTATACACAGTAGTACACCTGAGTGTATTTATGTGTATACACTATGTACATAGCGTAAGTCCATACATATATATATATGCATGTACTATTATATTATTATATATTTAAGGTAGTATGTAAGTTATAAGTTTTAAGCAAAATTGTTCTGTTTTTAAGTTTTTTGTTACAATTTTTCTTAATATTAATTTGTACATTACAATTCATAGTTCAAAACATATGTAGTATTACGTCGAAAGACATATAGAATAAGATTAAGTTTAGCTTAGAGTGCCCGCCGAGGGCCAGTAAGTTAGAAGTAGAACTGTACGTCCAACTAGTTTTGAGCATTTTTGTCTAGTACGTAAGCTCATTATGAATTAAATAATTAAAATGAATTAAAATGAAAAATGAGCATTCTTAGTTATTTGTTAAAAAGTCTAAACAATTATGTATGTAAACAACGTCATAAACGTTTCCACGAGCTTAATTATTACCACGCATCCACTCGCGATAAGCTCATCCTTAACATTATTTTCTTTTAATTATTTCCTTATTACGTTTACTTACTTCCAACCATAAAACCATGCTCTGCGCAGACAAACTGGGTTCCTTCATTCACGACATCCTTGAAGGTCTCGGATTGCCTTCATATTGCTCCAGGAATTTCAGAAATGCTTAAATTACCGGTAAAGTCATAAGATTCCAACAGTCTAGCAAGTTTGATGAGTCTCTCTGCAATACATTTTTAAATTTCATTGACATTCCTTAGAGCTTTGTCAAGAGCTGGACTGTTTTCTTGTTTGTGTGTATTTTTTGTTCTTTTAATCATTTTTTGGGATTACATCTTAAGCCCACGCAAGCTCTCATATACATACCACAGCGTTTGGCTTCAAGCTCGTACTCTCATATTCAAGTAGTTAAATCGCTTTCTTGTGAGCATGTTGGTGATAGCCGTCTGGGATCTTAAGATCACAAGGATGGTCTTCTTGTAGTATTTGGCATCAACATAATGGGCTGCCGTTCATTATTAGAGAAAGCTAACTGTGTGCACATTTGAATGAGGCCAGAGTCTATCCACCGCCTAAGAAAAGGAATATGAATTAATTTCCATTGCAGTTGTAAACATACGCATATATGAAGAGACAGCTTTAATTTCAAATCCTATGCCATCAAGCCAGTACATGCACTGCGTCATCACGAGGGAATCTATTTCTTATGTTGTATTTCTCCCTCAATATTTTCATTACACTGTCGCAGAAGTACGTATTTACTGCCTTGGACGGTCTCACACCCCAGTGTTCGCATCAGGGATTCAGGGAATACAAGCACAAGCACTGCAATTCAATTTCAGGCAACCTACATAAAGGGCTCACAACAAATAGAGGAAACATCATACAAATAAATTCATTTCCAATGCAGGATAATAAATTCAATTTAATCTCCAGGACAACTCATCGGACTTGTCAAACACATGTTATCGAGCTCGATTTAACATCTTTCCAAGTCGCTGCATCATCCACTGTGTACGCTTGTACTTCTTCTCGTCCTTACAGGAAGGCACACATAAAATAAGTGTCCCGTCCCTCCACACACCACACTAACCAGAACAAAACGAAGCAGCAAAAAAATTAAACAGAAAACAAATCCAGTGCTCTTGCTCCCCCTCCCCCCACTAACAAATACTCCGATCCTTTTCGCTCCTTTTTGCAATTTAAAAGAAATCTGTGATTCTAATCATCTGGAAGTAAGCCAACCAACAGTTCGGAAGTTGCTTTTGCATCAGGAATTTTCTAATTTAATATTCCAATGGGAAACGTATTCTTTTTTTGCGTTCCCGAAGAGCGTCCCGCCAGAGACTCCATAAAATGCTGTCTTTGTGGTATTGTCCGCATCTCCAGCGTCCTCCATTCACCGCGCGTGTGTATATTGTTCAAATAAAATTCAATTGTGTTTGTGTTGCGAATTTAATATCTTTCAACTTGTGTACTGTTCCTTTTCCAGTGCTCCTCTTCGCATTCACGTCGCTGTTAAAACAAATGGAAACCACAAAACCAAAACCACCCCCCTTTAAAAGGCCGACTGCAATCACGCACAAAACAAGAAATTATTAAATTATAAGTATAACCGAAAATAAGAAACAAAATAACAAGAATTGAGAATCGGGCACAAAGTACGTTCAAGTAAATAAAAGTTTAATTTATCGATTCCATTGGGAAAGCGAGAAGCAGAACGTTTCATTTTTAGGATATACTTCAAGTATATATGCATTTATACAAAAAATAAATATATTTCCACTTGCGTTCGTGCGGCACTGCGATGTGGGCCACACAATTATTACTTGACCTGACCAACACAAACGGGTTACAAACGAGAGCAAAAGGGATCAGTGCCATTTTTATGAGTTAAAACGCATTATTAAATTTAATGGTTTGGCACTTTGGAGCCAGACCAATACACAACAAACCCCAACACCCACCCAACTTAACACTCACCGAGGACATTATAGCAACGAAAGTGAATATATTCTCATTTTATACCAGAGTTGTAAATTTTTTGAACGAAGGGCCAAGTGAATATTAAACAAAATAAATCCTCATTCACCACGCAGATACGGGTGGTCCGACCAATTCTATTGTCGGTCGTTAACGCATTTTCATGAAGAATGGAGGGCGGAAGGAAAGGGTCGGGATTGCGAATTAAATTTTCGAAATCTACAGTTGACGACAGTTGTTGAAGATTCTCAACGATGACATACTTTAGAGAACAAATTTCTCTCCACTGAATGCAATCATGCTGGGACTTAGTCATGGTACTGACTTATGAATTACCGTAGCGCAAATGCAGTGTTTTCTGTTTAGCGCTTAAGTCATAATGGGCCGTCAGTTATTTACAAGGGATGAAGTCGAGAAGGCATTTGCACTCGAATTTTATTTTATTGTGTCTGTACTAGACGTATAACGAAAGGCCTTAATACGAAGCGGAATGAGAAAATTCATTCGTTTCTCTTGATTAAATTCGCTCTGCTGAAACAGCTTGGCGGTGTTCATTCATCTTATCCTTCTTTGAATTTAATTTCGAGATTGGTGTTAACCAGCGACCTTTTAAAGGTACTCGTGAAATTCTGAACAGTTCTTCGATACCAACTGCGAAATTTAAATTGATTGGTTTGACTGCATTATTTTCTCAATGCCTTGTACCAAATCAGCAATTGAAATAAATTGAGCTAAATAATCGTTGTAGAAAGTCTATTGAAATATTTTATTTAGGTTACTATTTGGCGGGTGGGGCCTGTTCATTATTATTTACATATTACTCAGCTATACATCTACGAACTTTCACTTTAGGGGTGACTTTCACTTTGAAAGTGAAGTGAAATTGCTTGACTACCTTCTTTAAAACTGCGGATTATTTCTTTTAATACATTTGTACGCTACCTACCTAAACCTAGGTACTACTGCCCAGTTCTTGAAATGTAGTTTTTTAATTTAAAAAAAGCAAAACCTTTACAATTTAGAAAAAGTTCAGCCACAGACAATGCATTTAATTAAAGTGCTGTACTTTCATATTTGGCTCTGTTATCCGATGACCTCAGCAATAATTTTACATATAAGCATAGATGTTCTTTCTGTTCCATAAATATCACTAAAATATGCCGATGCAAAGAGGAAACCAGTGTCAAGAAGTTGATAATAAGAAGTGCAAGAGGACTGTTGACAGTGTAAACATAATTTCATGAAGCATACTAAAAGATAAAAGTCATAAAAATGTTGTGTGGTTGCAACTATACTACCAAGATAAAATGATTATAGAAGATGATTTTTAATATTGGAGTGTTTCCCCTTCCTAAAAAGTGTAGAAGTCGAACGTAATGTTTTATCACAGGTGGTGTGTGACGAAAAAACGCTTTTTAATTGCCTCATTGGATAAACATATTTACATATTATGAGGAAACAGAGGTCTGGTTTGGCTGAGAAAAAATTGTGATAAATACTCTATAGTGAGTACATTTTTAGCAAGTTGCATGTGGTGACATAAGTTTAAGCAATTATATTGGTGTCATTCTGCGGATCTGCCAAATTCGCTCAATATGGCCGACTTTTTTGACACACAAAGACAGAAATAATTTGTTTGAGTTTGTTTAGTTTAGTTATTTTTTATTTTTTTTTTCTTGTAGTTTTTATTAAAATAGATACAACTTTAATATACATATCGTTTCATTATTATTCTTTATAAGGAAATAAATAATCATTTCATTTACCTACAATGACGGCTGTGGTCATTTGAACCATATACATATACTACATATGGCGCTCGAACTCAGAAACACGTCTTAGGCAGTTCTTCAACACAACCACAATACCGATGTAGCCGTGATTTGCGGATACAGGTAAAAGTCGTCACTGTTATATTCCAGTTCTAGTCATAAATCTAACAATTTGTGCGATATAAACAGTAAAAAAAAAAATTATTTGTTATAATCTATGTTAGGAAAATAAAACTTCTTAGTAAAAAAAACTTTAATATGATCACAATTTTATTTCATCATTGATTGATTAGCACTTTCAAATGATTTACTAGATCAAAATCTTTTTTGTGTTGAGTCAAATGACTCTCACCGTCTTTTTAGGTATAAAGATTTTCCGGTCATTCCCAAACCAACTCTTTGAAATTCCCATTGAAGGAGGAGGAAGATTATCTCTCAATAGTATGTCTTATTTCTAAGTACATTTATAAATATATATTTAATACATCATCATCTTTATAGCCAATATATAATCCTCCCGATTTAGAAAGAACGGAAACAACGAAGTGCAGTGTAGAGTGCTAGAGAAGATCTAGATGTGCAATACACAGGGCGCTTAGGGACGCATTGTGACGACTAAATAAACCTATAGGTATGTTCACATTATACTACCGCGTAGTACGAGCGGGTACGACGACCTCGTTGAAAACAAAAACGTGAATAAAAATATGTACTGCGGTCGTACCACTAGTGCTTACATTGTACTACCTGCCGTACAGTGAGGACGCGTCCTATTGTTCATTTCATGCATGAACGCCTAACTTGCAGAGAACAATATTTTTTGGATTTTTTGGATTATTTCACTTTGGAAGGTTTTAAAGATTTACTGGCATATCATTGTATATATTCTACGCTTATTATCCCCTGTTGTAAAACGAGATATGTCATGTTTAGAAGTGTTAAATCGGATATTCCTAATTTGAACTGGCAAAAATGAAGAAGTGGAGCTCGAAACATAGGACTTCCACATTTGTCTCGGACCTGTCTCCAATTCAAATTATGGCGTACTTTTCATTTGGATTTGGATCTACATGCACCCTAAACTTGAACTCATTGAAGAGAACTGTCGTCAGAAGCTTAGAAAATACGCTGATTTGCTGCTTGAACACCAGTCTGTGGATGACCGATTTTCATTAGCATTTCCTTCAGCAATGAGGTTTACTCATTGGGTACGTAAACAAATTTTCATATAAATAAGAGCTTTTTACGCGCGCTTTTTTAAACAAATTGTTTGTGCTTATAAATTATAATTGTTAAAAAAATTGACAAATTCTACACGGATTGTGAAGTCGCTTTGAGCTTTTCTTCTTAAATCATTCCTCAATTAAGGCATCAGATGTTCTTGTTCTGAAATAATTATGCAAATCACAACCAGCTTGCTGAGTTTTTATTACTGTTTCTACTTTTAATTTCAAAAACCCTACTTCAATACACGTCGGGGTCGAGACATCGGTTTATCATCATTTTATCTCTTTTGTCAGGAAGGAAACAATTTTTTACGAGCTGGGAATTTAGCCCGGACGCCTATTCTCAAATCAAATATGTTTTGTTTGATGCCAGTCTCCCAACAAATGTTGTTAATTATTTGGATATATGATTTTTCGCACTAACGCTTCCTGTGGATTTGGATACTGTGGAATAAGGAAATAATAATAAATAATAATAAAATAAATAAATATTCAATGAGTTCAGGCATATTGATATCATATATAAACACTTTGCAGTAAAGTACTGCTTGTATCTAATTTTGATCATTGATGTTTAGCATACAAAAAGATGAAAAGCATCTATAAATACATTTGGTACCTTCAGAGTCTCCAACGTCAAAAACGCATGGTGATGAGAGCGAGTGTGACAAATTCCAACTGTTCCATCGCATGCAGAGGACGTATGGCGACTGCTTTCAACAGATGTCATATCTGCATGGGATATTCGTGGAGTGAAGCGGCTTGGAGCGGCGGCTGAAGATGAGAAAAGAAGTGCTGCGATAGGACCAACAGAGTCTGGATTCTATTGAGAAACTCTGCTTCTCGTGACCGGTACACTGACGCGCGAATAAGTCGCAAATTGGCTGTGCGAGCATCTGAAGAGCAGTCTTGGAAGAAGTTCGGCGAGAAGCGGAGAAGCGACAATAGATCTGCGAAGAAAGTATTCTGGAAAACTATCTGACGACTCACAGGAAGGTACTAGTATTTTTGTTGCAGACCCATGGTCTTGAGTAATAGTCGTGGAGGTCAGTTTGGCGAATGTATAGTTAAAATTGGTCCGCTGGTGTGGACGAAATCCTGCCAAAAATGCTTAAGGCAATGGGTAAAAACGGATTTTTAGGGCTTTCTCGTGTCATTAAGGTGACCTGGGAAACTGCGCCGAGACACCTAGTGATTGGCAAACAGAGGTGATTGTTAATTTTTTTCAAAAAGGGGGCAAAAGAGATTGCTGTAGCAACAGGGTCCTTGGCTGAGTGCGTTGCTTGCTTTTTTGGCTTGGAAGTTCTGTGCTCGAATTTAGCTGGGCCTATTCTTTTCTATATGCAATACAACTTCTTTGTTGACATTCTAACGACAGCCAGACAGTATGACAGGCATTTTTCTAGTTTTGAACGAAATAGGCTGGCTTAGGTAAGAAATGGATTGAGTGGCATTGTGAATTGTTGAATCCACCAACAAAGTTAAACATGAACAAAAATTTAAAGTGATTGAATTATTGAAGGCAAACAGCACCCAACTGAAGCGAAGGAACACACCAGCTCAACAAGGGAATGCTCATGCATGTAAAGATATTGTTATAATGTGTGTTCATCAATAAATTTGTATGCTATCTGTTATCTTCAGCAGCATTGCCAGACCAAATATTTGGTTGTGTGTAGTTTTTATCCATGTGTTTAGGGTTGAAATAATTGATTACACTATGTTAGTAGTACGCATGACAAGCACGCAACGGACTATAGTGCCGCACATATATGTATATATATGTGTAGATATGGATGACCCGACAGATCCAGGTGGGATCATGCGACATACAATTGGCCATGTTTTTTTACAGTCTTTACTTTCTAATAGCCAACACTCGACAACATTGTGCCAAAGTTTGGCATTATATATATTTACAAGTATATACGATATGTTTGGTACAACACTTAACGACTGTTGTTGCGATTAATTGTGGCTTCGATGACGGTTATCATTGATTTCTTCGCTGGATAAGCCGGTATTACATTGCGAAGATGTGGTTGGCTTATTTGCCGTAACATAATGATTAGCAATCCAATCTTTAATTATGAGTTGGAATTCCGTGTGATTCCATTTGTTCGAATGGTTGACCGATTTGTAGATATGTCACCGCATCGCCAGCTATCTTTCTTTGCATCTGAAAATGTATTTCCCTGCCATCATTGTGCTTTGTTGCCAATTTAACACGTTCTTTCAATCAAATATGATATTTGTAAATTTGACAAATGTTTGGGTACACCATTTCGATGATTTGTCTTGCAGAATTGCTTATTCTGTGTACCACTGTCAGTCTGAGTATTCCATTAAATTTGGACGATGATATACGAGAATTTCTGAAATCTGACAAAGCCAAGTCTTTAAGACAGCTAGAAATGCTCTGTTAGGACTTGCATCAGCTCATCTGTAATATGGATACATATATATTGCAGAAAGATAAGTGTCCTTAACACCGCGTACTAGAAGCCGTTTATTAACAATCTGATAGGTCCCTTTTTGTTTTACCATAATAGTCCAGCTCTTGGCACTACGGCAAATCCCGAAAAAAAAAGTCCCAAGAAGTGCAAATCTATACCCAACACCCGGCCGTTTATTTGAAGGCCGCATTTGACAGCGTGCATTGAAATATTGCCAACTTCAACCATTTTATTGTTTTCTATTTTCATTTTATATTCTTTTAACTTAAATTAAATTTTTTTAATTTTTTTATATTCAAAATTAGTCGCTCTCGTCTCGTCTTCATCGGAATGCCAAAACTTTCCATACTATTCCATTATACCGAAATAGGTGAAATTGGACTCAGAACATTTAGACATCCCAAAAATTTCATTGTACATTTTTATTATATTAAATTACAATTTATTAAAAAAAAGTGTTTCGGATGTTTTTAATTTTTGAATAAAGATCCGCTAGATGATGGACAATCTCAAAAGCGATCCAACTGTACAAAGAGGGGGATATACATATCTTTAGCATTAGGAAAAAATAAATATAGTCCATTGTGGGTTTTTGATTGGGTTTAGCTCATTTTTCTCTTTTGTTTTTAACTAACTACATAGGTCTGTTTCTCTCACCTGTTTCTCATAGTAATAGTTTATTGTTCAGGCAATAATCCGCAGCAGCACAATGCGGGGCACCCAAGTGTAATAGAATCTTAACCAACATCGCTTGCGTAACGGGAGACAGCAAGCCAGAGATAGCGATATTTAGATATGATTGTTTGGTGAGGCCCACGTCTACAATTTCCAATCAAAATGTTGCCCTTCGACGAAATTTCATAATAGCTTACACAGGAAACATATGATTTTAAAATAAACAGCTCTAACAAACAGTTATAAATATTTACTTAAAAATACAGGAATATCCTGACACAACCCAATTAATTTGGGGAGGATATTTCCCTTTCAGTGAAAATGTTTTATCTTGGGAAGACATTAATGTCTTTGTTGTTCATACGAACCAAAGTCAAATAGCGTGAAACTGAATAGGATATCCACGCACTCATCGAAAACATGGTAATTGCTTATGCCTCAACAGATTTCGTAAATCGGCAATAACATTTTCCAACAACTAATCTTCAGATGTATGATTTCCCCAACGTGTACAACTTTTAAGGTGATGGTTCATGCTCTTTAAAATTTAATGTTGAGATTTTTGAAATCACTGAGCTCAATAAAGCGAGCTCAAAACAAAATACTCTGTCATACATATATACACCTGGAAAAAAAGTCAGTAACTAGTTTTCTTTGCTTGCAGTGTGGAACCTTTCTCGTATAGCGTATTTGACAATCTTGTGCTACTCCAGCACATCTTCTCCTAGCAAGGCATGAAGAACGTTACTGTCCCTGAAGAATGAACCAAGACACCTTGTTTACGATTTTTGAAGAGAAAACAAAATGCATTCCTTATTTCTCAAATCACTCACATCACTTCAATGATATTATTTTCATTTAAAAGTAAGAAGTACGCTCCCAAAGTGAAACAGTGATGCCTTTATCAGAGGGGGGGGGGGGGGGGGGGGGGGGGGAGAATAACCTTTGGCAACCGCTGCCTATTCATCTTCTCAAAGTATGTACATTGATTTTAACTTGAAACGAAGTCCTTTAAAACGTATATCGTAACAATCCTGTCAATTTTAAGACAAGCAAGCCAGCAGAGTATTCTTGAGTACCTACAGAATGGCGAAATCTTTGTCGGATATTCACCACCATCTGAGGAAAGTCAATGAAATGAAAAGCAAGACGGATACCCAACGATCTATACAAAAATGAGGATATACACACACACACATTGATGGTACTTGTATATAAATGAAGCTGTTTTGCTAATACTTTTAGGTAGAGTAGTTTAAGCACTTGGTTTAAGCGTTCAATGAAGAGAGGAAGATATCTAGACCAAAACGCAGCGAATGCAAGGCATACACACACACTGTCTGTGAGACGTTATGTGTTTAGTTGAAAATGAGTGTATGAGAATTTAGTGCAGTTGTCGATTTGAGTGAATAATGTTTGTGAACTTTTTGATTTCTCGAAACTCCTGAGTATACTTTTTGAGTGTTGTATTTTAATGTAATCACTGAGTCGCAGTCCCATAAAATTACACTCAGCCATTGTCGCAAACATTAGTTCATGGCACCATTTATAAATTTCCAGTATTCGTTTAAGTGTTTTTCCCTAATAGGAATTTTACACCATTCTTTGATTTTTTGATTTTTCACTTTAAGAATAATATGCACAGGCCTTCTGTGAGCATGCCAACTAATCTATAGCTATTTTTTAGATTTGGAAAATACATTCGACCGAGTTCCTTGAGGCAAACTCTGGTGTTTTGCAGAGGTATGATACTTATGGTAACACATTGCATTGTTGGTGTTAGACATCGCTAAGGATGAGTCATCTTTGAAATTTCATCGTGCTGTTGTTGCGGGTTTATAAAACAAAATCCATAGCAATCCCAGATCAATTACCACATATTTAACAAAATACATACTTACAATTATACGTATGTAGCTTACAGTTTTAAAGCCATTAGTAAACAATACTAACTGACAGCACGTACTTATTTAGGATACAAAGAAAATTATGTAAAATTGTTAACGCCGTTATGGCATACATTTTACTGGTAGTAACGTATTTCACAGCCCAACTGAGTTCATAGTTCTATAAAAGGCAACATGGGTGGATGCAATTTACAAGCGCCCTCAATTATTCCTACTTTTTAATGCTTAACCGCTGTAGTTGCCCACTCCAAAACATAACTTTCTCCGACCTTGCTAGTTACCACAAAATTTATTCAGCAAAACGACTAATCATTGGGTACCTTTAAAAGAAAAATAACATTCGCGGATTGTTATGTTTTTACCCCACGCAAAACCCACCCAACAACAGTGTGGCAAACTGTATTTATGTTACGACAGAAACTTGAAGCCGGGTGGATTGCACTTGTAAGAACAGGCGCAGAACGCATTTTGCTGTTTTCCAGTTTATGAGTTCTTCAAGGTTGCATCGAAAGGGATATACATACGTACCTAGCATTGTTGACCTTTTGAAGTACTTAATTGCAAATAACGTAGGCGCGGTTAATGTGAGAGTTTAATGATTTATTTCAAATTTCGTGCCACAGTAATTTCACATACACAAGACCATTGAAGCATGTTATGATAAAGTGTCTGAAATATTTTGTGGTAACGAACTACTTAGATACTTACGTAGGGGGCAGATACAATGGTCATATTAACGGTACAATGGGTTAGTTAATTTCATAGATGTATATATATTTCGTAGATTTTGAATGTGAGACCACCGCTGCGAACTTGCTTATAATCTATCCACGAGCCCACAATACAATAGTTGCTAGTCAGAGATATGGACATCGGATAGAAGAGGTATTATGGTTTCCAAATAACAAAAAATAAGGTCAATCTACTTGAAGGAAGATGCCAATGGAGTTATATTCGTGCTTAAAAAGTTCGCATTTACATAAGAACACAATCCTTTAGTTAAGAATATAAATGGACACGTGGGTTTACAATCATATATTTTTATTTAGCTCCAAATTTAGAATTCTAAAGGGACAGGCTACCATATCTTACCCTTATTCTTGTAAAATTTGATATGCCGAGTTGATACCAAGACCAGAAACCATACAATTAATAATAATCTCAACAAGGGTTATATCCCCTTTAACTCAAGCATACAGTTCACATTTTTACATTGGCAAGGAAAAACAACGGCACATTCGCCTGAGTCTCTCAATACCAACTGAATCCTCCAAGTCCAATTTCCCATTTAAATTATCCCGAGGGCAAAAATGAATATAATAGCATGCCTCCTACATTTTTTAATGGAATTTCTAAATGTAGTCAAAGATTTGTCGAGGGAATATTGAATGTGACATATTATATCTGCGTGTGAGAGGAATTCAGGAATGAAGGGTTGTTACGTACATTGGAAATTCAAAAATAATTAGTAATTCTTATTCACTCTTCTTGATTTCTGCTTTTTTTAGTTCTGTCAACTATGTACAGCTTCTTTATTTATTAAGTAATAGTATGCAATATTGGTGTCTTGTCGGCTTGTGTATGGACATGAGTTTAGTATTTTTTTAGAATATCAGGCCTTGGTAACGTCGATGTTTTTACCTTACATTCCCATTTTTTGCTTGCTGTGCAACATCATCAGCACATGACGGTTATGTTGTTAGAATCGGCTCTAGACATTTTTATTGAGTATGACGACCTCATGTAACCACACAAAACTTATGTAATACACAAATACAATACAAAGTAAGTTAACAACACTGAGATAACTTGTATAAGCCGTTTGATAAAGAATTGAGTGCTCTGCTCTCCTGAATGTCTATTTTGCGACTGCCTGCCAGGATCGGATTCCCCCACAAATACATGTATTGGCATACAAGAATTAGAGATTCCAACAGACAACAAAGTCATTCCTTACGATGTGCCAGTGTAAAGAAAAAGCGTTATGCTTTGTTTGCAAAACAATTAAATCAGAAAATTAATTCGGAAAAAAAGTAGGCAAATAATATCAAAAACAATATTACATTTTTTTAATCTTAGAGCATCTCATCCAGAAAAACTCGCAGTACAACCCATTCCCTTAGGGTTTGTTAATTTGGTTGCACGTATTGGGATGAGAATCGTTGTGGAAACATGGTAAAGGTCAAAGGTCATCGACTTTAAACCGATATGTGATCGCCTGACTTGAATCCACATACAAGGTAGATTCTACAATATCAGCCTCCTAATATGTGCACCCGTCCCTACCGACGACACTGAAGATTACCAAATAAGACTAATCCGACTTCCGGGCCTGTCCGATGCAAAAACCAAGCTCAGAGACTTCAATGCCAACATCGGTTCAGTATGACATTGTAACACGTTTGGTAGCTGTATTGGTAGAGCTAGACATTGAAATGGAGGAGTATATTTCATCGAATCTCTTGTAGACATATGTAAGCAAACTTGAACAGGATCTACCATTTTATTATTAAGCTCATGACAGTCATCGCAGCAACGAGAATCTCCTCCGATTCGGTAGAGGAATCTCAGCTCGCGATAGGAGTGAATGTGCCAAAGAACGGCACTTTTTCGTTTGGTTACACCAAAAACAGTCACAATCAAATGCCAAAAAGAAAATATCGAAGATGACTGTCAAGGGCTTAGTAATATTTCCGACTACTACAAGATGGTTACATCTACATATATATTAAGCAAAAAACCCCAATTTACTTTCATTTCAGAGCCGTCCGCTTTTGGTTATTCGTGTTTACATAGATCTTAGAACCGCCACTGCACACAAACACATGAATACACATTACATTGATTGCTGAACCGCTCAACAGATATTACACTCAAAACTTCATTACAAAAAAATTCTTCGGTGTCAAAAAAACCGATTAAATGCAAAAAACGATTCAAGATTTTCTCCAATTTTCTCTCTTGACTGACACAAAATCCATTCCATATGCAAGTAAGACACTTAATCCAACGTGCATTGGTATGACATCAGTGGAGTTTCTGGGATTTCCGTTGGTGGAATGAGGGTCGCAAGGTTGCATGGTGATATTTGCATCAGCACCACAGCACCACAGTAAAAAGCCACATTTATCAGCAAACGAATCGGAAACTTCATCTTGAATTCGCATAAAAGTATATAAAGTAGGGACTCCTGTTCTTTTGCAAAATGATTTATTTACAAATGAAAGCAAAAAATTGAAAAATCTACCCAAGACGTCATCTCAACAAACAAACATCTTCCATGTTAACGTCAGTGATGCAATATTTTTCTGACGGTATCGCTATTGCATTATATTGGCGTAGCTTCAAGGTATGCAGTGAATGACAGCTAACATTTATTAGTTGGTTTTATTTGTCAACTGTCAGATCAGAGATTTTACAAGTGAAGGCAAATATATTTTCACTCTTGTGCAAAGTGACTGAACTTAGAAAAAAGTTCAATTCAGTTGAACCTTTTTATTAGTTAATAATTTAAAATATCTATAGTCACTCCATTCATTGCATATGGAGTGCATCTAGTAATTGCACACATGTGGCTCTCATTAGACAACTACGTAAATGCAGCTTACTAAAATACGAAAAATTGGCTGATGTTCTCGTCTTCGGGATGGAGCGGTGTTGTCCATGCGTTCTACATGGCTCTCCATCTTATGTGTTGAATTTGTAAACACCTGACTGGGCTCATGTCGCTGTACAACCACTCAGTTCGTTCTACTTCTCCAAATGGAATTAACGTAAAAAGAACCAACCAACGGTCTTTTCTCTCGAATAGAGAATGAACTTCTTTATCTATATTGCACCGTACAGCAGGACTGGGATGATCAGAGCCCATAGCAACACCGATTGGCAAGAGGTACTCATTTGATTTCGATGCTGATGTTATTTTTACGGTTTACTGCGGAGGGGAGATAAGCGAAGTCCTTAACTTCCTCGAAATTATAGTGCCCGTTTATGACGCTTTGTTCAAGACGTCGCTGCTGTATTTACGCTATTGTAATACTAAATCAGAAATCCCAAACTGTTTTTTCTCGTGGAGCTATTTTAAAATTAACCTGCTTTCGGTAGATCCCCGCTGCTCTCAAAACTCGTCAGAAAATGTAAAGAGATAGATTTAACGATGGAAAGTTGCATCGCGGCTCAACTTCCAACTGTAAATTCGAAGTGGTAAAAACAAAAAGAAAGGAAGTGTAATGCAAAACAAATGGAAACATAGATGAAGAAGAGAGACAGAAAAGGCGAAGGATAAAGACAGAGAAGAACATTCCGATGATGGCTCTGTACCAGAACAGTCGAAGTGTAAAAATATAAAGTAAGCAGAATAAAGAAAGTAATACAATATTTAATCTAATATAATATATTATAAAATTTTAAATTTGAATATCGCATCGTAACTTTAACAATGTAAATCAACAATAAAAAAAGTCTTATTAATGGGAGAGATGTACTTGATGGATTGACACCATCATATCTAGCTCTAGCAAATCTCCTTGTTCTGTAATGATTATACTACTGTTTGGTTAATAAGTCTATAGCATAGAAATGGTTTTCGACAACGTATGATGAGAAACGCTACCAAAGGTTTTCTTACAATTTCTTACAGCCCAGCATGCATATTTTTCATGGTATTTCTCCCTGCAGACAAAATGTTAAAAATCGTGTCTGCTAGAGAGGCTTGTTGGCTGAGGCCCAGGTCTACCTGGACTGTAGCGCCATTTGAAAAATCTGTTCGCCGATGGTGCGAGGTTTTTAGTTTTTCGCTATAAACATTGAGATTCCTGCAAGTCATCAGCGTTAATTTGAGACGATAAAGCGAACATATTGTGCACGGTGGTGTTCTTTTCATATAATGCTTTCAATGTATGAACATATTTTAAATCTTTGCCTTTTATTTATTTTTTCAGGACGACGTCTTCGAGCTTGGATAGTCTTCGAACTTCGATACATTCTGTGAAGCCATATCGTTATATTTATATAAATATTAATATCATTATATTATAAATGTGCAAATTGGCAGCTGACAATTCCAGTCACTGGCGAAGTGAATTTATGATTAAACTGCTTGATACTGCAAAAACGGAAGAGATGTTGTTTCATGCAAGTGTATCCTCTTTTATTGATTTTTTTTCTGCAGAGCAGAGTTACTGTGTCATAATTCATTTAAGGCGCTGTGGTAGCAATATTTTTTTTTAATTCAATTTGATAATAATCTTAATGAATACACTTACTTGAAACAATTTTCCTTCAATTCGAAATTTGGTTGGCTGGTTTTTTTGCCAATGCTTATTGTAATATTATATGAGCTATGCATTAAGCTGTGTTAATCTCTTACTTCCAAGGAAATATTTTTCATCTCAAGCTGTCCAGCAGTACGTACAAGCAGCAGGCAGTGCTCACTGACCAGTAAAGATACCGGGCATAGTGTTTGTTTGTTTGCCAAATTATTCTGCTTGTTATACACTTGAAGACAGTTAAACATCATCTGTTCGCTGTACCTTTCTGTCTATATTCAAATCTACCTTGCGTTGAATTTTAGTCAATATCTCACCAATCTCCATGATTTTTTTCCCGAAAAACAATGCAGTGACCGGGAAATCTTTTCGTTAAATTCAGATTTAAGTCCCGACTAAGCCTTGTCGGGCTTGTTTTAAATCTGTCTGTAAAGAATCGAAAGGTATTGTTTTTGGTTTAGTGATCCAAACATTTTTCGAAATATATATTCAAAAATTCGTAGTATAGAGTGTGAGTGATTCTATATGGATTAAAAAAATCGCAGGAGTTAAATATGTGTATCTGCTCTGGAGCACATATTATAGATTCTTAAGGACCCGTTAAGTATGAATTATTTCTTACTTAAACTTGAATTACACGTAATCAAGATAATCGTTTGTTTTTTTAATGTTCTTAAGAATTCGCAGATACTTATTTTTATAAGTCAGAAATTTCTGCGTTTTTGGGATTTGCAGCAAAACCATCATTGACTGGACTTCGGCAAGGATACGTCTTGTAAGCTTTCCCTTTCATTATATAAAGGAGGAGTGCTTCACATTGGAACAGTTTATGGAAAATCATCAAAAAATGACAGTTATCCTCACATCCTCCCAAACGTAACTCCAGCTCGCACTCGATAGTCATGTGGTCGTATGTGCGTATGTTGGGATGAAGGCTGAGACAAATTAGATGTTATTGTTTTATTCAGTACGCCTGTTCAATGCACTCTACATGTTGGTGGCCCATTGAATTGATGAATAAAATCGCGTATACAAGCTGCCGAGACATTTCTTCGTGCTGATGTGAGAGTTACTCGCCGGGGTAGGGTGTGAGGCACGGTAGTACGCGAGAAACTGAATTTTGAGCAGCTGCTTCTTCGAACCAAAGGGACTGTGCTTCGATGTTTTGGTCAAGTTAAGAGTGTCATGACTTCCGAGGCGTACCTTGTTTCTCCAGGTAGGCCGCCGCTTGGCAGATCCAGAAGAGGTAGTTGGACGAAGTGACGAAATTTAATTCATTGCTAGTTGATGAAAGTCTTAAGCTTTACTGCCTTCTTTGCATATTCACTTCGTGTCTCCTTGAATCACATTTTAAAATTATTTTATTCATATAGCATTTATACAATTAGACGCCGAATTTCAGAAGTGGAATATGTAGACATTTTCGTCATCACTCTCGGAGCATTGAGATGAAAGATATTCTTTGCTTCCGTCAGCAAACGAAATGGGTTTGTTATGAGGAGGAGTTGACGCATTACCCCCTGTGTCAATACAACCAAATTACAAAAGAAATGTTTGTTCATAACATTAGCATGCTTGATGGCAGATCCACTTATTGAATTTTCAAATGAAAACTGTTGCCTGCATATTTTTGGTTCCGTTCCAAGGGAACTGTCGATTATTATTCCCCAGAAGAATGATAGCAACGCGAATTTTCAATTTTAGAATGAGGGGTGGAAATCTCAATAAATCATGCGAATCTGCAGGATAATGTGCTGCTCCATCTTGATTCATTGCATTCTCTACTGATTTATGGGTAGTGGTTTCAAAGATGCCAGATACCACCGACGCTCATATCTTGGCAAGAGATACAGTATGTTAGATTTGCCAATGAGGATGGTTGTTACCTTATGTGATGCTTGTGAAAACGCATTGAAACAATTATTTCGTATTTTTAAGCATTCCACATTTAGGCTTTTGGTGGTCACTGAGGAACTATTGTATCCGGCTACAGCTCTAGATTTTGAAATGGATATGCAATAATTTACAAGTCCTCTTTTACGAGTCATCATGAGTAGATTTTCCGGTTTCCTTTTCATCAAGGTGAGTTGGATTTGGATCCCATTTCTTTTCGTTTATGGACAGAAATGGCCAGATTAGACCCTCTGTAATAAACAAGAACAGAAAGAAAATTGACCTCACAAGCAGCTGACCGTTCAATACGTGTAATGTCATCTTACGCAGTGTGTTGCCGATAAAAGACCAGGTATTATCGACGATTCAATACTTGGAATTACGCACGAATTGGCATATATGCATCTTTTTCTCTTGGAAAACAATTTACTCAAACATTGTAAATGCTTATGAAGAAATAATTTCAACTCGTTATGAAAACCAATTCCTGGAAATAGTGGTAAGTTTTGTTAAACATTTTCTCTTAAAGGCATACAAAATAAAAACAAGCGGACTCTATTATATAAGATTTTGCACATTCGCCACTTCGTGTTTGGAATGAGGATTACAAGAAGTGAAATGCGTAAAGCCATCTAGTATATCATTGGAATTTGTGGTAGCTTTTACCGTCGCAATTTAAGAATTACTGACGGATATTGTATTGTCAGACCTTTACGTACACTTGTGAATATAGGAAGAGCGTGTGCGTGGGATATTTTTTAGCACGTATTTTCTAAATGGATGCTTAAGAATCTTTTTTGGTTCTCTGTTGTTGAGACTTCGATAAACTAACTAATTCGAAAAAAAGTCTAATAACTTGTAGGCAAGAAATAGTGTAAGCAAATATAACACTCGACATTTGCGTGTATTCTGTTTTCTCATACCGCTGGATGCATAATATAGCAGCTTAATGGATCCATTAGCCGTGATACTCAGAGGTACAGGGTAACAACACTTTAAAAAGTCGTACATTCTCCATCACTTTGATTTAAATTTGTGTGCCTAATTTGGATGACGTCCAAAAAGTTCTAAAAAATTAAATTCATTTGTTTAAAATTTCCAACAAAACATTGAGCAAATTAGCATTACGTTACCTAGGCTAAATACAACATGGATCTTAAAAGTCAACCTATAATTTTTAGTCTAAGTGCAGCTACACATTAGAAGCCTGCATTGAGGATCCCTTCGACTTCGGATCGTGGTGTCATACAATGATGAAGAAAAATCTTAGTTTCAATTAATGAATTTTACGGACAGTCCCATTTCCGGCAAGACTGGTTTTAACGAACAGCAATCTTCGAACTTCTCAAAAATGCCTTTTTTCACACCGTTAAGAAGTTTTCCGTTGTACTGCAAATATTTAGGACGATATAACCGGGTGCCTCGAGGAAGTAAGCCGGTCAAATGGTTTAGTACTTTTTACGTGCATTTGGGAAAAAGAAAAATTGCAAAAACTCAAATTGAAGGATGAACTCTACCTGAAAGCCATGTACCTAAATTCTAAGGTCTTAATAACACTCATAAAAGCTTAAGTCCACCAAAGTTTCCAAACGCCTGTCACTGTTGAAAACATTCACTTTTCACACAGCACTGTCCACTTTTCTGAAAGTGTTTCCTTAGAAATGTTTTGTTTACTTTGGTTAACACCGCCAACAGTTATTCCATTTGCATTCATAAATACGAATTACTCTTGTGCTTGGACGGACATCACAATGGGCCTCCGTTTCCATCCGCTACCTAGTAAAACTCAAACTAATAAATTTTGTGAAAGAAGATTATTTGCAGACTTGAATTCCCCTAAAACAATCCATGAACACAGACAACACAGCGAAACGAAATAATTACGTTCCCACCTTTTCGAATTGGTAATGATATTTTAAATGTGGTTGCAGTGAACGTTATTGAGCTGAAAATAATCACCTCTTCACAGCTGAATGCATTGTACCTTTATATCGAGAGAACTCGAAATATTCCATATCATGGTCGAATTCTGTCAGCTGACGGTTGCATCAAATTGGATGTTAGGAACCGCACCGGCAGAGCAAAAGCTGCGCTGGGCACACAATCAGCTTAAGCACTTACCAATCTACCCAGAGAAAGTCGTCATCAACTGCAGAAGATAGATGCAGGGATTTCTGAATCGTTGTCTTGGGAACATAATTGTGAGGGGTATGATGAAACCGAATGTCAACCGAAAGCCGAAAATATTCGACGAACAGTTGAAAATGCGAACTGGAAATTGTATGAGAAGCGAACAGAATGGAGATTGCTTTTGCAACGAAAAGGTGAGGACTGCGCAGTTCTTCAAGTGGAACACCCAAACCTATAAGTCACTGCAGTGTGTGTGTAGAGTGAATTGTTCATGAATCACTGGACGTAAAGAAGCCGAAATGGAAGTGGATCTGAAGATGGAACAGTGGTAGATACTTGCAGAAGGAAGCTGTCAATGAGAAAACAACAACAAATTCACGTTCGCATCGGACCATTCGATGTTGTTATTGTTATTTATTTTAAATGTATAGTTATTTGCTGTACATTTTCTCAGGAACTTAAATTCCATCCACTACCCTTGCCAGTACAAACGTTTGCGGGAATAAAGTGAATAAAGTGACGCTCTCTCCATTGAGTCAGAGCATTAAAGCATTCTTCCGTTTCGCTTAAGAGCACAAGATGCGAAAATTATTCGCTCTCAAAGCAATGAGTGTCCGCCTCGGCTCTTCCATGAAAAATCAAGGGTCGGGCTATCAAAGGAACTCCGTTTCATTGAAAGCAATTCATTTCGAGACGACACTTTATTCCAAGGGGAGATCTTCTATGGCAACAAATAGTACGGCACTGTTTTGCCGGCGGAAAATTGAAGCCGGAAGTCTTCATATAACCTAATTACTCATTCCGCTCGTAGGGTTACTTTGCGTTGTGGGGGGGTGATATTTATATGCTTGGTCAATACAGCAATTCATAACAAAGGTGGCCCATCTGCCGGAAGCAACCATGGTGCTTCATTGTTTAAGAGAAGAAATTAAACGTTTTAAAGGCGCGGATAGAGTTCTGATGTCAACAAAGTAGATTTAGAAAATTTACATTCAAGATTTATAACATTTCCATGCAATATTATTGTCGGGTGTTTTCGACAAGCAAAACTGTCTGTCTACAACTCGGTGATAGTGCCAGTGAATTGAAGGCTATTCATTCAGACTGTGATTGATGATGATCATCGTGCTTAGAGTTCTTGTTTTCTAGAGATGACTCTGTTACTAATGATAACATTCAATTTTTTACCAGAAGCTGATGTATTAGGTTTCTAATAAAACTAACGTGAAGTTTTAGGAAAACTGGTGGGTGGGTCCTATTTAAAACTTGCAAATTATATTTCCATTGCAGGTATGTTTGATATCGTTAAGACTTCATTTCTACTTTTGTGGATGAGTTATAAATGTATAATATAAGCATTTTACTTAGACTATTCAATAAACCTACATAAGCATATAGGTCACGGCTTAAAAGAAATCTGTAAAGCGAACAATTTATTAAAGTGAAGGATAAACCCAGGTATTTCAATATGCATTGTAAACTGGTTATAAATAAATATGACAAGATTAACTAAGAATGATTTCCAAAACGTATCATCCAGAAATGTTATGGAATGTTGTAAATTTAAAAAAAAACTATATTTATAAGAAAAGCCAACCGTGTGAGTAGCTAAATGAGGCTGAAATGGTGAGATTGCATCTCAATCAATCACAAAGCAACCACATTGAAAATGAAATTGAAAGGCCCGGGGCCCTGAAATTGGCAACACATGTCTCCAAGAAATATGTGCATCCGAAGCCAGTTAATAAGAATTCATACACATATTTGCATATGTTACCGCATTCTTACTCTGTGGCCTTTCGGCGGAGGACGGTAGAGTAGAATAACATGTGCGAAATATTGGATAGATCCACAGACGCTGGTATAGAAACAACAATCAGAAGGTTTTTTTCCCATCCTTTGGCTTAGATGTGAAGGCCAACATCTGATTGATGTTTTATAAATGATGTACACGCTTACGTTTCATAATAAAAGCATGCACATAACGAATGTTTTTTTGCATACAAACAATCTTGACAAATAAACTCTGTGCAAAGGTTATTTAAAAGGGGAATGATTTATATTGCTTTACATCAAACAATGGGGAATGTTTTGATACATATGTTTGCAATGGCAAAGATAAATATTGTAGAATTGACAATATATGGGCTGGTCCCTCACGTTGCTCACAACCCCCAGTTTCTTCCACGGAGAAATATGAACCGAATGTGATTTAACAAACGAAACCATGAGGGACACATAGGAGTTGCTCGCAAACCAGTAGCATAGAATAGGGACGCAATCAGAACTCGACATGTAATTGGATTTGGTACCGAGCTGTGAGCACCAAATTCCCAGACCTTACAAAATTGTTGTCACTGAAATTGAGCTGAGAAGAGTTGAGTAGAGTTATCTTGCTTTAAAGAGCACACCCGGATAACCTCTTTTGAATTTGCCTTACTGTGTGAATGTCCAGATCATTATTATACTGCACTGATTAGTAGATATCAGTGTCTCCTCTCTCTAGAAAAAAATGTGTATAGAGCACAAGTATAGAGTGACTTTGAAATCGATGTTGTTGCATTGTTTAAGGATATTCGAATCAGTCTGCTACCGTGGACTTTCGGAAACCTGGTGCTTTTAGAAAGTATGGAAGAGATGACGGTAGATGCAGCATTTAAGAAATGAATCGATGCTGTTACATTAGGCAGATGATATCATCACATATTCACAACTTGATATTTACGACTGGAATACAGCACAGCTGTAAGTACTTAGGAGTTCTTCTTCTTCTTTGATTCGCGCTACAGTCCAGGATGGACCTGGGCCTCAACCAATATGCCTCTCCAGCCAGCACGATCTTTCGATAGCTGGCTCCGGCTGCGTACACCAAGTTGGTTGAGGTCCTTTTCCACTTATGTGTGCCATCTCGTGCGAGGACGTCCTCTGTTGCACTGTTCCAATGGCTCGGTATCGATACCTCTTCGGGCCGGACCTGTGAAGTCCATCCGCTCTACACGACTTACAGCCTCCGGGTTTCAAAACGGACTGGCGTGTTTCTTTTTTCCTCCGAGTGAAAGTAGCACGCGAGAACAGAAAAAATTTCATTTTTTCAAACAGAAGTAGCCTAGTGCGTAGTGTACCTCAACAACAACAACTGCAGCACCATCAGCGGCTGCAATTAAAACAAAGACGACAGCGGCACATAACCCGCAGCATCAGCAGCAGAAGGTACTTGAGCGCTGATAACGGATCCCGAGACCTATCATCCTCCGTGGCGGATGACGAGGATGAGGATGTGAGGGAGCTTTCCGAAGTAGAAGAGAGGCAAAATTTGCTGGAGAATCAATCGAGGGAACTAGCCGCGATCGCCAGTGCAGTTACAAGACAAGCAGAAGCAGCGAGAACAACAACAGCAGCAGCAATAAGCACAACAGCAGAAACAGAAGCCACAGCAGCAGAATCAACAGCAGCAGAAGCAGAAGAGGGAGAGATGTCCCCCAATCAACCTCTTCGGGGCCGAGACAAAAGACCTCGAAACTTTAGGTAAGTGTGCCGTTAAAGGAATGAAGGTTTTAGAAATACCCTTAAGTCACACTGTGTACTGCAACTACATGGTAGTGCACAAGGCAATTAGGCAGGGTCTGGCGGAGGCAGGGATGGAGTTCTACTCCTATACGCCAAGAGGAGAAAAACTCTAAACTCTGCTCCCTAAGAGCATGGATCCCAATACGGATCCGGAGGACATCCTCGGTGCACTGCGCCAGGCGCAGAGCGATGATGTCCAGATCGTGAGCGTTAAGCCATTTGTCACCGCGGTGGCACGCAGGGAGAAAATTCGTCTCCCTATGTTCTTGGTACAGGCGACTCCCGACTCGAGTCGCTCTTCTAATAAAAAAAACATTTCCCATAACATCATTTATAGCAATGAAGAGCGTAGATTCCAATTGCTAGAGACGTGCATCGCACGCACATCGCTCTCGGAGGTAAGCGACTATATGTGACCGCTCTCTATGCACCCGAAGCCTACGTCTGGGCTCGGAAGAGAACTATTTTATCATAGTAGGAGACTTTAACTCTAGTGCATAAAAGTAGTCTTCTGTCAAGACTTGCAAAGACGGCTTACAGACCCTAGAAGTCCGGAAGTCAGATCTCTAAGGTCTGAGATCAAAAACCAACAACAACAAAAGTAGTACAGATAATGAAGTAGTTAATTAAATGAAATGTAAGGTTAGGTCGAAAGACAATAGATTATGATTAAGTTTAGCTTAGAGTACCCGCCGAGAGCCAGTAAGTTAGAATAAAGATCAAGTGCTCGTCCAACTAGTTTTAAGCATTTTTGTCTAGTACGTAAGTTTGTTATGAATTCAAAATAAAAAATGTATTAAACTGTAAAAAAAAACAATAAAAATCAATTACAATTTAGCTTTATGCTTACACTGGGGCAATAAAATCCGGGCTGTACGATCCAACAACCCGGGTATGTTCCCGCAAGTAAATAAAATATTCAGGAGGAAAGATCAAAATGACATTCAGATTGTTCGACTTCCCAAAACAACTGACAACGAACAATTACTGACCTCGATGTTGTGCGTCGTTTCATGATGACAGCATGTACTTTGTGCCTCTGGTGTTGGCGTTTGAGTTTTGCACGATCTTCTCAATTATTAAATTGTAGAAATCACATGACATCGTGTCGCCTTGCCCAATACCTTTGTTGATACTAAAGGTCTCGGTGAGTTCGTCATCGACCTCGATGGAGCAGCGAGAGTTTGCCATCGTCATCCTGCACAACCTGACGAGCAGCATTCAAATACCGTCCAGACTACTAAGGGCAGTCACACTTAGGCCAGAGTAGGCCCATTCTGATACCACGCGAATTGACTTCACCTAACATCGGAACCAGTTGGTGCTTATGGTCGAGCGATTTAGCAGGCCTATGCTGGCGCTATTTAGCTCATTGAGGCCGCTAAAATAATAAGCTCATACGAACGACTAACTAGAGCACTACAGGAGCAGAATATGTGATGTGTGTTTTCTTCTCCTTCTTCATCTATGCAACTTCTGCAAAAATCATAATTTAGGGCACCTATCCTGCGAGCATGAGTGCCAATTGCACAGTGAAAATGAAATTTTGTGAATCTTTAAAAGTTGGTACGTGGCGATCGGCATGGAAGGTGTTACCCCTATTGATAGCTGTTGATAGGGATGAGGTTGTAGCACACCTTCTTTGGTATATCATACTGTCCCGTCACCCACATGAGGGGAATGTTTAAATGCTCAGGATGTTTTTGAGTATTTCTAACTCGTAAAACAGATATATTGTGATAAGTAACAACAAATGATGCTGGAAAAAAATCTCAAATTTAAATTAAGCAAGCCAAAAATATAAGTGAAATAAGATAAATGAGACTCAAATTATAGACTTATGCTTGAATGTATTTGATAATGAGGCCGTAGTAAATAGCTTCTAACGAAAAGGCGAACCACAAGTTTCGGTGAGAGTTTCGTTAAAATATTTATATTCTTTCTTTCAAATGGTAATTCATTTTTCAGATTTGTTAAAACATACGACAGCATTTTCATATCGTTTGAATGTCTACAAAAAGTGGATTAATCCGAGCTCGCTTTCACTGTCTTCTTCACAATAAACACCCCGATACGCAATTAATTTGCAGCATTTGAGAAATGCCAACATTTTGTTTAAGGAGTTTTCATTCGAACGGTTTCTATGATACAACCAAAACGCATTCACATTGCCGACAAGTGAAGCGATTCACGTCGAACGTATTCAAAGACCCAAAGTTGTGAATTTTAGTAAAATGTGAATTTTAGTTAAACGATGCATTGGTCCGCCAGTGTAAGGAAATGTGAAAGCGGATTGTTACTTCATGGCATTGGCATCTGCACTCTAATTGGTGTCTGCGAAGGCTTCAAGCAGAGATAAGAATGCATAGAGATATCCGTCTTTCCAGGCTGTAAATCCTCTACTACTTTATTTTCACTCACATTGTTATGTGAACAAATATGAACAAATTCAATCTGTCCCCGCGAACAATTTTATAAATTTCATACAAGCTGCCCCGCTTTATTTCAATATAAAAATTCAACAGATTGAAACGCCTAAGTGAAAAACTTGGCTATTTGAAAAAGAAAATATGGAAAATGTATTTCTTTTGAATGAATAGGCTTTGACAAATATCAATTCTGACAGCACATTTTCTAATTGTTTTGATATTCAAATGATTTTCATTTGCTATTTTACTTATTTTAAAATATAATATGTGTTAGGATTGGATAAATATTTGCAATATATGAAACATCTCTTCTGCTAAATTTGCCAGAGCAGATATTTCATATACTATAGCAATTATCCCACTAACTATCTAAATGTTGTTATATCCATCATTTCGCTTTCCCCTTTGATGGTTCGTTCTTTCAGCATGAGTTTAACTTGTGAACGAAGGCACGACAGTTTTGCTATTTCATCATTTTGCCGCATTATTTCGAGGCTTACGAACATTTATTTTATTCCGTATATCCATGTGTGCTTATTCGGGTTGGTTATGTACTGTATGGTTCACAACCACCAAAGAGAAATCGCCTCTATGAACTAATCATGAGCCCTCCCTCCTGCTCCATGTATGCTGCTGTGGTAGTTTTTGTATAACTTTATTCTGGCGACTAATTATGGCTAATACTCCGAATGGTGCTCGTTTGTCTATTCAACAACAGATGGCACTGATGTATATTGGTGGTTCCTGTCCACGTCACAATACTGTACTACTTTAACCCCATCAAGCGCGTAAAAGCCATTGCTTCGGGTAAGACTGTCTTCGATCGTGAGCCATCCAGAAGGAAGAACCCTTTACATATGAAATAGTGTTTCTTAATTTCCTCAATATCCCAACAGTCCGTAGAGATCATAAATAAACTAATGGAGATATCTAACTTTTTCGTCTCTTGCCTTAAACCCCTTTTGAACAGCTTGTTGTTTTTGTACCGTTTAAGTTAGTTTAGCTGATTTACGGTAGAGGGTAAGTGTCTTTAATGTACAGAGATCTTATAAATTTTAATTAATAAAATAAAACTTATGAAGTCCACCACTATAGAGTTAATTTTTTCATGGCCTCAAAAATACTACCTACTACCTCCTACCAATAAAAGTAGATCAAAGTATATTTACCAATTCAGAGTAACGTGAGCTATAATTTTATGCAATATTGTGCTTTGAGAAACTCAGCTTCGAGTTTTAATTTTCATAAATCAAAATTATCCAAATGCGTAACAAGATCTGCAATTATTTATTTATTTAATACAAACAACGTAGAAACCAAGGTCTTACGACTGCCGCTTTTTTAGGGCGTTTGCATGGACTACAATAAATATGCACACATGCTAAACTATTGTCTCATATGGAGATAGAAAATTAATTTCCTAGATGGAAAATTATTTTTTTTCTGATTTCTCAACGTTTTGAAATTTGAAATATGTACCAAGAACTGTTCGGATTCCGTTAGAGACGGCACTTTTATACACATTTTATTGCGCTGAAAATTAAATTTGAGCTCCCCGAACAATTCATCATATAAATTAAAAAAGGAACACGCCAAAATAAAATAAAATATTATAAATACCCAATGGATGTTATCAAAAGCTATTAAATAAAACTACCTGCCAAACTAAGAACAATGTTCATATATGGTATCAATGGCAATTTGAGCAAAGATCATAATTTTTATTGCGCGCAACACAAATATCATAAAATAATATTGTATATGGGGATTTCCCCAATACGTGCGACCCTGGTAAGGACGTTAATCGCTTAGTATCAAAATTACTGCCAAGCTATATATATTTTCGCACGGCAGTGCATTTAATGAATTTATTACTCATGTAAATTAAAAATACGCAGTGTAATAAAATACTTAACTTGATTGATATGAAGTCACAGAAATCTATCGATGGAATGTACATTCGTACACATATTCATAGTATTTCATATCAGTGGGACTACTGCACAGATTATGAACGCATTTAAATAGTCAACCACTGTACGATCTGTGAAGACAAAAATACTTCTGCCCTCAAAATGGAGTATTATGTGTTATAAGGAGGTATACAATGTAAGTTAATAAATTGTGGAAACAAGTTCAATGACATTGTACAAATTCATGCGGTGTACGCAGTATTGTATACTTATTCTTCGTGAGTACACTGAAGTAAATGTTTACTTGTCAGTAGGAGTCCTCAATCAGTGTTCAAATATCGGGTGATGTGTTCATTTAAGTTTTTAAGATATGAGTACAAAGAAAAAAAAAAAAGCTGAAAAAAAAAATGTCTTGAAACTGGTTATATTGCAGACTTCTAATACACATGTCTTACGTACATATTTATATAAACTCAACAACCAAAAAAACTTCCAACAAATATGAGACAACAAATGGGACTCGATCTCAGTAAATGTCGATTTATCATAAACTTCTCCCACATCCTCACAAAATACATATATTTTCCCTGCGGCAAACACGTTTTCTCCACTGTTCTCTACACCGATTCTGGTGATACAATTCACTTCCTTACTTAGCTCGCCTGGAGCCAATTGAGTTCCAATTATTTGCTTTCATCAACTCATTGTGGCTGTTCTCTACATCGTTCAATAAAAACAGTCAAGCATTCAGGCTTCTTTTCACCTTGCTTAACGTTAACCAACGCGCCAATTACTTTTACAATGCCTCTTTGCTAATAACGTCTCCCTTAGCAAATAGCTCGAGAGATAACGGGCCAGTCCTCCATCAATTTGATTACCTCCCCAAGTCTTTTAGTTCTTAATTAATTCTTGTCAAGTTACGTTTGAGGTGTTTAAGCAGTTTGTTTTTGTATCCCGTACTTCGTCTCATATCAGTTATCCCTTTGTCCGCCTATTTTTTTTTTGTTCTCTACTTTCTGAGTAAATATGCATAGTTTCAAGTCAAATTCATGTCAGTACTTAAGAACATTTTAAAATGTCAATTAGTGCTGGAACTAGGTTCAAGGGGTTTGGGGTGTTTTTTGTGAAACCGGTAATGGTTATGTTTTATTATGGTAATACGAACATGGTTTGATGAATTATTTCTTTAAAGCATGGTGAGAAGGGGAAGTAAGAGAAGCAATGGTCGTTTTCGCATTTGTACTTGCTTCAATTCAGTGTAAATGGCTCAAAGATTATGATCGAGGCAGCAACAGGACTATATTTGTCTTTGATCGGAAAGCGACATTTTCCAGGGACCACTCTGTTCTGCACAGCGATACAATCGATCGCGAATATATTCAGCCCATTAATTAGAATAAATCGATTTAAGACATTTTGTCTCACGAAAAAATTTCGTACTAACAAAAGAAAAAACAACAGATATTTATTTATTTAATTTCACATTCTAGGAGACACAATTTCAAGCTCCGCAAATTGTTACTGCATGTGCAATAGTGTTTTGCAAAAAATCACAAAATTAACTGTGAGTTTTTCACAATCATTGAAAAATCGGAATCATAGTCTGCTTTCATGTGTGATTTAAGCTGCGATAGTGTTCTAAACTGCAATTGCTATCCAACCTACTCCTGCGTGCCACATACCGCTAACTTATTTGGCGCTTTCTCTTACTCTAACGAATTTACAAATGGGTATATTTTACAGGTAGTGTTTCAATATCAATCTATCTCTTTATATAAAAATCAACGATTAAGAAGGGTTTGAGATTTTTCACTACTCCATCTCGGACAGAAAGCGCTGTTGCTATTTCTGTCTTGAAACATAACTACTAAATAAAATCAATGGCTGTTCAAAGAGTGAGGTGACGTAGATCGGTGTAATTCTATGAATGCTTGCGCCTATTTGGGATTATTTTAATATGGTATTCATTTGGACTTATTTTTACTTCAATTCATTCAAATACATACGTCCTATTATTCATTAAAAATAAAATTTGGAATAAATACACGTAGGATGGGACCAATCCAACAAAATATTACGCAACGATAAAAAATATCAATTGAAGAAAAAAATCTAAGTGAAAAAAGGCTTTCTGGTATGGCTTGGACGCCTAGATGGTTGTATGTCGGCATACCTAGCAGAAGCAAGTGTAAAACTGTCAAGAGACGGAACTTTGGAAAATATAAAGACTTTGGTCTATATAATTACATCTTATCTCAAGCCAAAATATAATGTTCTACCAGTGGAATGAAAAGAACAGTTCTTTGGGAAGAATGTAACCTATCTAAGAACTTCGTATGCATTCCTTAAAGAACATAATAATTTGATGATCTGACTACTATGTTAATTCATAATTTTTTGAAACTGCTTTAACAGTAGAACCGTCAAGACCGACGACAGCTTATGTAGTAGTTTGAATTATTGTATGTCATTTAGGCGATTAGAACGCCTGTGGAGAATATAAGTGGAAAGAATATCTAGTGAAGGCAAAACCATTCTCATTTACGTTGAAGAAGTTTTTGCAATTCCTCAATATAGTAATGTTCTCTAGAGATAGCGGAATACCAAATATAATACACCAATACACCAATACCAAAAAAAAATACTATAGAAATAAAGCATTCTTTATCATCCAGTATTAAAAACAATTAAAACTATGTTTAAGTTCCACGACCAACATACGTTCTGATTTTGGTTAGTGGGAAAAAAGTCGTTGTAAAACGTTGCAATGTTTTTTTTAGGAAATCCCTTAGATTTCGATAGACCAATTATTATATTAACACAATTTTCTTTAGAAGATTTTTCTTAAATATGTAAGTTGACCGTGCTGAATTTTTTTTGCATCAAGAATGTACTGCTATTGGTAAATTGTCTTCGATTTGTGAATGAGTCTCTAGGATTTCAAATTGGTTATAATAGCAAAATCAAAAAATATTACAAGCTTCTTATTATTACAATTGATAATTATAACAACAATATAGATAATATTAAACCTGCTTAATGAAATTAATTATGTCTCGTAATTAATTAAGTCAAAAGTCGATTGAAAAAAAAACTGTTCATTTTGGGCCATATTTTGTGGAAATGCTTTTGAGACAATCGAGTTGACTTAATACCACCATGACTGTCAAAAAGTCAAAACAACAACGAATGTGTGGTTTCGTTTAAGTGGTTAACAATAACAGCGATTCTTTGAAATAATTTTAATTTACAAAAAAAACCTCTATACATATATTACTTACCAAACTAAGGTGAACGCAAGCACATTCATGCAGCCATATTCTAATTAATCGCAAAACCAGCAGGATTTATTTCAATTTATTTGAAATCCAAGCGGGGTTTCTCCCATCAACTATAATCTCGACAGGGGGCATATTTGCGAGTGTTACCTAAGTTAAGAAGATTCAATTGTTGAACAGGAATGTGATTGGTGCCTTTATTTTAATTGCTCTTATCAAATAACAAAAGAGATTGAATAAATGGTCTTAAATGTAATTTATCTAGTGTTGAGCTGTTTGGTATCAGCGAAATGACTCGTTTGTTGGTGACACATTCTATTTTAAGTTCAACCCAAAAAATGGAACAATATTCACTTGAAGCGTTATGTCGTTGCAAGCGATATGTTATTCAATGAGATTTTATTGAATCTCAGCCGGGCCTTATTGGAACACCTTCATATTTCGAAAGGTAAAGGATTTACAAAAAAAAAAAAAGAAAACGATATATTCAATCACTGTTTTTATTCCCATACTGTGCAGTATATACAATGTGAAGCCAAACCCAGCAACGGATTTAGATCTAAAGTATCATCTCACCGGCTGTTCTAGATAAGAGATCTCTAGACATATCCATCCACCCAACCAACCTTTAAGCCGTCGGATAACTAGTGCACTACGTAGTTACTGCTGTTTGATGTATTTATATTTTATTATTCCACAAAATCACGGTCCTTGATGCATTAATGTTCCACATGTAGCGGACATTCAATTAATTTGTTGCCTTACTTTAATATTAACAAATGCACGTATATATTGTAATGAAACTAACATTTCCGCTTTGACAAATACTTTTAACCATAACCTGGCTGGCAATAGCTGCAATTTATCAACTCAAAGAATCCACCCTAATTGCGGTTTGGTTCATTTTCCGATAGCTATTGCAAATCGATGCAAGGAAATAGTTTTGCCTTCGAGTCGTTAACTCATTTTCAACTGTAAAAGCAAATTGCTGACTCTAGCATTTGTGGCTTACATGGTATTTCCAACACATACACCCCTAATATATTGGTGGTTGAAGTATCGTTGGCTAGAGCGACATTGATTTACAAACAAACGACGCATCATATGACTGATATCTATCTCTTTATATACTTTGTAAATACCATGCCTTTCCCTTTATTATACATACTTTACTTATAACTAAATACATCTACCTGCTATTCCAATTTGATACATAATATAGCTATCCTGTTCGTATTTTGTGCAGACGGGTAACCTGAGCACTCATGCAGAAAGGTTTCCGGTCCTGGGAAATAAGGTCCTTCAGAGAAATCCTCATACTTGTAAAATAGAGAGGTTATTCATAAACGTTGCATGACTGGGTTAATCTCATTGATTCTCAAGATAGCGAGAGCAAATCTGTGTACATTTTTGACTTGACGATAAGTTATCCCCAAGAGAGAGTAAGAGTAGTTGGGACGCTTCGTTCGTTGTAGAGGTTGATTGTGATTAAGATCTCTCTTTTTGAAGCCAAGTGAAAGTGTTCATACAGAATTTTTTTTTAGAGCTCATTACAATAAAAATAAAAATAATGGAAGTGGCGCTACAGTCCGACACAGTTATGGGTCTAGCGTCTACAGTAGAAACTTATTATCAGTATGGGAATCTTTAGCTAAGCATTTATTGTGTCTGAGACAGAAATCAACTAATATTTATATTAAACTACCTCGTCTCTCCCATGACATTTTTTGAAAACTCGTTGATTTGGTAGTACCTGTGAATAAGCCTGAAGAAGTTTGAACAGCTGACAGCCTTTCCACGTGAGTGATTTATTCAATTCAAAAGACCTTGTAGAAAAGTAGTTTTACATGTGTAGGTGTGAATTGAAAAATTACTTCACTACTAAAGAAAAATCACATGTCCACTCGCTACAAGGTCCACTTTTATTCTGTTACTCCTTAGTGTCACATACATTAAGTAACATCTTATGTGCAGAAGTGTAGACTTTTCGGACAGATTATCCGATCAGATCAGCCGATACTTTTTTGAGTACAGTGTTGTTAATGTACAGAGTACAGTGTTAGTGTTTGTACGCTGAGAACAGTGATGTCCAAAAGTAAGTTCCTGTTTTGGATAAAATCGACCACGCTTTATCTTTTATGACCACGAAACTTCTAGCACCTCTATCCAACACCGTATTTACAGCGAATATAAGACAACAAGAAAATACTCCGCTGTGAATGTTAGTGGAGATAATAGGGATATAAGGAGAGATCAAGGATCGGTTGTTAAGGAAGAAAAACGAAATGCGAAGGGACAGCACTTTTAAAGATTGTAAGATCCTAAAGTAGTTTTCTGCTTTTAGAACTGTTTTTGGATCTGAGCGATCCGCCCGTGGATAGAGAGCACGATGACTTCCAGATCAGCATCATGTTGAATTTATAGCAAAGAATGGCTTTATTTCGCCATCCCCTTCAGAAATGGGGGTGAAATTCAGAACCCGTACCCAGATCAAGGTATAAATGTTCAATTGCGCTGTTGACTGTAACTTGACATTACCCTTTAGTGAAGTACTAGATAGAAAACTAATCTACTAACGATCAAAATGGATTGTACGTCTTTATAGAGCTAGTATGTATAATTAGTGACTTCAAGGAAATTTAATTTACTTGTACAACTTCGAATTAAGAATAAATCATGATTCCTTAATAAACTAGACCGTCCAAGTTAACCAGTCGGATCTAAATAATAGAGAATCTCAAAGTTCTTACAAATCTGCTTGTATACTGAATTCCTCAAAATACCATACTTGAAAATTTCATCCGTTGCGTTTCCAGAAAGTGAGATTTGTTACAGAGCATTTTCTTCTTTTAAATTTATCAAAATGCTCCCTCTTCAGTTAATGTGTAATGCGATATTGCATCATGTAATTTATCTCTAACAACCGCTTGAATCACATTCCATGTCTACATGCAACAGATTGCCTTTGGGCGATAGAATCCGAATCTGATTTTATGTGAACTGAAACACAATCTTATAATGCTATATTGAATTAGCATCACTTATTGTGTTCCTTCGAGATGGAAGCAGTCTCGAAATTGGTTTGGTTTCACCCAAGTGATTACAAAACTGAGAGCGTCGAAGAATGCCAAATCCAATGAGTATCTGCATCGTATTCCATTACGTAACTGCTCTGCAGCATATCTACATTTGCATAAACTCAACTGGACAAGCAGTTAACAGCCATTAGGATCACCATGCCGCACCATCCTTCTATCCCTTTTATTACTTTGGCTCTGGACATTCCCTAATTGAGTTGCCATGTGCACTTATTTTCAAACTACCTTCTCATATGTAATATTCTTGGTCGCAGCATCTCTGCAAACAGATGCTAACGGGTGCAAGTTTTCAAGTGATGGATGGTCATGTGTGTCATAAGTCTGAGGTTACAAGCGCAAGAAAAATATGCTCAAAGATATTAGTAAATTGCATGCAAGGCAGGTCGTCAAATATTTTGTATGCTTGAAACTTTCCAGCAGCATTGCCAACTAAGAGACATACTGCTGCGGCAAAGTGGGGATTGATAATTGCGGCGCCATAAGTCCTAAGACATAAAAATGGGAAACTTTTCTACCCGCATACTGGGCTATATGAATGTAAGCACCACCACCCCCTATGCATAAATACGATGTCAATGTTCGCAGAATACTCCTTGTGAACTCGATGGGTGTCTTCCTGAATTTTAATGTCAGCGCATATCGTAATCGGAGATGTTTCCACTTGTCAACGGCTGTCGAAAGTTATCACAAAGAGAATAAATAAAACTACCAGAACCGACTGATTGCAGACAACCAAGAAATGAATGTTATCCTTTTACAGGGTTATGTACGCAGTGCCTTGTTTATGTTTTCTCTGCAGTCTGAAATTTCAGGGAATATTTTCACTAACGATGTGTTCAAGTTTGTTTTTGAAGGAAATTCAAAGAACGTGCTCTCTTATCGTGAACTTGCCCTTAACTTTGATGAAATTTAATTTATAGCTCTTTTACCTTTGTTTGAAACATAATTCATCTTCATTACATAAATGCTGATATGTTTCTGCTAGATAGATGACGATTCAATTTCAAATTAAGTTTATTTAATTTAGTGCTTTTGTACAATGGCTAGTCTAATTGTTAATCCTTGACTAAGAGTCCATTTATGATACTTTTCCTAAATATGTTTATTTTCTGAGCAACGGCGAAAATGTACTTCAGAACATGATTAAAAATTAAGATCAGATACTCCCTAAATAGTTACATAAAACAGGAAGTATCACACTTGAAAATGTTTTTTACTACTATGGACTTTTCACCATTGTACTATCTCAGGTGCAGAATTGACTATGTTGTCAAAATAAGGAGAAAAGCAAGAAGACTAATACATTACGTTTTGTAAAAAGACATGGTACAAAATAATTTGTTCCACAAATTCGCAAAGACTGACTAAATCGAATCAATTTGATTTCTCAGCATTTCTTGTATTGCCGGAATATTTTGTATGAACGATTGAAATTATGTTTTCATCATCGTATTGACTCAGTGCAATATTTATTTCCAAAGCCAACACAACGAACTTTCAGAAACAGCAAACACAAAGAAAATATGCAAGCTATAGACTTCAACTTTACCGACAAAAATGTCATCAAAATTTATATTAAGCATTCTTATTAACGATTTTAAATGGTCTCTCAGCGAATCAATCATTCTATTTGCGAGCTGCCCGCAATACAATTCATAAATATATTTAGGATCTATTTATTAACAACTGAAGTTCTTACCACACTACACCATTCATGGGGTACATGTCATAATAGCGCGTGTATGGCTGTATTTGTGTTTTTAGGTTTCTCTTACGGTTACCAAATATTCAATCTTAGCCGACTTTTATTATCATCTTAGGATGTTGGATAACTGAAATTTATATTTTTGGCGTATTGGTTAGTAGGTTGTTGCTCTTGAGTTGACTTAAAGTCAATTCTTGATAATGCATCAAGTGCGTTCTGTAATACAAACATATATGCTAGTAGGTATAGATAGATGGATAGATATCTTTATTTAGTTTCAAATTACAATTAGTTATCGCACAATTTACATTATTCGCACAGAGATATGATTAACATAATGTCATCTTTTTACAAAATTTTATTACATACTAAAAAAAAATACTATTATTACTATATATACTATATCTCTCGCGTGGTTACACACCCTTACGCGGTGCGAAGGCTTAGTAAAGGTCAATGACTCAAGGGAATTTATGCTCTATGAGGAGACCCGAAGCTAAGATGTAACCATCCCTTCCCTCCCTCCATCCTATCTCTCCCTTCCATCTCCGGTGGGCTGGATCAAGGTGTCATACGACCCATGCCGAGGATCAGCCTGGCTGGGGGCCCAACTAAAATTATAGCTCAGTCACAAACGGAGTATCTGGGTGTACTGCCACACTCCCAGATTAATCCTGCCTTAGCTGTGTAATGCGGATTTCTGCACAGCCGGACCTTCCTTTTCTCCGCTACTCGTGGGACCTAACATGAACAAAAACACAACAAAAACAAAAAATAACAAAAAAGAGACCGATGCTCCCTCACCGTCTGGAAGTTCTTCCAGACCAACTTCGGCTCCTGAAGAGCTGACGGATAAGGCGGCTCAAACCTCCTTAAAGACTGTCAAAGGCCGCGTGGAGCCTCATAAACCAAATACCTGCACGGTAACCCCTTCTGAGAGTTCCTGCACGGAATGAGCAATCTCTGCCCGCGGAGTTGCCTCCTCCTCGAAGGTCCCAGGACCTTCCCTCAAAAGGTACAAGGAGAGGCGTTCTGCTGCCCGGATTCTGGAGCGCCTTAAAGGCATTCCATCGGAGAAGCTAAACGACAGCAGCAAGAGGTCGTTACCTTGGGCTACAAATGAGGTGAAAAGCCAACCACAGGCGGACACTACCAGGGGCACTACGCCCAAACGCGCCAGGTCACTGGAGGCGTCACCCTCGGAGCCTAAAAGGCTGAAACCGAGTGGTGAAACAATAAATATTGCCAGTAGGCTCAACAGGCCGTATAGTGAAGTGCTGAAAGGCGAAATCACTTACGCCGTACTAGATAGAGGAGACGCTGACTTCGCTACCTCTCCATTGAATTGAAAGAAAGTGGAGTCAGCGATTAACGATATCTATCTGAGCCTGGTGCTGGACAACGGAGACCTTGCACCTGTAGGGCGTGACGGAGGATGGCACCAGGGTCATATGAAGCTCGTGACTTTCACGTGCTAGAGGTCGGCTGATCTCTTTAAAAAAGCCATTAGCAGACTGGGTGAAGTGTGGAAGGGGGCGCCTCTCGAGGTTGTAACGAGGGATGAAGTCCCCAGTAGACCAAGAGCCCGTACTTACCTTCCGCGAAGCCCCTCAGATCCTGCAACAATCCTCTAGTTCATCCAACTTTGCAACCCAAACCTTCCTACCCACAATTGGAAGGTTGTTAAGCTGGATGAACTGAAGGGAGAAACAAGGTCCGCAGTGATCGTGATAAATAAAGAATCACTGGACCCACTTGCCAAGTCGGACGGTGTCATCCACTACGGCTTTGGGCCGATCACCCTGAGGGTGTACAAAAAGGATGGGGACACAAGTGCGAAAGCCGGACAGCCTCCCTCCACCTCTGCTGCTTCATCTGTCGGTAATATACTGACGGCGGTAGCAGAGGAGGAGGAAGACCGTCCTGCTTCAAGCGAGCCTCAACCCTCTACTTCAGGCTCCATCGAGAGGGCAACCCCCGTAGCCAATATGGTACCGATGGAGGTGGAGGAGGAGGGCTCTGGCACGCAGGCGCTGACCCATATCCTAGGTAGCCATGGTCAGGAAGCTGATGATATTGGCCTCTCTGACCTGGAGCTAACCAGCACCCCGCCCAATAGTCAAGAAGACTCTCTTCTGGAGTCAGGAACCGACGATGAGGCTAATTTGACAGTGGTGGAGATTGTGTCCGGAATTAAGACGGACACGTTACCCGACAGCTATGCTCCGGGTGACACAGATTAATCTCCACCACTCCATCGCGGCCTCGGCCGCTCTTCTTCTCCGCGCTAACACCTGCGGAGACGACATCGCCCTGGCCCAGGAACCCTGGGTAGTCAACGACATAGTTCGTGGACTCAGGACTCAGCAATTCAACCTCTACTATGTAAGGAATGAAGGTAAGCCAAAAGCCTGCATACTTACAAAGAGTTCTTTGAATACCCATATTCTCTCCCACCTTAGCGATCGAGACTCAGTCACTGTATGCCTGGAGGCAGGCAAAACCAACCTATGGCTAGTCTCCTCCTACATGGCCCATGACCATGGGAAATGTCCGTCAGAGACGCTGAAAAGGACGATTGCTGAGGCGGGAAGAACCAAAACCGCGCTAATCCTAGGCTGATGCAAACGCCCATCACACAATATGGGGAAGCACGGACATCAGCGAAAGAGATGAGTACCTTTTCAACTACCTTGTAAGTAGTAGGTTAGATTTGTGTAACCAAGGTAATACACCTACCTTCGTAACTAGGAACAGATAGGAAGTCATAGACCTTACGCTCGTGTCTGACCATATAGCGGATAGAATCAGCTATTGGAGGGTATCATCCGATCACTCCTTCTCTGATCACCGCTATCTAATGTTCAGCATAGCGAGTGCCCCCTATCCCAAAGAGTCCTTAGGAATCCTAAGAGAACCAACTGGGACAGATATAGAGAGATTGTTGCGGCAACAATGTCGAGCAACATCTCCATCCCGAGCAACCCCACTGATCTCGAACATTCAGTGGACAACCACACAAAAACTCTCAATAATGCAATGGCAATGTCATGTCCAATCAGCAGGCAAAGAGGCAAGTCTAAACCTCCCTGGTGGAACCATGAAATTGACCATATGCGCAAGAGTTGTAGGAAGCTCTTTAACAAGGCGAAGGGATCTCGTGATGCTAAGGACGTGATGCTAATTCCTGTAAGGAACACCTCAGTACCTTTAAAACTGAGTTGAGAAAGGCCCAACGAACATCTTTAGGAGACTTTTTTGTGGTAAAATCGAAGAAGTCTCCGAGGCTTCCAGGCTAAGAAAGATCCCCTAAATCACCTAGCTTCCTACAAAAACCTGACGGAACCTGGACCACATCCAGTGAGGAAACCCTCAGTCTCCTTGTGGATACGCACTTTCCGGGCAAATTCCCGATTAGAGCCAATAAGGAAGTCGTATCTCCCCCAAATACTTCATGTAACCTTATAAATGTCAGCCACACCACTATCATGTGGGCACTGACAAGCTTTAAACCCTTCAATTCAGCGGGACCTGACGGCATCATCCCGGCGGAGCTCCAAGGAACAGCTGACCTCATCATGCCTTGGATTCTCATCATATTCAAAGGCTGTATGAGTCTCAGTCATGTCCCCAGCTCCTGGAAAAGGGTAGTGTTTATTACCAAATCGGGTAAATACTCCCATGCCAAACTGAAGGACCTCAGGCCAATAAGTCTCTTCTCTTTTCTCCTGAAAGCTATCCCAGTATGCAGACTCTCATCTGCACAAAATGCCTACAACAAGGGCAAGTCTGTAGAGACAGCCCTCCACTCTCTGATAGGCACCATCGAAAAATCTCGCGGATTCAAAGAATACACACTTGTGACTTTTCTCTACATCGAAGGTGCCTTCAACAATATCAACCCGGAAGCAATTTCACTTGCGCTTAGCAACCTCGGGATCGGAAAGCCCATAGTGGCCTTCATTCATCAGCTACTCACCAGCAGAGTAATACACTCTCAGATGGGAGACGCTAAGATCCTTAGAGGAGTTAATAGGGGCACCCCTCCTTTGGAACGTAGCGGTAAATGGTAGGGGTAGGGTAGGGTGCAAAGTTATTGCATATGCGGATGATAATGCCATAGCGGCATCCGGCAAATTCGTCTCTACTCTAAGAGACATAATGCAGAATGCCTTTGACAAGCTAGAGGCATGGACACAAACATGCGGACTTGGCATCAACCCACAAAAAACGGATATCGTACTCTTCACAAGAAGATACAAAATTCCGCAATTCTACCCCCCACTGCTGTGCGGCACTACATTACAGCTAACCACCAGTGCGAAATTTCTGGGTCTCACTCTCGACAGCAAGCTAAACTGAAAGCTCAATATCCAGGAAAGGGTAAAAAAAAGCCTCTTCTGCACTTTTTAGCTGCAAAAAGGCCATTGCCTGTGTATCAGCGGGGCACTGAGAAGTACTCCGTCAGACGCCCTGAATATTCTCCTCCATCTCCCACCTCTGGAAATATTCGGGAAACAAGCAGCAGCATGCACAGCCATGAGACTCAAAACACTTCGATTGTGGTCCGAACTCAACACTGGCCACTCAACCATTCTCAAGGAATTCAATTTCCTACCTAACGACACCGACCGCCTACTACCCCAGGCCATCTTCGAAAAGAAATTCTCAATCAGTATTCCCTCCAGATCGGACTGGATGACTGACATGCAAACACTGAAAGATCCTCTGCGCATCTTCACGGATGGATCAAAGACAAAAGAAGGGGTGGGTGCGGGTGTCTATTCACAAGACCTCAACATTGCCCTCTCCGTGAAGCTCCCTGATCACTATAGCGTTTTTCAGGCAGAAATATATAGCGATTAAGGAGGCGCTGTCTTTGCAATGTGATATCAAAAAGGGAAATCACCATCTGTTCCGATAGTCAGGCCGCCATAAAATCCCTGGACAGTGTCATGTTCTACGCTAAAACATCCGTTAATTGCAGGCTGCCTCTTAACGAGATGACCGAGCCTTTCAACATTCACCTCATGTGGGTGCCGCGACACTGTGTCATACCAGGAAACTGCAAAGCCGACGAACTCGCTAGGTGTGGTACAACCCTATCGATCCCTATCGATAGCAGGGGTACCGCCTTCCATGCCGATCGCTACAGCCTACCATCTTCTAAAGATTCACACAATTAAAACCACCAATGACAAATGGCTAGAAGGCACCACCTACCTTAAAACAAAAGAAATCTGGCCATCATTTAACCTAAGGAGTCATAACCGGGCACTTTGTAATTGGCACTCATGCTCGCAGGATGGGTGCTCCATATAATGATTTTAGAAGAAGAAGAAAATACTCATTACCTTCTCTGCTCCTGCAGTGCTCTTGCCAGTCGTAGGTTCCTGCACCTAGGAGCCGTAACGAGCTAAAAATTGCCAGCATTGGCCAACTAAATCGGTCCATCAGCAGCACCAACTGGTTCCAGCGTTAGGAGAGGTCAATCCGCATGGTATCACAATGGGCCTACACTGGCCTAGGTGTGACTGCTCTGCAGCAGTCAGCCACTACAACCTAACCTAACCTATATATACTATATACTATACTATATAAATTAATAAATGAATAAATAGATTTATGAATGCAACAAATACAATTTTAGCATATATATAAAAATATAAATATATAATGTTATAATTATTACAATATGTTTTAATTATATAAATAAATACATGTGCAAATAATAATAAATTAATAGATAGTAAATGAACAAATAAATATATCAGTAACTAATAAATAAGTCAATATATTGTGCAATAACAAAGTCATTGTACAACGAAATAAAGCTATCTATCTACTTTTAATAAGTCAATAAATATATACATACAATATACAGTTTTAAAATATGTTACAAGACACATTGCAAGAATAAACGAAACGTTCCATTACGTAAAATTAGGTAAAGAGCTCGTTTATAAGAGGATTATCCAGGATGCCGCACTTGACTTTGAAAGATTCAAAGAGTTAATGTATTTTGTTAGAGATCGATTTTTATATAGCACTTAGCACAATTTCCCCACACCAAAGAATTGCTTGGAATACAGCTTTGAATACGAGTATCTTGTTTTCACTTCAAAGTAAGGACCTTATTTCACCACATCGGATATCGAAGACACCACTGCAACTTCACCGATGGTATTTCTATCGGTTATTTTCTACGTGTGCAAACCTTTGTAAAAATAAAAAAATATTGCCACGTTTTCTACATTGATACATAATACAATATTTCGAGCCCAAAGGTCGTATGACATAACATCAAAGACAAAAAATATTAAATACAGTTAAGGCATTGTATTTTGAGAGAATTTGTAGTAAATATCACATGAAAAAGGACATGTGCTCACTAAATAACTGCATATGAAACTGTTAACAAAAATATACTGAAAAAAACAGGTTGGGCCCAAAGCGTTGACTGAACAGTGATGTCAAACATAGTCTTCTTTTTTGTTTTGCGTTAACTGACATGTTGCTCAGTGTATTTCGTTGATTGGTCTACTGCGTTTTGTTTTCAAATAATATCGATTGTATCTACATATGTATGTGCGCCATGTATAAATCCTAAACCATCTCACTATGGATGGATGTTATGGAGCAGATGCATTTACCAAACAAGTGAAGGGATTAACAGATTTCAAGGGGGGTTGATGTGCGGAGAAACGCTATTTAGATCTGCATTATATCAGAATCTGTACTAAAATTCAAGAGGCTTGTCTTGTGTATCTTTATGTATTCTGATTCTTTCTCTAATTGCTCTTGGCGAAATTCGTAGAATTCTGTTTTTAAACCCAAAAACAATAACTGAATTATGTATATCCACCCAAGTGCTTTGCAGATGGGTTCTTTGACGTATAATAATTCCCCAAATTATATTCCCTTTTCTATCGTTATCTCTGTTTCTATTCATTTCCCTTACCTAGCGAGCTTTTTACGTTCCCAGATGGCGTGTGTATTCATTTTTAAAATACAAATTTCCTTGAGGTTAGCTATCACCAGTTTCTTTAAGTACTCGAAGCTGAAGAAATTGTAACCCATATCAGTATCAAATTGTCAAGGGCGCCTATCTCAGTATTAGGATATCACTAGTGGCTTTCGATATCACATAATTTGAACGTTTTGTCGGCCTTTGGTACCAATGATTTAAGATTTTTCTAGGGGCCGAGTTCTTCAGAACCTATTTATGGGACTCACTGGTATATTAAGATGAGGGTTATGACGAAAATGGGTTTACATTTGATTGCAGTCCTTAAATCAGCTCAATAGTCATCAATCGTAAGTAAATTGAAGGTTGCATATAAAATTCTAGATAAGTCCGGACTTTGATGCTGTATTTTTATAGTTTTTTCCAAATGATATCTTTATTACCCAACCGAGAAATAAAAGCTATTTTCTCTGTCTGTATGTCTTCCTGCTTGATAATCGTCATAGGAAAAGAGTTGTTTTCGATGACTAAGGAAGTTGTTTTAACAATCGCTTGTCTTCAGAGATATGTATATCCGGCAATGTATCTCTTCCTCCTACCCGATTTGAATTTGCAAGTTTAAAAGCACTAAAGGATTAATTGGGGTATGGAATCAAACTTCTGATATTTTGTTTAATGAGATATGTCATTGCCATTGGTGAAAACTCAGTGGTTTATCTAGCAAGTCTTCAGTTCTCTTATCGAGCACCTCATTAGAATTACATTCATACAACGAACATCACAAGTAAATTCGTTTGTTTGTTGACCTGGTTATTTCGCTAAAAACTTTCTGCAGCTAGGTTTTTGTGTTAAGTGGAATTAAGAACTTCAATCCTTTCAAAAACGATTCGATTTAAAAAAATCCATTTTCCTGTAAAATTTTTTATTAAACTGGCTTACTTGTTTCCAGCGAATAACCTTCAATAAAATATCAAAGAGAATACATTTTAAGTCGACCACGACAGCTGAAACTGATAATTTCGTTGAGCCTGTCGTTGGATAGCTGTTGATGTATTTCGCCTGTTTCGTTACCTTTTTATAATAAAGATTGCGTTGTGATTGACATTCCTTTTCGTCCGAGGTGTCAGCGTTTAATGAAATGGGGACATCGCATCATACAAGAACGTTAATCGAAGTTTCAGTGAGCCGCGTCTCCCATAACTCATTAATTAACCATAACAGGCATGTTTTTACATGAACTTAAGTGAATTATATTTCCTCCACTCGTGAATATTTATTGCTATAGTGTAGACAACATGGGAAAGAAATAAAAATTAAACCATCATCTCCAACGCCTACTCACAAATGTTAAGGAATTATTTGCTTTCTTCATATGTTGAAGACCATCAGCGTTAACCACTTACCAAGGAGTGTTGGTCGATTGACACTATAGTTGGTAAGTATGTTGTTATTTGCTGGGCTCATACATATACATTTTAAGCAAATGTTTCATGTCATAATATGCGTGGTATTGTAGTCCACGGTTGAATAATATTCTATAACATCTCTCTTACTGCGTGCACCCTCCTGATATTGTACGTCAGAAGTGGAGTTTCCATTTTATACCCACAACGAATAGCAATTTCAGCTAATTACCATACGTCTTCAGTTCAATTTCACCATTTTTAAAGCCGTTTTTATGCATATGTTACGTATATTGCTCCGTGACTGTGATTACGATATTTGTTTGGAGTTGATTCTTTAAGACATTTGGTCGCCGTTTATTGATATTTTTCGCCCATAAGTCAATTCTTTTCAGACCAATTTTTATGCATGAGATCTGGAATATTCCTCTCTGGATGCAGATCAAGTTTGTTTCATAGGAATGACTTTACCATTCCCAAAACACCGTACAGGGACGGGGTCATCTGCATCATTGTTGCTTCCATAATTGATGATGATTTCAAAGATGCTGAGTTTCGTCCTGTTAAAGTTATGGAGAATCAATCATTCATCATTTTATTTATATACCTCGTAAGAGATTTATGTTTCATTCATCCTTAGTAAATATATTGGAATAATTTGTCTACGTTCGATTCTTTCTATATCCTACATCTATAGTATATAGCTTTAATTAGGTTTTTGACTTGGTTCGTATTGATTTTGAGTGCCAGTTAAGAATATCGTCGACATCACAATGATAAGTATATATCGGTATTAAATTATTAAAAACGACTTAATAGGACTAGAAAAAAGGCTTCAAATTATACAATTTTTCTACCCAGTTCGTAGTCGGTGACCGCAACTTTAAGAGCGTTAACTCCAAGAGCATTAGCGAATGAGTTCGTCAATAAGCAGAACATGCTTATTGGTCGGGTGAAAATCCACATGTGATTCAACAACTGTTTCGTGCGGTTTGCATGCCGGGGCCATAATTGTTCATCGACGATAACGATCGTCATGTTACTATGAATGGTTATAGCACCATGATTAGCGATTATTTTTGGCTCGAATTGGAAGATGTGGACTTGGACGATATGTAGTCTTAACAGAATGCCACACAGGGCACCTGCAAATATAATTTAACGATATCTGCTCCGTCTTGGAGATTCTTCAGTGACAAAGCTGGTGGAAAGTATCCTCAATCTCTTCCTCGTCCCACAGCCTCTGCATATGGCGTCATGGGTAATTCCCATTTTTCGTTCATTGTATCTCAGATGATTAAGACCAGTTACCGCCGCGACTTCCATCCGCAGCAGCTTTTTGCTACATTTGAGAAGTATGTCTGTTTGGGCAATACTATACCTAGGCCATAATATCGGAGTGATCTAACAGGTAGGAAGAGAGACACACTTTTCATTATTATTTTTTGCTTAGTATGGTACAGTCCAGTATGCAGTGATCGAATGCTGCTAGCCAAAAATCTCTTGGCGGCAGCGTGGCACTGTTCGAAATTGCTTTAATGGTCGCTTGACTGTCAATCAGAATGTTAAACATATATTTAAGTCGGTAGTATTTCGAATGATACCATTTGTGTCGCTTCTTTGACCGGCAGGACATCCGCTAGAAAAACACTGCCCTAGTCAGGTAGTTGCATGTTAGCAATTCTGAGAAGAGGTCTGCGCCTATTCCTTCGTTAATCTTCGACCCGTCTGTGTAAACAAGGATTGAGTTCGAGTTATTGATGGGTTCTTCTGTTTTCCACTCCTCTCTTGTTAGGAGATAATACCGTAAGGGCGTGTCAAAGTTAAAGGAGGGGAGGGAGTAGTCACTTAGAGTATGTTATATTCGTATTCTACTTAAGATGCTAGCTTGACCGCAAATTAATCAGTTCAATATACATTTTTAGTGAAAATATTTAGTGGATCAAGTCCAGAGCTAAAATCGCAAGTTGAAATATTCCACTTAGAGTGAATAAAAACAAAATCGAAAGTTATAAGTATACTCCTCACCTCTACTTGCCTTGAATCGTACGGTGGTCATATGTACATATAAATAATAAATATATAACAAAGTCATAGTCAGGAAAGACAACAGATAAAATAAAACTGTCGAAATTATTAATAATTTCGCTAACAGTACACAACTCATTAGATTGAAACTATAATTCTCTTCGAAATCGGTTGAAACCAAATTTAAAGAGGGAATATACTTCAGAAAAACAAAACAGTTGCTGTCCTGAGACATAAACTGCTTTTTAACAAAATCCTTATTCTTTTTTGCTTGCACAATACAGCCATAACATTTGCCACTTGCACACAAACTTTCGGTACGGATAAGGATACATAAGCGCCTCCGTTCCGCAGAGGGAAACCACGGTGCTACTGTCTGTTCTCAGAAAGGATGCAGTATGACTTTTTTGTCGATGGATGTGCTTTCGAAACCAGCACACTCGGAGTTCATTTTGCATCACGCTAAGCTCTGTCGTTTAAGTTTTAAAGCAGTTTTAATTTTTTCCCATGAGTTAATTAATGGAAGAAAGTGACTTCCTTTGAACTTGAGTCGCTAATATATATTATATTATCTATAACAATTGACAAGATTTACTATCACATGAATGAATGCAAGTACAGCTGTAGTAAAGTTTGAAAATAATAGATTTCTTGTTTGAAAGACTTTTATCTTATTTGAAATAATTAGGGTTTTCTGATGGTGATTGTTGGCTCATAAATTGTTTTGATGTGGAACTAATGCAAGTGTAGAAAATTTGGCAAATATTTCCGCTTGGTGCGATGAATAATCTCCCTTATATGAGATGTTACATGTTCCAAAGAAGTGCATTTTCTGCTACTGAAGAAAAACATGAATATGTGCGGAAAGAATGATAACTCGAATGTGGATACTTCTTTATGTAGCTAATTATTATAGGCGGATAACTTCTCCTCAAAGAATGTTATTGAATATATTTTAAACAATTGAAAGTGATATACCGTAATGTACTTTGGCAGACACTAGAATGTGGAGTATTTGAATGCTAAGGCCTTGGTCCACAAAGTGGCGTGCATAGCGATGTGGGTCTGACAATGATTGTGGGCCATAAGTGGTATGCATGAGAACGGATGAAGTTGTTCAATTTTTAAATCTTGTTACGCTTGAAATTTCATTCTAACATGTGTGCAGCATGCAGCCACGCATGTGTGTCATTTTATTCGCATTTGTCGTGTGGGGTTGTAAGGATTTTGGACGCAACGAAAGTATTTATTCGGCAATTTTTTGCAAATCGGCAAATACGATTTTTGTGGACATTAACCGCAGCGCACTCAGCGGATTCTATGGGTCGCAGCGTTTTTTGAATCATGCGTCTTTTAAAATACATACTGTGGGAGAAAACACTTGCTCAAAGTTTTCATCAATGCTGACCTCGCAACGGATACCACCCCTGTCTATTTCACTGGTTATTGAACATGACAAAACTATAATACGAAAGTTAGTTTTCAACATTGACAACATCGGAAATGATATAATAATATATATAATATCACGCGCGTCGAGGTTGGGGTCGACGCACATACCCACAACGCTACAGGCCACACAATATTTAATAACTGTTAATTACAATATTAAATAACAATAATGAAAAAAAATAAATGCACATATACAATACAAACAATTCAAACAATTCAAACAGCTTTAGAAAACGCTGAAAACTAAAGATTGTTTTGGACTGCTATCAACTGATGACTAAAAGTCGAGAAGATCATTGATTTAGTGCTCGAAAAACGTGGCTTGACCTCGCTACTGTGAATATTTTAAAAATTCATCAGAACAAGTTTAAGACATGTCTTATGCCTGAAACTAAAAAATATCATTTTACCAAAACTTCAACTCCTATCTTTCCAGAATCACTGTATTAGTTTTACTTAGAATCGTATCACTTTTGGTCATCCCCTTATCCTCACGCTTATCCTCACTAGACTGCGGACCACACTTTTTCGATACGATTGAAAAGATAAAATCCGAATCGATTCGTGCTTTGAAGACCATTCCGGAAATTACTTGGACGATTGGAAAAAAGAGCTTGAATAAGTGCCTTTGTGTGCGAGGAGTGCACAATGTACAGTCAATGGCCAAACTATTTACAAAATGTATTTATATAGCAAATACCTGCCGTAAAGCGCTACTGCTACATATTCAAAATTAGTTTTATTCGTTTTTGTATACATTTATTTACAGAATATCAATAACAATGAAAAGACTTCCGCTACTTATTGCAAAATTTACTTTGTTGTTACAAGACAGAAAAGTAGCAAAATTATTTGTACAGTTGCAGGTTAAAGTTGTATGTACTTGAACAGCCGACGATGTTTGACTCAATGTAACTCATCCTCCTCAAACAAGATGGAGGAGGAGTTATGGCTTGGGCTGTATTTCGTAGGGGGTTGGCAATTTTAATTCCCTAGGACAGGATTTTGCAAAAGAAAGTTTCTATACAGTCATTATAATATACAATTATTATAGGTAAAACTCAATTTGATGTATGATATTAGACACACAAGATTAAGATTCCCCAGTAGAATTTATCCAACTGCCGAATAGCACGAAAAACGCGTAAAAAGCGTATGTTTGGTTCAAGAAATTGAAAAAAATTGTCAACAAGCCAAAACATCTATTTTATTTTAGCCTTTATTGACCCATAACTCCCGTGTTCCCATTGGGTGGAATTAGGTTCTATGTGCTGCTTCGCATTAAAACTCTTAATGGTCGTGCTCTCCAAACGATAGCTGACATACACAAGCACCATTTAATTCGACCGATTTCTCTGTAAAATCAATGAATTTGTGCTTCGATTATCGATTCGCGGCTTAAACTGGCCATATGCATTAATGTGTCAAATTATGTACGGATTAAGTGTGAACAAATGTTTTACATAATTGATCGTAAGCACGGAGTTGCAAAATTGCAAAATATTTCACGTCGGTCTACATCCGCCAGTTGGTATCTAATCCAAACTTCTGAATAGCTGAAATCCTACCAAAGGTAGATTTATTTTTTGCATATCATATGTATTCGTATGGTGTGGGAAATAATCTTACATGAATTCAGTTGCACAGAGGTTGTTTACTTATATATATACGTATGTATGTGTATACAAGAATTGTTCAACTTGAATTTCCATTAGCTGCACCCAAAAAAGGAACAATGATGGTAGATTTGGAAAGCGGTCGAAATTATTTGGACTAAGTTTTGTTATAAATTGTATTTGCAAACTATTATTGTGGGTGAAGAAGAAGGTTCAGAAATCGACGGACTTGCTATGACTACATAATCGAGTGTCATGCTGCACTACCGAATACTCTTTTTATTCATTCTGGTGGAAGAACTACATGGTATGACATCCGGCTCGTGCAATATGACTGTACTATATTTTAGTGTCCGTTGGTTTAATGGAACTATAAATCTACAATTAATAAACTTTTGAGTATAAAATTGTGATAATGCAACTGACTGCATATATACATCCATATGACTGGTTGGGACAGTTTAGTTTAGAGTTAAATATCTAAATATATTTTTAAGTTATAAATTCCCTAGAACAAACTTTGAAAAAGGAGAAAAAGAATAGCTTAAGTCAGGTTTGAGCACAGAGCTTGCAATCAAAACCACTCTGCCAACAGAACCGACTCCTGACCGTCGAAGAAAGTCCACATTTACTGGCAATAAAGTTTAAGCTTTGAGGCTTGGTCCTTCATATAACCCTTCAGCTGAGGCTAAGATTTTTTGTGTCATCATCACACACAAGTACTTCACGTATAATTTCGGTCCCAGTAATATTCCTTGGGCAACTGCGAATTTAACGGAAATATGTACATCTGAATATTTGGAACCAATAACAACAGAGGCATATCGTGATTGAAGGAAACTCAATCAAACTAATGATGGAGTCAGGGCACTTTAACCGTATGATCTTATAAATCAGTTTTTGATGCCAAATAGAATCGAATGCTGCATATAAATCGAAGTCAATGGCGTTCATTTAATTTGTCTTATATTGTATATGATTGTATATGATTGGAACAAGAATCTGATTTCTAGTTGCCTTTATAGAAAAGTAGAAATATTAGACAATGTACAGATCACATGCCGAATTTGGGAAAACGAAAGCATGCCCGATGACTGGAATACATGCTCCTCATCCACAAAAAATCCTACCTCCTGCACAAACTATAGAGGTATATCCCTGCTTCACGTCGCCTACAAGATCCTATCCAGCGAAGGTATAAAGCAATTCGAACCGCAATAATCGCCACGTACCAGTGGGACTTTCGTCCCGACAGATTAATTAAAAAAGATAATAGACCAAATCATCACACTAAGGCAGATAGTGGAGAAGGCGAGTTTCAAATCCATACTTACCATCTGTTTATCATGTAGTTCGGTTTAAAAACTTTTGAACCGGATTTTGGAAAGAAGGCGCACTGTCGTGTGATTTCTTCAATTTGCTACTGGAGAAAATTGTGCGGCGGGCGGCTGTAAACACGGAAGACACTATCCTCTACAACTCAGTCCTGATATTGGGATACGCTGATGACATCGACATTATCGCACGGTCCCAACGCCTCGTAGTGGAAGCTTTCACAGAAATTAAGGAACAGACGAAACAAGCTGGTCTAAAGGTCAACGAGGACAAAACCAAATATATGCTGACGAGCAAAAACCGATCCGATAGTAATGGAGTTTGTCTACCTTGGGGCAAGCATAAACTCCACCAATGATATCGTAGTGAAGATCCGCCCTATAATCGCCCTTGGCAACCGATGCAACCGAAACTCCTGACTCGAAGGATCACAGTCATGCTCTATAAAAGCTTTATTCTGCCAGTCCTCCTTTCTCGTCTGCGAGGGGGCGAATGGAGGAGAAGACACAACCGCGAATTTTACGAGCTGTAAAAGGATGTGGATGTAGTCCGCAAGGCAAAAATTCTTCGACTACACTGACTCGGCCACATCGAGCGAATGGACAGCAGCAGGAGAATCTTCGAAGCCTGGTTCAAGAAAGAGAGGTAGACCTGACCTCCGGTACAGAAATAAAGTCATCGCAGATGTAAGAGAGCTTTGCATTGATGATTGGAAGGAGCGCGAAAAGGACCGTCACCGATAGAAGGCAGCAATTGCTCATACTCGGACTCTTCAAGAAATATTTTACGGAAGTCTTCAATCTTAATAATAATAATATGGGTGGCGCTACAGCCCATAGAGGGACAGAGCGTAGCTTCTCAGCAACCACTCGTATTGTGCGTGCTATTGTTCTCTCACGAGTGCAAGGGACCTACAGTTTTATGCCGAATCCGGACGGCTTTGTTTGAGAAGCTTTCTCTAGACAAGAAATACTCTTTGAACATTGTCAGTGACTCGAAAGAGGTGGGGTCGTGAAAATTGTTTTCGTCGCACAGAGCTGGAATCGAACCTGCGAAGTCGAGGTTGGGGTCGACGCACATACCCACAACGCCACGGGCCACCACAATGTTAATAGCATGATACTTATTGGCTACATGCACTCTTATAACTATTTGAAGTCTTTTATGCATTTCCAAAATAAACAATGTTTATGCAATGATTAAAGGGGCGAAAGAGAGTAATATCAAATAATATGGATCGAAACCGGAATACTTTTTGTTGTTTAAATTGGTTGGAAGCATACTAACTTTTTCTTGTGTTGTAAATTGTAAAGAAAGTTCGTCAGATACGGAATTTGATTGGGAAACGATATAGTCAGACAAGTATTATGTTCTTTGTTCCAAAATGAAAATCTGGAAGTAATACTGTTGCTCAAATTTAAGTCATAGGACGGTAAATAATCAAACTGATATTATTGGAATTAAAACACTGAACCTTTCCTCAGCATCGACCAGTCCATATCCATTTATAATGGGGGAGACCAGCAATCCTTTATGTATGCAGACGCTATAGTTTTCCTCTCGGACACGGTAGACGGTATGCACCTTATAATGAACAGGCAATGGGATTATTGTCAGCGATGGAACATAGAAGTCAATCAAATAAAATCGAAAGTTATGATATTGAAAGGCGGTGGTGGAAGACATGCGTGGAATGCATGGACCTTCTACAGACAGGCAGTGGAAGTAGTTCGGGAGTATAAATATCTCGTTGTGCTATTTACGTCCAACCTTCGCATGAAAAAACATCTTGAGACAAGTTTGAAGCAAGCTATAAGAGCAATTTCGGCTGTATGCTGCTGCTTCAATAATAAATACATTGGAAATAGCGCGAAGTATAAACGTTTCCAATCTACAGCATCGTCTATCCTTCTGTATGGCTCACAGGTTTGAGGATACAATTCAGTCCAGTCGAAAAATGTTTCCGATACTTCATCAAAAGAACCTTTTGCCTCCCACGGGCCACTCCGAATAATATGCTGTACCGGCTGAAACAGGCCTCCCACAGTTGATTGTTGAAACGCTATATATGCATTTCAATTACATCGTTAAGAACTTCGAAATGAAAGGTAAAAGATTGCCAAAAATTATTCTGAAGAAGGTAATACAATCCTGGGGTGATACAGCAAATGATTGGAGAAATCTTGCTGCCATTTGTAGATTGGATCTAAATGTAATACAAAACGAACAACCTTCTGTGCTGAAGAGAAAATTTAACATACTTCTAAAAATATTGATAAATGTCCTCTATGAAAGGTATATACATATACACGTTCGCACGTTCGTCATCTTATAGGTATTACAGTCGTTTGAATTTCGATTTCGGTGATAGAACATACGAATCAGTTAAATATATAAATATATCAATAAAATAAATAATATTTTCAAAACACGTGTCGAGTTGCTGTCCCTGAATTTTATGCCGCATCGCACAGCTCCTAGTGGTGGCCCGTGGCGTTGAGGGTATGTGCGTCGACCCCAACCTCGACGTCGTAGGTTCGATTCCAGCGCTGAGCGACAAAAATAATTTTCACGGCCCCACTTCTTTCGAGTCACTGACAATGCTCAAGGAGTATTTCCTGTCTAGAAAAAGCTTCTCAAACTTGGCCGTTCGGAGTCGGTATAAAACTGTAGGTCCCTTCCACTTGTGAGAGAACAATAGCACGTTCAACATAAGTGGTTGCTGAGAAGCTATTATATTATTATTATTATCGCACAGCTCCAACTTCAGTCTGTCCGCTTTGCAATCTGAATGAACTAGAGAACATCAAACATTTCATCGCAATCTGCCCTATTTTGAACGATTTTAGGACAAGTCACTTCGGTAAGCAGTATCTTGCTGAAGATTTGGTACTTGATGTTCTTAATGGAAAAGCTGGAGGAGATACTCTAAGCTCATGTGTCACGGTTGCATTTCGATATCGCAAATAATTGCAAATAATAAATGAAGATTTTTAGAAATCAACAAATTTAACATAACTTCTTCTTCTTCTTCTTCAAAAGGTCAATGTGAGCTTGGTCTTTCGAGACAAAGCTCAACTACTCAATTGCCTCTTGAGCCCAAAGAAACAGCGGTTGGCAAGGGTAATTCTGCGTTTAATCTCGGTACTGATGTTATTCGTACTATTAACTTGGGAGCCAAGGTAGATGAAGTAATTTATTACCTCGATGTTGTAGCTACCTATGGTGACGTTCTGACCGAGTTGTCGATGTCGTGTGTCCTTTCTTGATGACAGCATATACTTTGTTTTGCCCTCATTCACTGCTAAAGCCATATTTGCCGCCTCCGTTTCAATACAAGAAAATTCTTCATTGACGGGTCGCGTAAGCCAGCAATTGCACGCTGCTTCTAGTAATAGCGTGTTAGTTTGGCACGACCAATGTTGAGAAAATCACATGACAGCGTGTCGCTTTGTCTAAAACCTCGTTGAGTTCGTTACCGACTTTGATGCAGCAACGAGAGTTCTATTGGTTTTTTTCGAGGATCTCAGGTAATGTGAAGATTTGATCGATGGTGGACTTCCCAGGTATGAAAACGCACTGAAAGGGACCTATCATGTTGTTGACGAATGGTTTCAGGCGCTCGCACAGAACGGCAGAGAAGATCTTATAAGTGATGTTAAGGAGACTTTTCTCCCGATAGTTGGCGCAGTCATAGGGGTCTCATTTCTTGTGGATCGGGCAAACGATACTAAGAAACCACTCGTCGGGCATGCTTTCTTCCGACCATATCCTGCAGATGATCTGGTACATGCACCCAACCAGATCTTTGAGAGCTTCAGGGAGATTCGATCGGAAAAGTTCCCAGCGGTCGATTGCGATTGTAGCTTTCTGACGTCAAAAATTTTAGTTTTGCTCTACTCCGTTGTACAATCGATATCCGAGTTCTGACCTTGGCTACAAGGTAATGATCTGAGTCGATGTTTGCACCTCGGAACGTTAGGACATCTTGGTCAATGTGGTTGACAGTTGATTTAAGAGGGGACCGCCAGGTCTCTTTGTGAATGTGGAGGTGAGGGAACCGCGTGTTCACTACAGAGATGTTTCGCCCCGTCACAAAGTCCAACAGCCTGAGTCCATTGTCGGACGTATTGTCTTGTAGGCTGTGTTTTCCGACGACTCTAGCAAAGATTTCTTCCCTTCCGAACTTTGCATTAAAACTCAACTGTGCATATATCATTCATTAACGTTTTTGTTTTCTGCCAATTTAAATATTTTCTTCTTTTCTCCTGTTTGTATTTCAAAATGTCAGTTTGGTAGACGGCCATATGTCAAAATATGTATGTCCATATGTATGTCGATAAACGAGTTGTAATAATTTTAATGAAATAAATAAAAAAGTCAACTAACTAAAAACAACTAATAGAGAAATCAATAATTACTGCTCTGAATAGTTTTCTCCTTGTTATTCTATCGATTTCTTTGCACGCATAAAGTAATGATTTAATTTTTTTGACACGTACTTATAGTAAAGCAAGTAATTTGTGACTGAAGTTACGTGATCAGAATGGCATCTATTACAGTACCTATGAAATATTCTTAAGCAGAGATCATTAGCTTTTTTTTTGTAAAAATACTATTAATGTTCGGGATCACATGATGTTTTTATTTATTTTGTGTGAATGGTGTGACCAACCACAAAAATTCCCACAACAGACGACAATCACACTCAAACAACACATGCAGTCGAAAGTGACCACCGTGTACCGCATGTGCATCTTTCACTACACTATTTGGTACCTGTGCCATTGGACAAAGTATTTTAGAATGAGCATACTTTTATCTACGTTACTTACATATGCTAAAATATCGGCGCAGTTGTTATTCAGTCCTTGTGACCAGCGATGAGGGATCTGCCAAATAAAACACAATCCAAACAATGGATGACAAAGCTTCTTGCATTTTACGCGACATTTCGGGCATCAAATAACTTGTGCCTTAATATGGTCCAACATGTTGGCAGAAGGATAAAGTACTTGTGTGCATCCAAGAAAAGCCTAAAGAACTCTCAGTACTAACGGCTTACATAGAAGAACTCCACACAAAAAAGCCGTTAAGTACATTAGCGAAAGCTCAGTTTCGTAAGTAGACTTTTGTCGGGCATTGTCTAAGGTATACACAAGCTGATCTTTAAGCATATGTATACGCTCTTCAAGACAGGACACTATCAACGACAGGGACACAACGTCACCATAGGTAGAAATATACAGCTATTTAAGGTCTCCGTCTACACGGGTTCCCAAGCGGTATGGCTATATTTTATACGGAGGTTTAATAGAAAAACAATAGCCAAGAGAAGCAGGGATTATTTTTTACTGAACATGTGGACTAAATTTTCTTACATATATTCGCACTTTGTAAAACTAGAAACGTGCCCAATGTTCCGTTTTATATCAAAAGCTCTTAATTTAAAACCAAATGACAAAGAAATCGGTACTCGGTTTCTGTTCTTGAAAAACTGTTCACTTCTGTGGTTTTATCTTCGGCTGAGCTGGACAATGTGAATCGATGTGTATATTTTTCCGTACTGTCAGTCTTCTGCATTAACCAATACGGTCGGTATCATTCTGTCATTCTGTTTGCATAGAAATCAAACCGGAATTTTTGAAAAAAAAAGCCTGGAAAATTGTTCAGTAGTTACCCCTGAATTTTATTTGTACAGTTCAGCTTCCTAATCGGAACATAAACAAACCTTTTGTCTATTTGCTCACTTTAAGAAATATAGTATATAATAATAATCTTATAAGCCGGGAGAGTATTGTCAGTTATTTGCTTTGAAGTCTGAAACCCTTGCTCCGTCAGAAACCAATCATAGAAAAACAAAACAAATACATATGTAGTTAGCAAAAATACGAACCCATTTTTTCATCGTCGTTGTGGTGCAGCCAAAGTTCGATTTCCAAAAATCCTTTGTGTACGCCATATCCCCTAATTTTAGAATTAATATCAAACTGTATTTCATTGGAAAGAACGATACACGCAATACATGTGCACCTACATATGTGCGTTCCACATCAAATGGGTTCAAATATGTCAAATTCTTGAACCGCTTGTCATTTCGTATACATACATTAATTTTAAAGGTAAGATCTTAGGATATGCTTATGACCCTTCAAGCTTGTCTATTAAATTAGCTTCTGGTTTAAATACATCGAATCATTTAGACACCCATCCGGCCATTGATTCCCCAAAGATCCACATTCATCATCAATGCTGTCAAAATGTCTTTGCACACGTATATCTTATCAATAATATGTTCAACATCCGCAGCAAAGCCTCTGTGGAAAATCTTATCCAAGCCCAACAACCACACGAATTGTAAAGCTACTGAGAGAGTTACAAAACTTTGCAACATTACGACAACATAACCTTACTTTAACAATTTGGGGGCATTGCACCACCCGCCTGAGGAGGGACTGTTAACCCCTGGGAACAAATTGCTTGCGTCCAAATGGGTAAGCACTGAATCCACCTCCTGTCGTCGTTAAGGCGTTGATCTCAGAGCCAAGTACACTTGCAACTTGCAACTAAGGACACCGGAATTAAGCCAAACCAAGGCAAATTGCAAATTAATAATAAATCATTTTGCAGGAACCGCACATCGTTGGGGTTGGACGGAGAAGACATCGCCTTGGGAGGCGATACTCCTACATAGAAAGGAAGTACTCCTACATAGAAAGTGTAGTGTTTGGGAAAAGTCGTTGAATCACTCAAGGGTATTTGGAGCAGAGAAGGCCATCGGAAACTATTTGACACTAATATCTCCGGTTCAGTGATTTAAGCTCTTCCTCTGGATGCATCATATCTATTCTCACTTTATAGATATGATTCTGTGGCCCGGAATCTGTTTAATGATTTCACAATGCAACCGAAATCGATATTTTGGAAGTGAAGTCTAGAGTTATGGCAATGGGAAGTGCTGCTGAAGGCTTTTATTGCACATACCTCAATGCAATTCTTATTGCATTTGGGTTTCTCGTCTCTGTGCAACTTCATGCGATTTGCCGTGTGTACATATGTTTATCTAAGTTTAATTTTGATTGATTCTTCTCAAGCTAAGAGTACTAATTTGTGGGGGTAGACTAAGCTTTGTGCTTTTGAATAGGATTATTAGGAGCTAATCTTTTAAACCAATTAGTGATTTGCTTGTTAACAGACACACCGCTTTTATTTTCATTGAGCAGGAACTAGCACATTTGAACTTAATATATTTATCTATGTATATCACTAAAATGATTACATTAAGACGTACAGTTGAAAACCGTAATTGATCAATTGCACAGAAAGCAGCGATACATTACAGTTCTATGGCAAGTTAATTGGCGTGAGACTTTATGCACATACATGCACAGGTAGTTAGCTAAGAAATTAATAGGAATAAACAATATGCCTAGAGTATGTTACTTGGTCGCTCAGAAAGCCAATCCCGGCGCGGATATAAAGGCTTTAGTTCTTAGTTCTCTATATTTTACATTGCAAACGCATAACCTTATTAAAAAAATAAAATATGCCGTAGTTTTCAACAAGCTCTATAATACGATTGTTAAATAAGTTACACAAACTTAATATTCTCTTTTTTTCATTATCTTTCCTTCACGGAAACTTTTCGAGTGTAATTATTGAGTATCGACCAGTCAGCCAGAGTGCTACAGTTTCCATTTCCATTTGTACATTCATGCCAATGGTACGCAGCTACTACCACGGACACACTAACGAAATGCAAGAGAAAATGTTTCAAGTGTTGGTTTGATTTGATTAGCGTCTTAGGATGGCACAATTGACTACAGTTTTGGTTAAATAAAGTTTGTGTGCGACAACTGCGGTGTGACAAATATAAGAAACATATCTATAACACTATTCATTGCAATACCCCAAATGTTTGTAGGTTTTTCATAAGGCTGCAGAAAAGATTGTTTCATTTTGTTTTACATTCCACTGCCAATAATAATTCCACTGGAGCGATTAGAAAGGTGGTGGTGGTCTTTTTTTATCTGCATTTGGTTTCAGGATTATATTCTAATCAATATATCTGCCGAATTGTGTTGTAATCCGAATTTTCTTCCATTACATATATTAATCTTTCTTCGCTTAAGGTCTTACTTCAATAAGCTTTTCATAGAAATCTCATGGAAAACGAAATGCTCCCTTCAGAAAAAGTTACATCCATGTTTACTTCGTCGTGATTGCTTTTAAAAACGAAGTAACAATCTACGCATATGGAGTGTGAGTACATCATACCAACTTAGCTTAAGATCCCTCATGTCACCTATCCACTCAATTAATTACACCTTTCTTAATGAAATGCACAAAAAACGGATTCGCTAATTAATTATCGCTAATGACGAAACCCTAATGTACATTTATACGTGAACAGCCGCAGGAAAGACATGTGTACATTTTGCGAAAGAAGGATAATGTCTTCAGTCAAATGGGCTTGTGTGTCATTCAACAGGCATTCTATTCTTATAAGTTGAATTAAATTCTTACAGAGCTTAGGCATACTTCAAGTTTTTCTTTTAACCAGCTTATCTTTATTTCTCAACATATCGAATTCCCAGATCCATTATTGTGTAGATTCTTGCTTCAAAAACATAAGCGCTGTCGATTTCTTCTCTCGTTTTTTTTCCTCCTTGAAATCAACGTTGCCGTTGGATCTGAATATTTGCATCAATTACTTTATACATATGAGGCTCCAGACGGTTAATGTTTTCCATTAAATCACTTTCCACCACCCAGCTCGACCTCCCCTAACAAACATACACTGCTTCAAGTCGAAGCCAAACAATCAGACGACTTGGCGCTCATTTAGTACTGATTTATATCCTTCTCAGTGCGTGGGATTCTCGAAAGTCAACGGACATGTTGGTTCCATGAAATTATGCTTAAATAATAACTTATTTAAGAACACTGGCCTATTCTAAGTGTTCCACATAGAGCCTATAAATTTGTATACAGACGTAAGCTGACAATGGTTTCATCATTGCAATACAATATTTTCTGCACTATGCTTAAATCAGTGTGTTAATCTTTGCAACCACCAAAGCATAAGCTCATATATTTTCTTAATCGCTCTCTAAATCCTCGTAGCTGAAGAAAAATCCGAAACCATGCCATCAGTAATTCAGGGAGCGATTTATACCAAAAGGAAATTCATTATCTGCTATTTATGTGTTCGAGTGTTGCAAAGCTTTGCAAACTCGTCCACCAACTCTTCGAACTCAAGGAATCTCTGCGCACGTACTTATTCCTAAATCGATACACTTCATAAAATTGGTTATTTAAAAAGCATTAATAAAAGTAACTCAACGTTTCACAGCCTCCATCGGTCTTCTATGGGACGTACACACGTACCCACATTTCTACAAAAGCGGGTACATACTAGACTTTCATACCCATAAATCATTTGTGAGTGTGCTCTCCTTCGCAGCTTCAGGAGAAAAAAATATACGCCTTGCTGCCGTGCCTGGGAAAAATTTCCCCTGAACCTGTAGGAACCACGGTGTTGGGTTACATGGAGCATAACAACCAGCGACCCGCCGGATACCCGGCTGCACATATACACCTTCGTGGTAGATTACTTTTGAATGAATTACACAAACCTTAAAAGTCGTCACCGTCCTAATTGGTACACTATTTCCTGCTCAATTTCGCACGTCGTCCTCCATCCCGTCTTCGAATTCCATTACAGCACTGTGCTGGTCTTTCGGAGCTAATTAAAGTTGGTTACATTTGTGAGTACTGAGCACTGCCGTATCCTTACTTAAAGACTCCCTTAAAGTTTCTGCGTATGATATAACTTTAAGTTCGAATTTTACAGGAAGCACTTGCTTTTAGTGAGGATGACTGTAGGAGAGTGGGCAAGCATGACAAACAATGACAGCATGACTGCACATACCCTTGCTGTACTCATATATCTGTATGCATAGCACATGGTCGTAAAGTACATTAAAACCACCAAAGCCCACACACATGCGCTCACACCAGAGCACTCATACGAATTCAATAATCCTGTGACAGGACTGTGTCATAAATTTCATCGCCCCGTTGGAGGAAAACGCTAAAAATCAATTTTGATTTGTGGATTTTTATCCTGGTCTGGTCTAGAGCAGTGCATGGGACGCTTTGCCTTGTTGTTGGTGCCACAGTAGCTTGAAGAGACGACGACGTTAATTTCGTGTAGGGTAATGGAATGGGCCGCCCATCGGAACCGCTTTTGCAGCTTTGTTAGCTTATCCCAGTAATCCATTATAACTGTGGTCTATTTTTGATGCCACTTCCACTTCAGCCGTTGCCACCGTTGACGCTTCTGGTACTTCTGCTGTTGCTGGTACCACCCAACGATGCAGGACACTGTGGCGCAATTTAGTTGAGAACTATTTATGGTGCCGATTTTACATGCATGCGCCAACTTGTAAACCAAATTAATACCCCATTTTCCCCATGGCAAAATGAGGAAGAGAGAGAGTAGTGTTGGTCGGTGAGAGGAAAAGTTTGGCCCGTCCGAATGGTTATGAATAACGTTAAAGCGTGAACAAGGGTTTAGCGGACAAAGGCATGAATAAAATCGGTAGTGATGAAATCACAACCGCGAACATACTCACTATAGAGCTGCACACAGTGAATGCAATTTTTGGGGCTAACCTAAGTTTGAACAATCAGACCTCTTAACGTCGCCCATCCGGCATTGGCTAACAGGAAAACATTATCAACGGTTCAGTTATGTAGGGCACCTAGTGGTGTGCTTTTTTGAAGGTCATGTGTCATATAGAATGCATAGTCGTAAGCGATGTGGACGGGTTCGTATTTTACCAACACGTCTCATCGTGGCAGGTGTTAACACATGAGTGAATGTCCGGCGGAGACCTATTGTATTGGCAAGCCAATAAAAATAACACCCTTGGGACTGGTTGAAAAATCATATATGTATGTTTGTACACGCTTGAGGAAAATCGAAAAGCATAACAACCACCTGAGGTGTAACGATGCTAAGCACTGACGTATACAATGAAGCGACAAATTGGAATTCAAAACCCAAAGCTTACACGGAAACCAATTGCAGTAAGGGGGCTTGTAATGGAATTAGAAAGAACATAGGAGTCGAACACACAAACTAATGACCGGAGGTAAGAAAAACAAAGGAATATTCTGGCTCAGTCAACAAAAGATAACAGTAAAGGGTAAGTGACAGTAAAGGGGGATGGGAAAAGGGATAAACGGATTGGATTGAATGGATTGCCATTGACTAGCAAACTGAAGAATATCGGGAAATATTGAGTTAGCCATGACCAACTGTGATAGGTAATCCAATTCTTGGATGAGGCAGCAGAATATCCAAGTTTCCGCTTGAAGAGATGAAACGCAAACACAAACAGAAACGAAGGGGATGTTGTACCACATCCATAAAGGATCCCCAGCATTGCAGTAGGCATAGAAACGGAAGGAATGATGAATGTATTTATGTGTATGGGGACACGTGTGTACAGACTGCTATGCAGTGTTTGATTTCCGAAACCTCAGTTTCTGACTAATCGACAGATTAGACTTTTACCTTAGATCGAACGTAAACTTGATGACCACTTCCAGTCATCGTGTACTCATTGTGTTGTTTTTAATGTCATGTAGGGTTGCTGAGGTTAAATACAATGAACGCAATCCGTTTAGGAAAAGGGTCCTTTATGGAGGGATGTGTTTTTTTCAATTCAAAATTAAACTAAATCATTTATTTCTGCAACGGCATTGGAGATACTCTTAAGAAATAAAACATATTTGAAGCTTATTTAAAAGACATTACATAACTAGAATGCAGAGTCTTTTTTGTATGTATGTTAATACTTACAGATTATATGCTTACATCCCCTTCATCCCCTACCTAACATAGCCATCCCAACACACCTTTTCAATTTGTGGAACGTACTGCATTAATATACCACTTACTTAAATGCATATGCACAAGTAAGTTTCTGCTCGAGTGCATTTTTATACACACTTGATGGTCAGTAAGTTGATACGACTCTCTTCTCTTGTATGGTATGATCAATTAACTTTATGACAGCTTTAAATAAGCATTTCCATCCTCCGACAGAAGGTGCAGTTCTGCGTTACTGATTCAGTTAGCCATCACGACACCTATTTCTAAGTGGCTTTCGTAAAAAAAAAATCACTTGCCATACTTTTTGATTACGGTTTAAAAAGGAAAACATATCTTTAAAGTGTGCTCAAATGCACATTCATCGCCGTTCACCTGAGACAATCGTGCCTGTCAAAAGTATATATTTACTCTCCACCACAGTAACTTTTAATCATTGTCCAGAGAGTACAAAAACCCTTCACAAGCATATGACTATGTAGGTATTTTGTATACCATGTCAGTTACATAAAAACGAAAATGAAAACAAAATACCTACTACTTGACGTTTACTCCTGATTTACGTGCCCACTAGCCCTTTGCATTTTCCCAACAAAACAATACAAGCGGTAAAAACAAGGTAGACTTTCAGCATCAACTTGTGGGACAACCCTTACGGGCAATGTTATTTATTCCAGTTCAATTAACTTTACTGTATCCACAGACATGATATTTTGATTTTATAGTCATTGTCCACTCTACCACGCTGATACAATCCAACACTGGGAAAGTTTTCTCTTCTATGGGAACCCTTTGTCTGCAAAAGGGGTTCAGTTCTTTTGCTTTGGCCAATTGGCTAAATACTTAGGGAGGCGCACCCATCGATGAATTTCACTCACTTAAGGAAAATTCATGCTTGCTTGTGTATGGACTTCACTTGAGTGGCAGCCTAATTTGGGACCGCATGGTGCTCTTACTTGATTGACGTGCGGAAAATAACTTCGAGTTGAATTAACTTCTGATTTTCTTCAACAACGTCATGTCAAAAGGTTAATTAATTTGTATAAGTTAAATGGCTGTGAAGCACTCCATGGGGAAGGTAGTTGTTCATTTTATTGATAAAAGGGGAAGTGGTTCTTTGAACAACCCGAATGAAAGATGTCAAATCCTAAGCCGTTTCAAGTGCTAGAGTGGATATGTTTTGAACAACAACTTGGTGATTTATGAGTTCGTTTTTATCAAATAGAAATGAAAGAAAATATTACCAGACATTTCCGAACCAATTTGATTAACTTCGTTAAACTTTTGCCACGTTTTGGTTGCTCTCATTTTTTTATTTTCCGGAATAAGAGCTTAAGAGCCACGAAATGTTAATAAAGAAAAAGTACATTACAATGCACATCCGACGGTGGACTAAGAAGCAGTGGCAAAGCATACAAGCTTTTAAAAATGTAAGGTACTTACGAGCTTTTATTACACTGAATGTATCGTTAAAATCATTAAAATCCTTTTCGATTGAAAGTATAGCCAGAATAGTCAATATATTTATCTCAATTAGGTGACACGATGTCACTAAAACGCAAATTGTTAAATAAATTTGCATTCTCAATGAAAATTCCAACTCCACACAATGAAGGTTAACGATACGAAGGCTGTCCGAACTGACCTTTTAAATTTATTCTTGCAGCTTACATGTGATTTAGTATTCACTCCGTTCTATCTTATTACCCTTTTTTCTAGAGTGAATTTCAAAATCTAGAAACAGAATGAAAGATACACCATTACGTAAATTCGCATATAGCAGATAAGAGTATAGTTGCAGCATATCTTGTATCCAAATTTTCATTTGGGTTAGGTTAGTTTAGGCTCAGTCTCACACAGACCTATTACCACGAAACATAGTAAGCCCAGTTGAAGTCCACTGTTACCGTATTTAGGCAAAATGTGACAGTGGCAAAGTTTATGAAATGTGGTTTTACGGCGCTCAAATCACTCAATGATATAAATAATGGTTGACCAAGAGTTTTATAGTGCGTTTTGGATAAGGTCTGACAGAAATAGAGAAGATACTGCACCACTTCTGTTTCTTTCCAGTTAAGCAGCGTCGTTTTGAATGCCCACTGGATTTTTCAGTGTGGTGGCTAAGACTGCTTCTACATACGGTTATTTCGACAGCAAGCTTTTCCATCCTGTCGGCAAGGGTGGTAAAACGTAAGGAGAGGTAGACCGAATTGCTTGTGCACGAAAAATCCTAGGATTCTGAGGACTCTCTTTTATCACCATTTGTTCATATAACGATTGCTTCATTATCAATCGTTTGTGATGTGATATGATAGGTACTGGATGCATTCTTTACATTTATTCTCTCTCATAAATGGAGCATGTGTGTGAAAGGGTGGGAAGAGGAAACAACTAGGAAATATCGCAATAGTTGGGATTGTAAACTCCCGTGCCGAAAAGCAGCTTGGGATCACAAAGGGGAGACCGATGGAACTTGCTGTTAAATTTAGCCCGCATAAAAGCAGCCTAAGTGAAAGAGCCTCTTGAACTATTGCTCTGAGAGTGTAGGAATCTTCCTCTTTAATCACCACAATGTGGGTTTTCTTTGAAAAAACTTCATTGTTGGAAAAAAAAACATATCTGTATCGGCATTTATGGAGAGTTCACATTGTTTTTTAACAATGTGCAAATTGTGACAAGTTGTGTTCGGAGAGTGTAAAAGCAATTCGAACATGCTCGGGTCATAAAAGTGTTGAAACTATCTTCATGAAATTTTCCTTCAATGCCTCGTGATGAGCGCTGTATCCATAAGTTCATTGATTGATACACCTAAATCTTAAAGATTAATGTCAAGTCCATCTCCATTGAGTTGCTTTAAGATATTGTAGGTAAGTTATTTGATTGTCTTTCCAGATGTAGGAAAAAGTGCTAGAAAGAAATCTCTCATCTCATTTCAATCTAATAACCTTTTTCACTAAATCAACTGTCAAAACATCACACAGCGGAATTGGTTATTTTGCAAAGATTCATGAGTATATATGTAGGTATTTGAAAACAAATTTATTATGTTATTTGTGTTTGTCCAATGTCCAAAATAGTTATTTTGCTTACTAACGGCATCCTCTATTAGTCCGCCAACTGTTTATCAAACGTTTAAAAAGCTATACAAGAAATAATAGCTTTTTATAAAATCACATACGTATGACTTCTACTTCTTCAAATATTTTATTACAATTGTGTCGTATTTTGAGTGCCGATTTCGAAGGGCGAAATTTGAGAAGGTTTATTCTCTGAATGACTCGGAACACATGGAACCGTGAAAGAAATTAAAATTAGTCGTGTTGCTGTTACATTGACCACTATACAGCGAATGCTACTTTGAGTGAACAACGAAGTTGATTTGTTTTCAAGAATGTGGTTCATTGATTAACTAAGAAATTTTTTAGATCATATCAGTTTCCTTTTCCAAGTGGCATGGTAGACGGCCGAGGTCAAAACATGCGATCTCCCTAGCATATCTCATCAGATGTGGTTTTCCCCTCCACCATCGTCTGTACACAACACGAATAATGGGGTAATTCAAGCATCGAGCACAGCAACAATATACAATGTTTCTATCCGTTTGATTGTATTCTTTTTTTATGTATTTGTATTCTAAGCTCTGCCTCTGCCACGAATAGTTCCGTTTTATGTAAACTTCATTTTATCGCTCCTCTAAAGACGGAGTTGTATAAACCATTAGAAGAGATGCATCATCCGAGGAAATGCTATTTCGTACTATACGCTTTAAGATGATATTTTATTCCCAATCCCATTCCATACAGTTTCTTTCAGACGAACATACTACAAGCAACTGATTAGAAAAAAGTTAACAAATCAATAAAAATGAGTGTACTGATGTTTTATAGCTCATTAAAAGTCGAATTGACAGAATGAATGTATGTATACTTTTTTTTATTTCTATCGAAAGCAATTAAAGGAACGTCTTTGTGAATGAACAATCAAAAAGTATTGCTTATCCTAGATGTAAATAGTTAAATCGAAAACGTATTGGCTCGAAATCGAATTTAATTTTATTTTTAACTTGGGAAATATGTACGTACACTTCCATGATGAAGAAATCGCAGCATTTTAGAACACAAACTACTGTGCTATAAGTGCTTTTTACGTAGTAATTTATTGCATATTCGATAAAAAATCTGCCAATTTACCATATATTTGCCGTTGGCCTTGCCGCGACCACGGTAATAGTAATATAGTTCCATATAACTGAGACGGCCTGTGCGTGGCTATTTTTGATATCACTGCGAATGTCATCACGCTGCGCTCAAGAGTATTTTAGACCTCCGATATAACACACTCATGCCAACGAATTTTTCAATTCTCGAAGCAATTGTTCCACAAATTGACTTGATTGAATTAAGCTCAATTCAGTTTTTATCTCCTGAATAGTATCGAATCGGCGTTCCAAGAGCCGTATATTTTGGGAAGCGAAGAGCCTGAAATCACACCGTGGTAGGTAGGTATATGCAAAACCTAATAGTTGCCTCCTTTCCTGTGTCTATAGCTGGTCATTCGCAGAGCGAATTTTGAATCGATTGTATTTTATATTTGCCTTGTCTCCGTTGCAAGGCCTGTGCTTCTATGGCACAGTGTCCGGAAACGACTCATATTAGCATGCAGACTTCCTTTCGACTTAAACTAATAAACGATAATGATCTCTTTTTTGTTCATCGTCGACCCAAGAGCCCTTGTTGTTGCTCCAATGTCCAGAACAAGCCATAGGCTTCTGGCTCTATCCGGAGCTTGGTTCTGTGGTGAATTGCCATTTTAGATTGCCCACTTTTTGTGTTCCTGGAAAACAGTCAGAATCACCGTGTTCGCCAATGATATCTCACTGAATCTTTGGCTGGTTAAATAGTGATCCCTAACTGCTTCATGTGTGGGCTAAATTAAATAAATAATGTAAATATGTCTTTTTTTCGGCGAATTTGTAACGAACATACAATCAGCTTAGTACGAGCACAAAGTAATTATAAACTAGGCCTAAAGTGATCAAAATTAAATATTAACAGGATCAGCAAGTACTCTAACTTCAAATGCGACAGTTAATGTTGATGAACGTTCAGAACAAACATTATATTCAGCGCTTTCTTTGAGTTGTTTGCACCAATTGAAAACATTACTTTGAGCCTGGTTAAGGAAGCCCTTCTGCAGGTTTCTCAACATTCGCAGCCATCATATGGTCTTTAGCATCCCATGTTGAAGTGGCTTCCATAGTCTACAAAACTCAGATTAAATTTTTAGATCCAATCGCATTATCTTTTTATTGAAACAAATAAAACGCAAATTTGCCAAAATGCTACTAATAAGTTATTTAATATGTGACAGCTTTTGTATTGCCTCTAAATGTATTAAATTCACTTAGTGTAACTCATCAATGTTCTCCAAAATTGATGCTGATAGCTGCAAGCCATATTGATAATGATACACTTTTCCAATACTCGTACGCAATTGTTTAAAGGTGAGGTTGTAATGTGGAAACAACCAAGAGGGAAATACAACCATTAAGGGTAAATGAAAAGGAACCTGAGTGCTTAGTACATTCATGACTTACCTTCCGCATCAAAAGCTTTCCTGAACCCGCTTGTATAACTCATTTTACGGCTTTATTCTCTGTACACGCTCCCTCTATTATCAAGAAAAAAAAATAGTTCGTCTATGAAGGATACACTTGAACAACGCCAACGCCCTGTTGATGCTCTTAATATTTGCAGCTTGGAGGATGGAGGATGGAGGATGCGGCTAATACGGATTTAATTCCCTCTGAAAAAAATACTTGTTTATCTATTCATTTCCTTTGGCTTCCATTGATGCCACATATCCGCAGTGGAAGGGAAGATTTACCACACATTCTGAATTTGTAATAACATTCCGAATGGATACGTTTTTCTCATGGGATAATCCTTTTATATAGATTAGTGAGTACATCGGTTACATCTTCTTGTGCCTGTGCATGGTGCGGACGTTGGAATACGAGTGGGTTTAAACTTGGCGTGGGTTGGAAGATTTAATTTGGTTTGATTACATGTTGGTATTGCGCATTAGCTTGATGCCTTTATGGGATGTTGGATTTTAATGCGATTTTAATTAACCTAGACCAGTTAGCCGATTTGATGTGTTGTATGCTATAATTAAATTAAGGACGAATGGATTGCCAAGTGATTATCTATTGTCTGTTGAGAAATTACAGAAATTTCATGGCACAACAAATTCTAAACATGCTATGGGTTTGCGCCATAAAATGCTGGTATTTCAGATAAAACTGGAGCAGGGCTGGTCAAAGTTTTGGGTTCGTTTGGGTATGTTTTTTTTACTGCCTTATTTATATTTTATAAAACAATTTGCTGAAGCGACAGACTTCAAAAGATAATTCCCACGACTGTGTGATGTTCCTCCTTATCGATGTTGATTTAGTGTTATTTGTGCGAAAAGAGATACCGATTAGCATAAAAAGAACTCTTGATTTATATTTCATACAAACAGTGAACCTATTTTTAGCAATGAACTTAATAAACATAATTTTACTTTTGTATCTGGTCGGGTAGTTTCTTAAAAACGAAAATAGTATAACTCAAATAGATACCGGGCAGTTAACTTTACAAAAAAGACACAGGAATGGGGGAGTGGGTGGCTGACAAAGTCGTAATCCCTATTGCACAGCAAATTTATAGCGTTGAATCCAAAACGGGCGAAGGGGCAGATATATCTATCATTGATTTTAATTCCCTAACAATTGTACAGAATTCTAGGCAGTCAAGTCATGTCAATTGGTCTCATATAGGGGAAATCTGTTATTCCATACATAGGCTGTCAGGCAGCCATACAAGGTATAGCTTGATCTGCAATGAAATCCGCGTTGGTATAACTTTGCCGTATATTGGGATATTTGCTCTTTTGATATCGATTAAATGATACATTCCGTGTGTTCCTCATTAGCCCCAGGACAAAATTATAACCTTAAATACTCTGGATATAATCATTTATATTGACAGACCATATTTCGCCTCAGATCTGCACAAGACGCTCGGCAATGGTGCACAAGATGCTCGCCCCCAAACAGCAGCCAGCGATGGAGGTTGTGGAAGACGCAGTTTCGGATGGGGACTTTCCTTCATTACAGCCGAAGAGAAGGAAGACAATAATATATACCAGATCGCCCCCAGTAGTTGCAGTAGTAAAACCACCGCCACCAACAGCCGCAGCTAAACCATCATCAACAGACTCATTAAAGTTGAATGCATCAGCACCCTTCACCATCAACACGGCTCGAGAAGAGTATTGTTATGCCTTCCATTATTTCGTCCCTACTAAACGTCGCTGGGCTGGGAAGATTCGCCAAGGTGGAACGCATCGATTACAAGGTGCACAGCATTAATACAACAAAATCGGTAATACGTTGTTGTAACCAGCAGGGCCACAATAAAATAACGGAATTCCCTAAATTGAAAAAGACGGAATTGAACACATACACCCCAGAGATTGGAGGAAGATATTTTTGGTATTGAACGACATGCACAGCTCTTATGATGCGACAGAAGTAAGTGCTGCATTAAAATAAGAGAGAGCGGTTGCAATCAAAGTAACTCCATACAGGGCAACGGGGGAGACAAAATTCAATAATCCTACAATACTACAAGAAAACGGTACTGTTGAATCAGAAAGTCAGCTAAGAAAACACAGTGCAAAAACTGTCAAAAATTCGGGCATGTCACAACAAACTGCCACATGAGATACAGATGTATTAAGTTCAAGGAAGACCATGCACCAGCCAGCTCTCTAAGAACTAGGAAGGATTCGACGGTTTACTGCACAAAAGAGGGACACCCTGCTTACTATGGGTGGTGTTCCAGATATAAGGAGAAGTTCGAGGAGAAGAGCAACAACTTGGTTTTTGCCAACAGTCAATAAAAAAAAGACACCGGTGTCGAAAGCCACCACCACAAAAACCCCACAACAAAACCAGGAACAACAACATCGGCTCCGCCATCACTAGCCAAAAAAACAGTTAAGGAGACAACACCGAAGGGGGCTTCAATCTTTTTGATGAAACTAATTTAAATTGAATTGATTTAGTAATACAGCACAAGTCTTAGTTTTACATTGTCGTTTCTAATGCACAATTTACAGAGATTTGGTTTAATAACCTTGCTACTGACAATTCAAATATTTGTTAACAGTCCATATAAGAATCGATTATATGTGACAGAGGAAAACTTGATAACAAAAACCTTTATACAGAAGTCTTTTAATAAAAACTAACAAACCTGATTTTTTTTCAGGACACGAACATAGCAGCATGGAATCCTCTAAACCCCGAGGGATATAAAGTCATCAGGGAGGACAGAACCTCGTAGCAACGCGGAGCGGCAGTTGTGTCGAGGACAGCCTTTGAGTCATCTGCTGTGGAGATACGTGGACTTCAATGGATGGAAGCGACAGTCGTTATAAAGATGAATAACACTGAGACACTGTTGGTGGTCTCGATATACAATCATGGAGTTGCCTCAGATAACAAAGTGATCAACAACGCCTGCAGCCAACACACCTACTGCCTGATTTGAGGGGGGACTTAATTGCCGGACATACTCTCTGATGACGACATCAGCTCACAGGGGACGAGTGTGTAGAAGTGGATGATGACAACAAACATCTACATTCGTTTGTGATTATTTCGCAGTCTACCAAATCATATCCCAGGACACCATCAATGCTGGACTTCTTCTTGGCATCATCGAACTTGGTCAACATCCTACCAGATCTTGTAGTTCTTCTCATCCAGCGAGTATTTTTCCTGAAAGAGGGAGAAACATTATCAGCAGTTCTTCCTACCGGACACACCCACCATTGAATATTTTAAAATTTTACTCACTAACGTAATGGTTTTCTTTAAGCGACCACAAATTTTCGCAAAAATAAGAAAAAAAGAGCTTTTATTCACCGATATTGGCATCTCGTCAGGCAGATGCTCAAGCTCTCTCCTACAAAGTGCACTTAGGCTTTAGAGAAATAAGCTGCTCTTCTGTTTACACTAAAAATGGAAATGTTTTGCCAAGAAGACTGCTGATGGAATGTGCTTTCCTATCGAAAGCTCAAACGATCTACACTCCTTTGCTGCTGTTGCTGGCTCATTCAATTTAATTTTGTCTTGTTACATTTTCCTTAATTATTGCTTTTTTGATTCTGATTTTCTTCTTCTCTTTTTTTTTCTCTGTACTTTTGTGTGGATTTAAGCTTGTGGCATTATTTTAGTGTAACATGAGTGGATTGAGTTCCAGTGGCGTAAACAAATTGGCACATACTATGTTTTAAAGTCATCTCAAATTGTCGTGGTGGTCTTAAGATTTATTTTCTAAATTCTCGTAGTCTTAATTCATGGAAACTTGATTACTTGAAATACGTATTTATGAATTCCTGTGTTGAAGTTATTTGTGCTTGTGAGACTTGGTTTAGGCAAGATGTACATGAGCATCATGCTATACCAAACTATGCTATGTTTAGACACGATGGAGTGACGAATACATGGATGCAATAGTCATCTATTGCAAATCATCTTTTCTGTGCAATATTATTGGCAAATCGCTTAACCTAGAAACTGAGTTATTAATTACTGAAATTCATGATGTTAGCCACATTCCAGATAGTAGCTGTTCTTCTGAACGATTCTTCTCCGCCCTCTCAGAGTTCTCAGCTCGATATGATAACATCATAGTCTGTAGAGAGTTCAATACTAACTTCCCGATAAACGACGCCTGTACAAATCAAATGGAGGACTTTGTCTCTTCGGTCGCCATGAGATATTTCATCAAAAGTATCCTACAAGATTTGTGAAAGGATGCTTGATCTTGCGATTGTTTCTGACCCTTCGTCAGTTGTTCACTTTGAACAATTCTCGCTAGATTGCGTTTGAGATCATGACCTTCTTTTTTGTACTCTGAATATCGATCTTACACACTCTGCCGTTGGATAAACTTTTTTATACAGAGATTTTTCAGCAACTAATATACAACATCGTCTTTTCCCAAGCTTAGGAAACCAGCCAGGCTTATACCGGTTGCTAAAAAACTTTTTCTGTTTCACCTGAGGATTTTAGACCTATTAGCACCTAACCGTGCCTGTCGAACGTGTTAGAGAAACATATTGCTCAGCAAGTTACTCAATATCTTTTGACAATTGTTAATTGTATAGAGAACAATCTGGCATCGGACTCCCACCATAGCTGTTCTACTGCTATGGCTAAAATAATGGAAGATATCAGAAAGATATCTGAAGGCTTTTGACAAAGTGAACCACAAAATTCTCTGCTGGAAACTGAGGCGGCTGTCAAATTTTCAATGGTTATTCGACTTTCTCACTGTTATTAGGCATACGAAAGTTCACTTTTATGCAGATGAAGCTCAAATTTTTCTGTGAAAAGCTATGGATTAATGCTAAGCCCAAGGAAATCATAGATTGTGCCCATTTCAAAAAAAGTTAACTCGGTTAATTCTTAACAACTTACCTGTTATCCTACTTTATGATAATAAACTTAATTGTGGTGCAAACAGTAACTAGTTTGGGTTTTGTCAACAACTCCAGCCCGTCAGCGTACGATCATACCAACTATGTCATAAGAAGGATGTTAATGTTTCTACGTAAACTGTGTCCGCTAATAACATATGCTGAGGCTGTTTATTTGTCATTTCAGAAACTACAAGTTTGATTTAAGATTCCGTAAGGTTTTCATGGGCTGCGACTCGTTAATCATGTGCCTCAATTTGTTCATAGATTATTGAACACAAATTTTGAGCAACACCTTGATGCAAGGGTATGTATTTAATATAGAATCATTACGACATGGCCCGTGGCGTTGTGGGTATGTGCGTCGATCCCAACCTCGACGTCGTAGGTTCGATTCCAGCTCTGAGCGACAAAAATAATTTTCACGACCCCACCTCTTTCGAGTCACTGACAATGCTCAAAGAGTATTTCCTGTCTAGAAAAGCTTCTCAAACTTGGCCGTTCGGAGTCGGCAAAAAACTGTAGGTCCCTTCCACTCGTGTGAGAACAATAGCACACACAACACGAGTGGTTGCTAAGAAGCTAGGCCCTGGCCCCCTTCGGGCTGTAGCGCCACCCATATTATTATTATTATCATTACGACAAAGACCCGGAATACTTGTATGAAAAATTTAATTTTAATTGTTCTCGTCGTACTCATTCCACTGCGCCACCACTATTTGAACTCTTCCCGTTTATTTCTTATCTATGCCAATTAACTACGGAATTGTCTTTCAGATACTATTAGAACTGCCACACGGTTTAAAAACGCAATTTTATTGTACATTTTATTTTTAAATTGAATTGAAATTCAATCTTCAGAACCACACATGTAACGCACGTGTCAATGATTGATCATTTGGTTAAGGAACTAAGGATGCGACTTAGTCAACAAGTTCGCTTCCAGCGGTCTGTTTCTTAGATACATACTGATTTCAAGAGGATGAATTGGCCAAGATTTAAATCCGAGATAGTTGAGGAACTTCAACTGCCAAGGGACGACATTGATCTGTACGAGCAGAAATCAACAGTGCGATTCTTCACCTTCAGACAGTAGTGATTGGGGCTGTCGGACCAGCAAGGACGGACACCTCCATCCAGGCTATTTATGCTCACCGACAGCGGTTTCGCAAGTGCCTCCAAAGGATATTCCAGAGGACATGGAACATCGAGACCGAAGAGTACAGGGCCATCGCAGCTCACATTTACCAATGTCATGTTCCAGGGAGCAATTAAGAACTTCCAATACATCAAATCAGAACCAGATGCCGTTCGAAAAATCGGGTACATCGTTGGGAAGAATAAAAAGATGCCAGAGACTTTAATACAAGACGGTAGAAGCCTTACTACGGACGAGGAAAAAGCTGAAGCCTTCGCTACACACTTTCACGGGAACTTCGAAGAGCGGCATCCAGTTCATCTACCCGAATTCATTAGGAAGGTGGAGACACGAAAGTAAGCCGACCGACAACATCTCTTTCAATGAGACCAAGACATCTACCCCAACTAGCGGTGAAATTTTAACAAATATCGAGAAATTTAGAAAAATCATCCACTCCGGCAACGCAAATAAAACGTTCGATAATGATCAGATCAGATGATCAGTGGTGGTCTGTGGCGTTGTGGCTATGTGCGTCGACCCCAACAAGGACGTCGTAGGTTCGATTCCTGCTCTATGCAACGAAAATAATGTTCATGGCCCCACGTCTTTCGAGTCACTGACAATGCTCAAAGAGTATTTCCTGTCTAGAAAAAGTTTCTCAAACATGGCCGTTCGGAGTCGGCATAAAACTTAAGGTCTCTTCCACACGTGAGAGAACAATAGCGCCATCCATATTTGTATATAATGATCAGATTTCCAATTTCTTCCTTAAGAAGCTGCCAAATCTCGCTCTATTACTGTCGATTATTATCATTAGCAACTGCCTGAATAAAATCGACTTCCCTGATACCTGGAAGATATCTGAAGTGGTTTCAGTGTTTAAGAAGCTGAAGCATACACTCGTCTATGGCTATCGGCCTATTGCCTTGCTTAGTTGCATAAGTAATGTCATGGAGTCAATAATGCTGTAGAATTAAAACATGTAGCGAAGAGCACCTTATTCTGCGTGGTGATCAGTGGAGTTGTGGGTATATGGGTCAACCCCAACCTCGACGTCGTAGGTTCGATCCCTGTGAGACAAAAAAATGTTTAACGGCTGTACCTCTTTCGAGTCACTGACAATGCTCAAGAGTAATTCTGTCTAGAAGAAGCTTTTCAACTTGGCCGTACGGAGTCGGGATAAAACTGTAGGTCCCTTCCACTCGTGAGAGAACAATAGCACGCACATCACGAGTGGTTGCTAAGAAGTTACGCCTTGGCCCTCTATGGGCTATAGCGCATATTAATATTTTAGTATTCTGCCATCCTACTAATATGGTTTCGGTGCTGAACAAGAAAGAAACCACCGTGCATTTTTTTGCTGGACATCGAGAAATCCTTTGATACCATTTGGATCTAAGGACTTATATTTAAACTCCTCAACTATGGATATATGTTTATCACGTATCTGGTAAGACTTACACATAGTTTCCGAACTGTTAAAATTTTCTTTGTTCAGGTGAACATTACTAGATCGCCGGGGAAGTGTATTCTCGCGGGAGTTCCACAAGGATCGAGGACGGGATCCTTGTGGACGCATATGGAAGCAATACACTCCAACATGCCAACGACACCATGATATAGAGAGATATAGCTGCAAGGAGTGTGGGACATACTACAAAAACATCCTTCAACTGCCTGGTAAACTGCTATATTAATAACCATCGTAATCAGGACATATATGAGATGTAACGGCTTCTACTCGAGCGTAGCCACCGATATCTTCACACCACAGCAATCATCAACTTCTTTTCTTTTCTTTAACAAGAATACAAAAATGAAAATAAATAATTATTATAACTCACGCATATTGCACGCAAATTGATACAATATGCACCATATCAAGTGAAATACGTCGGGTTTTTATTGTTGAGCAAACATTAATACTTTAGTAAAATCCAAACTCGATATTAAAATTATGCTGCTTTCATTGCTCTGCTTTTTTAACAAATGTTAGCCAAAAACAGAATGTACTATTTTCAGCTTTCTTTATGCCTCGATTTGTGCATAGTTGCGAAGTAAAGAGAATAGTCTACGACATAAATCGTAGGAATAGCAACAACTTTTAGAAATTCTGCTTAATTCAACCAATGAGTCAATGACCATACAATAAATAAAAAGTATCATATTTACACAAGATAAGTTTAAGTTTTACAATTTTATAAAATGTAACGATAAAAACAGTACATAAATGAAGTCAGGAACAACTTAATAAAACTATATACAAGTACAAAGATAAAACAATACATTTGAATAGCGCTTTATCATTCTAGTTGACCGTCGTATTTGTTGCCAACTTTTTGTCAAACATGAGGGTCGATAAAATGTATGTCAAAGATAATTTACTAACTCAACATTTAACATTCCACATAAAAACAAAAATTAATTGAAAAGATGGATATATATTTTTGTACATCCGGCTGATGTCAATCCTTTATATGTATGTATAATGTATTCTGCTGCTCTTTGCTTTACTCCCTTTTAATTTGTTCCAGTTCAAAAACATCAAAGAGTTAATCATAATTCCTGCGTAAATGGAACGATGGTGGGACAAACCTTTTTTTTTAAATAGGTTTGTCAAAATAATGCCAAGAAGTTGAAAGGGGAATTTTAAAAGAATATAAATTCGAGGTAAAGTATTTCAAGCAAATATGTATATGATGGCGCTTTTAATGGTGCAAACATTTTCCAGAAGGACACATCGAATGTAAAACGACAGATACTAGTTAAATGGTTGGCGGATGGCTATATAGTGTAATGAAAAAGTGGCTTGACTTTACTTGTACCCATATATATATATATATGGGTGGCGCTACAGCCCGTAGAGGGCCAGGGCCTAGCTTCTCAGCAACCACTCGTGTTGTGCGTGCTATTGTTCTCTCACGAGTGGAAGGGACCTACAGTTTTATGCCGACCCCGAACGACCAAGTTTGAGAAGCTTTTTCTAGACAGGAAATACTCTTTGAGCACTGTCAGTGACTCGCAAGAGGTGGGGCCGTGAAAAGGGGAACCAGGAATCGAACCTACGACGTCGACGTCATTTCCAAAGTCTTATACTTTTATATACTTCTACGAACATAAAATGACAGAAATGATTTCTTGAGAGATGCGTTGGTGCCATTATAAATAAACTGATCTCAACCCATATTGTAAGAAATGAAAGTGGTTTATTAGATGTCATTTGGAATGTATCAGTCGTCTCAGAGTAATATTAATTATAGATGTACTTTTATATTAGTTACAACCCAAGCTTTAACATAAGCCAAAGACAGTTAATCTATTCTCGAAATAATGCTGACAATAGTTCATTATCTACAACCCACGCCGGCGAATAAGGAAGCTTGTATTTTTCGAATATTCCCCGAAATTATTTCTACCAGGACAATGATATTAAACAAAATCATTTAGTAGCTTCCCCAGAGATAATCATTAACATACTTTCTGACTAACAAATACTTTTCAATTAATTTATTCTAAGATCCCAAACATAATTCGGTATTTCTTTGGCAATTAACTGTGAAGTTTTCCAAATAACAGTCCACGCTTATGCCCTTTAATGTGGTTGCAACAACCTCCACAACACACCATTGTACGCTGAATATTTAAAGTAATCTTCGCAGCAATCCTGAAAATTTGTTGAATTCAACAATCAACGATGATCTGCCTTTCTTAATAATCCCGTTTTATCTGGTGACACCAAAACCTAAGTGCACATTCCGTCGAGCCAGATACACCACAAGGCTGCCATCCGCCAGCAAAAACTATTCACACAACCAAACAGTTTCCCTACGAACATTTTCGTCGCAATAATTACTCAATAATATGGACGAAAGGGAATTCTTTTCCTTACCCTCATTCTTAACCATTTCTTTCGACTTCATCTTGTCCTTTCTGTTCGTTGAATGGCCACACTATAGACGTACTCGCCAACGAGTTTCTTCAGTAATCTCTTTCCGTCACATAAAACTTGAGAAGGAAGAACCCCTGGACAAAATTGAAGAGCTATGAGGCGAATTAATGAAAATTGAACAATAAAAGAAAATTGCAAAATCAAAATTCAATTATAAATTACCAGGAAGGAGGCAAAAAGAAGGAAACCAGTGAAACGATTCGGTTGAGGAGATGACTTAAGCGCAATTGAGAGCAGTCGGTAATTGTTATCCGGTCGAGAGCAAGATTTGCACTTTGAAGAGGTTGAACGATGGGGTTTACCTTTTCCTATTGCCGTCGGTTAAGGCGTAAACCGTTTTGTTCAGATCGTTAAATTGAAATCGACGCGTAACTCAATAAAAATTCAACCGTTGGCAAGTGTCTTCCTTGGAAAATGTTTAACGAGGATTTGAAAGAGATGTTGGGAACATTCTCAATCAATTCAAAAACGTATAAATCGATGCATAAATATGTGAGTTCAATACGATTTTAATTTTGCTTATTTTGTTGGTACTGTGGTAGTTCCCGCAATTAAGAAAATATGATTAAAAAGGCAAGAGTAACTGTACATAAAATACATATCAATACAGCATGACTGCAGTTGTAATTTTTAGTCTAAGGCTTCATCGCTATACCTCAGTAGCTAATTAATAATTTTGTAAATCTATACGTTTGCTTTTTAAAATATTTTTATTGTACATTTTATGTACATAATTGTGTTACTCAACTAGTATCACATTGGTAGACTACGCATTTATGCCGTACAGAACCCACTGTGATGGCCGTGTAGGAAAGTATAAACTTTACTGTCTCACTCAGAAAGGATATCTTGAGCATTGCATTGCTAATAAGCTAGCTTATCTAACTGTTTTTTGGACATCATACGATGTGTTTCCATTGACATAACGTTCACATATATTACATTTTTGAGCGGTGCCTTCACCTGGCTCTTATGGTATATTAGCCAGTGCTATGCTAGGCTGTACCTCTTCTCCATACCCTGTAATGCCGGCATATGTTAAACAGATCTCGCCGAGCACACTTTTCTTAAATTGATCCAATCTAAAATGCGATATGTCAATATAGAATATAAGTGTAATCAAATGAACAGCTATAAGTTGGGAAAATAAATAATGCTATTTTTTCGATATATGTAACAACATTTCTTCTTTCGGACTACTTATACCATTCATTTGAAGCAAAATGAATAAATCAATCGTAATGCAAATCAATATCTTCAAATTTGAAACACCTGCCACCTATTTCCGCAATCCAACATGACTTAGTAAATGATCCAAACCTTAAGAAAAATTTGACATAAGTCAATATGCAAATTCCGTTTAAGAGACTTTATTCCCCAACAATACGGCCATACCAACAAATCATTATATCAAACAAACTGGACGTTATTACCTAGAAAATTACCTTTTCATATTCTCCCTTAGAGCTCTTTTGCGACCACAACGAGTTTAACCATGACCGTCGGCCCAAATCGTTGCAGTGCCACGTCACATCCGGTTCTACATCCGAATAATTTAAATTTCCATTTCCCTTTGCTTCCCACGAGTGCAAAGACAGTCGAAAGAGCTCAGAAATTATCATATTAATGGTATGGTCTTTTAAGCAAATTAGTTAAAATTAGCGAGACACTTGGCCAGCACAGTGTACCACAACCGGCGAAAAAATGAAATCCCTTTAAAACAAAGGAAGAGCAAAATAACAGGAACGATACGAACATGGATCTTTCGAAGCACAAAGCTTCCGGACAGTACTCATAATATGCAAATCATGTCATCACCACAGACTCCATAGAAAAACGTATCTCTAGGGCAAATTCCTCTTTTATTCCTGCGATACTGCTAAGGGGGTTAAAAAAGATGCAATGCTCCAGGGCAATCTGCGAATTAGATTCTTCGTAAAGAGAGCATGTTGTTTGAGATCTATCGTACGGTGCCCTATTCAAAATTTTGACGGTACTGTTTTTAAAATTAACTTCTAAGATTTAATTGCTTTCTGACAAAATGATAAACCTATATACAAATGTACATACAAATAGGATTATGAGTAGGCAAACTATAACATGAATTCGATTCCTTTATCTAGGCTTAGGAATAAAGTATTTTTTTGTATTTGCGCAACATTATTTCAAGATACTTGTATTAATAATATATAGTAATATAAAGAGGGTCAGTGTCCAACTTCTCAGCAACCACTTGTGATGTGCGTGCTGTTATTGTATCACGAGTAGAAGGGACCTACCGTTTTATGCCGACTTCAAACGGTCAAAATTGAGAAGATTTTTCTAAACACAATTACTCTTGGAGCATTGCCAGTGACTCGAAAGAGATGGGTCGTGAAAATTATTTTAATCCCTAGACATCGAGGTTCAAGTGCACTAGAGTCGACGCACATCCGCACAAAGCCACGGGCTACCACTTTTAGTAAATATTTAAAAGTTAACAACTATCAGGACCAGGAAATAACAGTATGGCAGCACAAGCTTCATCAGCGCAACATCTTCTTCTTCATTGATCGGTGCTACAGTCCGGGGTGGACCTGGGCCTCAACCAACATGCGTCTCCAGCCAGCACGATCTTTCGCCAGCTGCCTCCAGTTGCGCACACCAAGTTGGTTGAGGTCCTTTTCCACTTGTGTGCGCCATCTAGTGCAAGGACGTCCTCTGTTGCGTGTCCCAATGGCTCGGTGGCGAAGACTCTTCGGGCCGGAGCTGTGGTGTCCATCCGCTCTACATGACCTAGCCATCTTAGGCCAAAGGCCCTTAACTAGGACATGCATCTGTACATGCAGTAAATTTCGTGGTTTAATATGCTCCTCCATACGCCATCAACGCAAACAGGACCAAAGATAGCACGCAGAACTTTTCTCTCAAAACAACCAAGAGCTTCTTCATCCGCTTTCAATAGCGTCCATGTCTCTGCGCCATAGAGCAGGACTGGGGTGATCAGGGTTTTATACAAGGTCAATTTGGTGTTCCGAGAGATGGCTCTGTTACTCAATTGCCTCTCGAGCCCAAAGAAGCAGCGCTTGGCAAGAGTAATTCTGCGATTGATCTCGGTACTGGTGTTTTTGTCCCTATTAACTCAGAGCCGAGGTAAACGAAGTCCTTGACTACCTCAAAGTTTCTGCTGCACATTCTGACGCTCTGTCCGACACGTCGATGTTGTGCGTTATTTGGTGATGAAAGCATGTACTTTGTTTTGCTCTGGTTTACCGCTAGACCCATTTTAGTAGCCTCCGTTTCAATGCCAGCAAATGACGGCTCGCTGTGTTCGTCGAATCAAGTCAATGTCTTCCGCGTAAGGAAGCAGTTGAACGGACTTGGATGAAAGTGCATCTGGTGTTGACGTTTGAGTTTCGCACGATCTTCTCAAGTATGATGTTGAAGAAATCACATGACAGCGTGTCGCCTTGCTGAATACCCCTGTTGACATTAAATGTCTCGGTGAGTGCGTTACTGACCTCGATGAAGCAGAGAGATTTCTTCATAACACATAACAGGACGAGTTTGCAGGAATGTCAAAACTAAACATGGCGATGTATAGCTCGTCTCTATTCACGCTGTCACATGCGGCCTTGAAATCGACGAATAGATTGTTGGTGTCCATCTGCATCTCTTAAGTCTTTTTGCAGCATCTGCCGAAGTTTGAAGATTTGTTCGATGGCAGACTTTTCTGGCCTGAAGCCACACTGATACGGACCTATCAGATTATTAATGAACGACTTCAGGCGGGTACATAAATCGTCAGAGAAGATCTTGTAGGCGATGTTAAGAAGACTGATCCCTCGATAGTTATAGCAATCAAAGGGGTGTCCTTTCTTCTCGACCGGACAAACGACCCTGAGATTCCAATCATTACGCACAACCTTCTACTCGGAGGACAGGCCTGTTTTTGCCTACATTATTTCACCGTACAACGATTTTTGTGATGGCTATCAAACTGTGCGCTGCCTTCCTACCAGATTGGGTGCAGTCAGTAGCTTTAAACTGTTATCATGGTCCCGCGAGTTTGCTTGTAATCATTTTAGTAACATTTGTTAGTTCATTGTGACATTTTATTGCAAGCATTACGTGAAATGCCGACAAGTCCTTACAATAAGGGCACATCATTGCATCACACCACACAGGTCTTTGAGGTAGGTCGTGTAACGACCTTTTATGCCAACGCACGCAGGATGAAACGATTTGCCACAAAGTCTACTGCGGGTAATCAAGTCATTTAAGTTACTCCAATCGAGTCCAATAGAGCACATATCGAGCATTACTACGCATTTTAAGGAAAATCAAAAGAAAAATTCGAACCAAAACCTTTTCCAGACAATTCGGAACAAATTCGTTAAAGACATTAGTGCTCTCTCTCTTATCATTTAAGAGTCTATAAAAGACGAAATATCAAACATTAGTTTTTGCTTAGGGGGAAGTCTAGTTCCTACCGCTCGAAATTTTAATAATTTGTTTTGTCCATTAATTTGACATAGGGCTCAGATTTAGGAAGCGTATGATGTACATAATTGGAAGATATTTATGGCTGACATTATTCAACTATGTGTAAGTTGTTCACACTGTTTCGTCTTTAAAATATGAATCTCTAAATTTCTTCATATGTAAGCTTATTTGTTCGCTAATAGTCTATTGCTTGAACCACTTAGAACCTGTATACTAATAGTTTATATGAAGGGCTAAATAGGTTTGGTTCTGCCACCTACATGATCCAAATTGCTAAGTTAAAATACAATAAAGCTAGATACAACTTGAATTTAATAACATGCTTGTCCGACTAATCGGGTCCATCATGCCGTGACGTGCGAACGCTTTCCAAACCAACTTTACCCTATGGATAGGTGCAGGAAAGGATAACCTAGTTACGTTTAGAATCCCTCCTTAATTCCACAATGCAACTGTCTATAAACATATCTACGTGAACTTCCGTTAACCACTCATCGTGGCAAACTTAATTAGCTGGAAATTAAGTTTTCGTCGCGACTCTGCCATTCCTTTCTAGCCACGTCAGCTGTTGGACACACGTTCACTATGGCCCAAGCCCATTTCAAGTTATGTATGTAGAAACAGCACTTATTCATGCTGAAGTAAAAAACGGGCAACGATCCATATAAACGTTTAATTTAAATCCTTTTGGCAGTAGCCATGAGATGACGATGATGGCTATAATTAGGGATATGCTACAGCACAGTGTCCCGAATGCATCGGAAAAGCTCCTCTTTGTTGCCAACGTGCAGAATTGTGTTCGCCAATTAAATAAAAGACATAAACGTAAACTGAAAGAGTGAGAAAAGTATACATAAACCGATGCACGGCACAGAAAACGGAAGTATGAGGGCAACCAGACAACCACAGCGTGGTGGCACTGCAGTACAACAAGATCCTGAATTCTCTAAATGAATGGGACGCCCTGAAAGGATGAGCTTCTCTGTTTTTAATATTTTGTACTCTTGTCAGGATGTTGGAAATGGTTGAATAGCCAGTCATAGCTACTCCACGGACACGTTGTGCGTTTAGAAAAATTGTATATTCTATAAGTAACAGAAAGGGAAAAGAGAAATCTTACAGGAACTTTCAACTTGAAAATATGAAGTTTTTCTTGTTCGTTATTTTCGCTAAGAGTAAAACTTTACTTTGCAATCTATAAAAAGTAATACGAGGATGAAAGGAATCCATTCCTCGGAGTATTATGAGCGTCTTCTGTTTTTTTTTTCGAAATATCCATGTCTTCTTCCTTATGTACATTTTTCAGATCAGCACTTCGCCCATCGCATTTTTTCAATTCCATCGAGTAGCTTTTAATTCGTCGGACTGAAATTACTTGCGTAAGTTTATGTTCATGAAAGAATTTAAGTTGAAAAGTTCTGGATACGTATCACCTATTGCTTGGTGCAAGTTTGAAAGGATTTTTTAGATGAAATTTTTGAAATTTCATTAAACGGAATGTTCATAAATTCTTGAAATAACAAAAACTAGTTCTTCTTCATAAGGGCAATGTACTATAAAAACCTAGAGGGGAAATGTATGAAACGCTTACTTTTGTACTGCCACTGTACGTATATTTTTTAGTATTGTATTTCAGTTGTGAAGATAATTGTACTTCATACTATCACCTTTCGAGGTAATGCCGATGTTATTGGAGTTATACCGTGGGACTTTAAAAATGCAGTTGTGCAGTTGTAACCTTGATGACGAATAACTTCGCATTTCTTTTCGATTATGCTTTTATTATGTGAACATTTTTACATCCATATCTTGTGTGGAAGAACATGAATATCTAGTCCCGATAACGAACATAATTAATTGTTACTGCCTCACCAATCGGATTTTCGAAGAAGAGAGAATAATAATGAAACTAAGCCAAATTTATGGGAATCGGTCATAGAAAATTTCATTAGATTTCAATAGAATACGTAATGTCAGAGCACATCACAAGGAACAAAGGCGAAAAATAAAATGAATTTTAAGGCCCATAGAATCGTGCGTACGTTGCGTCTTAGGCTCGCTTTTTTGTACGCGGCAAATGTTGTTTTGCCATATATATTATTTCCAGGAAACATTTGTTCAGTTCAATCAAAATATCTATAAGTGTGCGGGGATGTACTTGTAATCGAAAGCGTTGTAAACAATGAAGATATGCTCTATTTAGGTAATTAAATTAATCTTTATGTTTCAAATTACAAGTCTGGATAGCTATCTAAACATCAAAAATATAGATTCATATTTCTTAATTATGGCAGTTGGAAAAAATAATGATTAATCTATCAGCGCAATAGAGTGTACAATATTCTTGGTTAGTCCGCCAACACAAACAAACTGGATGGTTTTCCCACGCGAGAACAGGCCACATATAGTTGTCCGTGGGAAAAGCATGGTGTTTCCAAATCTAAGCCACATAGAGACAATGTCTGGCCTTGTGCTTTATTGTTCGTCACAGCGAATGCCAATCTAATTGGGAATTGAGTGCGATAGGGATTCGTGGCAGCAACACATTTTCGCCTTGAAACTTGCCATTCAAAATGATGGCATTGACATTTAAGTAACTGAGAGCTTAAACTGTCTTTATCAATAAAGAATAAATAATTATGGCACTGGAAATTAATGACAAATTCACGATGAGAGTTAAACAAAAAAAAAAAATTGCCCAAAAAAATTAAAGTTTAAAATTGACAAATAAAAAATAGAGGTTGATCGTAGAGGGATGAAAATTAAGAGTAATATGAATTTTTGTATTATAAGTCAATCAAAATAAAACAAAATTGCCAAAAAAATTAAAGTTATGAAATGAAATGAAAAAATAGGGGTTGATTGTAGAGGGGTTACAATTTGGGGTTGTATGCTGTATCATATAAAAAATAAAAAATAATTAGGGGGGACCACTCTTAGCATTTAAGGGGATGAAAAATTGGTCGAGCCATTTCGTAGGAGTTTAATTACAAACGACGTGACACGAGAATTGTAGGTATTAAATTACAAAAAGACGATAGAGTTAGACATTAAGTCCAAAGCATTAAACAATGTTGCCAGAATCTTTTTTCCCCCAATAGGTAAATTTTGAATAATTGTAATTGTATGACAAATAGTCCATTGATGTATACATATACAATATTATGCCTGTATGTTATCTTAGAGTAATGTTTTAGCATCATTAAAATTCAATATATTTATTATTTGCATAGCATAGCGAATATGATGAGTCTAGGCCATTGGCACTGCTCCACCGGAATGGAAATCACAATATATTTCACACCTCGCACTTAATATTTATGAATGTACATATGTGTTATGTATTTCCTGGAACTTCAGCTTGCTCTAGGTAATAGATTTTAAAAAACAAGCGAAGTAAGCCCAAACGAAGTCCGTTTTCGCAATTTGCTTCAACAGCGAAAAAACAGTTTCAACAACAATCCGGGCAGCATCTAAACTTGCAAAGTAACAGCTCAAATCAATATTTGAATATATTTCAGTAATCGATTTAAAGGGATGAGTTTTTACTGGGTAAGGTTTCCCTTCGCTATGTTGGAGCGATCCCCACCCTCTGGTTAGCCTCTACTGCAACCGCTTAGAGGTGAACCAATGTATGCAGCAGCTCTTTGTCCAGGAGTTTAAACCAGGACCCGGTCCTCCAGATTCGGCAGTTTCGCGTGGGGATAACTTCCCTACCGGGTTCAGAAACCACAACAAGCCTCAGATACGGATGACCTTACTACTGACGACCTGGACAACGAAACGAGACAACGATTTTCGGTTCTGCTTGTGGAATGTAAGGTCACTTAACAGACCACGTGCAGCCGATAAACTTGCGGAGGCCCTAGAAGCCTATAAGGCTGATATCACCGCCATCCAGGAGGTGCGCTGGGATGGGCCGGGCAAAAAGATGATGAAAAACTGCGATTGCTAATAAGAGCAAAGGCAGCGCTTGTTTGGATGCGGTTTTGTTGTTCGAGGCAGCCTTGGCAAGAAGTCTTAAGCTTTCGATACATAAACGAAGACGTCACAACAATCCGCAACAACGCAACATTCGGCAACATCAGCCTAATCTGCGCCCACGCCCCAACGGAGGAATATGACAGCAGCAAGGACGACTTATATGATCTCCTTGGAAGAATATACGACCAATGCCCCAGTTACGACACCAAGATCGTTCTAGGAGATCTTAATGCAAAGCTTGGCAAGGAAGACCTCTTTGCTAGAGTCGTCGGAAAACACAGCCTACATGACAAAACGTCCGATAATGGACTTAGGCTGTTGGACTTCTTGACGGGGCGAAACCTTTCTGTAGCCAGAACGCGGTTCCCTCACCTCAACATTCACAAAGGGACCTGGCGATTGATTATGCAATGTGACTGATCACATTGCGATCGACGTCAGACACTCCTCCAATCTTTTCGATGTCCAAACGTACCGAGGTGCTAACATCGACTCGGACCATTACTTTGTTGAAGTCAAGGTCAGAACTCGGATAAGCCGAAGCTGGATAGAAGGACGAGAGCAGTTCGTGAGCTCTACGAACTTTAAAGAAGGGAAGAGCACAGGCTTCTCAAAAGGAAAAAGAAGGAGCATGGGAAGCGCGCGATTGAGGAAATGGAGGGATGGTGCCGCAGAAATAATGTCCGAGTTTTACGAACGAGTAAAACAACTATCCAAAGGGTACAAACATCGGACAGAAGCCTGTCGGAACGAAGAGGAACAACTCGTAGTAGAGTCGCAGTCGATACTGAGAATTTGATCTGATCACTTCTGCAGACTGTTTAACGGCGAACAGGACACCAATATTGCTATCAGGCAGAATGTTCCACTGTACGCAATGGACGACGATAGAAGAGAATTTCGTCCCCCCGATCTAGACGAATTCAAGATAGCAATATCGAGACTTAAGTCGAACAAAGCCGTTGGTGCAGACTTACTGTCTGCAGAACTTTTTAAGGCAGCTGGAGATGAGCTGGTAGGGTGCATGCACCAACTTATCTGTAGGATATGGTCGGAGAAAAGCATGTCCGATGAGTGGTATCGCTTGCCCGATCCACAAGGAGACCCCTACTATGGGGAGATAAGTCTCCTTAACATCGCCTACAAGATTTTTTCTGCCGTTCTGTGTGAGCGCTTGAAACCATTCGCCAACAACATGATAAGTCCCTATCAGTGCGGTTTCAGGCCTGGGAAGTCCACCATCGATCAATCCTTCACATTACGGCAGATCCTCGAAAAAACCCAAGAGATGCAGATCGACACCCACCACCTTTTTGTCGACTTTAAGGCCGCATATGACAGCATGCATAAAGATGAGCTATACCACGCCATGCCTAATGTTGACATTAATGCCAAACTCGTCAGGTTGTGCAGAATGACGATGGAGAACTGTCGCAGCTGAAAAGGCGACGCGCTGTCATGTGATTTTTTCAACATTGTACTTTAGAAGTTCGTGCAAAACTCACACACCAACACTAGAGGCACGAATTTCCAAAAATCCATGCAATTGCTAGCATACGCCGATGGAGTTGAAGTGATTGGCAGAGCACAGCGTGCCGTCAATGAGGCATTTGCTAACGTTGAGACGGAAGCGGCAAAAATGGGTCTGGTGGTGAATGAGGGCAAAACGAAGTATATGCTGTCATCGTGAAAGGACATACGACGACTCGGTCAGAACGTCACCATAGGCAGCTACAACTTCGAGGTAGTAAAGGACTACGTTTACCTTGGCGCCCAATTTAATAGTACGAACAACATCAGTACCGAGATTAAAAGCAGAATAACTCTTGCCAACTCTTCTAGCTCTGTTTCTTTGGGCTCAAGAGGCAATTGAGTAGTAGAGCCCTCTCTCGAAAGACCAAGCTGACATTATATAAGACCTTGATCATCCCTGTCCTGCTGTATGGCGCGGAAGCCTGGACTATGTCAAGAGCGGATGAAGACGCTGAAGGCGTCTCTTTGAGAGAAATGTTTTGCGTTCAAACTTTGCTCCTTTTTGCGTTGAAAGTTTCTGAGGAAGAAGATTCAACAACGAACTGTGAGGTCTGTACAGCCACATGAGTCTAGTCCGGCGTCTACGGATTCAACGCCTATGATGGCTAGGCCATGTTTAGCACATGGACAACATTGCTCCAGCCCGAACAGTCTTTGACTCCGAACCAGTTTAGAGGACGACCACGAAGCAGATGGCGCACTCAAGTGTAGAAGGACCAACCAACTTGGAGTGTGAAGTTGGAGGCAGCTGGCTAAGGGGCGTGCCAGCTGGAGAGGTTTGTTGGCTGAGGCCCAAGTTCACCCCGGACTGTAGCGCCATAAGAAGAAGAAGGTTCAAAAAATATACTAAATGGGTGAGATATAAGATACAGATTTACGCTGCTAACGACGGGCGAAGCTAGTGCGAGCTTGGCTCAGTTAGTTTGAAATAAAAGAAACGTTTATAAAAATGACTGATTGTATACATACTTACATCATAGAATACGTCATTTTCAGATTCCAGATCCATTGAAGAAATTACTTCCAATTGGGATTCTAGGAATTTGACGATGTCCAACGCATCATAACACCACAAATTTGGAACAAAAATCTCAGTCACAACCCGACCGAAATGTTCTGAATTTTTGTATTATTATTTTTTAGAACATTCAACGTTACATTGGTATGAATTTCTTCTTTTTTTTCTAATAGCATAAGCTTTTTTTTCTTGATTACTTTATTGTTTTACAATTCACTTTTATTTTGCCAAACTTGTAATAAATAAAAACTAAATAGTTCAAATAAATCGAGCCAACAGTTTTTTCTACACATTTGATGCCATCTTTTTCACTGCGCCGATGTGTTTCGCGGCAAATCTCAGTCAGGAATGAAAAAAATGTACTGAAGGTGTACAACCGAAAAGGGAAAATGTTTCAAATTGTCAAATTTGTAGTAACGAGCCCATCAAGTGGTTGTCAAGCAAATCAATTCCACAAATTGTTGAGTGTGAACGCCGTTAATGGGGAATTGAACGTGAAACATCAAAAAGGACATGATCTTATTACGCTTCTAAAAAACAGAAATATATTGAACATTAAATAGTCACAAGTTCCCTCCTTTTATGAATGACTATTTGGACGGATATTTAAATATTTCACAAAAAACACATGGTTTTGTTATTCATTTCCTTTTAAATACTTAAATTAAATACTTCATTTCAACAGCCGGAGGTGAGGAAAATTTTTAAAAGTAATCACTGGGGGACCACTCTTAGCATTTAAGGGGATGAAAAATTGGTCGAGCCATTTCGTAGGAGTTTAATTACAAACGACGTGACACGAGAATTGTAAGTATTAAATTACAAAAAGACGATAGAGTTAGTTAGCGAGGACAATTGTCGACATTAAGTCCAAAGCATTAAACAATGTTGCCAGAATCTTTTTTCCCCCAATAGGTAAATTTTGAATAATTGTAATTGTATGACAAATAGTCCATTGATGTATACATATACAATATTATGCCTGTATGTTATCTTAGAGTAATGTTTTAGCTTTTGTTATTCATTTCCTTTTAAATACTTAAATTAAATACTTCATTTCAACAGCCGGAGGTGAGGAAAATTTTTAAAAGTAATCACTGATGCAAAGAGTTACATCTCCATATTTTCCTTCCCACATCTTTATACTTTTGCCGACCAGCATTGTCCAATTTCATGCATTAACTGCAAATTTTATTACAATTCCCATTCACCATGTGAAAACACAGCCTCATCCAATATTTTTATAAAAAAAACTGATGGTCCATGGTCCCGCATATTCCAACAAAATAAATAAAATGTAAGAGTGTAAGAAATTTACACATGGAAACAACTCAATTTTCGCCTCCAGCTCGACTGCTTTGCTGAGTCTACATACACATGTACACACTTGTTGGCTGTGGGATTCACCTTTGAGTCCCACCACCTTTACCCATGTTAAATATGTTCGAGAGAATATTTAATCAGTTGTTAAAGATTTTTGAGCTCTTTTTATGTTCGATTAAAACTGGACGAAGTTTTCCAAAGTTGCATTTGTATCACGTCTGCTGTGATCTATGTACAGGGACGCATGCCACATTTCTCAGTTACCGTTGCTGTCTGAAAAAACAAGTTTTTATGGTAGGTGCGGGTCAGCTGATTTGGCCATAATCAAAGAGTGATGATCAAGGCGCTGCAGTTGTTATATAATATTTTTCTTCATTTTTAGTAATTTTTTTTCTAAAATCCCCTACCTTCTAAATGCGAGAGATAGACCCCCTATAGTAAATGCAGGCGCTTATCACAAACACAGCGACAGTGAACACCCACAATCTTGACATATAGCTGTGTAGTTTGATGGAAGGCCTGTCTAAGTTCCAGATATCCCTAAACTACTAACAAGAATTCATAGACTTGCATGTCTAGGACTCACATGACCTACACTCCAACAACACTCCAACCGCATGTTTAGAGGTCCTGTTGACCCTCCTACCACTAGACGCCCTCCTACAGATTATTGCTGCAAAGACCGCGATTAAGATTATCCAATCTAAATGCTGGGTCTTAAATCTGACTGGACATGTAAGTATTCTAGATGAATTACGTATTGCACAAACGGTAGGCAACTACACTCTGCCGTTCTTCGACTTCGATAGACCCCTTCGATGTCATTTCCCAAAAAAGGAGGAGTGGACCAATGAACCCATCAAGACTTCAACCATCCAAGTGTATACAGTAGCAGCGGAGCACTGGTCTGGTCATACACATCAGAAGTACCACGAAAACAAAATAGGTCTTACCCATGACTTCATCTGCAGGGAGAAAGAGGCAGAAAGAGTGGACACTCCTCACTTCCTCGTCACTGTGCAACCTCTGCAGATTGAGAAAAAGAACCCCAGGAGATCATTTCATCAATGGTCTTAATGAACTAGCAGAGGTGGCACTAATTTCGCTTTGCAGATTTATAAAGGCAACCGGCTGGTTGGAGAAGGAGAACACAGGAAGTAGGACATGAAGGACAGGAAAAGGGGAAGAAGAGAAGCATAACCCCCTATGGGCATCACAATGGGTCTACAATGCCCCAAGAGTGACGGGCCTCCGGTTCGTCAGCCCACTGACATATCCTGGCCTATTGGGCTAAGTCATAATATATCGGCATATTGAAGTGAAACCGAGGCGGTCATTTGAACGATATGCTATTCATATACATATGTCATCATTATTTCCCAAGGTGATGGTTTCATTTAAATTTATAATTCTTTTTTCTGGTCACGCTGTAGTAAAAATCATTTACTTGATTTTCCTGCAAAGAAATCATTTTTACACGCATTCATCATGCCTGTATATTATTACATAAGTAAACATATCCCAAGTGTGCTGATATGCACCCGCCTGGATCTGTATTGAGAGGCCACTCTCTCGCTCTCTCTCCAACCTGATCTTTCTCAGAAGATAGGATTGGAGAGAGCCACGCTATGACTCCTAATACATTGTTTTAAGCTAAGTTAGTCTTAAGTCTGAAGCCTACGAGTGTAAAACTAAAGTAATTAATAAAACGTTTCTTATCGAATGGATGTCTCTTTTTATTATATAACTGGCGCAGTCGGAAAACTCGGTAATTTATTTGTTAAATAAAACGTGAAAATTAAAAAATTGAGTAAATATATAAAACGATTAAATTACTATAAACAAAACAGAAAACATAATCAGTGCGAAATTAACTGCTGGGTAAAGTGAATACAATAAAAAAAAAAAACGGGACATTTTACAATAATTAATGTGTACTACAAACGTGCAGTAACGAAACATTAAAAACAATAATTATAAAATTAATTACTCCTATGTACATCATACTAAGAGAACATCAGCGTGGGTTAACGGGATAATCATCCCATCACACAAGACCAAAGACGCAAGCAGGAGGAATCGTGGAAGATTACGTCATAGAGGACGCGGCTTGGATTAGCGGGACAATCTTCCGAGTATCAAAGCGACGCTATAAGAAGCAGCAAACATAAGAACAGCAGTGAGTACGCCAAAATATTTTCCAAGATGGAATCTCTCAATGCAGCAGATAGATTTAGAATTATGCAAGACTTGATTAATAAATTACCTGAATTTGATGGTAATAAGGACTATTTGTTAGATTTTTTAGAAAGGGTGGACACATTAATGCCCACATTACATTCTTTTGACGAAAATACTGTACTAATTTTAACAGGCTATATTAAGGATAAAATTATAGGAAGAGCAAAATTTGAACTAATAAAGTATGGTAGAATAAAAACATGGTCTGAAATAAAAGAAAAATTAAAAAATACATGTGCGGAAAAAGATTCTATTGAAAAACTTATAGACCAAATTAGAACTGCAAGGGTAATAACAACAATTGATGATTTTTATGGTACAATCAATAATTTCCTTACCAGACTTAACAATATTTATTACTTAGACAATAATGAAGGTAATGAATTAATGATTGATTCTAATAATAGGATTGCCTTAGAATCCTTCAAAAATAATTTGCCAGAACCCACGAAGTCCATAATTCTAAGTAGAAATCCAGGGACACTGAGTGATGCATATAAAGTCATACTCGAAATTCATCACCAGTCACTTGGACCTAACTTCCAACAATTTAACCGCACTTCGCGAAATAACTCCTATACACAGGCATACAACACTCCAAATGCAAGGACTGACGATACGAACAACTACTTTAGACAAAATTACCAAACTGCACAAAACGCTAACTTCATACCACGACGCAACCAAAACTATACTCGTAGTGGACAGATTAGGCAAAATATCACCCTTCCACGCAACGATTTTTTAAGACCAAATATTGACTACCACCAATCGAGACAATATAATAATCGCACACCAAGCAATCAAACGCGACATAACAACTTCAGCAGACAAGGTGCTCAATCTCGACAAACAAGACAATACCATAACCCTGAACCCATGGACATTGCTCTCAATGAGCACAATGAACATCAACCACAAATTTCGCAAAATTGGCAAAATTTTCCCGGGGACCATCTAGACGGCTACCCTATATAGTAATTCATACACCTATAAAGCCCTTGAAATTTATCATAGATTGCGGCGCTGAATATAGCATAATTAACCGAAATATATGCAGTCCAGAATGGAAAATCCCTTCTGAAAATCACATCCTCAAAGTACTCGGTCACAACGTTCAAACGCACGTAGAATACAAAATTCCTCTTTTTAAGGAATTTAAGAAACCACATTACTTTGTAAATTTCTTGGAGTACCAATTCCATGACTACTTTGACGGTTTGATAGGAAACAATATACTTCTAAGCCTTCATCCCATTATTGATTATAGGAACCGCGCACTAATTACTGATGAGGCAAACATTCAATTATTTTTTAACGAAAAGGAAGAAAATTATGCTAATTGTTGCAATGGTAATGTTCCTCTAAACGTATTTTGTGGTGAAGCATTTAAAAATGAAATAGCAAACAAAGTCTTTCCAAATCATTTAAGCAAAACTGATGCCTCTAAATTAAAGAGTTTGCTGTACTCCTATAAAGATATTTTTTATAAAGATGGCGATAGATTGACATTTACCAACGAAATAAGACACAAAATCCTAACAAAAAACGACATCCCTATCTTCAGCAAACTTTACAGATATCCAGAAATTCACGCAAATGAAGTCGAAAAACAGATAGAAGATATGTTACAGCAAAAAATAATAGTACCAAGCAATAGTCCGTATAATTCGCCAATTTGGGTTGTCCCAAAGAAAGAAGATAACAGTGGTGCAAAGCAATGGCGAATTGTAATAGACTACAGGAAACTGAACGATCAGACCATAGATGATAGATTTCATTTGCCCAACATCGAAGACCTTTTTGACAAATTGGGCAAATGTAACTATTTTTCAACAATCGATCTGGTTAAGGGCTTTCACCAGATCGAGGTTGAACCATGTGATAGAGCTAAAACAGCGTTTTCCACAAGATGTGGCCATTATGAATTCCTTAGAATGCCGTTCGGGTTAAAGAATGCCCCAGCGACATTCCAAAGGCTAATGAATGGCGTGCTGAGGGACTTCATCAACAAGATTTGTGTAGTCTACTTAGACGACATTCTTGTATTTTCTACAAGCTTCGATGAACATCTAAATTCCATTAAAAAAATGTTGGCAAAACTTAAGGAAAGTAATTTAAAAATTCAGGTGAATAAATGTCGTTTTGCTGAATTATCAACTAATTTTCTAGGACATGTTATCACCAGCAGCGGAATTAGGCCTGATCCAAACAAAATTAAGTCCATAGTTGAGTTAAAACTACCAACTACCGTAAAGGGAATCAAACAGTTTCTGGGCATAACTGGGTACTACCGGAAATTTATTCAGGACTATGCCAAAGTTGCATATCCCATGATAAGATAGCTCAAAAAATCTCAGCGGATAAATGCGTCTGATCCTCTCTACATGAAGTCCTTTAAGAAGCTAAAAATGTTACTTACCACAGATCCTATTCTTAAGAGTCCTGATTTCAGCAAAAAATTTGTCCTAACCACTGACGCATCCAACTATGCACTCGGAGCAGTGCTCAGCCAGAATAATCATCCAATTTGCTTTGCTTCACGCACTCTCAACGATCATGAGCGCAATTACTCGCCAATTGAGAAAGAGCTTCTCGGTGTGGTGTGGTCTGTCAAATACTTTAGAACGTACTTGTATGGACGAAAGTTTACAATTCGTACAGACCACAAACCACTTGTTTGGCTAAATGGCATCAAAGAGCCAAATATGAAGCTGCAGCGATGGAAGATATTTCTAAACGAATATGATTTCGATATGGAGTATCTCAAAGGGAAGGAGAATTATGTGGCTGATGGACTCAGTAGGTGTATCGTAGAAAACGAAAATGGACAGGGCCCTTGCATTAACGAAGAAGTTAGTCTGCATGATTTTTTTACCAATGAGGTATTCCTAAATAGTGATCGTAATATTAACGAAGACGTTAATCACTTAGACTCAGAAAACATTAATGATGTCATTTCTACCGGTGCCACTATTCATAGTGCGGAAGAGGACGAAACACGACATATATACATAACTGAAAAACCAATAAACTTGTTTAAGAACCAAATATATTTGTCTTATGGAGCAAAAGACAAATGCACTTTAAAAATTGTACACAAAAAGGTTCAAAATTACGTTCTGATAAATAAAACTGAAAACAATTTGCTAAACATAATGAAAAATATTCTTATTACTAAGGGACTCTTGTGCGTCTACTGTGACAAGCTGCCACTATTTTTGAAATTTCAAAATTTATATGTTCGATACTTTTCAATGAATACAAATTTAAGGCTACTAAAATCAGAAATTAAACTAACAGATATTACAGACAGAAATGAACTTATAACAATTATTAAGCAAGAACACATCAAAAAAAACCATAGAGGAATAAACGAAATGTTTTTCGAACTAAAAAAGCTATACTTCTACCCAAATTTACAAATGGAGATACACAAATTTATAAACAACTGTGAGACATGCAATCTAGCTAAACATGATCGACAGCCTTTAAAAATTCCTATGCAAATTACAGAATCTCCTAAATGCTTCAACGACATAGTACACATTGACATTTGGTTCCCTGAAAGAAAGAAAATGTACTTGACTACTATTGACAAGTTTTCAAAGTATGCGACTATTCATCATTTGGAAGATAGAAATTGGATGTCCATATTAAGTGCAATTAAGCAAAGGATTCAGTTTCTAGGGAAGCCCAGTAAAATTGTATCTGATTCAGATACCTGTATTTTACATTCAGCTGTGGACCAATTCTTTAAAGAGAACTCAATTGCATTCCACAAAACAACAGCTTTCCATAAAACGGGCAATGCCGATGTGGAAAGGCTACACGGAACGCTAAACGAACATCTAAGAATTATGAACGTTGCTAAAGATATTTTGGAACTGGATGAAAAGCTATTTAACATTATTAACATTTATAATAATACAATACATGCGACTACAAAGCTTAGACCGATCGATTTTATTTGTAAGAATCTTAGTAAGGATGACATCAAGATGATAGCAGAGAAGTTTTAGAAAGAAAAAGAAATCAGAATTGGTAACAGAAATAATTACAATATGAAACCACGCCAATGCATCAATATTGTAAAGAACAGAACTGTTATAAAAAGTTATCCGAGGTATAAGAAACTATCCAATTTCAGTGTAGATGGTAATTACGTTATTGATAAATCTACGAAAAGAAATACGAAACACTACAAAAAACAACTAAAACGAAAATATAAATATCAAGTAACGTAAATCAAATACTCGTATTTGTTTACGTCTGGAACTTAATTTGTTTCAGTATCTTCCTTCTATTCTTTTTCATTAACATTATTTCTTCTGTGCATTACTTTCTAAGCTTTTCTTGCAAATTGGGTCCCAAATTTTGGGTCCAAAATAAATATTTGAATTTGAATCTGATTTCATTCATTTGAATTCGCACTCGTCCATAGATTTGACAATTGACATTTGAGTAAAGGGTATGTTCATTGTGTTCATTGGATTTGAATAGGGTGACAATATTCGGAAAGTACGTGTGTAAGGGATGATGTAACAAAAAAACAAAAAGTTGGAGTTTGCATTTTTGTTTTTTCTTTTAATCATTAATTTTGAATCATTAATTCTTTATCCTTTTTAGAATTAAAAGACATGTATTCTAAAATCGTTACAAAAATCATGTATGATATTGTTTGAAAATAAGTAACTTGCTTTAAAATACATAACCAAACAAGAATGGATTTAGATTAAGTTAGATATTAAGAAAAGATTATGTAAAAAAAGGACGTTTTATTATATTTAACCAATTATAAATTTGTTTTTGTTATTAAAAGTCCAAACTGAAAATTTATAAAAACTAAAGCTTATACCATTTTTGGAGACCAAAAATACTTGGCGGTGGAGGTATTCCATAAGTAAACATATCCCAAGTGTGCTGATATGCACCCGCCTGGATCTGTATTGAGAGGCCACTCTCTCGCTCTCTCTCCAACCTGATCTTTCTCAGAAGATAGGATTGGAGAGAGCCACGCTATGACTCCTAATACATTGTTTTAAGCTAAGTTAGTCTTAAGTCTGAAGCCTACGAGTGTAAAACTAAAGTAATTAATAAAACGTTTCTTATCGAATGGATGTCTCTTTTTATTATATAACTACATATATGCATGTACAGTATGCAACAATTCATTTATTGGTTTTTGAGACATCAACAGCGTTCGGGTTCCCTGGGCGATAAGCAATTGTGATTCCTCGACAATCGTAACTAATTTTGTTCGAGCTCAGATGACAATTACTGCCTAACTACACATTGTTCGAAGTAAATCATTCATTATCGAAGACTTCCGTGCCCGATGTATGTGTGCTGTGTTGGGATGGTTTCACAATCTAAATTGCGTGCATTCAAGTGAATGCACACTACATTCGGTTGCTACATGCACCTGCTGCACCTGTAGACAAGGACAATTTCCCATCAGCATAATTCAAAATGGGGACACCAGTCCTCATCGGCTGTTCAGCGTCTGTGCAAATTTGTGTTTTTAATAGCACGCGCTGTTTACTGCTAAGGGTACTCGCCAAAACCACTATCAGCAGCATTTATCGTTACATTAACAGGAGGCACAGCAGGCAACCGCGATAGGCCTTAGAGGCAAGCCCTCATCATCACACATTACGCCTACATGTGCAACCAATAATAAATCATGCTTCTGCGGCTTTTAGTCCTTTTTATCGCGATGCTATGTGATGTGGATACACTCTGCTTTGCTTCGTCCTACTCGGTGAAAATTTAAGAACGTGCTCTGAATACATTTCCGGCTTGCAGTTCACAGCGTCGACTTTTCCTCCCACACAATTTGCAAACGCATAGCATTTTCTACGAACGACCCCAAATCTCTTCTCCTTTTCAAAAGTAAACACATCATCAGAGTCAGAGGCGGCACGGATAGTTAAATTTATTCCCAAAACCTGAATGGCGGTCCTATATGTGCGCTGCCAAAATGAAAGGAAGAAAAAAATTGATAAAAAAGGCCCAAGCGCCAAACGATGATACACTATCAGCCTCTGTGAGGAACGCAGAAGTTATTTCACCGCCAAAGACCAAGGAGTGGATGCCATCTGCAGTGCCAAAGATTCTTGGATGGGACGGAAAAAGAGTGACTCAAAGTCAGAAAGCTGTTAACCACTGAGTGGTTTTTCCTTTTTTTCACTACAGTCATAAAGTATCCGCTACATGGCGTAACGTTTAAGTGATGTAGAAGCCATGTATGAGCCCAAAGGACTGTCGGATGCCTTTGTAAAGATCTCGGCATTTTATAGATGTGCCAGAATATAACGTGACTTTTTATTCGGTGACTCGGGTTATTTCTTCTTCTCCGCAACCAAATTGTGTTTGAATTTGACGTTTGATTTACTGCCACCAGGTACATATCTGTGAGTAGACTTGGTTCTTTGACCAGCAGGAGTGATAAACCATTTCCCTTCCCGCCTGGTCTTAATTTTTTCCTTACCATGCCTTCGTCGTTTACTGTGGTCTGGAATTTCAAGTAGGCAAAGGTATATAAATTGTCCAACGGAAATTACTGTCACATTATAAATTGGGACTGGTTCGCAGAGGACGACTGTCCCAGGTTCGTTGGTCCTTTTGCTGGTGGTTACTTTGTATGCGGGCAGGATTCTATTTGTGGATTTGATAATTGAAAGGGCGAACAGATGACTTTGCCTTTAAATTAAAAAGGAAGTTCGGTTCCACTATTCGTAGATCAATCGATTTCATACATGATAGGCATCCGTGCACGCTTATCAATCGGACAATTTATTTTACCCCTACGTACTTTGGACATAACGATTGAAGTTCTGCAACGAGGAAAGTAACAAGTTAAAGTGTACTAACTGAAACAGAAGGAAAGACGCTCAAGAAAACAGAAACTCATACCGCACGCAAAAACTCCACTGAGAATAGTAGACTTACTTTGCAGACATTGATATACATTTTACAAGCTTGAAACAGGACAAGCTTGTATTAGATACATGTATTGTATTGTATCACAATTTACCGTTTTGACATGTAGAAGATATATAACTCCGAATGTAAAAAAATTGCACCATTCAGTTATATAGGATACTCCAGGTCTTACTATGTAACTGAATATATAAGGCATGACTGATCTGAAATAACTACGCCGAAGCTTCATCAGAATGGCCTATATCCCATGAATGAAGGGAAACATGTACTACTGTTCTTTGGAGCTATAAAAATTAATTGATATGTCTGCTGGGATGCCGGATGAGGCTTACAATTTACATTTGTTACCTGATTTCCCATTTGGAGGACGAGGTTTGTCATTATTGTGACTACATACTTTTGAAAAGTGCACGGCGATGGTTGCGCAAATAGCACCTTTTTACCCGCTTTTTATCATTTTAACCAGGTTTTTGGTATAATTTTAATCAGGAACCATTTTTTCAAGCTGCACTGAACTAGGACGATGCCATTACTAGTCGACAAAGAGCAATTATGTACTTTGCCGACTCAACTTTACCTGATTGTTTATAGTTGAAATTAATAACACCTTTCATATACATTTTCATATACATGTTCCTTATTCAATGTTATTCATCATTCTCCAACCAAGTTATATCATATTGGGAATATTCTGTATAGTTAAGCATATGTTGTGCATTCAACTACGAAATCCGCACTCTGCCAATATGGTAAGTCTCTATAAATATGTGGTCTAGTGGACCAATAAGTAATTTTGATTTACCAAGCTCAGTTGATTTTTTTTTATAATCTTAAATATTTTGTTGTGTTTTTCGTTTTGTTCGTTTTCTTCTAGTATTTATTACACAAAATATTAACAAACAAAATTTGCCCCAAAAAAAGTTGGGAAAACGACATAGGGACTTTCCTTTTTAAAGAATAAAGTTGCCATATTGAGTTTTTTTGTACTAGTAGAAACAATTCCTTGACATACTGTGCGTATGCAAGGTGTTAAGAAAATAAGTTGTGCTGGACCGTTTGCTTGAAAACTTGCCAAAACAGTCATCACTTTGTTTTGTAACGTCACGCACGATCCGTTTTTGTTTTCAAGCATGTGAAACATATGAATGTGTAGAAATTTGTTTTTTTTAAGTCACTGTAGTGATTTCTTTAATATAAGACTTGAGAAGATGGTGCGAAACTGAAGCGCCAACACCAGAGACACGATCTTCCAAAAATCCATTGAACTGCTTGCTTATGCGGATGACATTGACTTGAGTGTTAAGTGTCTTCGGATTCAATTCCTAAGACGGCTAGGTCATGTAGAGCGGATGGACACCACTACACAGGACCGAAGAGTTTTCATTTCCGAGCCATTGGGCCAACGAAACATTACATCATCTAACGAGAAAAATGACATCTGTCAAAAATAACAATAATTCTTTATTTTTAAATGTTTATATAACAGCTACTTAGTTGCCAACGGAAATGCAAAAGTGATTTCGACTTAAGAAATAAACCGTGAAGGATGATTGACAAACCTGACGAGAGTGTTAAAACTCAACTATTGCGACAGAATGCTCTATTATCAGAATGCGTTATTATCGGCCAGAACATAAAAACATAGAGTAATTTTGCTTCTTGCATAAGGCTTCAGGCATAAGTTTTACTCACTAGACTTATCCAAGTCGGATAAGCAACTTCAGATCATCGTTGACACACGCACTGTTTCTTAACAAGCATTAATTTTCTGACCCATAATTCCGGATATTACGAGTGTCTAGAAATAGTCGCACAGCTTATCCGGATGATAAGCATGATTTTATTAAACAAAAGAGATGCAAATGTAATTCGGATAGTGAGAGTGCGAAAAAGACTAAGGAATAATAACATAAAATATAATAATATAATTATCTCAGTTCTCTGTATCATAGCTTTTTATACTTTAAATCTTTAGCTACCCTAACAACAGTCACAGTTTCGAGAGAAATAAGCTTGGTGCTCTTACTCAGTCAGTCTTAAGGTTACCATCGTGATGAGCATCACTCTAAAATGTTGTCTTAATTTGTTAAAAATCAAATTTCCCATCCGCTTCGAAATTAAACCATTCCTCAACGTCAACGTTTAAAAATGTATAATACGCATATCAGTAAGAATTTGATAAATAATAGGTTACATCCGAAAACAATATGTGTGTTCATGTATTGATTGATTATTATCAGCTTAAGTGATTGATTTGTATTTTGAAAGGGAATTTCTCTACTGACCCTTGTAATATGTCTTTTCGAACGTGCAGATTAAGTAAAATAGATTGGGGTGTAGAATGATGTGTATCTTAGTAATGAAAATCAAAAACCTTTCACTTCTGTATGGGCGTTGATAGATTTAAAGTTGTTAACATTTGGCAATCTTCAGCTTTACATTTATTTTGATTCATATTGACCTTTCGAATACATAAGATAATGTCAAAAATATTTAATGCCCTAATATGTTGTATCTGCTACTTACTCAGAATATAAGATGTGAAACACAATACTTCATTTCTAAGTGAATTGGAGTGGATTTATTTGGAATTCATTCGTAATTTCGTTTTGGCTGCAAATCGAATGATTGACAAGCATTCCGCACCTGCTATGATATCACGACGTTCGTCCACCACCTAGGGACAATGTGATGATGTAGACTCCCGACGATTCTTAAATGTCGACTATTGAATGTTATACAAACTTGATAATTTCAAAATCATCATAGATATTTTATAGGCCTCCTATTTTCTTCTAAAAATTAAATAAAACAAAAATAATGGAAAATGAAAAGGCGTAAACAAAGAGGAGATGTAGCAAAAACAAACAATTCGAGTCATGTTGCTGAATATAACCCACTCCAATATATCCGCTTGTCTAATGCGACAAACGGTTTATCATTTGATTTCTCCCATAAATACTGTGATCCATTGAATCAGCCATTTCTGGCGTGGGGGTTAGAGCTTTGCAGTTCATAGTTGACAATTGTATATAATGTAACAAATAATAAGAAACAGATATCTGACATCCTTGAAATTGAGGACAGGTTGGGATTTGAAGTCTAAACTCTGTTGTACAATCGGACTTTTTTATTTCCGGACTAAATCCTCATCCTTATACAGCTAACAGAGCTTGCTTGTTGTCTCACTACTTTCATTCATTCATTCAAGAAGTTCGAATCGTACAGCCTTCCGCCGTTAACAAGAATGTGAATCCATTTGGTAATCAGAACTATGGAATACATGCCATTTGCTTTCATAATGAGGTGTCAATAGAAGCTCAATACTCCCATATAAAATAATGCTAAACAAATAATTTATTGGAGGCTGGGAATAATAAAAAAAATTCAGCCAGCGAACATGTACAATTACTGATGAGGGAACTTAATGAATAGCACGACATAAAATAATGAAACTCATTATCTGGGTCAAGTCCACCCACTCTTGAATTTGCATAACAGGAGAAAGGAATTAGGGCAAACTTAAATTCTGTACACACATACTTAAGATGTAGATATATTGTGTTCATGAGCAACGAAGGTTCAAATTGGGAGAATCGATTGGAATTTGTTTGCACAGTTCTCAAAGGAACTGCGCATTGTTCACTATGATAAACACTTTTATATCATCAACTAGACGAAATGGAGTTGCATTCCAGCTGTACACCCATTCTTCAACTAATCGAAAATCATATGCTCTTGCTAACAGACTGAATCATTTCAGCTGAGAAACCAATTTATTGCTTTTATTCCTTTTTAAGTTGTTTTGCTCAGGATGATTCATACAAAATTGCGAATTGCCGACCTATCCATCCATAGCCAGCCGAAAAACCTAAAGCTCTTTTACAAATACCCATTTTATATATTTCGTCTGTTTTTTTTTTTTATAAATTGTATGAGCTTGCACTTCAACGTTGAATTTTAAATTAATTCTTCACTAAACTGAACGTAACGCGTAGTGGTGTGGTCAATGCTTGTATAACTCCTTAATCAGGTCTGAGATATTGGTGTCACATAAAAGAGCGCCAAGGACGACATCAGCAATGAGAAGTGGAGTGGCTGTGCCATGAATCATTAAAAGTACTGCGAGTTTTAAAAGGATTCAGGAGGATTACCTCATATCTGTTCGTGACATGCACGTATGCACGTTGTGTTGTATTGCATTGACTGTCGAGGACTACCTTCTTGAAATTTTATATGAAATTATCGTACATACGCACATATTTGGATGGTTTTACTCTCAGAATTGGATCCATCGACAGCAACTACTCGAGTAGTTCCTGATCTTGTTTTTTCGCGACAAGAAAACTTAAACCTTGATTAACGCACGAATATAGATTATGTTCTTGGGCTTTGTTTAATAAAACTAAAAAGAGAACACTTTTAATTGTTTTCATAATTAGATTTTCAAATATTTTTTCCCAATTTTTGTAAGGCAAAATGTGAATGTACTATAGTTATTTAAAAACCAAAGGCAGATACCTAGAAAGTGATGATTTGCGGAAAGCATTAATTTTTTGTTTTCATTTGAAGAAAAGTGCTGCAGAGTCGCATCGAATGCTTGTCGAGGCATATGGTGATCATGCTCTATCAGAAGCAACATGCAAAAGATGGTTTCAACGGTTCAGAAATAATGATTTTACTGTGAGAAATGAAGACCGTGGAAGACCAACAAAAAAGTTTGAAGACGCCGAATTGGCAGCAATGTTAAATGTTGAACAACAAAAAATTTCTGACCGTTTAAAAGCTATGGGAAAGATCCAAAAGTGTGGAAAATGGGAGCCACATGAATTGAATGAAAGACAGATGGAAAACCGAAAAAACAATTAAAATTATTTTAAGAATCCTAAATGGAAAAAATCACGGGTTAATCCGGGACAACCATCAACATCGACTGCAAAACCAGATCGATTCGGCAAGAAGACAATGCTGTGTGCTTGGTGGGACCAGAAAGGTGTGGTTAACCACGTGCTCCTAGAACCTGGTGAAACCCTTAATAATGATCGCTACCGACAACAAATGATCAATCTGAACCATGCATTGATCGAGAAATGACCAGAATTATTCAGAAGACACGGCAAGGTAATTTTGCTCCATTTGCCTCCTCCATTTTGCACCTGCATACAAAGCAAAACTGGTTCAGGATACAATCAAAACACTTGGCTGGGAGCAGCTACCCCACCCGTCGTATTAACCAGACTTGGCTCCTTCCGACTACCATTTGTTTTCATCGATGGGACACGCATTGGCTGAGCAGCACTTTGATTCCTACGAAATAGTCTAAAATTGGGTGTCTGATTGGTTTGCTTTAAAAGACAATCAATTTTATTGGCGTGGTATTCACAAATTGCCAGAAAGGTGGGCAAAATGTGTAGAAAACAATGCCCAATACTTTGAATAAAATGTTTTCACTTTCCCATTAATAATTAGTGTTTTATTTTCAAAAAACCGTGTGCCTATATCGTTTTGTCAGTTGAGCGCAAGTTCATTTACATATTTGTTGGTTTAAAGCCAAACGATCCAATGAAAAGTATGCCACAGTATTCAGTTACTCAGCTGCAAGGTGTGTCCACTAAGCCCAAAATGTAGTTAGAGGACAATATATTAAGGTTAACCGTGCAGCCAAAGAAATTCCATAATAAATAACATTTTTGCATATAATTTGACAATTAGAATTATGGTTCGATGTTCGTTGCGAAACACATTAGCTATTTCTATTTACCATGCCATGTGACTAGTGCATGAGTGCAAAGAATATATTGATGCTCAAAACCAATAATGGGCACAGATTTTGTTTCCAAAAATAAAACAAAGCTAAAAAGCAAAGAAACTGAATTTGGAAATATAACTTGCGTTAACTCCAGGTAAACATTTTGAGTAAATTGACTTAGAGTGAATTTGAACCAAAATTCTTGAAGAAATGTCCCTTCCTTATTCCATTCATAACATATCCATGAGCAGTTTCACAAAAACACAATTTGATGCTCATATCTCTATACACAAAAGCATTGATCCAATTATAATTGTTACATAAGCGAACAAACTGTGCCCTTATCGCCCTGTTTTCTAACGACAAGCAGATTTTGTACACTTTGCAATAAACAAGTACTTAACATTTTTGGAAAGCAAAATAACGTAAACGAATTAGTTTCAACACAAGCAGTCACAACTTCCGTCATAAGTCACAATCAGAGTTCAGTTTCAAGAAGCATAGTTGAAGCAATAACAAAACTTTGGTTCAAGAAGGCAAAGTTAATTCGTAAAAGTTCCAAACTTTGCCAAGTTTCTACAACAACGTGTGCATTGATGCAAACATTTGCATTTTCCAAAATCCTAAGCTAATCCATGCTAGGCATTTGCATTCTGCCATTTCACATTCAAAATGACTTAATCACAAATAATTCAACCCTGAGATGGGCATGAACACTCCCCGCAGTCTTCGCAATCTATTATACAAGTACAAAGATTTCAACACTAACAACGCGGACGACAACGCAATACCACGTTTCCGAAGTCCCATTTAAGAGGCACACACTGTCTGAAAGCAATTTTCACCATAATCCAGACAGTTTGTTGAAAATGACTCAAAGAACTTAGACTTTCAAATTTGGCAAAATAAAGTTGAGTCTGCTGTAAGCTGATTCCTTTGCACGAACAGTTTCAATTTGGTTCCTGAACGGGGACACAAAATCGTTTCGAAATATGATGTCCCTGCCAACTGCATATGGAATGCTAAACCACTACTAACACAGTGACTGGTATATATTTCCACTGTCTGAACTTAATACTGATTTACTTATCTTGTGGATAAGGAGTATGTGATTAATGCAATGTGAGATTTAAATAAAGTAAATTGCTTGTGACCAGAATGATGCACGACATAAATACACAAACTGCGAACGATTAACAACTATTTGTATTTGAATTGGGGTCGGTGCTGCCAACATTGCTTTCGCGTGCATGTCGACTCTCCGTCATTTGTTGCTCTTAGTTGTTTGTTCGCTAGCAGTATCTGCACACGAAACCGTGACCTTGATACACACATAATCAAAACGAATATGGTCGTGTACGACTGCAATTAAATCACTGAAACACAAGAAAGTATTCGCGATGAATAGTCGTAAGACAGTAATTTGTACCTTTGCACTGTTTTTATCATCCCACACCACGCCAATTGGGATGACTCACGATGAGATCAAGTTAACTTTCGCCTCTGTACTACACGTTAACAGCACCCTGAACAACGTGATGGCGGACCCGTTGCTTATATGATTATATCATTAGGCGCTAAATATGGTATGTATCTAACTCGCAAGAGATCATGTTACCCTTTGCTGCTGTTAATGAGTGTCAAAGGACCGAGAGTGATTTCCTGACAAAAATTGCAAAATCGGATGTATGATTATGTTTAATGATGAATGCTGCCACAAACGAAAGTAGAATGTCCGCCCATCGTGAAATCTTAGTCATGTTGCTCCCAATCATATACACACAAATGGGTGGCATGTACAATTAACCCAAATTGTCGACGATTCAGTCAGCTCTGAACTTGAGCCTTGCTACTCTAGCAACCAATCTTGTTCTCCTAGCTACACGTATTGTTCTTTTACGAATACGTCAAGCCTGCAGTTCATGTGCCAAATAATTATGAATAGTATAGGGATTCGATCTCAGAATCGAGACATATACCCACATCGTTATGGCCGCGATGCGGCAAGAGAAGAATAAACATACAAGCAGTAGATCTGGCCAGGAAATAAATGCTGTGATCGAATTGTAAATTACCCGATGACATTTTAATTAATAATCTTGTTTGTAGTTTTATATAATAATTCTATAATATGGGTGGTGTTACAGCCTGTAGAGGGCCATGGCCTAGCTTCTCAGCAACCACTCGTGTTGTGCGTGCTTTTATGCCGACTTCGAACGTCCAAGTTTGAAAAGCTTTTTCTAGATAGGAAACACTCTTTCAGCAATGTCAATGACTCGAAAGGGGTGGGGCCGTAAAATTATTTTTGTCGCACAGAGCAGGAATCGAACCTACGACGTCGTGGTTTGTGTCGACGCACATACCCACAACAACACGGGCCATCAGTAGTTATATTGCTTCTAAATAAACATAAATGTAGTTCTTTCATATAATTAATTTAAAAATTTAAGTTTTCGACTCACTGACAATGCGCAAAAGTATAACTAAAAGCTTCTCAAATTTGGATTTGGTTCTTAATTTTAATAGTTGTTTACTTCTTTTTGGTATTTATTTACCCATTAATTGGTATCTGCCCATAGGTTGATATTTAAATTTACAATATCAAAATATAATATTAGAACATGATTAGGAAATAAAAAGGTATTTGAATTCGGATACATATTGTTTTCATTTTTTTATCTGGAGGCGTATTTACGAATCTGAAACTTAGGACTGAAACCAATAATTTAGACATTATTTTTAAGTGGAGCCATCTACAGTTAATTTATTTCATTGAAATCAACGTTTATGATATCTGATTTGGAAATTTTAAGTTGAAGGTAACCATAACTTAAAGAGCAGACACGATTCACGATGATCCAAAGAAGAGCATCTCTAGTGTGTGTAAAATAAAGTTAACCGTGCAGTGTCAAGTAAGAGAAATAAGACCAAGATTAAGTGGTAAAATAATTCGGGGCTAAGGTTTAAATCATTTTTATAAATTTTTAATGACTTATTTTGAGATATATTACAAAACAATTTTTCTGCAGAAACATTTTTTTTATTTTTTCTTACTGTTGAAGTTTGATGATTCTCTGATTTATCGATCTGAAAAGGGTTTGTTTTAAGTTATTTGTCAAATCGATTATTTCTAGTGCATGTTGACAATCTTGTTTCTAACATAGTTTTTTTTACAATGCTGGAGTACCGCAAGGTTCTGTTTTGGCTCCCATATTGTATATCCTGTATATATCAGATTTTCCGAATATACCTGAATGCAAAACAGCGATTTATTCTGATGACACAGTTTTTTTCGTCGCATGAGCTTGGTCTTGTTATTAAGACCAATCTTCAGATTGCTCTAGAAATTGTACTAAGCTACTGCAATAAATGGAATTAAAGTAAACGAAGACAAATTGCAAGCCATATTTTTCAGCCGAAAATGAAAAGCTTGTTTTCTCCCTTCCATTAGCTTGCAGGTAAATGGAAATGATATAGAATAGCGAAACTTAGTGAATTACTTAGGTGTATATCTAGACTCCAAATTAACTTTTCGTGAGCACATCACACAAACCATTAATAAGGTTAAAATTGCAACGACAGTTTTATACTCATTTATCAATAGGAGATCGTTATTATCCATATCAAACAAAAGCATAATATTTAAGATCATTCCAAGCTATACTTTTGTATGGGTGCCCGGTATGAGGAAAATCCGCACAGTGCCACATTAGGAAAAAGTGGCTCAAAACAAAGTCCTTAAAATGATGTTAAATCTGCCATATGATTTCCCTACTACAGGACTGCATGAAAGAGCGGGTGTTGACCCAATCACTACACGAATATTAAAATTAACAAATAAATTTATAAACTCATGCGCTTTGACCGATAATCCCTTAATTAATGACTTGTGTACCAATAATTACAAATATAAAAATATATATATTTTATATATATATATATATCTATATGTATATATTTCTTTCTCTCTCTTTTCTTGAAGGTTTTTCTCGTATTTTCCTTCAATTTTAGACAGTTTCCATCAAAAATACAAATATAAACGTTATTCAGAAGAAAGATACATAATACATCACATCTCTGTAATATATATTGTGCGATAAACTAAATCAAATGTAAACTTTTTATACGGAAATAAGCTATCTATCTAGTTGAAAAGGGTAAGGGAGGGTGGGGGTTGCAGTGAATTTTGGAAAACATTAAAGGTATTATAATATTGTGCCATATGTTCCAAAATTAAAAAAAAAATAAAACTAACTGTGCCTTTTTGTGATATTTTCTTCCTTTTATAATCTGAAAAAAAAACGTACTGTTTACTTCCCCCAAAATCATCTCTACCGCCTTCAAACAGTTGTTGTCATACCCAAACCCTCGTGTCAACAAGTAAGCCCAGCAAATAAAGGGTTGAAGTCGTGTTAACGAGCGAAGCGATCCCCAACACCAGCCTTCCTGCAGCCACCTGCTTGACAGTTTTTGCTATACAATTATTCAACTATAAACAAATGAAGAAAATGCGAAAATTGTAACGGTGTATCTTTGTAAACTGTGGCATGTTCTTATAAATCCTTAAAATCAATAAAGGACAATTACACTAAAAATTTCGCTGATAGAGAGGTGGAATACGTCAAAATTACATTTTTGTTTAAGAAAGAAAAAAATTTGCTCAACGCGTCAGGTCAGGTCAAAAAATTTTATTTCATAGTGTTTGGTAACACCAACAACGACAACAGAGTGCCTGGTAACACCACTCAAAGAAAAAACATATGAGACGGAGGGTTTTTTCTACTTTCTCCTTTTCTTATCCATTATGCAAAGATAAAAGCAAATGTGACTTCGGTATAAATAAATACCTATTTGACTTGACCTCTTTCATTAATGGGGTAAAAGTAATCTTTTAACCTCTCATCAGAGCGGAGAAGTCCCAAAGTATTATCCCACACAATGCCAAAAGCAGACTAACAAATAATTTCCTGCTGGGAGGACCAATTGTTTAAGTAGGGATAATCGATTAAAATACTTACACTTTGATCTTTTCTACCGGGCTTATAATTTCATTTACAGAATCGAAACATCAGTCTAACATTTTAAATTTTTTTCGTTGTAAAGTTATCGAGTATCCTCGATAACACCTTTTGTAGGTAAACAGCACACCTACTTCCTTATTCTGATGTTGCTACCAGCGGGATAACACAATCTTCACTTAAGATAGATTATTTAATGTGAAAAGAGAAATTTTGATGTTTAGGTGGTAGACTAAATCTCAGAAAGGATTTCAGAAAGGAATACCTGATGATGATGCCCCGCCCCCAATCTACCCACATTGTATCTCTTCAACGTGATAAAAGAGTAATTAAACCCGTAAAATCGTTAGGTACAGGCGGTAGTTCTGGTATACATATACAGAATGTGTAAGTGGTGTACGATGTTAACTCGGCATTACCGTCATCTAATTCGGAAAATACAATATCAGATTTGACTACTTAACCCATATTGACAGCTACTTATTTTAATATATATAATAAACAAAGAAAGTTTTATAGTCATCAAAATCTTTGATTTTTTTAACATAATTCAATGCATTAATTCAGCTTGAAAATGAAGAGTGGTTTTTAAAATGTTAATTTGTAATTTTGTAAAAACGGACGGAATGAGTTCGGTATAAATTAAAACCCTGTATAACAACTTCTACCATATGTCGAAAGTGGTTGAATCTTATCAGCACAATTCCTATCTGATCTATTGCCTATTGTGTTTTTGACCACTTTAATAAGACTTAATAAAACTAATGATGTCGTCAGCGCCCGCCAACAATAATCCCGAACGTAAGTAAAGTGCTGCTGAGATCTGAAACCATAGTGTTTTGGAGAATTTAAAAAAAACAACAAAAAATATGCATTGGTCGATTTCAATAATTGAACTTATAAAGCTAAGACATAGATCGAATTGCCTCAGTTGTCCGGAGTTTAGCGTTCGAAGACATAGTAACTCAATGCTATTTGTTTGTAGTACACGGCTTACACCTGTGGTACATTAATGGAATCAATTCGGTTTCATTGGAATGGCGTGGAATCAATAAAACCTTTTTAAAAATGGTTGTAGTGACACTATTTTTAAATGGGTTCAGTTTTAATTTTAGGAAATATAAGGGGCTCACCCTTATGTGATTCATACTTGTCGCTGTAATACAGTACAGCTAGGTAAGGACAATAAACGAATGACCATTTTTTGGTTGCATTTATAACTACTTACACATATTTAACTAAAAGCTGATTAAGTTGAACACTCCCAAACGAGAGTCTCTTAAAAAAAACATAATTTGTGGAAGGATATATAATAGATATATAATAGTTTAATATAAAATAGTTAAAGATATCTTAAATAGCTTTTCTTGACTATTAGATCCTCCTTCTAACTTATTCTTCTGTAAGGTGTAAAGGCGGTGTGATAAATACCTTCCACAATTCATTCTTTCTTTTTAAATAAACTTCGCGAAGTAAACTACGTACTCGTCATATTACATATTACCTTCTAAAACACATGTATCATGCCATCTCATCCGAAGCAGCTGTCGAATCGAAGGTGACGAATGTCAGCTCTTGTCACCGAAAGCTTATTGCTGATTCCAAAGTTTTCAAAAATATTAAAATGGGGAAATCGAGAAATATGTACTTACAACGACATGGAAGGATCCACTACAGAGAAGGATGTGAAAGAAGGCATCTTCGCTAATGAACTAAATCTTAATATCTCCTCTTACCTCGCCTTCAATGTAGCCTCCTTCGTGCAGAGATTATGGTAATTCGTGAGAAACTGTCGTGGTTCAAGTGGAACGTAATATCCGCACGTGATATTTGTATTACCACCCATAGTCACGCAGTCATAAAATCCTTAGTGGATAAGTGGATAAATTTTCTTTTGAGATCCACGTGGCAGCACAATGGGATTTCTAAGTGGGTCTTCCTTAAATGGATGACGAAAGGTATTACCTACTTAAACGAAATTATAATAAGTTCCTCTTCTCGCCACCATAATGTTGCTTACAATTCACCGACACATCACTTTTGGTCATTAAAGGATTGTCATCAAGTTTTCTTTCTTAACCCATATTTTCCGGGCATGACTCCATTTGCATCGTCCACATTTTTTTTATTTCAGCTTGGAGTGCCTTTAATTATTACACGACAACAGATTGCGTTAGATTTAAATCCTTGCAAAACATTGTGTCACAAAACTCAATTTCAAATTCTTTCCTATGAATCTTGCAGTAAAGGGTGTACCCAATTTCAAAATTTCTAAAATTCATACACGGCTATAAGCTGTACACCTGACTGCTGATGGCTAATAATATAGATGAGTATGGCTTCTGGAATTGACAAAGTATTTTCTATCCATTCACCCAAAACATACTTTATGTCGCTTTTATTACAATTGCTTCTTCATGTCTTGCAAATCGTTAACCGCAAATGGTAGATAATATTGTATCTTTACGATGCTGCGCATGCAGTCAATTCATTTTTGTTTCAGATTAAAATTGGTTGATAGGCTTTCAACTTGACGGCACAGTTCGTTGTAACAGCCGATTTGATTTGAAATAGATTAAAAGTTGACAGTTAAAATAAACATCACGCAATTAGTTCCGATCATTAATTGTAATTAATAACAATAATAATAAAATAATATGGTTGTAACTACAGCCCGTAGAGGGACAGAAACTAGCTTCTCAGCAACAACTCATGTTGTGCGTGCTGTCGTTCTCTAACGAGTGTGGAAGGTGGAAGGGACCTACAGTTTCATGCCGACTCCGAACGGCTAAATTTGAGAATATTTTTTTGGACATGACATAGTCTTTGAGCATTGTCAGCGAGTCAACAGAAGTGGGGCCGTGAAAAATCGACATCTTGATCGAACCTACAACGTCATGGTTCAAAATGTAGAGGTCCAAATTGAAAAAAAAGTTTCTTCTTACTATAGAAATTGGTATATTTAGTTTTGATGTACTACTTTCGACGAATTGGGTCGGTTAATTTTTGTTTATGACAGGCTTTCCTCTTCAACATAAGGCATTACTAATGTTAGTATCATGGGGGCATGGGCTTATGTACACAGGGCAAAGTTACTGTCTGCACCCAACCTGGTAGGATGCCAGCGCGATCCCTGCTTGTGCATAAGTCAAGTTGACATACAGCCTCCTCGTGGCGCCCTTGGATAGCCATCACAACAACCGTTGTGTGGTGAACTAGTGTATGCAGCGATCCCCCTCTGCCCGAGGATCAAACAATGGGCCTGGCCTACCAGTTGTAGGTTGTGCGTGAGGTTAACTCCCTCACCACATAAAAAAACCAACGGTTACGAACCGACAACAGGCCTCGGATATGGACGGATTCAAAGTTGACGACCCCAGCAAACGATCAAAGGACAATGATTTTCGGTTCTGCACGTGGAATGTGAGGTCCCTGAACAGACCACGTGCAGCCGATGAACTCGCGGAGGCCCTAGACTGCTACAAAGCAGATGTCACCGCCATCCAGGAGATGCGATGGGATGGGCCGGGCAAAAGGAAGATGAGAAACTGCGACATCTACTACGGTGATTGCTACAAAGAGGGAAGGCAGCGCTTATTTGGATGCGGATTCGTTGTTCGAGGCAGACTTAGGCAAAAAGTCTTAAGCTTTGATTATATCAGCCAGCGCCTCATAACAATCCGCATCAAGGCTAAATTCGGGAACATCAGCCTGATTTGCGCACACGCCCCGACGGAGGAGAAGGATGACGATAGCCAGGACTTCTTTGATCTCCTAGAAAGAACATACGATCTATGCCCCAGCTATGACACCAAGATCGTTCTAGGAGATTTCAACGCACAGCTGGGCAAGGAAGAAATCTTTGCTAGAGTCATCGGAAAACACAGCCTGCACGACAACACTTCCGGAAACGGACTCAGGCTGGTAGATTTCGCCTCGGGGCGTAATCGTGTAATCGTAATCGCGTAATCGTGCTCTGTGATGAGCACGCAGTTCCCACACCTCAACATCCATAAGGGGACCTGGCGGTCTCCTGATCAATCAACCGTCAACCGGATTGATCACGTTGCGATCGACGTCAGACACTCCTCCAATATTCTCGATGTCCGAACGTTCCGAGGAGCCAACATCGACTCGGACCATTTCCTTGTTGTACCAAGGTAAGGATGAGGATATCGAGAGAAGTACGGAGTCGAGAAAGAACACTACGGTTTGACGTCGGAAAGCTACAATCGCAACTGACCGCTAAGAACTTTGCCGACCGAGTCTCCCTGAAACTCTCTGAAAGTTCGACGCTGCCTGCACATTCAATAGAAGAAGAATGGAAACGTTGTCAAAAAGCCATCAAAGAAGCTGCCACTGATGTGCTGGGTTTTACGACACCACCTAGAAGGAACCCATGGTTTGACGACGAGTGCAGGCAGGTACATGCAGCCAAGCAGGAGGCCTACAAGGCAACGCTGCATCGAACAACGAGAGCTGTTCGTGAGCTTTACGAACAGAAGAGAAGGGAAGAGCACCGGCTTCTCAGAAAGAAAAAGAAAGAGCATGAGAAGCGCGCGGTCGTGGAGATGGAGAGGTGTTACGACAGGAAGGAGGACCGAAAGTTCTACCAAAAGGTAAAACAAGCATCAGGAAGATATAGACCTCGGACCGAAGCCTGCAGGGACGAAAATGGACAACTAGTAGTAGAATCGCAGTCGATGCTGAGAATTTGGAAAAATCATTTCTGTAGGCTGTTAAACGATGACGACACAAATTCCGCTGTCAGGCAGAATGTTTCACTCAATTTGGACGATGATGAACACGAATTCCGTCCCCCCGACTTAGACGAAGTCAAGATAGCGATATCTAGACTGAAATCGAACAAAGCTGCTGGAGCGGACGGATTGTCCGCGGAACTGTTTAAGACAGCTGGTTGGGCGTATCCACCAGCTCATCTGTAAGATATGGTCGGAGGAAAGCATGCCCGATGAGTGGAATCTCAGCGTCGTTTGTCCGGTCCACAAGAAAGGAGACCCCTTTGACTGCGCCAACTATAGACGGATCAGCCTCCTTAACATCGCTTATAAGATAATCTCTGCCGTTCTGTGTGAACGCCTGAAACCCTTTGTCAACAACCTGATAGGTCCTTATCAGTGCGGTTTTAGGCCAGGAAAGTCCAAAATAGAACAAATATTTACACTCCGGCAGATCCTGGAATAGACTCAAGAGATGCAGATCGACACCCACCACCTATTTGTCGATTTCAAGGCCGCATATGACAGCGTGCATAGAGACGAGCTATACAGCGCCATGTCTAGTTTTGACATTCCTGCCAAACTCGTCCTGTTATGTATTATGAAGAAATCTCTCTGCTTCATCGGGGTCAGTAACGCACTTACCGAGACCTTCAATGTCAAAAAAGGTTTTAGGCAAGGCGGCACGCTGTCATGTGACTTCCTTAACATCATACTTGAGAAGATCGTGCGAAACTCAAACGTAAACACCCGAGTCACGATCTTCCAAAAGTCCGTTCAACTGCTTGCTTACGCGGACGACATTGACGTGATTGGACGAACACAGCGAGCCGTCAATGATTCGTTTGCTGGCATTGAAGCGGAAGAGGCTAAAATGGGTCCAGCGGTAAACCAAGGCAAAACAAAGTACATGCTGTCATCACGGAAGGACGCACAACATCGACGTCTCGGACAGAGCGTCATATTGGGCAGCAGAAACTTTGAGGTAGTCAAGGACTTCGTCTACCTAGGCTCCGGAGTAAATAGGGACAACAAAAAAGATGGAATTACTCTTGCCAATCGCTGTTTCTTTGGGCTCAAGAGGCAATTGAGTAACAGAGCCATCTCTCGAAACACCAAATTGACCTTGTATAAAACCCTGATCATCCCAGTCCTGCTCTATGGCCCAGAGACATGGACGCTAGTGAAAGCGGATGAAGAAGCTCTTGGTTGTTTTGAGAGAAAAGTTCTGCGTACGATCTTTGGTCTGTTTACTTTGATGGCGTTTGGAGGAGAAGGTTCAACCACGAACTATACGGGCTGTACAGCATGCACCTAGTTAAGCGTCTTCGGATCCAACGCTTAAGATGGCAAGGTCATGTAGAGCGGATGGACACCACAGCTCCGGCCCGAAGAGTCTTCGACACCGAGCCATTGGAACACGCAACAGAGGACGTCCTTGCACTAGATGGCGCACACAAGTGGAAAAGGACCTCAACCAACTTGGTGTGCGCAACTGGAGGCAGCTGGCAAAAGATCGTGCTGGCTGGAGAGGCAAGTTGGTTGAGGCCCAGGTCCACCCCGGACTGTAGCGCGAATCAAAGAAGAAGAAGAAGAATGTTAGTGCCTCAAAATATTTAAATCGATCTATAATATCATTGAACAAAAGATCGGCGTTATTCTTCGACTACTGAGGCAACCGCAGCTTAGACTCCACCAAATTTGACCACTGCGCTAAAGTATTTTGGATCCATTCTCTTACATGCCGTGTTCTTTATTGGGGTGATGCTGTCTGAATTTTTATATTATATCTGAGTTAATCACAACAAATAACCGTCTTAGTTTAACCATCTTTCCGGTTCACGTGATCAGATGCTTATATGCAAACCCTATTCTCTTCTTTCTTTCGAGCTGTCGTGCTGTGTCTTTGGTTCCTGTACGTATGTACGTTTTGAACGTTTAGTTTGATTATGTACTTGTCATCACAGTAACAAATTTAAGTGCATAATTTTCGGCGTTGCAATCATAGACTACAACCTACAGTCATAGCCAAACATTACCAAACATTTCTTATAGGTATTTATAAAGTAAAATTATTTTGCTGATTCTTGCGACAAATTCAATGATCTTAAGACCTATAGGCTGCAATTGAATTTGTGGGCCTCATCAATGTATGATGGGTATGCTTGGATTAAGTAATTGCAAGAGACCGATGAGCACCACTGTAGCAAAATGCATATATTCGTTACTTAGTAATGAATGGTATGTTTGGCATCGAACCTTATGCATGCGTGATTAATCGTGTGTGCTCTTTTCTTCTAGCATATTTTTTCTCTATAGTTTTGGATGTGTAAGATTTAGACTGAGATTTTGTGTGCGCACAGTGGTTTTTGGTTGTGCCGCATCACATACGGGTATGATTTAATACCAAACCTACTTATTTCGTGCTGTGTGTACGGTATAGGAACTTCGCTTTTGAATTCGAAGAGCTTATTTAGAATGGAATAAAAATATTGTGTTGAAAAATGGTCAACTAACAATAACTATGGTTCTCTGCAGTTGTACATTGTGTTTAAATTGTGTACGAATTTTTGATTTTCATATGATCATATTGCATAATGCATGTTTGTTTCTGCTTTGCCACTCGTTGAGTGTTGAGTGTATATGAATGAATGGAGTATGATTTAGTATCACATAGACCTGCCTTGAATACAACTTTTGAGTTTCTAAGATTAGAAGTAGATATCAATTTTAGCATAAAAATAGCAAATTTGATGAAGGTAACAAAAATAAGTAGTACCGATATTAAAGTTAATGGTTTTTTACTGTGATGTCCATGATCTGTGTCATACTTGGTTATTTTAATACAGACATAATATATTAAGAAGAAAAAAACATTTGAAATTTCTGTGAATATATTTTTTTCAGACCAGCATTTTAAATACCACATCGTCGTTAATTTCTTGATTTTGGTTAAACTAGACCACACTCTAAACAGCTATCGAATAGACATTTATTCATACATGAATCTCAACGGAAGGAATTAATTAATGGAATTGTGTACTTATAATTCAGTCGCAAAAACTGAACAGAGGATTGTTGAAACGACTTTTCATTTACATTATTTTTTAATTGGATAAGCTCACACGGCACGTTAACATAGCAACAGGCGGCTGAGATCAAACAACCAACGCTGCATGCCATACAGTACATATGAACGTAGCTTTAAATTTTACTTAAATTAAACCTCATCAAATACACGTTAAATCAACAATTCCGTGCAATTAATTTGAATGAGCCGGTTGCTATACCAAAAATCATATGGAAAGTTTGAAATACTTCCCCATTTCTAAAGCAAATTCTCCCTCAATGTGTCTACAATACTGGTTCGCCTAGTTCGTTCGGCTTTTGCTGTTTTTAGTTCAAACTCCTCGGGCAAAACAATTACCATCTAGTTCCATTAACCTCCTTTATAATCATGGTATAATTATTAGAATTATGATTTCTCATCAAATAATTTCCACCCTGGTTGCGATTCCGATTCGTTATCGCCACTTCAATCAATAATGTCAATGAGTCGGTTTTGGTTTTCTAATTAAATTTCCTAGCGACGCAATTGGGAATCAAACCTGGTAACATACATACATATTTAATTTCTTGAGGTTTTCATTATGAAAGTGTGAAGTCAGGAGCACTGGTTCAGTTCTTTGAACTAATCGTTTTGGGCAGTAATTTAATGATTTTATGAGACCTTGGTTTTGCAAATGTTTGCCATTTCAAATTCACAAATTAGTTTACAATTTTACGATAATTGAAGGATTTTTATTACATATTTGAATTCATTTGGCAAAGCTTTAGGTGGTACACCCCACCAGCATACACGGTTTGATAAATAGTTGAAGTGTCACATGCTTGTGTCAATTTGTGGTAGTGCCGTCCAGGTGCCTGTACATTAGTCAGTAGTGTGGATTTAATTAATATTTTCGAAAATGAATGAACTGGGTAATACAACCACGCATTTGGTCGAAATCCACCAATAGACGGCAGAAGTCCATACGGCGCAACAACAGCCACTTTCGTGGTTTGTACACATCTGATATTGTGTATCAGAACCAAACTATAAAATCCTTAAATCAAATGCACGTATTTTGTTACTGTTCGTTGGATTTGCCTTTCATTTCGGTAATGAAGACCACAGCTCTGTAATTTATGCTAGTTCGCATGTGTTGCCGAGGGCGATGGTATTTTACAAATACACACTATTTTATTTACAAGACCTTTGGTGTAGACTAGACGCATTACAAAATTTCAATTATTATGATTTCGTTTCTGGAATACCTTAATTTCTGCTTCTATAGGACGTGTCGAAAGGGTACAGCATTTAAGTAAACCCTGGCTGAAGTTTATAATCTTGAAGGAAAGTGAAAACTTTAGGTATCTGGAAAGGGTGAAAGGCATTGAAAAACTCAAATTTTCACTGATTATACAGATTATTTATGCAAGAAAATAGGTAAGGGTATTGTTTTATTTGTATGAGAATTCGTGAAAAAATAAGTTGTGCTACAGAATTAAAGGTTATCATAACGCCGTATTTTCAATTTCATATAATCCTAGGTGTTATTCCCGTCTATGCTCGGTTTGTTTCTTCAACTTATACGTTAATTGTATTGAAAATACAGTTTTGCAAAATATCTCTCATTCACATCCATACACATTTTACAATAATTTGACTCTGTGAATACATGTTGAAGTAAAACCATCATGTGTGCTGCAGCAAAACAGAAGGCAAATGCGGTTTCTCTTCGATTAGTCTGGAGTGACAAAAACAATTTACAAACAACATGTCGCGTCGATGCATAGATGGATAAAAGATAAACAAAAGACTCGTAACTTTCGAACCGTATGTCGTTGCGACTTCTAAATGGTCACATTCAGCATCTAGATTCGAACGATTATTGTTCAACATTTCCGAGCTTTTGCGTATCAGCAGGACATACTTTCTGCCTTATATATACGTTAAGCTCGGTTGTTTTGCGTTTGCTAAGTAGATGGGCCGTACAGATTCTACCCTACAGGTTATGGGCAGTGTTCGCAATAAAGTCCGAACAAGTTACCCATATAGTTGCGCGTAACTATGTAAATGTACTTACTAACGTCTCATTTTTAACGTAGCTTATGTAACTATTAACCTACACAAGTTTTGACTGAATATTTTAAATGATAAACAAAATATAGCATAAAATATTTTTTTTCAATAAAAAGCCTCTAACAAGAGGCAAAAAACAAAGAATGAAGATAATGTATGTACCTTAAGTGCATAAGTGCTAAGAAATCAATTTAATTCAGTTTAGTTTCAGTCATCAAGTTTTCCATTTTTAGTGCTAGACGATCCGATTCCTCAAGGGGTGTGAATTAATTCACGTTTCGTAAGGGTATGCTCAGGAATTTACGTAGGAATTTCATGCGCAACTATTGTAAGAATTGGATTCGTAACATTTTTTTTATTGGATTCTTAACATTTTCATACGAAATTTCATTTGTGAATTTAGCTCATCAGAATTCAATATTTTTAAAGGATAATTCTCAATCTGAAGAATATGAATGTCATTAGTATAAAAATGATACAAATGTGCATAAATATTAAGCGATTTATCAAAGCGGGATTTGTAGTTCAATATGTAGTTGCATAATTTGCTGAGGATGAATTAGCTACGTTATTTGCGTTACTTATGCGTACGAAATGAACAACACTTGATATGGGTGTTGAAAATAAAAACAACAACACTTCACTTCAAGTGGACACTCAAGAGGGAAGTGTTTTCGTTAAAAAAAACAATTTCCTTAGTGTAAGAAGTTTGAAACCAGAATGAACGCAAACAAACGTATTGACGCCATGTATTTTTTTATTGTTTCTTTTATAGCTTCCAATTCAATTTTTAATTTTTAATGTTCGTGTCTGGAGAAAGTCCAGACAAAATTGTAAAAATGTTGTGATATCATCTACTTCGATCCCAATTTTTGTTTTTTAAACCTTTTTATCTCTTGATTTTACCTCCAATGCACAGTTAACTACTTCGACTGGTCGCTCAATACATTCCATCTTCATTCACACCAAAACGGAGGAAACACTCAACTGTCAAAATGTGGGAGTGGAGGCTTTCTGTTAAACTTAAAAATGCTGAGCGTAAAACTCGCACTCAATTTTTTTCACACCACCTATTGACAAAGCCCAAAGAGTATACATTTTTCGAAAAAGTTTCCCAAAATTACCCATTTAAAGTCAACATACTCGTGTATCTTTTACCCATATTATTGATTTAGAGGAAATGTGTTAACGATGCCACGCAATATTTTACGTCGATTGATATAAAGAGTGAAACATCATTTCCATAATATCCCTTTTCCCACGATATTCAAAAATTTTGAGAACTATTTCAAATTCGCCAGGAATTATCATAGAAGATTGTTTATATAATCCATAACCAATATAAATTATTCAAATTTGCCATCAAAATTCTAGGTTGGATCTGGCCGAGGTTACTCACGTACAATACGAGTGCTTACTGAGAAGCTAGGCCCTGGCCCTCTATGGGTTTAATTTATTTAACTTGTATTCGTTGTATTAACCTACATCAGTGACACTAAGCAAAATATGAATTTTGATGAGTAGTTAAATAAATATTTCTATAAGCATAAAAGCAAACGTAAAGATACTTTGACAATACAACGTATATCAATTTGATTTGTTGAGTATCGGTATTATTTACATGGCCCTTTAAATCCATTTTATATGATTTTTTAATGAAGCTGAAATACATACATAAACATAAATATGTGTAATCATTTCGAGAAACAAAATTGTTGTACAGTAGAAGCTTGAAAATTAGCAAACAAATTTTAATGTATGTAATTTTCAAAGGTTTCAATTTCCAAACACTCTTCTTTTAAGAAATAAATCCATTATTCCCAAAATATTACCGTATATATAAAGAGCTATGAATATCTTTGAACATAGCTGTTGTGATTGTCTTATAAAGTAATGACATGAAATTCTACCGATGAGTTTTCTGCGTTAATCGTAGAGCCGATAGAAAAAAGTCATCACCCTAGTATCGACAGATATGTGAAAGAGCAGTGGTGGTTTGGCTTGCCTCAATATCATATTGCAAGATACAAAGCTGAACAAATGTTCAAGAATTACATCAAGGATAATTATGTTCTGTGGTGGCCCGTGGCGTTGTGGGTAAGTGCGTCGACCCCAACCTCGACGTCGTAGGTTCGATTCCAGCTCTGAGCGACAAAAATAATGTTCACGGTCCCATCTCTTTCGAGTCACTGACAATGCTCAAAGAGTATATCGTGTCTAGAAAAAGCTTCTCAAACTTAGCCGTTCGGAGTCGGCATAAAACTGTAGGTCCCTTCCACTCGTGTGAGACCAATAGCACGCACAACACGAGTGGTTGCTGAGAAGCTAGATCCCCTGGCCCTCTATGGGTTGTAGCGCCACCCATATTATTATGGATCGGATGACTGAACCTTCAGTATGAAGATTTTGTAATTGCGGATGGCCATCAATGTCATCGGGATAAATTATCTCATACTAAGTAATTCTAAACCCATTAACTGAAAATTTAATAAAATTTTGTTGTTTTATAAATGCTGAGGTATTTTTTTTTCAAGAGCTATAAGAATAAGAACGTGTATTTCTGATATGAGTTGCTTTTTTTAAGCGTGTTTATTTGTAATTGCATACACAAAGTCTCAAAGTGACGTATTAAGATTAGGCTGTTATCTCTGTGTGTTAATTTACACACTTACACTCATCTAGAGAGAACTTACTGATGCTGTTCGTTTTAGACGTCCACTCGCCACAGACGACGATCAAATCTTGAATGTAGTTAACGTCGACAGGCACGGAATTAGCGAAAGATACGCAGCTTTAGTGGCAAAACAAACGCTAAATACATCCGTCTGCGCTTAAAACTGTCTTAACTTAACTTGCCCATTTCACAATCAAGTTGAAGCAAATGAGAATTTAACTGAACTAAAATAAACTTCAGCTCTATTTAAACTTGAGTGACGTGAACTCTTATCCAGTATTCTTATCCATATGATTGCTTTTACGAACTTATTACAACATGTAACGTTATTTCAACTGAGCACTACCCCACTTGCCACAATGATATTAACTGTGAACACAGCACTATGGCTCAGACACCCTGAAGCACACAAGTTCGTTCACCAAAAATATAATCCCAGAAATTGAACATTTCACATTAAGGCTCAATGCAAATTCTCAATATTTCAACATCTGAGCATGTACAGCACGTAAATACTTATTTAGTATGTGACATAAATAATCTGTGTATGCAGTACTTTGATGTAACTTTTGAAAAATGCAAGTACATCATAACTTCTCTGACCCTTATCAAGAAGTATTTTACCCAGATATAAACAAAACTTTATTAGGTAGCCCTATGAACTTCATGTGAACTTCAAGTTCAAATAAACTTAATTCAAGTCGTTCATATACCTTCCTTCAACAAGAGAAAAAAAACAAGGACATCATAAAAATGTTAGTGATACTTCAAGCTAAGCATACTATGACACGCTGCTGCAATATCATCTTTTCGCCTGGAATTAGTCATAAAAGTGTCAGACATAATGAAACCCAAAAAACATGCGAGGGATGGCGGAAGATAAATTTTATGCTCAAGCTTACACTCAAATATAAAAAAGGATGTAGAACAGCAAACGTCGTGGTATTGTTGGGTGGCGTCTATAGTTGAACTATCCTCTATGGCATGACAAAAAGAATGAAATCATCACATCGTCTACTTAATCCGATTCAATTACCCCCAGCACGTGACCAAAACTTCCACACACTATGAAAGCGAACCGCTGTGCTGACCACGACAAAAAGTCGGTATCCTTTCCAGCCGCGCACTTATTCATATCTTCGTATGTACGTGTATATGTGGAGTCATACATTCCTCGAAAGCCCAAAAGGAATTATTATAAAAAAGGCGAAACTCCTTGAACCCAAACAAATGAAGAATGGGTGTCAGGAAGCAGCTAAGAGAAACGAGAGTGTCAGATAAATGAAGTGCTAGACCGTGCTCTTGGCTTCGGTCGACAAAGAGTTCATGTGTGCGGAACCAGAACAAGTGTCGCATTCATTCATCTAATCCATTCTGAGATTAAAACTTCTCATGAAGCCTATTAATCACCTTGGTGCTTAACTACGTTCCATGAGCACAGCTTCCCATGCCGTTTGACGCGAGGAGAGAACAACCTAGGCGAAACTATTCGTGCGTAAGTGTGGTTGTATTTCGGATGATAAAAGGGAGAAACCGCTTCACTCGAAGCTAAAGACCCACATACCTTATGCCGGTTGCAAAAAACAAAAAACTGCGATAAGTTTCATTAATTACGCAAGTTTTCTTCTCAATGCCACCACCGGCTGAGACCGGTCAGTTGGTTTAACATTCAGCCAATATGGTGTCGCCGATGTAATTTCTAGGGCACTCTGACTTGTATAGTTGTAATTTATTTCGTGACGAGGCAGATGGAGCAGCAGGAGAAGATACTGAAGCAAAAATGGTCAACTGTATATGCTTGAGTTTAGATGGTTTGACAGATAGACTGCCATTAAAGCTATATATTGTATACATACATCCGTTCTATATGTGTGGTTCATGCAGAGAAATAGAGAGGGACTAGTCAAATCGGCTGTGGACCATAACGTGTCCTTTATTATTCCGTATTACTTAGTTCGTGCGTGAACTCCATGGTATTATGGACTTCTGTAGACACATATGTATATCTTTACATGCGTACATATGTTTGTTTTCTATTATATGTATTTTGCGCCAATTAAGCACTTCGTGAGTCTGCAACTATCATTAAGGGTATCAAAAATAGGCCTAGACTCTCCAACTTGTTTCGTAAAATGTTAAACTTGTAGGATTCTTTGTTGTCGTCTTATCTCGTCGCCAGAATTACAGTGATAATTTAGGACTGGGGATAATTCTCTTCAGTTTTCTCTTGATATCTTGGGATCACGCAAAATTAAATAGTCCCACCAAGAGATATGGTTTTCCTTGTATGTTACCACAAATTCATTCTTTCTTATAGAAACAATTATCTTGTCACAGAAATTCTGAAATGAAGATATGTATTGAGTTGCCCGCGTCAAGTGATGTGCTAAGCACTATGTTGGAAGGTTTTATACAGTTCCTGATTAAATCAATTGATTCGTTTCAAAGGCCTTAAATTCCAATATCTTATTCAAGGTCAACATTTGCCATGTCTTTCAATTTTTTTGTTATATTTTGTTTTGTGAGTTTGGCGCTTTGTCGCAGCCTGCTGGTATCATTTTGTATAGCAATATGATTTATAATTTGGCAAATTATTCCGTTCACAGTCCCTCTTCGTGTAGTGATTGATGTATCACTTGGACCCGAAAATCCTTTCTGCTCGAACTCCTGGACTCCTGGACTGTCCTTTTGACAGTTCCATTAGGAAGTATACTTCTGCAATTTTGTTAGGGTCGATCTGTTGCAGAAATTTGAAGAGAATAGGGTAAAACCAGTATTTTACAGGCTTAAAGTGTGGTTGCTGCTTTCTTAGCTCCGTCCTCTAGAAATTTTATGTCCTAATGAGCTTGAAAATAATTTTCGCAGAGAGAAAGAATCCGAAGCAGACTCTTTCATATAACTCGCAGTGTCTACTGAACGGTACATTTTATCCCCTTACGTAGCAGGCGAATCAAAATCTTTGTGCTTATGAGGATGTGGTTGTCCATCATATTTAATGTTGCATGAAGCTTCAGATCATTAACAATCCTATCAAAGGCATCTGGTTCTATAGTCACCTCAGTTGGTTCATAATAATCTTCACTACTTACAACTGTCATCTGATAAACGCTAGGCTAAGCGTGTTGAAATATTAAAGCTTTAAAAGAACATATCCTATCGATTTTGCATATCATTTTACGGAATCAAAAATTAGTATGATACATTTATAAATAGGTTTGTACATATGTATGTACGCACGAAGGTACGCTCGTCTTTTCAAATACCTTTTTTTTCCTTTACGTCCCTTCACAAAAGGTACTCATACATGTGTGGACAACTTAATCTATGGACGGTGTTCATGAAATTGGGATCTCTTGAGTACACAAGGCTTCTAAATACTCAGTCCTTCCTAGAAAAAAATTGTAACTATGTATGTCGATCGTATTTTAATATATTACTCCATCACATCACTCTATTTGTTAAGTAGTGCCTTATATTCCGTACATGGGCGAATGAGTCAATCGGCAGTACATTAACTGCAGTAGAGTTGAAGTGGAAATACTTTAGTGTTAATAGCTTACCAATATAAAAGTTTAACAAATATTAAAAAGATCCAAGATACCGTCTGAAAATAATTGGTATATATTTGGTAACTTTGAATATTTTTGAGAAGCAAATTTTAGCCATCATGGCAATGTCACACTATCATATTAGTAAAGAGGGATAGAAATTTACTCAATTTATATTAACGACAAATTTATTCTCCCAAATTCAGACAGTGTTTTTTTTGTGATTTTATGATGCAAATCGCAGGGTTAGCAATGTCTTCCCCTGATTAGATTATATTAAATGGACAAGTATTGAAGCAAGAAGTTTTTTCAGTTATTTTGACCGGCAGTTGTTTTTAGCTTTAACCACGGTTTATTTATCCTGGTTACATATTTTCATAATGTATTGATTAAATATGTATGTTTCATTGGTTTGTTTCTGTACTTTCAATGTGAGGTCAGCAGCATCAAATATGCATGCATAAATATGGTGCACGTTAATGACTGAACGGCTGCAAGCTATCGTCATTTTTGCTTGCACTAATTTCACGTGCGGATATTTACCAACCCTGATTTGAATTGTGCGGTTTCGGTCTGCGAATAACATTTTTTTCAAGGATTATGACCTCCATGGGCTTATATTTGCAAGAGGTTGATTATGTGGTTACCCTCTATGTGTATTTTTTACATTTGCATATTTATATTTGCAGAATAATAAATGTGTTGTTAAAAGCAGATGTCCTTCATCTCAACACTGTGATGTGTATATGGCATTTCGTCCATCGTAAACAGTGCTTACTAGCATGGGTGCAGTTTTCGGATTTGCCTTCTGCTTTCTTCTCTGTTTAGCGCTGCAGTCCAGGGTGAACCTGGGCTTCAAACAACAACCCTATTCCACCAGCACGATCGTTCGTCAGATTTTTTTTTTTCGTATTTTCCTCCAAAGTAAAATCATATTATTTTGAAAAACACAATTTTGTATAATTATTTGTAAAATATTATAGAAGAAAGATATTATAATATCATATCTCTAATCTGTAAAATGTGCGGTAACAATACTTATGTCATCAATATTATGCGAAATAAAAGATCTATATATCGTTCGTCAGCTGCCTCCAGTTGCGCACACCAACAGGTCGTCTTGCGTACGCCACCTTGTTCGAGGACATCCTCTGTTGCGTTGTCTCAGTGGCTCGGAATCGAAGACTCTTCGGGTCGGAGCTGTGGTGTCCATTCGCTCTACATGATCTACCCATATTAAGCATTGGATCCGAAGACGCTTAACCATGTAGGTGCATGCCACTGTGGTTAAATCGTATCCTCCAGAACAGGACCATCGCACGAGTTATAATTTGAAAATAATAAAAAGTTACAATTAAAAGTAATCCAATGAATTTACATTTGAAATGTTTGGAGCATTTCTTCATAATTATTATTTATTATTTTTTTTCTTTTTGAGAGGTTTTCCTCGTCTCCATTCCAAAACTTATTTACAAATTCGGAGATAGTTTATTATTGTAACATTTAAGATATTAATCGAACAATTATTTACATTTATTACATATTTTCCATTTAGCTTAAGTCACCTTTATTTATTACAATTTCATCAATTTTATTTTTTTATTCTTTCACTTTTCATCATAATATCTTTAGTTACATTTAAGTTTTCTTACACAATTAATAGTTACATTCAAGCATCTGCAATTTTATTTGGTCTTTTAAATGTGGTGCGATGAACATTTATTAATTTGTTTTTTCTATAATAAGGTTCGTCCTTGTGCCTTAAATGTTTGTAGTTTCTAATAAAACCTTCATCCCTATTTTCTTCATAATCTACCCTAGTTACATTCCTCTTATTTAAAATTGTATCTTTCTGTTTTGAAATTTTAGTAGTTAATACTTCCGGATCTACGTTCATAGTTTGATTCGGACTTTCCAATTGTGGAATGGTAGCGGTTATTGTAAACTAATACGGCTTATGTACTTTCCTGAATTCATTATCGCAAGCAATTTTCCTAGGTTTACCGAACTTTGTTAAATAGTCGTCAATTGCTTCTACCAGGTGTACCGGTATGAGAAATGAGATTTTTTTGAAAAAAAAGACACTAATTATTAATGGGAAAGTAGAAACGGTCAGAAATTGTTTGTTGTGCAACATTTAACATTGCCATTTGCTTTTGACTCAAAGTGTCATCTCCATCCAATATCGTTTGCAATTCGGCGTCTTCAAACTTTTTTGGTGGTCTTCCACGTTCTTCATTTCTCACATCAAAATCATTATTTCTGAACCGTTGAAACCATCTTTTGCATGTTGCTTCTGATATAGCATGATCACCATATGCCTCGACAAGCATTCGATGCGACTCTGCAGCACTTTTCTTCAAATGAAAACAAAAAATTAATGCTTTCCTCAAATCATCACATATACAAAATTCGACATTTTTAACACGATGAAAAAATATGATTTTGTCTGTTCAATGACTTGATGTATACTAAATATTTTTCACAGATGTCATAGCAAACAAACAAAAAAAAATAAGGGCTCGTTCACAACAAATGTTCCCTATCGAGACATTTGTATCTTGACGCTCACTTCATACCGGTATACCTGGTAAATAATAAATCAAAAAAGAAAGTAATAAGATAGAAGAAGCCAATAAATATGTATACTTTAACGAAAATATGTACTTATATATAAAAGTTCATACATACAATGTAAGATTAAACGAAACATTTTTTTTATATAGCACGTACAATTTAATACAAATTGTGGTGGCGCGTAAAGTTGTGTGCGTCGACCCCAATGCACTTGAACCATGACCTCGTTGGTTCGATCCCTGGTCTGAGCGACATTAAAAAGAATAATTTTTCCTGGCCCCACCTCTTTCAAATAACTAACAATGCTGAAAGAGTATTTCCAGTCTAGAAAACTGCTTCTCAAACTTGGCCGTTCTGATTCGGCATAAGTCTGTGGGTCCATACCACTCGTGAGAGAACAATAGCATGCACAACACGAGTGGTTGCTAAGAAGCTAGGCCCTGGCCTTCTACGGGCTGTAGCGCCTCCCATATTATTATATTACTTAGTAACATTTTTTGACACCCATCACAAAGGAATTGGAATACAGCTTTTGAAGATAAGTATCATGTTTTCACTCTAAAGTGAAGACATTCTGTTATTAAAAGGGCATAATATTTTTAGTGCAAAGTCATACTTTTTAAGAGCTTGTGAGTAGTGTTCGTTAAAGCTCAGTTTTTTTATTAAGCCTAAATATTTTGCCGAATTTTGCGATAATATTAAAATCCCAAGGATATTTGGGTTATTTGGAGGTAGGAAACACGACTTTCCTTTTCTGCTAAAAAAGATAGCTGGAATCTTATATTATCTTAATTTTGGTTTTCCCTTCCTGATATTAGAAACACCACTTTTAACACTGTAAAGTATTGTTCTGTGAAAAGACTTTTAACGGTTTTACATAAACGAAGTATCATGATGTCGTCTAAAACCAAATTGTTGATTTGGATAAATCTGTGTACTAAGTCTTATGTTTTAAAGTTAAGTTGCGTAGTTGTATTACGAAAAGCTATATGACGATATCTTTTTCAGTTCCTTCTGTGTATGTTTCTAAAACTAATATTTTTCTTCTGAACTCTTGGGATATTATTGTTTGCAGAGGAAAGGATGTTGTCCGAAAACCTTTGGACAATTGAATCAACATCTTATTTAGTTGATATGAGGTCGAGGTTCATCGAACTGTCTCTGAGTTGTATGTTTAATTATCTGCAATATTTTATCCGTTCAACATGTTTGAGATCTAGGAAGTACTCTTGTTTCTCACTCCTGACGTTTTTATAGAAAAGTCAAGGACAGACTGATTGCCAATAGCACGAGAAGGGACTTGGATAAAACTAGGTGGAAATTTAATTTAAACAGGTAACAAAGAAGACAAATCAAACAATATGTAAATTTCTAGCACAACCCCAAGCCCTGTGTCTGCACTTTGAATCATTTCCTACTAATAACATGCAATTCACACTAAGGAGCTTTCTAAGATACTTTCTAGGTGCATGACATCTTTGCTCGTGATTCTTATAGTATGAAGCTACTCACGAGATATATTGATCCTGCCACTAGTCCACATTATTTTTTTTTTGTTCTTAATCTGTTTTAAACTACCCAAGCATCTCACAAGTGGTCCCACACAATTTTACTAAGGCAGCTGCTTATGTTATTCACTGTATATGCGGATAGCTTATGTGTAGTTACGCGATATATCAACATATACAATGCCGCCAAACAAATAAAAATGCATGTACCCTGTATGTGTATCTTCTTTAAATGTTGCATAAAATTAGTCAGCTTATGGGCTCACTTTAGTGAATAAACTCCCGTTGCATATCTTAGGGAGATTTTTGTGTACTCCAACAGTTTGTAGAACTCTGTGGCTGCTAATTTTAGCTTCACATTGAACACTGGTGTTACTAATAATAGTTTTTTTTTTATTATAAAGTGTTTGTATTTTATAGACACGTACACGTACATATATTCACCCGTAAATACGTGTTACTGTAACAAGTTTGTATTCTCTAAGCCACATTTTATGGCAAAGTGAGTATTAGATGTAATAGATCTTGTCACTTAAATATGTCAGTTAGAACCCACATTTTGCATTTACAGAAATAAAAGTTAATTAATATGTTCACTTGAAGATGTGAATTTACAAGGAGACAAAAATTTGAGTGCCTAGTTTATTTAATAGAGGATAATATAACCAGCTGCTAAGTTTGTAGTCGGTAAAATGCAAGATGATGGTCGTATTGGAGTTGTACTACCGAATCCTCAAAATATCAAAAAAAAAACAGTATTATCTCTTTAGAAAACCAATTGCAATATCGATATCGATAAAACCTTACAAATGAAATAGAAAAACCCTGCGAATGCTTGGTAAAACACACAAAACCATATGCCGTGACAATTTGTCACTATGACTAAAATAGTACGGGTGTATATCCGGAAAACAAGGCCTGTTAACAACAGTTGACATAGTATGACGAGACCTTAAATTCTCTCCAGCACCATAAATATATCAATGTCGTTATGGTCACTGTTGTTAAAATACATTTTAAAAACATACTTTTTAGATGGAATTTATCCAACGATGACTCTTGATTAAAACTCACATGACGATCAGAAACCTTGTTTTACCAATCTGCTGCTTGTCGCAGCATGAGCTAAGAAGACTAAGAACAGAGGTATACGACCCTAAGTCCGTGACCAATACTATATTTTAACTCACATGCTATAAAGAGGGAGAATCTATTGACCTAGTGTCCGTTTTATGGCACGAATTCAAAATTCTTCGAAGAATCCGCAAAGTATGGTTGAAAAATGCAAAATATGAGGGGTTGAAACAATACATATGGCATAACTACACATCTCTGAATAGTACTTATAAGAGTTTCGTTCTTAACATGAACATTTTACTTTTATTCTCCTTGAAACCCATCTACTTGACAGACAATTCGGGTTCGTTCAGGGATAGGAAATACATGTTCACGTAAATGTATGAAATAAAACAACTACCAAAAAGTTCAGAAAGAGCAACTGAGATTGGGGCGCTGCTTCTCATTGTGTAATATTGAGGGCAATGAACAAGGATATACACTTATGTACGTACGCACGTATACTATATCTTAACAAGTGGCAAAATTTCACTCTTGAGCTTAATAATATACTTACTTGATAAGAGCAGCGTTTCTGACTCGGCGCAATGTGCAATATGTTTTCCCGGCAATAGAGTCTTGTGTGTATTTATCCCATTACCGGAATTTTGGTTTTTGGAAAATGGTTTTTTGACCAACATCCGGACGCATGGCTTGGTCTATTGTCTATAGAAGTTTTATTACCCTTTAATTACGACTTCAGCACAACCTCATAGAGACGGAAGCTAGGATCAAAAGCAATCAAAAAATTAGCCGGTTTAATCCTCTTATTATTCTATATTATACTAGCCGTAAGTACCCATTTTGTTGGGTCCATTAGTATATAATCGTGATAATTTAAAATGCTTGGAAATTTGAATACCATTTTATTTCGTGTAGACGTTTGAAGAAAAATAATTCAATTGTTTAGAATAAATCATCTCGTCTTTCATTTACACATGCGTTTTATCCAAGAAGATGGTAACGTTTTAACAGGAAGAATATATTAATCAAATTTTCCTTATTTCTATTTGGTACGCTTTGTATTAAGGCAAATAGAATGGGTCTAAATGCCACTCTACGTAATGCCTCTAACGAAACATAGGTTTAGGTATCATTACGTATCCCTACTAGCGGACTAAAAAGGAAAATGTGTTCTATTCAACAAGCCTGAATTGATGCGTGATTGATTATGTCAAGCCTTACTGAATACTTCGATAGTTGGATGCCATTGGTAACTTTGACAAGTGGTGAAACATACCATTTTGCAATTTAAAATTGAAAAAAAAATGTCATTCGTATTTACTCAACCTATAACCGCCATGGAAGATGAGACGATGTTTAAGTAGTTGACTGCATACACTGTCTCATTTATAACTACATAGGTCAATTGTTCTACCACGAGCATATCCGTCGATCATGATCGATAAGCCTGTTGGTTTTCCTTACAAAGCAAAATAATATGTCTAACGTGGACGGAATGTTGAAATGATTACCCGGTACTTTTACTTGTTGACTGATAAGATATGATTGTAAGAATTGCACTAAATGAATAGATTAGCAACAAAAAACATCAACTGCTCAGTCTTCCAGAAGAATATTGTGGAAGCGACTTGTGAAGAAATTCAGATAACATATTTAATGAGATTTTCTTAAACAAATTGGCAAGCAGTCTAGTAGATGACATGCTCTATGGAAATGATTTGAAATATAATGGGTGCGTTTGCGAGTAAAACTCGCGTTCTCAAATGCGAGCAAAAGGGTGATTCCAGATTCATCAGATTTCATTTAACTATGAAATCCCTGTGTGGAATGCTAGACGGAAAGGACTTACGTTTTCGTAGGCGAGACCTTAATCATTTTGTCGTCGATTTTATAAAAAGACGAACATTTTTTCGATAATTGTTGCCGAATGAAATCTACAGTGTGTAAAAATATTTCTACGAAATTAACGAAAATGAAATTCATTTTTCCATCGAATAACTTGCTATTCACTCTACATCAAAGCTGTCATAAGATTTTCATATTGCATGTAGGTCGCCATAGTCGTGTTTGCATTCTACGCATTGAATTTGAATTTCAAATTTGTATTATAAAATGTTTACGCGTCTGATCAGATTCTCACTTTAAAAAAGATCACACAATAAATCAACTGTGTTGCTTGTACGGACCCATTCCAAGACAGCGGTAGTTTACATTGTCTGTCTTAGCAAACATTTCTTTGCTGCTATATTGAATGCAACCTTTTTAATTAAACTTGACTTGACTTTATGGTCGGATTTCATTGATACTTCTCTGTACCTAATTGAAGTAAATTCTCAGCCGAACACATGTGTACCCACTGGATGTACGTACAAATTCAAAGGTACATACAACAGAAGAAGATATCCTCACCTCACCGATATTTTCTACCGTAATTTGTGGCACATTTGTCTTGTGCCTTGTCACGATGGTGTTTAACTAAAATGCAGAGAAAAGAAGTAGAATAGCCTAGCTTGCCTTTGGTAAACACTTCGTCTTTTGCTACAAGCCAACGCATTCATCGTGATGTAGAGAAGACAAGTTGTGTTGTGCCAGACCTAATTTAGATAAACAGATTGACCGAAAAAGACGAATAGATAAAACAAGTTAAATCAATTCATGCTAGTTACACGAAGTAGGACGTCATTCAATAAAGTATTCATAATGAACGATCATGGTATTCTTATTGTTGTCATTGATTAAATTCTAAGAAACCATACGAATGGGTTGGTGTACTTTGAAGATATACGTATTGTGGTGGGGGGATCAATTTACATGTAATGACATGAATGAACTAACTTGCGATTTTATGTTCATAGGTGTAAGTCGGATTGCGATTTTAGATTGTGAAATTCACAATGTGAGCAGACATTGTATATTCTTGTGTAATTCTCCCCTGTCCAAAAATACAAACAACACATCACATAAGAAAAATATTCTGAATTGTATATATTCCCTGTATCGACTATTAATTTTCTTTGCATGCTGGCCTACGATGTTCTGATTTGCAGACCTACCTACCTCATATGTATGAAATTCAAACTCTTACCACTATTATCGTATACAAAAGGCAATCGGGCTTGCCTCTGAACGTTGGTACCATGTTGTGCAATGGATATACTCAGATTTTGCACACGCACGTACAGCGTTTCATACACTCATGCCACACTTTGTGTAAATCAATATGCGAATGGGGTTCAACTATGGTCAATGTATAATTCCAAATCGCGACTGTGAAAAAACAGCAGCTCAATCGCAATCGCAGCTTAAGTAACAGTCGATCGCTTACTGCGATTGCCTCTAGTACTGACTATAGTCACTACAGAACAATGCAATTCTTTCCCGAAATTGATTATTTAGGATATCGAATATCTGAAGGATACATTTGGCCTAGCCCTCGTGAAATTGGCTAGGCGTACGGCAAATGCCTTGGAACCATATGCTAAGGCACTATTGAAATCATATCAGCATAAGACTAATTATGTATATAATAAACAAACTAAAGGACAGTACCTCGACTTCTACTTCTTATGGCGCTACAGTCTCGGGTGAACCTGGGCCTCAGCCAACAAGCCTCTCCAGCTGGCACGATCTTTAGCCAGCTGCCTCCAATTTCGCACTCCAAGTTGGTTGAGGTCCTTCTCCACTTGAGTGGGCCATCGGCTTCGTGGTCGCCTTCTATTGCGTTGTCTCACTGGTTTGGGGTCGAAGACTCTTCGAGCTGGAGCAGTGAGCAGTGTTGTCCATGCGTTCTACATGGGCTAGCCATCTTAGGTGTTGAATCCGTAGACGCCTGACCAGAATCATGTCGCTGTAAAGACCGTACAGTTCGTGGTTGAATCTTCTTCTCCAAAAACCTTCAACGCAAACCAAAGATCGCACGCAGAACTTTTCTCTCAAAACAACCAAGAGCGTCTTCATCCGCTTTGAATAGCGTCCAGGCTTCCGCGCCATAGAGCAGGACAGGGATGATCAAGGTCTAATTGGAGGGGGCTCTAATACTCAATTGCCTCTTGAGCCCAAAGAAACAGCGATTGGCAAGAGTAATTCTGCGTTTAATCTCGGTACTGGTGTTGTTGTCCCTATTTACTCCAGAGCCTAGGTAGACGAAGTCCTTCACTACCTCAAAGTTTCTGCTGCCCAATATGACGCTCTGTCCGAGACGTCGATGTTGTGCGTTCTTCCGTGATGACAGCATGTACTTTGTTTTGCCCTGGTTTACCGCTAGACCCATTTTTGCCGCCTCCGTTTCAATACCAGCAAACGCTTCATTGACGTGATTGTTCGCTGATTTCGAACAATCACGTCAATGTCGTCCGCGAATGCTAGCAATTGCACGCATTTTTGGATGATCATGTCTCTGGTGTTGACGTTTGTGTTTTGCACGACCTTCTCAAGTACAATGTTGAAAAAGTCATATGACATTGAAGGTCTCGGTGAGTTCGTTACCGACCTTGATGGTGCAGCGAGAGTTCTCCATCGTCATCCTGCACAACCTGACGAGCTTGGCAGGAATGTCAAAACAAGACATGGCGCTGTATAGCTCATCCCTATGCACGCTATCATATGCGGCCTTGACATCGACAAATAGGTGGAGAGTGTCGATCTGAATCTCTTGAGTCTTTTCCAGGATCTATGTGAATATTTGGTCGATGGTGGACTTCCTAGGCCTGAAACCGCACTCTTCTGTAGTCGTCCATTGCGTGGAGTGGAACATTTTGCCTGACAGCGGTATTGGTGTCCTCTTCGCCCCTAAACAGTCTGCAGAAGTGATTATTCCAGATTCTCAGTATCGACTGTGACAGGCTTCTGTCCGATGTTTGTACCCTTTGGATAGTTGTTTCACCCACTGGTAAAACTTTTGGAAACACTTTTTTTGAAGTACCACCTCTCCATTTCCTCAATCCCGCGCTTCTCATGCTCCTTCTTTTTCCTTTTGAGAAGCTGGTGTTCTTCCCTTCTTTTAAGTTCGTAGAGCTCACGAACCGCTCTCGTCCTTCTATCCAGCGTCGTCGTTGCACCATAGTTTTTTCTGGTTGGCGTTTTAAAACCCAACACATCAGAGGCAGCTTCTCTGATGGCGTTTTAACAACGGTTCCACTGTTCGTCGATTGTTTTGCCTGGCAGGGTTGAACTTTCTGAGAGCTCCAGGGAAACTCGATCGGAAAAGTTCCCAGCGATCCATTGCGATTGTTGCTTTCCGACGTCAAAGTACCTCGACTACTGAGATAAATATTCGTGCAATACAAAACTCAATCAAATTATAATCGGCAGGTCAAACAAAATGAACGATTTTAAGACGGCCCCACCTCTTTCGAGTCACTGACAATCCTCAAAGAGTATTTCCTGTCTAGATAAAGCTTCTCAAAATTGACCGTTCGGAGTCGGCATACAACTGCTGGTCCCTTCCACTCGTGTGAGAACAATAGCACGCACAACACGAGTGGTTGCTGAGAAGCTAGGCCCTGGCCCTCTATGGGTTGTAGCGCCACCCATAGTATTGTTTTATGCTTATATTCTGCTACGAGAAGAAACAATCTACAGTGCCGTGTTTTTCAGTGTTTCTAAAGCATGTAGGAATACCCATAATATGTACACTGCCAGAGAATCAACCGAGCCATAAAAATATGTCTGGGATCTAAAAATGAATCCTTTACGTAGGAGTTGAAACATGACTCAACCAACATAAATGTCCTTACATACTATGTCTTACATACATATTATGAAGGTGGGATATGGATACTCAACAACAAATCGAAAAATAGCCACAAATTCTGGAATTTGATACTGCGAATTCATAACAAGCCTTTGATGTCTGAAGTCGTGATAACATATTACAACTAACTGCTTGTGCTTCAAGCATTAATCTTATGGACCAAAGCTAAATATTTTTCGGATTATATTATGCATATAATATTTAAAATTTTTAATGGCTTATGTGCTTCTCATCTTATCGCCGAGAAGCGGAACATAATTATTAATTGCATGGATATGCTTGCCTTGCATTTTATCAAAAATGCATCACTGATCGATCACCAACCACGAATATAGGCCAGACAGCAATCAATTAAGCTGGTACAAGAACAATTACTATCATCATGACCACTATGAATATATGGTATGTGCAAACCGTTTTAATATTAGAAAACTACAACCCTAAACTCCAATAAATATCGGGAGAGAACAATACATAACGTAATGAAGTTCAATGATAATAAGTAGTATAGATAGCAGACACATGGTGTTTCAAAACGATACACCGCACCACGGCTAATTGAGTTTCCTCAAATATGAATCAACTGCTTATAACGTTCTTGTTAATATACAGTACATACTTGCGTATGAGCATACATTCATATAAATATAGCTCTTAATACTGTTTAGAGTTCGCTTTTTGAGTGTGGGTGCCTTACTCAAATTGGTTAAATACCTTTTAATAGATTATTCTCGAAATAAACAACTTTTGTTTGCAAATTAACACCCTCAGGTCAACAACGTGAAATTACACAAGTAGACTAATCCTTCATTTGCCCAGCGATATGTCGATAATTGAGCTCTCTGAAGTAGAGTGTTTTTGCCCATTTACTGTTTGTAGCCACCGCCACCGCCGTGTAATTTCCCTACACTACGCAAAACATTTGGGGAAATTGGTTCTTAGTAAAAAGTTTAATTTGCTGTGGTTTTGTAAGATTAAAGTGTGTTAAACACATACATATGCCGCGTCTATGTATATATGATTATAACGGGTATCTGTGGGCGAACAAGTTTATTATTGGTTTCTGAATAATCCATTTCACAAATACATCATTATTTATTTACTGATTTGTTTAATTCGATGTTGAAGGACTGTTGGTTAACCTGTTTTAAGAGGTTCTTAACACTAGTTCTGAGCACTCATACTCAGCACATTTAGGTGTCACCTGGCAAGTCCTCTACATACAATGCTGTTAGGAGATAACAAGAATATCTGCTTTAATATTTATCGGCTCATCATCAGTTCCAGAGATAGGTGCACGTTGAGATCGGGTTGTGATCTGGGGCCGAATCGCGTAAGGCGACAATCATCTCGTCTCGACGACTTCAGTATCGTTTTCATAATAAATGAGCATAATTATGTGTGCATATACTGCTCAGCACTTTTGTGATGATTTTAAAGTGATAGGATGCATACATGGGAGCATGGGCTTATGTACACAGGCTAAAGTTGCTGACTGCACCCAACCTGGTAGGATAAGAGCGCGATCTGGATAGCCATCGCAACAACCGTTGTGTGGTGAACTAATGTATGCAGCGATCCCCCTCTGCCCGAGGGTCAAATAATGGGCCTAGCCTACCAGTTGTAGGTTGTGCGTGAGATTAACTCCCTCACCAGCAAACGATCAAAGGACAATGATTTTCGGTTCTGCACGTGGCATGTGAGGTCCCTGAACAGAACACGTGCAGCCGATGAACTCGCGGAGGCCCTGGACTGGTACAAAGCAGATGTTACCGCCATCCAGGAGATGCGAGATTAGAAACTGCGACATCTACTACGCTGATTAGTACAAGGAGGGAAGGCAGCGTTTATTTGGATGCGGATTGGTTGTTCGAGGCAGACTTAGGCAAAAAGTCTTAAGCGTTGATTATATCAACGAGCGCCTCATAACAATCCGCATCAGGGCTAAATTCGGGAACATCAGCCTGATTTGCGCACACGCCCCGACGGAGGAGAAGGATGACGATAGCACGGATGACTTCTATGATCTCCTAGAAAGAACATACGATCGATGCCCCAGCTATGACACCAAGATCGTTCTAGGAGATTTCAACGCACAGCTGGGCAAGGAAGAAATCTTTGCTAGAGTCATCGGAAAACACAGCCTGCACGACAACACATCCGGAAACGGACTCAGGCTGGTAGATTTCGCCTCGGGGCGTAACCTCTCTGTGATGAGCACGCGGTTCCCACACCTCAACATCCATAAGGGGACCTGGTGGTCTCCTGATCAATGAACCGTCAACCGGATTGATCACGTTGCGATCGACGTCAGACACTCCTCCAATATTCTCGATGTCCGAACGTTCCGAGGAGCCAACATCGACTCGGACCATTTCCTTGTTGTAGCCAAGGTAAGGATGAGGATAAAGAGAAGATAAAGAAGCTGCCACTGATGTGCTGGGTTTCACGACACCACCCAGAAGGAACCCATGGTTTGACGACGAGTGCAGGCAGGTACATGCAGCCAAGCAGGAGGCCTACAAGGCAACGCTGCATCGAACAACGAGAGCTGTTCGTGAGCTCTACGAACAGAAGAGAAGGGAAGAGCACCGGCTTCTCAGAAAAAAAAGAAAGAGCATGAGAAGCGCGCGGTCGTGGAGATGGAGAGGTGTTACGACAGGAAGGAGGTCCGACAGTTTTACCAAAAGGTAAAACAAGTATCAGAAATATACAGATCTCGGACCGAAGCCTGCAGGGACGAAAATGGACAACTAGTAGTAGAATCGCAGACGATGCTGAGACGGCGATGACGACACAAATTCCGCTGTCAGGCAGAATGTTTCACTCAATTTGGACGATGATGAACACGAATTCCGTCCCCCCGACTTAGACGAAGTCAAGATAGCGATATCTAGACTTAAGTCGAACAAAGCTGCTGGAGCGGACGGATTGTCCGCGGATCTGTTTAAGGCAGCTGGAGATGACCTGGTTGGGCGTATCCACCAGCTCATTTGTAAGATATGGTCGGAGGAAAGCATGCCCGATGAGTGGAATCCCTTGGACTGCGCCAACTATCGAGGGATCAGCCTCCTTAACATCGCGTACAAGATACTCTCTGCCGTTCTGTGTGAACGCCTGAAACTCTTTGTCAACAACCTGATAGGTCCTTATCAGTGCGGTTTCAGGCCAGGAAAGTCCACAATAGACCAAATATTTACACTTCGGCAGATCCTGGAAAAGACTCAAGAGATGCAGATCGACACCCACCACCTATTTGTCGATTTCAAGGCCGCATATGACAGCGTGCATAGAGACGAGCTATACAGTGCCATGTCTAGTTTTGACATTCCTGCCAAACTCGTCAGGCTGTGCAGGATGACGATTGAGAACTCTCGCTGCTCCATCAAGATCGGTAACGAACTCACCGACACCTTCAATGTCAAAAAAGGTTTTAGGCAAGGCAACATCATACTTGAGAAGATCGTGCGAAACTCAAACGTAAACACCCGAGGCACGATCTTCCAAAAGTCCGTTCAACTGCTTGCTTACGCGGACGACATTAACGTGAATGGACGAACACAGCGAGCCGTCAATGAGGCGTTTGCTGGCATTGAAGCGGAAGCGGCTAAAATGGGTCTAGCGATAAACCAGGGCAAAACAAGGTACATGCTGTCATCACGGAAGGACGCACAACATCGACGTCTCAGACAGAGCGTCATATTGGGCAGCAGAAACTTTGAGATAGTGAAGGACTTCGTCTACCTAGGCTCTGGAGTAAATAGGGACAACAACACCAGTACCGAGATCAAGCGCAGAATTACTCTTGCCAATCGCTGTTTCTTTGGGCTCAAGAGGCAATTGAGTAACAGAGCCATCTCTCGAAACACCAAATTGACCTTGTATAAAACCCTGATCATCCCAGTCCTGCTCTATGGCGCAGAGACATGGACGCTATTGCCCAGAGTAGCAAAAACTGTTGGTCATTTGTGAAAAACAAAGAATTCCGCCTCGTCCTCAATTCCAATTTACAATGACATTCCAGCTGTCAGCTCTTTAGACAAAGCCAATCTGCTTGCGGCGCATTTTGCAGCCAGCTCAACACTGCCAGATAGTAATTTTTCCCCACCTGTACTCGAGAGCGTTGATTTTACCATGGGACAAATTCACTTCCGCACTCGTACAGTTGCAAGAGTACTTAAAGATCTCGACGTGCACAAATCTGCTGGCCCGGATGGTATTCCCCCAATACTTCTGAAGAGGTGTTCTTGTTCGCTTGCACCACTGCGTTAGCTTTTTCATCTATTCTTCTCTTCAGGTCTCTTTCCGAGTACATGGAAAACAGCATTTGTCCAGCCCGTCCCTAAAAAAGGCGAATCTTCGTCACCCGCCTCGTACCGACCCATAGCACTTACGTCCCTTCTTTCTTAGGTCATGGAAATGCTGATAAATCGTCAGCTTATGAAATATATTGAATCGCGGAAGCTTCTTAATGACCGACAGTATGCCTTCCGCAACAACAGGTCCCCTGGTGATTTCATAGCTTATCTCACCCAAAAGTGGAACCAATCTTTGCACAATACAGGCGAAAGCAACATAGTTGCGCTTGATCTTTCTAAAGCATTTGACAGAGTTTCGCATCAAGCTCTTTTGTCGAAAATGCGTGCTTATGGTGTCGATGAATCTCTGTTCAATCCAAGTTGTTTTGGATGGGTTCAAGTCTGATATTCACAAAATAAATGCTGGTGTCCCCCAAGGCTCTGTTCTGTCTCCGACACTCTTTCTCATTTTTATCTCTTGTCTGCCACTTCTAACCCAATCCATTCCTTCGATGATGACAGCACCCTCAGCTTTTCATATTCGTTCCAAAATTCACCACCCTGCCTTCGGACGTAGTATTGGAACGGCAGCGTATGTCAAGCACATTGAATTCCGATCTGGACAGCATAATTAACTGGGGTAAGAACAACAGAGTGGAATTCAATGCTTCCAAAACTCAATGCTGTCTGCTGTCTCTAAAGCGAACCCCTAATAATCAGCCATTATCCATGAATGGCGCTTGTATCGACGAAACCGGACAACTTTCCATCCTTGGTATGTACATCAACAGAACACTTAGTTGGAACGATCACATATTCGAGGTCGCCAAAAATGCTGCGAAATGTTTAGGTTTCCTTAATCGATGCAAGAAATACTTCACCCCCTCTGATTTGGCTTTAATCTATAAGGCGTATATTCTGCCCTAAGCTTGAGTATATCGCTCATATCTGGTCTTGTGCCCCCAAGACCACCCTGCACCTACTAGATAGAATCCAAAAGTGAGCGATAAAACTTATAGGAGACAACGATATCGCCGGTTCATTAGACTCGCTTGAACATCGACGTACCGTGTTTTCTTTGTCCGTGTTTTATCGTTACTTTAACAAGCGATGCTCATGTGAGCTAGCCAACTGCATTCCTCCTCTCCTTGAATTCACCCGCAATACACGTCTCGCCAGGAATGCACATCAGTTTACCCTTAAGCCTGCTTTCGGACGCACAGTGAAATTTAGAGCCTCTTTTTTTAGCCGCACCACACGAATATGGAATGCTCTTCCCAGCTCAATTTTTCAACTAGATTACAATCCGCAGGTGTTTAAGACCAATGTGACAGGTCCCTCCTCTCTCTCTCCCTCTATAACTTCGGCCCGTGCTGTGTCTTGACCCCAGACAATTAAGGGTATTAATAACCCCCTGAGCACGCGCAAATTATAAAAATAAAAAAGGATGCATACATACGTATTAGTTTTGGTCGCAAACTGAACTGAAAATATGTTGGTGAAAATTGAGAGGAATGGAGCAGAGATGTACTTTTTACGTGAGAGATATAGTTCTCAGAGTTTCCAGACTCTGTACAAAATAAACGATAGACGAGACGATAGTGATGGTCTTACATGAAGCAAATCATCCAAGATATCACTGATGAAAACTGATTGGATGTCAGTCATCGCGTTTGTTACGCGATTAGGCCAATCGCATTAAAGTCAAGTGTCTCGAGTGTTTTCAAACTGGCTTTTTGTCCTTACTATGAACTAATATATACATGAGAGTTGGAGTCGGAAGCAAAACAGAGCTTTATGTCAGAACAGAGTTTATCTGAGTAACATTATGCCGGAAACACAATAGTGCGGTGGTGCGTTCGACTTCAGTGTTACGGAAGGGTGCGATGACGCACTGCGTTAATCAGCTATTCCCTCTCTCTCTCTCAAATACCAGATGAAAAATATTATGTCAACTGTTTTCGTTTGTGAATTGTCAATTCAAAAAATATTCTGCTCAAACAATTGTACTTTAAAGGCCCATTCATATGAGCGGCGAACTGGGAACGCGAACTTTCAGAAACAACCCTTTTAAAGCAAATATAAACAAAAAGTTAAACTTCTTCAAAATTAAGAAATTGCTTTTTGTTGCTAATTTGGAGTACTGGTTGGTAGCATCCATTTAAAATGTCGCAACAAATTATATATCAATCAGAAAGGAGGTGGTGGGTTCGTGAGTTGAATCCTTGCAGAGATACAAATGGATTATACTCTACACATTTTTTTATTTTTCTTCCGAAACTTCCCCCTTAGTCCGAATTCAAATTGATTTTGTCGTTAAAACATTGTCAGCAAAATGAACGCACCAATCTGTCAAAAGAAATTTCAGCATGTTCGATAATGATATGCGATGATCGTACGTGTTACGTTGCTCTCACCGCTCTCATTTTGTTCTTACGTAGGTCGCCGCAGTATTCTGTGCATGGCCATTGAATTATGTGCGTTGAAAGCCAACGCAACGCATCACCGCACTATTGTGGTTCAGGCATTAGGCTTTAATCGAACGAAAAAATTGAAAATCGAAACTAAATTTGAATGGGGTGATCATTGAAGTAGTTTCCAAATATGAAAATTGTGATTGAAATCAGCGAAACTTGCCAAAGTATAACTCCAATTTACTGCATATTCTCCCGTGTTGGAAAAGGGTTTCGGCTGTTCAAATCAGCTCCCACGTATACACAGAGATAGAAATGCTGTCAGATGAAATGAAGGGGCACGGAATGAAGAAGTTGGATATCTCCTTCCATTTCTGGTCATATGGAAGCGATGTTTGAACTCTATAGTATTTATCAACAGTGTCCACGATCCCAACGTTGTTTTGGATGCTCAAATTATGAAGGCAAAACAAAAAATGAAAGCGGAATAAAATAACAGAAACAAAAAAAAAGTAGGAACGATACAAATGTCCCATAACCTCGAATTAGAGACGCTTCTGAAAGGAGGCAAGTTCTTCGTGCGCTTTTTCAAAAGTTGTTGTGCATGCTTCTGCGTCATAGATTAGGACTTAGATGAACAGTGTGACCAAGAAACAGTTATCACAACCAATTGCGTGAATATCACAACATGTAGTACTTGAAGTATTAAAAGGCTAACTCATATAAGCTGAGTCCAATTCACCATGTTACTCAGTCCAACTAACAAGCACTGCGACCGATAGTAATTTTAACCACCGTGAAAGGCCGTTCGTTAATATGAAAATGAAATGAACTAACGACAATAGTGCAATCATGTTCAATGCAAACAAAGCTTTTTGTGGTTTTGTCAAAGAAGTGGTAAAGAAACAATAACAACCAAATGTAATTATGGACAACACAGTATTGCTGTAGTTTTCAAGTGTAAATGTAAATGTATGTAGTCGATAGAGGTTTCATATTTTTGGTGTTATCATATGTATTTGTCATCTTGTTCTAATTGAAAAAAAATACCAGTCGTTTGAAGAACAGTTTAGCAAAGAAAATGCGGATGTAAGGAATCAACTCCTATTGGCATTGACACACTAATAAATAATGTGTAAAGGGAACAGAGATGTTTTCAACACCTTGCCGGGCGAAAATCAAAAAGAAGGCACAACAAAAAGGAAACGACAGAAACAGATACACCGAATTGATTTCCTAAATGAAGAGGCTGAGAAAGACGAAAACCTCAACGAAAAGCTAATAGATAAATATTTAAAAATAAATGACGTTTTTGTACACAATTTTATGAACTTAGAAGAACGCCCGCCGATTTATTCAGGATTAATTACAAATACGATTCCAGGAAATTAGTAAAAAGAAGCCCGGAAGTAATAACTCTTGAAAGTAAAAAGCATTATGCTTACACTATCATTCCGTCTTTGATAAGATTTTAATAGCTCCATCATTAAAATGTTTCACAAATTTGTATACATCAAAAATTTCGTTCTTTATATTTGTTTATCAAAAGCCGGTGTAATAAATCTACGTGTAAATAATCTACATTTACAAGAATGCTTTGCAAATATTATTTCTTATTTGATCAGAGAATAATCCAATGCGCGGCATGTTGATTTATTTATGATTTTTATGTTTTTCCTCTGGAGCCAAACCGCACAACTAATAGGACTAGAACTAATAATGGTTTCAGTAATTGAAATTAATTTTCAGATGGAACACTTTCATCTGGTTTCTTGTGTATTGCCCAATTCTCTTGCCCTATTAATAAATGTTGACAAGAATAAGAATGTAAAGCAGTCAGTGAGCGGACTAGAGATAATGCTATTTCCTCCATTGTAGAAGATTTCTACGCTTCAATAAGATTGCTTTGATGTTTTGGGTATAAATGTATCATTGCTTGAGGTCAGTTATGAGAAAACCAGCTTTAAATACTTCGTAGGCTTTTTTTGCTTGACGTAAAGTGTTGCGTTTTATTTAATGCCTTCTAGTGAAAAAAATACAAATTATATTTTTTAGATTAATGAATAATTGAATGTTCGATATATGTATGGTATGTAGATTCTTCGGTAAAGGGCAATGCTTAATCAGTGTGTAACTACGTTAATTAAGAAAGAAATATATCAGTCTTTCCTAGGAAATGGTAATATAAACACTATTTCTTTAATTGTTCTACATATGTAATTTATGGTATCTCTAGTTGCATATGTAGAATCTATCTACTATACAGTATCCTAAATGATATTTAACACTAGCGTCTATGGCTAGAGTAACTATGAAGGTGGCCATTAATGAATTAACAACTTTTACAGAGAAATGTTAGAATCGAAACGTTTCCGAATAGTATTGCTTCTGTTTACTAAACATATTCAGCCAAGTAGAAATGTGGTACTTGCTTATACATATTACTTTCACGTCAAATATGGCATTTATCTCTACCTTACGGTCATAATGTTAGTTCGACCTTAGCTGCTCCTTCCCACTCTCTATGAATACCGGTTACAATTTACAAGATCTCAACTGTTTTTTTTATTAATTTATGCAGTTAGCTACTTACGTACAGATTATAGTATTCTAATCATGTTAAATTGTTCTGCTGGCAGCGGTTAATACAAGCTACAAGACGACCACGCATTCTGCACCTATCAAAAGGCGGCGAACCTATATATTCCTCGGAGGAAAAATATGAACAACTTTAAATCGAAACTGGACAACTTTAAGTCGAAAAAAAAAATTTAAATGACAAACAAACCAAAACAGGATGTTGAGGCTGACACCAATCAAATTCTTTCCGCGTTCTTGATCTTTATTTGACTTTTATTTCGTAGTACCAAAACAATAGTACAATGTTATCCACCCGACAATAGAACTCCAGGTAATTGAACGCATTGTTCACACACAATCATCGCATGCCAAAAATCAGGTTTGGTCAACAAGAGGGAACCGCAAAATGTCCGAAACAATTGTCACCACACTTCAATTGCTGAATCACTGAAACGGTGATATTGTCTGTTCATAATTGTATTTCAAGTAACTCCTCATTTAAACGGAAAAAAATCAATTGATATAGATTCATACACCTCCCCACCGTATGTATTGCCGACAGCGGTTGAAGCAGAACTCAAGGTAATTCTTCTGAGACGGGGTTCATTTGTAATAAAGTGTAAGACCTAAGTTTTAACGTTTAAATGTTGATATACCAGGAGTGGATTTCACATAGCACTGGCCTACATGTTTACAAGTAAACAGCCTTCTATAGCGAAAACATCGTTTCTTTTTGAGTTGTTGTTCTATAATTACTTTTAAGGGGGTAGCTTATATACCAATAGTACGCACAACACGTGTGGTTGCTATAGAAGCTAGCCCCAGGTCAAATATTAGTATTGCTATTGCACTGAGCACTGGAACATACTGCTTCCCATCGTAGTAATAACGTCGTGAGCTTATTGAAGCCTTCGTGCCCACTTTCGACTTAAGACCTTATTAGATAACGTTAAAAAATATGAAATCGGTTGTCTCCAAAATAGAAGTCAACGCACTTCCAGTACACCTCAGCGAACATAACTAGAAATTGTTATATATTTTACAGACACTTAAATATTTTTCCTAAGTTTTTACTTGATATACAAACGTCTTCATTAGTTATTCGTTCCACATCGCTTGAATAGAATATTTATTATTTATTACATATCATTAGTTAATTTTGGTATGTACACATAAACCGTTTGTGATTCTCAACAACTCTACGTACAGTGGATCGTTCTATGGATAGTAATCTGTTCACATAGCTTACATATTCTTTTGTATGGCCAATAACGAATAATATTGTATTTATTCAACATCAGCAACTATATTTTGACTTTTTATTGTTATTGATGAGGCCCTGTATTAATGCTGTAGAAATAATTGTCATCGGGTCATCTACGTAAATCGCATTAAGTTTCAGGTCCGCGTTGTCTCAAAAGTCTACACAAATATCTAGAGTACCTATTCAATCCCTACTTTATGAAAAAATTATGCCCGGGCGGAATATTTAGGTTAGGTTAGGTTAGAGTGGCTGACTGCTAAGGGCAGTCTCACTAAGGCCAGAGAAGGCCCATTGTAATACCACGCGAATTGACTTCTCCTCACATCGGAACCAATTTGTACTTCTGGTGCAGCGATTTAGCAGGCCTATGCTGGCGCTGTATAGCTCATTGGGACCTCTGAAGTAGTAGGCTCCTAGGTCTAGAAACCTACGACTAGCTAGAGCACTACAAGAGCAAAGTAGTTGATGCGTATTTTCTTCCTCCTCTTCATAAATGCAGCTTCTGCAGAAATCATTATATGGGGCACCCATCCTGCGAGCCATCGATGGGTGCCAATTGCACAGTGCCCAGTTATGACTCCTATGAGAGTCCTTAATGAGTGCTTACTGAGTCTAAGTAGACTGAGTGACCGTTTTAGGCTAAGTGATGGCCAGATTTCTTTTGTTTTAAGGCAGGTGGTGCCTTCTACCCATTTGTCATTTTGGTTTGATTATATGAATTTTTAGAAGATGGTAGGCTGCAGCGATCGGCATGAAAGGTGGTACCCCTGCTATTGATAGGTATGAGATTGTACCACACCTGGTGAGATCATCGGCTTTGCAGTTTCCTGGTATGTCACAGTGTCCCGGTACCCACATGAGGTGAATGTTAAAATGTTCAGCCATCGCGTTAAGAGACAGCCTGCAATTAAGCGATGTTTTTGAGTAGAACATGACATTGTCCAGGGATTTTTTAGCAGCCTGACTATCGGAACAGATGGTGATATTTAGTAATGCACCACACAACGAGATTAAAAGAAAAATGATAATCTTTGCTGTTTTCCGATGATTTGGTAAGTAGCATGCACCATCTCATCTGTAAAATATGGTCCAAGGAAAGCATGTCGGATGAAAGGAACCTTAGCATTGTTTGACCGATGCCCAAAAAAAATGATCCCGTGAATTGCACAAACTACAGTGGCATTCGTCTTCTGATCATCGCCTACTAGTCACTGTCTGTCGTGTTGTGTAAGCGCCTAAGGCCTTTTGACAACAACTTGGTCGGTCGGCTCTAAGCCAGGAAAATAAACCATACATCAAATATACACACTATTGCAGATTTTGAAAACCCAGGAGCAGCGAATCGATACCCACCATCGAAGCTCCTCTTTGCGTTTGCAAAGAGGAGCTTCACAGAGCAATGTAGAGAATGCACATTACTCCATCAAAGTTGGTAAATGTCCCAACACCGATATCTCGGACAGAGCGTCACCTTTTCTATCTGGGAAACGCTACAAATTCAGACAATGACACCAGTGCTGAGAAAGCAGTTTGTCAATAAAGCCTTCTCTCGAACAACCAAAGTAATCCTCTATAAAGCCTTAATCTCTCTGATGCAAGGTATACTTGGTAGCTTTAAAAGAAAAATTATTCGGATGATTTTCGGTCCCCTCTGCATAGATGGTGAGTGGAGAATTAAATATAACGAATAACTTAACGAGATGTTCAGCGACGTCGAACTAGCCAAAAGAGTGAAAATCCAACGATTGAGATGGCTAGGTCATATAGAGCGGATGGAAAAACGCTTCTTGGTTGAGGCCCAGGTTCACTCTGGACTGTAGCGCCGCCTTAATTAAGTTGTAGTTTTAAAATACTTTTGGTGCACTCCTTTGGGACTCTTGTGCGTCTTTAAATCAAGAAAGTGAAAAGCTGAGGTATAGGAAACCATTGATTCGTGATTTCAATTCAAAGAATGGATCTTATAACCGAAGATAAGATGACAGAGAGATAGAAATGCGAAAGAGAGGAAATTAGAGCGTAAGAAAGAGACTTATATGCACAAATACAGTTTAAACGACAACGTATTCTCGCTTAACTTAAACTACAAATTTAATTCTGTTCAAGGTTTAAACGAAACTGAGAAACCGAATAAATCATTGGCTGAAAGTTTAAGCCCAAATTGGAGCTCAAACGGCCACTAATATTCGTTATTTACTTGACTAGAACCTAACAGCGCCATAGCGACTTATTGAAATTCGTCTTGTCTACGATTTGGATTTTTCAAGACAAGTAAATATGGGCTTCCATCAAAATGTTAGCAGATATTACATGATTACTTCATATAGGAGTCAATAAACGAAAATCAGATTGATATATGAGGGTTGTCACTGACTGACACAGAGAAAAGTTTTTTTTCTACATCACGACCTTTCTGTTTGTTCAGTAATTTTATGCAGTTCAATAATTTCTTCAGGGTTTTTAAACAAGATCTTGATATTGGATGCTAAAAACTGAATATACTGTAAGCGCTGATGAGTCATTCATTGAAGAAGTGATTCGGTTACGGTTATTTCAAGTGTGAGCATAGCATCATTTAAGACCAGCTTTAAAGACGGACAACATTTGTTCCATCATTGCTCAACCCAAGTTTATCAGATTGAAAACGTTTCCAATTATGATCTTACTATTCGGATACTGAAAATTGGATGGAAATATTATTAGTTCAATCGATCTCTATACATAAAAATCAATGTTTGTTACAAACAAATGCAACAACTAATAATACAATTTTGTTTGGTTTCTTCTACAACTTTGTTCGGAGTTTTTGATAAAGGTTTTGGTACCAGTATTTTTGTCTTTGATTTTTAATATAAACTTTTTTGGTACCAGTATTTTTGTCTTTGATTTTTAATATAAACTTAGAAACGCGCGCATGTACAACTTGTTTTACTTAAAACAGTATGTGTGTGATTTGCCAATGGCATTATAAATGTGACGTAGAACTATCCGTATAAGAAGTATAAGAAAAATATGAATGAATTAAAACGAACTCTTAAAGGATCAGTATTTTTCAGAAATTACCATTTTGGTGCGGAAAGAAAACATTCATGATCAAGCTCTTCATCATAAGCACCAAATACGGCCCTGGGCGATTCGTTCGAGATATATTGAACTGATTTTGATTCGATTGTCATGACAATGCCGCTTAGCTCCTATTGAGGGTGGTGGTAAAGAATAACAGAAATGTGCGTTTTCTTCATTATCGCTGTCTCTTTATGTGCCGCTTCATAACATGTTTCACCGCCTTTTCGCGCTACTCAATGAACTTGAACGCGCTGACAATGATACAATGTCAACTCTTTATCGGCTCCGAGCATGATCTTACGCAATAGTAAACAATGCAATTAGCTCAGCTGCCAGTCTATTTCAATTCCAATCCGGTCCGGCACAAACACTCACACACGACTACACTTTCATGCGTTTCATGCGTCACTAACAGAGTCTGACGCCCAACAAAGTGGTGGTTTCATCTCACACAAAACAGAACTGCTGACTCCAGAGTGGAGAGTGTAGTAAATTTTAGGCGAAACTAGTCACTCACGTACCATGGATGATTGGATTATACAGCAGCAACTACCAAGCATTGAACTTCCCGAACACAAAACAATTGCGAACACATTTACACACGAAGACAATGTGATAAGGAGGCGAAAACAAGAGAAAAACAACTTGTCACCAAACTGGCTACGATTTTGGTGCTTCGCATGTATTGTTGGTTCACGTTCGCTTGTCCCGTTTGCCAAATCGACGAATGGGGGTATAAAATCCGACTTCACAGTTTGACCAACCATCATTCAAACTATTTTGTTGCGGCGAACCCCATCTACAACGAAATAATGGCTATTCGAGTAAGTGCGTCCTCGCAGGCGTAAAGGATACAATTAAATTTTAAAACCCTTTTCACTTAGATTCTTGGAGTCTTTTGTCTGATTGCAAGCAGCACAGCTTCACTGTACGCATATGACTATAGCCCAATCTACCATCAGCAGCCCATTGCATACGTTCAACAGCCTGCTATCTACCATGCACCAGCTCCAGTGGCAACTGCAGTTGCACCCGTGACATCCGCTGCACCCGTTGCACCAGTTTTGGTGGCAACAATCCCACCAGCCGTTCCTGCCGTTCGTCAAGTTGAATATCTCTCTGCACCAGCTAAGTACGACTTTTCGTATGGAGTACATGACACTCTCACTGGTGACATAAAGAGCCAAAGGGAATCTCGTGATGGGGGCAACGTTGAAGGATCTTACAGTCTGATTGATGCTGATGGATACAAGCGCACAGTTACCTACACTGCTGACGATATTAATGGATTTAATGCAATTGTTCATCGGGAACCAATAGTAGGACTTGCCGCACCAATTAACATCCAGTATCCGCAAACGCAGTACCTCCCAGTGCCACCGGCACCAGCGTCGTCCGTCGTTCCTGTTGCCCCATCGCCGGCATTAGAGCCTGCTGAAGAGCCAGTGGCTGTGGAGCAGCCAATCGAGGAATCCGAAATCGAACCAGCTCAACAGCTGCCAGAAGAAATCCCCCAGCCAGGAAACGATAACCAGACGGATGACGACAGTGAGGTAATTGAAGCCTTTGGTGCCGCAGCTAGGACAACACCTGAAAAAAGTGTAAGCGGCACAGAAAGTAGCCTCAACCAAGGAGAAGTGGCTCCTCAGGAGCAACAGCAGTAATATTGAAGAATTCAAAACAGGCGAGACCCAGTCTTCTGCCAAAACCGAAACGAAATTGTGATTGTTAATCATTCATACTTTACCCTTTCATATCGAAACATCAATCTGAATGAATGAAATAAATAATAGTTAAATTTATGAATACATTAAAAAGCAACCGAGTTTTATCCTCTTGAAGGCTTGGTTCTTCTAGTACCTCAACGTCGCCGTGGATGGCCGACAGACGTCTTGGGAGCGGACCGCAAATAGAATGTTTGTTTACCAAGTTACATGGTGGCCGGCCACTCAGTAGCTTTCAAAGCACTCGACGCAATGAACAAGAGCACCTGAAGATACTTTTGAAAGCACTTGCGGCCTGCTAAAGCGGATTTAGGTTCAACTGGCAATTATAAGTATTTTTTCTGTTTCTACTTTCCTCGGGAGAAAGAGTAACCAGAGATAATTATTATGCAAGGGATGGGAGAGTGGGTTTGCTAAGACGATGAGGAATTTCGGTTTTTTTTTCACTGCCTTTGAACGTGATGACGGTGGGATGGTGTTGGTGGCGGCGTTGGTGGTTGAGGCGTCGGCTTAATTTATTTATTTGGTTAAACCTGGTTAAATTGCAAAGTGTTTACTCAGTTGAACAACTGAGTGGTAATTTCAAGATCATCGTATCAAGCACGAAAGCCTATTATAAGTGGTGACTTTAGTCCAAGTGCTGGCTGTGAGTATCGTTGATTGGATATTTTAGGTCAGCGTAAGACTTCGAGAAGATTGGCGGGAGAGATTATGAAATTGTGATATGAATCCATAAATAGGGTGTATCTCAAAAAAAAGTACTCAGCAATGATGCTCGTGTCGATTGGAATTCTTCAGATGTATGTATGTATGTATGTATAATTCGATGTATACATTTTTGTTTACGGATTTAAAATGTATGTACACACTGCTTTGTGGCCATCGAGCATCACGATGAGGAGTGGCAAGGTCGATTGGTGAAATATTTTGGCTTAGCAGTACAATCGACACTTGAGATTTGAAAAATTAACGAAAGTAAGGAGTAAAGGATGTGTAAAGAGGCACTTTTTATAATAGTCTAGTAATCTTATTGACCGTGATTTATATGATGTGATGGGATATAGTTTTGTTTTATGTTATAGTTTTGGCAATGGTGATGAGCACTGCATTTATGTGATTATTTTCTTATGTAGAATTTGGGGCTTCAGATCAATATTTTAAGAAAAAATGTAACCTGGTAGCCCTCGTATTCTGAAATGACGTTCACACTATTACTATTAATGCTGACTGTTTGTTGCATTTAATTCAATTTTTATTTTTATGTTACTGCTGAAAGAACTTTAACTGCAGATACTATAGTACAGCAAGGGAGTTCGACTCGTACACTTCAAAAACAAGTCCTTGAATGAATAATCGCAGACTTTGGGACTCGAAATGTATTCATGAGATCCAATTGTGGTGGGTACATGCCTGAAGAACGTATTCTATTCATATAAAAAGCTATTTAATTAAATACAATGGCGCAAAATTATAGTCAACTACACTTTAAGGATTTAACTCCTAACTAGTTATAAGCAACTTTAAAACTAAAAGCATGCTTTAACTTTTCCTTAAAAATAAACACTTTTTAAACTTCCGCTAACTAGTCTGTACTTTACAACGTACTTATAAGTAATTTCAATCAAACACTCCTTAAAATGACAGTTCGGATAAACAAATTCATCCGAACTATCAACAATCATAATTTCACGGCTGTCATTGGCTTGTTTTGTATTATTCTTTGTCTTGTCGGATGATGATCGAGCTGCACTTGCAGATAATCGAGGGCCAACGACTCGTAAATGATTGACAAAAAGAAGGGTGTCTGGGAGGCAATCAGAATCGGCACGCTTGCTGCTGGATAAACAAGAAGCACTTATAAAATCAGACAGCAAAGTACAAGAATGCAGATAAATGCAAAGAAAGCGAAATCAGCTACTACGAAAGCTATTAAAGCCGGAGTAGTTACCGATGATACGGGCCTTCTAGTACAGGCAATGATACGCGATCAGTTAGAAAGCGATAGGATTTTAGTACGTAATAGCCCTAGCCAGTCAATTTCCATTGCTGCCGGTAAATATCTATCGCCCTTACGAGCATTCCTGTGCTCAATTCAATTGTCACAATCGAAGCATTTCAAACTAGTGCAATCCTATAGGCCATGAATGACAGCACTTTGGCATCTGCAGCTCATTCAACTGTGGCAGCTATCCATCTACTCCCACACTTCTTCCGGCAAAAGATGTGCTGAAGAGGTAAAACAATTGCCCAAAAAACCTGTAACTAAGTGCCAGGTAATGTCGGCACGTAAAATTCATATTCATGTGTCAAATTCCCAAGCAACTGAAGTTCACTTGATGCATGTGCGTCATGCAGAAGAGCTTCTTTTAAAATTTAATTAAGTTTCAGGGGAAATCCATGTGCTGGACTTTGCACAGCGAAAGGAGTTCCACAACGCAAGGCTCTCAAATGTAATGAACAAAGTTCGTGCAACTGGAAAAAGCCGTATAAATTAAATGTTCTTTTCCACAATGATCCTGCATTGTACCTATATTTTGCTATTAAAAAATATTTATGAAAAGTTTTGGTGTTAAGTCTTCATCTTGTTAAATCGGTACTATTTTCTTTGTAACTTCATTCCTGTCAATTAATTCATACCTAGATTGCACTCTGCTTAGACAGAATGTAAATACTATCCAGTTGTGACCTCAATCTCCATAAATTCTTCACTCATACGCATTCATATTGGAGCGACATGTGCCTGGTAAAACATTATTTTATTTCTGGTCTAAGCGATCGGGAATTTCTAGGACCGATCTACCGAAGTTTTGGGGATGGCATCTTTACTCCTGCAACTATTTAGATGTCTGTATCTATTTCCAAAGTCTCGTGTACTCTTCTTCCTTATCCATGCCTTGTCTCCAGATTTCATATTTCAAAATCAATCATTCAAAGCACCTTGGTCTATATGAGCCTGTACGAACTAAGTTTACTTTATCCACTTCATTCACAATTGTTTGGTATCTGCAGCACTGCTATATATGTATAGTGCAACACTGCTGGTTTTTTCGCCCCTATATTTTCTAATGACTTTTTACGAATGGTACAGGTGCCGCATTTTTAGTCTATGGTATTTGGGTTCTTGGGTAAACTTTCAGAAGCTTTTTCTTGTCCTTCTATTCTAAAACATGCCGTAAGCACAGATCTACGGCTTTGTACAAGTTACAGAAAGCGTAATTTTATCTACGATTCTTTTTCGAAAGAAGGCACCAATGTGCGAATGAGTGGAACTCGCATTACTAAATGGTGCTAGATCTCTCATAAGGTAAGAAAAAACTTTAATCCAAGGGCCACAATTATCAGTCAGTCAATTTGTTGGTTAGCTTTGGACAGTGCACACTATAATCTTTTTTATTGGTTCACATCAGTAGAAAACTAAGAACTACGCCGTCTGCTGTAATTGACACACTTCTCCATAACACTCAATGGGGCATGGATTGAAACCACTCCACCCGTGTAACGGTTTTCGACATGGACACTTCACGATTCTTAATTAATTCTATTTCACACCACTGCAAAGTATCCAAGCTTCACATCAAAAAGCATGATTTCGAGCATTTCGAGCAGCATAATCCAATGAATTCACCTCAAACAACTCACTACATTGATTTACTACATTGATGTTTGATTTAATCTCAACCCCTACCGGGTTATAACCTAACTAAAAAAAGTTTAATGACTGAATACAAAAAGTATTCAAATCCGCTCGTCTTCATAAATTTATTTTGGGCACTTATTTCCTTTGAAATATTTCATTGGAAAATTTATATGCTTGAATGTTTCCATTTTTTCAATGAGTCGGACGAAACTTGGTAGAGGGATTGTTTATGTTGATGAACTTCTATTGCTGGCCATACCAAATCTGCAAAATGCGAGATTAAATAACCAGGAAACGCTTTCTTCACGATATCCAGTGTGGCTCGTGTTGTGTGTGGTTGCACCTCTTGCACCGCTTTGGTGAAACCACATGATCACCGTGCTGTTTCATTGTAACAATAAGTAAGAACATACCATTTTTTAGATGTCCTAGAATGTTTCGGAACAAGTAAAATAAATCTTAGATTCAATCAAAACTATTGCAATCCACTGGAGTGTCGCACATCATTTTTGTCAACTTTATTAAATCTTTTGGCAACTTCAGCAAAACTTTTTTTGAATGACTAATCTTCGACTGCTGTCCGTCCACAGGAGTGTCCCTTTATGGTAACAACCAGACCCAATACCGTTCATTTTGTGGCATTGTCCATCATCCATCTGTTAAAATTGTGTCTGTTATAAATACTAAAAAAACAACATTTTAATATAATATGCCATTCCAGAATTGAATACGATACTTTGGTAAACATTTCAAAAATGTACGTGTACGTCAACGTTTATAAAACAGGCAACATCTACCTTCCGAAATATCTACCCCACAGCGTTTTTGTAGAAAGCATATGACAGTATTTCTAAACCTAAATTTAAACTTGGAATCTGTTGTGTTTAATATTGTTTATTCGGAGTGTGATATTATTAAAAAATGAAGACTCAAAAAGTCGATAAATAAATTCTTTCTATGGTCATGTTAATAAATGTACACAGTATTTCTTATGACTTATGCAAAGGTTTCAGTGAAAGCGTCAAAGAGCAAAAAACCTTATGATTTATGTTAAAAAATTAAAAAAAAACTTGTTTTTTCCATGAAATTAATGCTGCGTTGACAGTGAGATTTAAATTGATGATGATGATGGATTTCACTTCGGAATTGTAAAAAATTGCAAGGATTATTTACGTATAGCAATAAACCCACTTTTCACATTTTGGACTTTATATACAAAAATAATAATAAATTGCTTAAATTTCACGATATGATGCGTTGTACTCCTTCCAAAACCACTGTTTATTTCATCGCACTAGGTTCTTAGTTACTTGTTGGACCTCCACGGAATTTGAGGACGCCTTGTAGACGCCACGATAAAGAAGAAACGATGTTCTGGGTGAAGTCTTGTGTTTTATTTGCAGAGCTTTCTTGAGCGTACTCTTTTGAAGTTATCGCGTGCTTGTGCAGCTATTTCACAAAGAAGTCCTGCAAGAAAAACGTCTACTTAAGCGCCACAATCAACCAGGATGTGTGTGACACCTGTGTGAACGTTAACTGAAAGTTTAACTATTTTTTTTGATAAAGGTATCTAGTAAAAAAACAAATTAAGCATTAGGTGAAGCTGATGAAACGAACCCTACAACTGTACGAATTGTACATGTTTCCGTTTTTACCTACTCTGCAACTTCTCGCTGCCAACACGCGTCAATTGATTTGTTTAATTGCAATTTGACTCCACGCCAGTCAATGACCATCAGGCGCTGTGTCAGCAATTTGTTGCGACATATTTTGTATAAAAGACGAACACGATAAAGAATATGACGAGTGCGAATTACGAGCCCACAAACCTATCACCTAGTTTCATTTCTGTTTACCTTGTCCCATTGCTATCCCCCCACCAGTGGTAAGGTGGTGATAGTGCAAAGCTAAAATACAAATAATTTTAAAAGAGTCGTTTATCTCACTGCTGCTATTAAAACGTGTTAGAAGGGAGTAGTTTTGATGTTTGCGGCTAGACTTCTTTCAAATCAACTTACTTACTTACTTACTTATCAGGCAGACGAACCATGAAGGGTCTGAGCCTGAGCAATTGCTGCCTTCCATCGGTGACGGTCCTGGGCACGCTGCTTCCAGTCATCAAGGCCAAGCTGTCTTGCATCCGCGATGACTTGGTCTTTGTACCGGAGGTTCGGTCTTCCTCTCCTTCTCGAACCAGGAGGCTCGGATTCGAAGACCCTCTTTGCTGGAGCGTTGTTGTCCATTCGCTCGATGTGACCGAGCCATTGTAGTCGACGGATTTTTGCCTTCTGGACTACATCCACATCCCTGTACAGCTCGTAGAGTTCGCGGTTGTGTCTTCTCCTCCATTCGCCTTCCTCGCAGACGGGACCATATATCCGACTTAAAAATTTTTCTTTAGAAGGCACCAAGAATCAGCTCTGCAGCCTTACTTAATGTCCAGCTTTCGGCTCCATAAAGTAGGACTGGCAGGATAAGGGTTTTGTAGAGCATGACTTTGGTCCTTCGAGTCAGGAGTTTCGAGCCCAGTTGTTTTGACAGACCGAAGTAGCATCGGTTGCCAAGGGCGATTCTACGTCGGATCTCCACTACGATGTCATTCGTGGAGTTTACATTTGCCCCGAGGTAGACAAACTCCTTTACTACCTCGAAATTGTAGCTGTCGATTGTAACGTTTTGGCCTAGGTGGTGTGCGGCGGATCGTTGTTTGCTCGACAGCATATATTTTGTTTTGTCCTCGTTGACCTTAAGACCAGCTCGTTTCGCCTGTTCCTCAATTGCCGTGAAAGCTTCCACGATGGCACGTTGGGACCGCGCGACAATGTCGATGTCATCCGCGTATCCCAACAGCTGTACTGACTTGTAGAAGATAGTGCCTTCCGTGTTGACTTTTGCCCGCCGCACTATCTTCTCCAGTACCAGATTGAAGAAATCACACGACAGCGCATCTCCTTCCCGAAATCCGGTGCAGGTTTCGAACGGTTCAGAGGTTTTTGAACCGAACTGCACGGTGCATCGCGTATGTGTTAGCGTGGTGCGACACAACCGGATCAGTTTTCCCGGGATCCCGAATTCGGCCATCGCTTCGAATAGCTCCTTGCGATGAATGCTGTCGTATGCGGCTTTAAAATCGATGAAAAGATGGTGAGTATCGATTTGAAACTCGCTGGTCTTCTCCAGGATCTGCCTTAGTGTGAAGATTTGGTCTGTAGTCGATTTGCCGGGCCGGAAGCCGCACTGGTACGTGCCGATTAGTGCGGTGCAAAACGGTTTCCGCTACCTCTTCGATGGCCGAGCGGCAATGCAACCACATCTCGTTGGCACTTGACGTAGGCATACCGGAGAGTCTCTCACTTAATTGCTCTTCGTAGGCTCTGGCAATCTCCGGTGTGCTTAGGCGTCCAATGTCAAAAGTTTTCTTTGTCGGCTGGTGCAGCTTTCTGACATTGGACAGTCGAGCTCTGAATCTTGCTGCAACAAGAAAGTGGTCAGAGTCGACGTTTGCCCCCTGAATGTTCGCACATCCAGGATGTTTGACGCGTGTCTTCCGTCAAGAAGCACATGGTCGATTTGGTTGGCGGTTCGACCGCCAGGAGATCGGCAAGTTGCTGTGTGGATTTTTTTACGTGGGAACCTTGTGCTACTTATGACCATATTACGTGCTGTCGCAAAGTCTGTGAGTCGGAAGCCGCTGTCTTTCAAATCAACATCAAGTGCAAATAATGCACCTATGAAGATCACAGATGAAATGAAAACGAAACTGATTTTGGTTTGTCACGTAGAGTGTTTAGAAAGTTGGTTCTTGCATTGTTTTTTGATTAATATTGTCTATTTCTGGCATACATATGTTCGAACACTTTTTCGAACATGAAATGTTACAAATGATCGCCGAAAAAAGCATTGAATATGGAATTTTTCATTAAAATTGCAATTCAGATATAACTTCAAATTAGTCGAGATTTTTCCTTGGCATAATGTTAGCGACCGGATATTTACAAGTATGAGACACGAAGTCATATTGGTGCAAAAATTGGGACTTGTATAATCAGATGATAGCGTCGGCAATGGCCTGTGACCAGTTTACCACTATCTGTAAATTTCCTCACTTTGCTTCTCCAACATCCATGAATCCAAAATGTGGAAATTATGACCAGTATCCGACAGGCTCATTAAAAAAAACTACTCGCTTAATTTGTAAAAAAACATGTGATATAACATTTGAGAGCTAAATGTTTTTTTTTATTTCTTACTTAATAAAAAATAGCATTATTTAAAGGCAGTGACATTGACAACACTAACATCAATAGTTGAAGCTGTAGTTCTGACTGGTTCTTTCGAATAAGTGTATGTATACGTGAAAGTGTGTGTAAGTGTACCTCGGTGTTTGCAGAGAAAGTACTTATAGATGTTGCACAATCTGTGTGCTGCTGAATTTGATCAAAGGAAAGACATTTTAGCTCTGACTCGAATAGTCTGTTAGATAGTGTTGTTGATCGCCTGCTCCTCTAATGATTTTTATTGTAGAGAGAGTATGTATATAGCTCACTATTCACATCGTAAGACAATGCTTCACTTTTCCACGTAGTCGATGTCAGTTTTCTTTAATTTAACACATTCTTCAAGGAAAAATTGTTCACTGTCGGCACGTTTGCCTTTGATATCACTGCGATCACTGCGACTTTTGTTGTGCACAAAATGCATTTGATGACTGATTTAAAAAAAAATTGAAAATAAAAAATATACATATATAAAAGAACTGCTTGTACCCACAATGGCATTCTCTCATAGAATGACGAGATCAAATACAACGACCCGTATATAATCAAGCTGATACATCCGATATATACGTCTTAGCAAATACTTAAGCACTATTCAGGGCACAGTCAATCGATACTCAGCATCCTTACCATTCGACCACATTATAAAAAGGTCGAAAAAAGGAATTAGAAGTAATGTTAAATACATGCATGTATATATGTAAACCTATTTCAGTTAGAGGAAACAAATCTGGAAATCCAAGGTCGACAGCAAATGGGATGACTCCGTAATAATTGAGAATTGAGAGTTAGAGGTATATCACTTTCTTTACAATTCGTAAGCAAACTTGAAGAGTAGTGTCAAATGAAGGACAAAGCCCATTTGGCACAGAAGGCTGTGTAACTATTTTATTGTCCAATACCATCCAGAAGGGACTTGCTTTAATTTTTTTTTTCCCGAAACAAAGGACACAAAGGGGAGTTTTATTGTATTCATAAATTCGAAAAGAAGTGAGGCGGGTCGACGGTACAAAACGTCAACCATTTGTAATATGACAACACCGAGCTGGAGGTGGTGATGTTGATAGTGAATCTGTAACCTGCTTTCCCCGGCTTCCATTAGTGTTCAGATTGCAAACGCAATTAAGCGCGTTAATTAAATTTTGTAATTTTTTAATTATTCGAAATCCTTTTAGCCGTAGGCTATTTTTAATAAGGTCACGTTTCGCGCTACCCTTTTTTCTCGCCCATTCACTAAAAACCCAGTTGAAAGCTTGGTGCTAATTTGTATTGTGTATGAGCCTGTCCCTTCTGGTATTTGTACAAAATGAACAAGGTTGAAAGCGTAGGCGAAAATCCTTGCTCTAGCGCTTTTATCATTTTGGTACACAATTTTAAATTTCGTGGATAGGATTAGAGTTAGCTATATGTACAATGTAAGTACATAGTCAATGAGGGATCAGAATGTTGTTCATGGTCTGGTAGTGACAAATGACTATTGCTTTGTGGAATTTTGGATTGTTTTTGTTTCTTATGGAAATTCAAAAAGATTTCAGTCGTTATCTTAGCAATTTTAAGTTCTAGAAAGAAGATACATTTGGCAGCATGGCAGACAAAAGTTCCCTCTTCTTGTTGTAGTGATAAAGAATTATATTATTTTACATTTGTAATTGTCTTGCAATATCACAAACATTTGAACAATGACACGTTGAATCAATTTCAAATTATTCGTTCTAATTTAAGTACACTTACGAATGTATTTTTCTCGTTTAGAACAAAACATATAAATAGAATAAACTCATAAATTTATAATAAAAATGGAGTATTTTACACCGAGTATTCTAAATACAATGAATGTTTTGATTAGCCGTATTTTTTCGTCGATAGTGAAGTGAAATTAGATGGAAAACAAAAACGATTCGCAATAGCTTTGATTTTTATATGGGAGTGTATGAGAGTGTTAGTGCCCATACTTCACAAATTTAATTTAAAAAAAATGGAGCAAACGTCAGTACGAAAATAATATTTGAGTGAATACCTGAAAAGTGTTTGGACTTATTCGGAAACGCAAATTTTGCAAAGCATATCATTCGGAAATGCATATACCGTAAAGCAAACAATTCTAAATCGCAGTAGCGCAAATATGTGCAAAATTAAGCAAACTTCAAAATCGTGTTGCTTTTTTTCAATTGCTGACTTTGCGGTGACAGTATTTGTTTCAGAGAAGAAAATGTGCGAAGAAGAAGAAAGGTAAAAGTTAAAACAAAAAAAGCTAAATCTTGGACGCATCAGGAGATAAAACTCCTTATTTTAACCCGTTCGAAACAGATTTTATCTCAGGAAAAAAGAAAAAAAAACTGTGTGGGGAAAAGTACGCAAAGAAGCAAATCACAAATCAATCCGGAGTTCCGCTACTTAAAAGATGAAATTGTTCGTAGATGAAATAATCTGCTATTGACGTACAAGCGACAGGAATTCAAAAACGGGACGGGATACAACATGGTGGGAGTATTTCCAGCATGAGCCATGAAGCTTACGGGAAAAAAACGCTCATAGATCCACCTAGAAGTTTATTAATTTCGCATTGTGTTGCGTTTATTAGTTCTTTTTTTTGATTAAATAAACAGAAATTCGCAATCCGTGCAATTGCTAGCATGCGCGGACGACATTGACGTGATTGGCCGAACTTAGCGAGCCGTCAATGAAGCGTTTGCTTGTATTGAAACGGAGGCGGCAAAAATGGGTTTAGCGGTGAATGAGAGCAAAACAAAGTATATGCTGGACACACAACATCGACGACTCGGTCAGATAGTCACCATAGGCAGCTGCAACTTCAAGGTAAAGGACTTCACCTTGGCGCCCAAGTTAATAGTACGAACAACATCAGTACCGAGATTAAAAGCAGAATAACTCTTGCCAACTCTTCTAACTCCGTTTCTTTGGGCTCAAGAATCAGTTGAGTATTAGAGCCCGCTCTCGAAAGTGTAAGCTCACATTATATAAGACCTTGATCATCCCTGTCCTGCTGTATGGCGCGGAAGCCTTGACTACCTCAAGAGCGGATGAAGACGCACTTGGTCTCTTCGAGAGAAAAGTTCTGCGTTCAATTTTTGATCCTGTTTGCGTTGAAGGTGGGGGGAGAATATTTAACCACGAACTATACGGGCTGTACAGCGACATGTGTCTAGTCAGGCATGTACGGATTCAACGCCTAAGATGGCTAGCCCATGTAGAGCGCATGGACAACACTGCTCGCTGCTCCAGCCCGAAGAGTCTTCGACTCCGAACCAGTGGGACAACGCATATTTGAAGAACGACCACGAAGCCGATGGAGAAGGACCCCTAACCAACTTGGAATGCGAAATTGGAGGCAGCTGGCTAAGTATTGTGCCAGCTGGAGAGGATTGTTGACTGAGGCCCAGGTTCACCCCGGTCTGTAGCGCCACAAGAAGAAGAAACAGAAAAACGTATTTAGTGTTTAATTACATATGTATGAATTATCGCGGTAATCACTATGCTGAAAGCAATGTCATCTCGTTTTTGCCTCGCTTCGGGGCTGGCTCTTGGAGTTTGAACAGTTGCTTTTTCTAGATGTTCAAGTGGAGTACTAATATGATTGTCGCTTTCAATTTCCTGATTATGCACATTATTAAAATGTTCGTCCTCTTGTCTGTTCGTGAGGGCAAAAGTTCTCTTCATTCGATCCAACATCCTCTTGGAAGCGTGTTGTTTGGTTTGTTCTGTCTGCACTCGTTGTCTAAACATGTGTTTTTTTTTCTATGTCCAATAAAATTCAATAAATCAGTGGCTCTCACTCAATATATGATAAACCTTTAGCTATTATATATGTATACATAATGTCAATAATCAATAATAGAATATGCCTTTATTTGGTATTTGAAATTAAGAGTACTCGTTTACTATATAAGTGTACTCACATTTAGAACACTCGACTTCGAAAAATTCAAATGAATATTTATTATTTTATGTTTATAATATTTTATCGGGAGTATACGCATTTATTCATGTAGACCTCTAACGTATACTGTTAATTATATAGTTACTATGTCTGATGCACATTGCAGTTATTAAATAAATTGTCATGCAAGGAGTTGTGCTCAACTTTTGCTATTAAAATATGTACAACATTACGTAGCGGCGGCGGAGACAATTGTCGTTCTTTGGTAGACTGTCTTCGTCTCGAAGAAACTCTAGTTCAGAGATAGCTCTACTGAACCGTATTGGAGTCGCCTTTACAATGTTCGGCGTTCGATTTTATTAATGTTCGGACGCCAGTTTGGACGCGGCATGTATGGTCTCATGCCCCGTCTTGGATCCGAACTGGTTTTCCGGTATGATCCGGAAAGACTGATCAACTGGCGCTTAATCAGGATAGATACTTGATATTTTATCTCGTTTAGGGATTGGGTGCATTATAGCAGTGTCCCGCATCATGTTCGGTATACCACATACTGACGTTTTCTTCCTTAGCGAGTTTAACATGCCCTGGGAATCTTCGTGAGAAATTAACATGTAGATAATTTCCGCCATTGGCTATGGCACTATTTTTCGTGTTAACTTCACTAAACTGGATTCTAGAACCGCTATTGAAAAGGGATTAGCAAATTAAATAACTAACTCATTATTTATACTTAAAAGACTGAATTTTTATATAAGTACATATTCTATAAGGGGACAGGTATGCTCACAGGGCAAAGTTGCTGATCGCTCTTAACTTGGCGGGATGCCAGCAACAATCCTAGTGAGGGCCTCCTGGCTAGCTCTTACAACATCCGTTGTGAGGTGAACTAATGCATGTAACGATTCCCTCGTGGTTGTGCGAAGGGCTAACATCCCGCCCACAGAATCCAGAACAATTGTTACGGAAGAGCGTGCAGTGTCGGAACAAGGGACGGAACTACAAAGACAACACTACGCGAAAAAGAATAACGATTTGCGAGTGTGCTTCTGAAATATAAGAACACTACACGGCTGCGACATATATTACAGCTGTTACCAAAGGTTGTACATAATTGGATGCGAATTCGCCGTCGGAAGACGGCTAAGGTCGAAGGTCATCGACTTAAAACAGATAAGCATTCGCCTGGCTGTGATCAGCATCCAATGCAGATTCCACAACATCAGCCTCATATGTGCGAGGATTGTTATGACCTCTTGGACGGTGCCTGTCCTGTACGACGCAAAAATTGTGCTCGGAGACTTGAATCACAAAATCTGTAAGGAAAACGTCCTTGGCAAAGGATCGGAAAGCACAGCTTCCACGAAACGACTCACTGACTTTGCAACAGGCCTTAATATGGTTATAAGGAGAAGGTTCCCACGTAAAAAAATCCACACAGCAACTTGGCGATCTCCTGGCGAACCGTCGAACCGCCAATCAAATCGATCATATGCTCATTGACGGAAGGCACGTGTCAAATATCCTGGATGTTCGAACATTCAGGGGGGGATACGTTGACTCTTTTCTCTATTTTCTCGTCGCAGCAAGATTCAGAGCTCGATTGTCTAATGTCAGGAAGCCGCACCAGCCAATAAAGAGAAGTTTTTACATTGGACGCCTGTGCACATCAGACATAGCCAGAGTCTACAAAGAGCAACTACGTGAGAGACTCTCCGGTATGCCTGCGACAAACGCCAACGAGAGCAGAAAAACGTGCAACCGACGAGGCATACCAAAAAGCGCTGCAATGGAAAACAAGAGTAGCTCAAGAGGAGTACCGTTCTGGAAACGGACACACAAAAAATACGGTCCTCTTGCAAAAAACCCAATCTATATACTACAAGTCAGTCCAGCTGTTGGGATACGCTGACATCGACATTGTCACGCGTGCCTAAAGCGTCTTAGTGGAAGCTTTCGCGGCAATTAAGGAACAGTCCAAACGAGCTGATAATATGGTCCACGAAGACAAGACAAAATATTTGCTGTCGAGCGAAACCGCACACCACATAGGCCAAAACGTAACATTTCGAGGTAGTTAAGGGGCTTGTCTACCTCAGGCAAAAGTAAGCTCCAAGAATGGCATCTTAGTGCAGATCCGACGTAAAATCGTCCTTGGCAACCGATGCTACTTCGGTTTGTCAAAACAGCTGGGCTCGAAACTCCTAACTCGAAGGACCAAAATCATGCTCTACAAAATTCTTATTCGGTTAGTCCTGCTTTATGGAGTCGCTGATTTTTGGTGCCTTCGAAAGAAAATTCTACCTCGAAAATATGGTCCCGTCCGAATCTACTAAATACTTTAGCGACCGCCATGTACTTTGCCCTGACGCCACGATGAAATAGTGCTATTGATAATTAATATTTATAATAAAAAGATACTTTAGTAACTAGGGTTCCGCATTTAAATCCGAAATATTAACACACGTTCCTTAGGTTCACCAACATTTGCATTATTTTGTTGTGAAGAAACAAACCGTAGGGAAGATTGAATTTTCAATGAAACAGTAAAAAAAACTTCTAAATATTGTACGTTTTATTCAGGAAATAAAAATTACACTAATATTGCAAGTAAAAAATATGTGGTTGGTGAATTATTTTCCATGAAATATATTACGCTGGCTTATCGGTACATGAAAACATGTACAAACATACATATCTATATATCGTATGAGGCTGTGAGAAAGAGTTCGTTTTGATGTTCTCTTTCTGTCATGACATCTGATTTGATCTGGTTTCTTACGAATTAAAGTCACTTAGCATCATGTATTCAGGTGATGGATATAAAACGAGCTCTTGATTTTCATTTTGATCAAAGAATGAGAGAAAAAAAATTCAGACATGCTGTTGAGTGTTACATTCAAAAAACCATACTGTCCATGTAGTCTTTAAGAAATTCAACAGTATTTCGACAAACGTATTTGAAAAATGAATATGTTACACAAATCGATTAAAGGACACGTCCAAGTATACACGTACAGAAATAAAACAGAAATCATGTCCAGCAGGATGTGAAACATGGGCATTTGCAAATCAGGAAGACATATTCCTTGAGCTGGCGAATGAAAACGGCTTTCCGACGTAATCGGAAGCTAGAGTAGCCATACATACAGTTCAATATTGTGGGGGTAATTATTGTAAATCACGTAGATGAAGATGGGCACGTCGATAAAATAACAAAGGAGCTGGTAGCGCGAAGATTTTGCTTTCACATTGAAGGGAACCTACAAGTTATCAGTACTCGTCGGCAATGGACTGAATCGGGCAATCGATGACTGCAGTAAGGGAGCCCTAAATAAGAAAGAATGGTGATTGTTCGTTAAAGAGGTCATGAACTTTCGAATTTCACTCGACCGTTAAGGAGACGTTATTATAAAGTGGGCAATTGGAAACAAGTATTTCTTAAGTGAATTGAATGAGTAACGCTTGGCTTAAATTAAATGATGGTACAAGGAGTAAGTATCCGTAGATATATTATAATTTAAAATATAAATGCTGATAAACAAATTAAGTTGTTACCTAAACTACGATGTTTAATTGAGTTCCTGGGGCGTATTATTTAAATTTTACTATAGATTTGGATGGTGGATGGTGGTGGCCCGTGGCGTTGTGGGTATGCGCGTCGACCCCAACCTCGACGTTGTAGGTTCGATTCCAGCTCTGAGCGACAAAAATAATTTTGACGACCCCATCTCTTTCGAGTCACTGACAATGCTCAAAGAGTATTTCCTGTCTAGAAAAAGCTTCTCAAACAAAGCCGTTCGGATTCGGCATTAAACTGTAGGTCCTTTCCACTCGTGAGAGAACAATAGCATGCACAACACGAGTGGTTGCTGAGAAGCTAGGCCCTGGCCTTCTATGGGCTGTAGCGCCACCCATATTATTATTATATTATAGATTCGGATGAATGTGTATCAATGAACATAAAGACATTGTGTAGCCTTTCAGTTCACATTAGACTAGGTATACCTGCATATTACATATTACCGTTATGTCTACAAGAACATAGAAATCTTAATAAAATATTTCTTAAATTACATACGGTTCAGACTCGAGATTAGTTTTTAGTTTTAATAGAAAAAGGAGGATATTTTAAAAGTTTTGGAAATACGTTACATTGTGTTTGTTACTGTGTGTGTATTCTTAGGAGTTCACGTACATTGATAAAAATACCATATTTGTTTGCTTTGCTTTCCTCTGCAAACTATAGTATACATACATATATACTTCTATCTGACTGTTTCAGAATTATTGAACTTCAGTGCGAACAACCTAATGGCATTGATTGTATGTCAGCAATAATATTTCCCCCAGTTTGTTATTTCCAAAAGTTTTTATTGGAATCAATCGACCGATGAGCAAACACGCAATAATTAAGAGAAGTTGGACGTCGGGTTTGGTCAAAAAATACTGGTCGATATCTCAATTGTTTTATCTTTCACGAACAAAACCTCAAGCAGACTTATAGGTCAAGTTAGGTCATGCAAGTAAGACTTCAACTTAATATGTACATTATTATTACTGGATAGTGTCGGCTGAAAACGTGGTAGACATAAGTTGAGGGCTTTCAGTAACTATGCAGTTAACAATATCAGATGAGAAGACAAGATGGAGTTGTCTGCCAAAGCAATTGGTGATACTACTCATTTGGTATAAGCCGGTGTTAGAGAGAGAGAGATTACTTACCAGCAGTTGACAAAATGTGTGTTGTCATTAGGTTCAACCCATTGTAGACGGGAAAGCTTCAAATCTCCCATAACGATGACATCGTCATTGGAGTCAAATTAATTCAAGATGGTGTCGATGGCGTCAATGGCAAGCTGGTACCCATGAGTTGGTTGGGACAGGCGAATGTAACAACAAATAAATAGAGGTTTCGTTTAAGAATTGTAAGCTTAGTATAAAGGAATTCAAAATTAGTGATATGCCAGGATTTGAGAAGAAAAGTTAGTTTCAGTTAGGGCAAAAATGTCGTATAGCAGATTTTGACGGTTTAGAAAAACAGCAAATGATTTTGTGCGCATCCCCGAACATTTTTGTTATATGTCGATAGATGCTTAATGACGTTAACGGTTGGTTAGGAACGAGAATAGTTCTTGAAATTCGCGCTAGTTCGTTCGAATGATAAAGTTTGGGTATATGGGTGGTGGTTTGAGAGAGGTAGATACGTTGAGGATAAATGAATGACGCGCTTAAAGTTTGGGAATCGCGTAGTTGATTTGAAATGTGGATACAAGCTCATTTTAAAAGACCAGTTACTATTCGGTGGTTGGACGGTTGGACGGCCTAGTGATATATTGACAAGGACTAGAAGGATTGTTAAGAAAAGGGCGTTACTGGGGAAAGAAAGATTGAGATAGACGAAGACGAGACAGAGAAGAGTGTTTTTAAGTAACGGGAGCTTGACGAGGATTAAGTGGAGTTGAACACTTCTTTAAACTCAAACTTCCAAAATTGAAGTTGACTTCGAAAGGGTTGGTAAGCCATTCGTATTTCCTGGGGACGAAGATAATGACACGTCCATTTCTCAGCCTTTTCCACTGATTATTTTTAAGGTTGAGACTCAGCTGGACAAAGGTCTTGACTGATGTTTTACTTTGAATATTTTGGTTTTGTTGGGAATTTTCATTGATGTAAGGTCGGTTGTTCTCCTGAAGTCTTCCGATTCTCTAATCCCACTCTGATTTTGTTAAGGTGATGCCGATGAAATTGAGTTTTGGAGGAAGAGGTTCAGCGGAGGTGATTGTTGACGATTGTCAACCAGTGATGAGGATCTCGCATGACGAAGTGGCAATGCCAGATGTTGAGGTGTCACCAAAAAGTGCCTCGAATAAAAATTTGGTTTTGCTTGAGTCGAGTACTGGCGTGGTGCTTGTTTTCGCGTTGCCAGTAGTTGTGTTTCATTTCATTGTCCTTGTCCATATCAGCGGAAATGGTTAAGAGTCGATCACAAAGAAAATCCACAGCTGCTGCGTTGTTCGCATGTTTTGGAGGATCTGTGGTGCATATGTGGTGAATGACTGGAGAAGAATGTCCAAGTCAGAACCAATGTCCCATGACGGCATCGTAGGTATTGTGGATTCCGTTACTTTTGGATTTTATTTGTTTCGGTGAGCACCGAAATACTATTGTACAGCTGTTTGAACGTAGTGGTTAAAACTTCATTAATTTCATAATCATATGTCATGTACATTCATATATGCATAGCATATATATTCTATACGTCGTGGTGCACCTTTTTTGAATTGTTTTGATTTACTTTTTTTATATCTTAAAAATAACTTAAAAAATCTATGTAAATTGGCACCATTGTCCACTGTCTCATCGTCTCGGTTAGACAGCGGAGGCCGAAACCTGTTCCGATTCAACCACCAGTAAAAGTGCCGCTCTTTAGCACACTCTTTCCCATATCGAGCAGAGATCGCTCTACAGAACCGGAGGAGATCCTCATGACTGCGACATTCCGTTCCTTAGTAATCCCCAAATATTAAATATACTTGGTAGAAGCCATAGCTCGTGCAGTATGACTTCTGATCGAAAAATTATCTATCCTGTTCAAGTTTGCCTCAATGTACAGGACTTCGTTGGGATAGTAATTCTTATACACAGATTCGGATGTACGATACAGCAGTAGGAATTAGAACATTTTTTTTTATTAACCCTTAATGTAAATAGCAACTGTTGGTTAGACATCTAGCAGGTGTGTCCCGAATTTATTCGGATCAGGTGGCAATTATTTGGTGCAGATGTGGCGAGAGGTGATGATGTAGACTCGCTATCACAGAAGCGTTTAACAGTATTCCTACGGAGGACCAAGACATTCCAGTAAGTGAAGCTTGCTGCATATTAGTACAATGCTGAGTGTTTATCAAAGAAACAAAGTTTGAACGATCTTATATTGATTCACCGAGTCCAATTCATTGCAATACACACTGTTTTTTACCTTTCGAATCTCTTCGTCGTCTTCCGTCCATCGGTACTGCATTGGGTCGACTAAATTCAATAATTTGATTTATGTAATTTTCATCATCGAACGGTTCTGGTGAATTAGTACTACACAGCCTTGATAGTGGATCTGCAATATTAGTCTTACGCGGTCGATAGATTATTTTATATGAAAAGCAAGCACCCATCTTTCAATTCACAACACATTTCTTGCCAAATATGATTTGAAAGGGCTTGTGATCACTTATAAGTTCAAACTCTTTGCCGAAAAGGTACATCTTAAAGTGTTCGACAGACCAGACTTCTTTTTTCACACTCCACACTCAATCGAGGACCATTTTTATCTATTTGTAGATAGTTGTTGAGTACAGCCCCAAGACCCACTTGAGTCCTGTCTATAGGGTCGTAATAACCTACAGTTTGTATATTGGACAACATATTTTTTTGTTTGGTCAAATGCTTGATTTTGTTTGGATGTCCAATATGGTGTGACTGGTGACTTTGCGAATTTGTTTCTCAGTAGCATGCGAAAAGGTTCAGTCAGGGTTGCTAGATTCGGTATCCACTTGACAACAAAATTCACCAATCCCAGAAAGCTCTGAATTTCTTCGACTGTTTTGGGGGGTCTGCTAGATTGTATTACTTTAATATATTTCCCGAGGGGTTGTATGTGGTATGGTATTACCATTTTCCGATAGTTCATGCCTAAGGAACTCTCTTTTTTCTCATTTTAAAAACACATTTTGTTTCATTTAGATAAGTCTCTTGTATCTGAATAGCACTTTACTAGTACTGAATGTCGTAATGTAGCGAGATTATGGGTAATTTATTAGTTGAGGAAATGCATTTTTAATGTCCAGTTGCGAAAAGTATTTGGCCCGTCTAAAATTAGGAAGCAACTGATCCATCGTAGGTAAACGATAAATTTCCCGAATAAAATTTCTAATAATTCTAATTTTTACCATTTCCTTTTAACACTGGTACCATTGAAGTTACAGATAGTGCAGTGTATTAATTATACTCCAATCTGTAAGACACCTAGCTCTTTTGCAGAATTTGTTTACCAAGTAAGTTACGAGTGCCATTCTGGATAACATAAAATGTCGAATTCTTGTCTACGTTATTGACATTTATATTTGCTTGAAATGATCCGAGCACTTTTAAAGGATTTCTGCTCCCATAAGCAAACCGCGTTTTATCATGATTTTTGACTTGGTTATAAGCTTTGACTTTGCATTCTTTTAAATGTTTCCGAGGCAGAGCTCCCGGAAATGGCCAACAAACCCACATTTATTGCACCTTTTGTCTCTTGCTGGTCATTTTTAGTCCTAATGCAAATGTTTATTACAGCCACACCTTGTCATGTACCTCTTTCATATGCATATTCATATTTTTGAAGTTCTTTGATGTTACTCTATTTATTTCTAATATCTGTATGGTCTTTTATCTAAAAATCTTGTAGTTGTCTCCCTACAGCCTCTAATGCATTAGCTTCTGAGATTATTTGGTCGAGAGTGATAATATTTTTTTACGTAGCTCATCAGAGTTACATTTCTCTACGATTATTATTAGCGTGGCGTATTTTAATGCATGGCCCTTTAAACATGAATAACAGTAGGTTGTGCTAAATGATTCCGTTTCCCAAAAAATGACACTGAATCGAAAAGCGTACACGTTTTTGTTCTTTAATAGCTTCCAACTTTTCCTTCTTTTTCTTTAAACACGATTTATATTGTATGTATATGGATTTATCCTCGTCGACACTTGTAATATATTGGGATTTTTTCTCATCACGTGCTGTCAACCTCGCTGTCTCTCACCGAATGTGGTTGTCGAGGGCAACCGTACAATTCGGTGATTTGGCATAGGCTACTGCAATATAGTGTACACTACAATTAGCGTCATAAAGAGGTGTAGTTATTGAGGTAATATTTTTTGAATAGTTGCGTTTTGCTTTTATAATGACAAACTATATATATGGGTGGCGCTACAGCCCCGTAGAGGGCCAGGGCCTAGCTTCTCAGCAACCACTCGTATTGTGCGTGCTATTGTTCTCACACGAGTGGAAGGGACCTACAGTTTTATGCCGACTCCGAACGGCCAAGTTTGAGAAGCTATATCTAGACAGGAAATACTCTTTGAGCATTGTCAGTGACTCGAAAGAGGTGGGGTCGTGAAAATTATTTGTGTCGCTCAGAGCTGGAATCGAACCTACGACGTCGAAGTTGGGGTCGACGCACATACCCACAACGCCACGGGCCACCACCTATAATGACAAATACCTCATGTATATGTATGTATTCTTTTTAAAATAGACAAAAAATCTTCATCATCGTTCCTCAAACCAAACTTTTACAAAAATTGTTTCCTTGAAACAGTGTATATTTTTAATATATTCGAGTAAAAAATGGAATGTTAATGACACTCACTGGATGTACATATGTACACGTATGTATGAAAGATACAAATAATTCGAACTGAAACCGAAAAACAAGACTATTGAAGGAACAAAAATTAAAATGCCGATTGAAATTCTGAAGCTTGCTTTGTCAATCTTTTCTTTTTTTCGGGAGTTGAGAACATTTTTAAATTGATCTACTTTAGAGTCTAGAGTTGAAAAGCAGACTTTAAAACGGTAAATTTTAAGTGAATAAAAAAAAATAAAAGGTCAAAAACTTTAATTTCCAGTTTTGAAAATCACCTTAAGATGAGTATGACAGTTTAAACGGATGTATGTATATGACTTAGCTCCCTTTAAATAATATCATAAAGCGATCATCACCACTAGCAATACGAACCACGTGTGCATGGTTTGAGTTTAAAAGTATTATTAATAGTACGAGTAGAACTGAGTATAAAACATGCTTGAATTTATATACCTTTGCTCTTAATATGACCAGTATTTATGTATTTCTGAAAACTTATGTTTTATTTGCTCAATTCGATTATCAAAATGAAAATTTGTATAAATTCATCAAAGAATACAGAATCATTGTAGTACCATTGCGCTTTTGTAATATCATGCCATGCTCCATTCCTCAGCATAGACTTACGGTTTAGATCTTTTACAGCTACACATCTCTGTCAATTTAAATTAATGACTTTCTCATTTGGTAATCATCAACGCACATTCAAAAGAATGTAATCAAATCAGCATTTACTAATGCAGCACCCACCTTCAGATAGTAATTTAAAATTGTGTAAGGACCTCAAGGCAAGGGCTCTTCAGTCATTCATTTCGCATTTTCAATTCCACAACCAAGAGTCTCATCACCTCAAGGTACAAAGACAATTTTCGTGAATCTTACTACATCACATTTCGCTGACGTTATAATTACTCAAATTGATTTCGGAAATCTTTGCAGGAGGCTACGAACCAACATGTCGTGCAGGCTTTCCAAAGGCACTACTACAGTCATCAACATCACACCTACTCGCATCGGCATTATGAGCTCTTTAATTTAATCATGAGCTTTTAACACGTCGCCACGGCGTGCGTATGCACATTTAGATGAACATGTGTATAGGTACGTGGGGATACATGTATTGTGTATTCATTTGGCCTTAATTCTCTAGACATTTGTTCAAATAATTCATCCTACGCTACGTGGTTAGACGAGACGAACGATTTGGATAAAGGATAGACTTTGGTACATGCCTGTGGCTTGTCTTTGAATGTGGCACCTGTTGTGTTACTAATTATTGAAGGTTATTACGATAGATAACATATGTATGTTTGTGTGTGTATTTGTATAGGTATAGCTGTGTATACAGTTGCTTTTACTGACGCAGGATTATGCGTATATAGCTTAATGAATGAAAACGGATTGACGTTGTCCTACGCATTCTATTATAAGAACATAATTCCGCCAGGAATGTATCAATTGCACATAGTCTAGATTATTATTGTGTAAAAACAACATTTGCGTAATTCCCGCTGTCTCTAGTAAAATTATCATTAAAACAATACAAAAAGAAGAGAATCAAGACTATCTACGTGTTTGCAAAGGCAAATATCCGGCTTACCATAAATTTAACTTTTAATTAAATTATATATATAAATTTAACTATTATTGGCCGATTCTAACCAAACGTTGCAAACATTAATTTTAATCAAGTCCGCCTTGATACTAATTTCTTGTGGACATAGTTTCTGTGCACGTCTACTTACTACGAAATTTAGATTACGTTCAGTGTCCCGATAGAAGTAGAATTACAAGACAATTCCGCATATTGCAACATTCGATTAGTACTGTAGAGTAAGGTTCTTTGTTCAGTTGCAATAAGATAGCTACCGAAGATGATGTGGTGATTTGTTTTCCAAGAAAAATGCAGAATAATCAGTACGACTATTCAAGGAATTTTGGGCGCTAACGCCAGCAATCTTGCATAAATTGGCATCAACGATTTCAACTGTTTTCGGAGTTTATTGGGTATGCAAACGAAATCACTCTTTCTTGGGTCGTTTAGAAAACAGTTCACGTAAGAAATTTAATTTGTATCACTTGGTTCGTCACCTATACTTTTCATTCTACATAAATATTTAATTGATTTCACATTTGGGAGAGTTGTTTTTTTGTAAATGACTTAGCTATGAAGACTTTGACCATTCTTCAAAATGTGTGGCTTCTACAAAGCTGAACGACATCATAGAATTATCATCTAGACACGAAGATATGCTAGCGACATAATATCCGGGAACGTGTGAAAAAGCCTCCACGGCTCTTTACTGCTGTTAAAATGTTATAGGGCACAAATGCGGACAGCCTCTGTGTACAACGGCTATTCACACCAGTCATCATACCCGAAGGCACCGATCTCATACGAACTAATCTCTACTTCAAAAAGGATAGGATAGAGGATTCTCAACACCACACGATGCACTGTCCTCTGTGAATCTTCAGAGTTCGTTCGGAGATGGGAGTTGTCGTGGTGTCTCATCAAACGATCTAAATATTGAATTATCTATCACTTTCCTGAAGCCTGTGATCAGGGATACTATATACAACGCGGAACCAAGAAGGCATTCTTATACTAAATAGAAAAATGTTAACATGTTGCCCGAAAACGAATGCCTCCACTGACGTATCAATCTCCTCAATAAAATCCTAAAATCCCTCTAAATATGCTATTCATGTGTGCTTAATGAAGAGCAATACGAACTTTACAAAGCGTATTTTTTCGACACATTTTATGATTGTGCATTGATCTATATTTCACAATATCAAATGTCACCAATCGCTAGAATTGGCAAATTTGTTGTCTGATTACTCGCATTTCATTCAAATTTATGGATGTCTGCATATTTGATGTTTACAATCCGAATAATACTACTTGTTTAATGTAGTCCTCATGGGCGGTGGATAACAAAGCATGTTGTTTTCGACAGAGTAGAAAAAAAAAACGACATAGAAGAAAAAAAGACATTTCCAACGGCTGAATAATTGAGTTATTTTTCCACAGCCGTTTATCTCGTTACCATAGTAACGCATCCTTAGCTTATATGATACAAGCTGCTTTCGTATCCTTATTTGTATCTATACATAGAGCATTGTGTGATTTCCTTTCTGTCATGTACTCTCAAAATTAAACTAGATTTATATGGATTAATGTATTTAAATACGTACTTACTGGTTATATGGACTTTATTACAGAAATATTAGTTTGGTAGATGCTTTCACTGAGTTGTGTGATAATTATATTAATTGGACTGGCGGGAATAAAATGCCCCTTGATCCCTTATGACATTCATATGACACTTATTTATGCAAAAAATATTCCATACTTCCCTTGAAGTGCAGTATAGCAGATAAACATGACATGGATTGATAAACAAGATGACTCTTTTAAATTCTTCTCCATCCCGTCCTTGATTTGACATCGGATATTTCAATGTAAACAAATTGTCTTAGTTACAAAAACCATGAACATTGTTCGTTGTGTCTTAATGCGGTCACTCGTTGTTTTTGTAAACTTAGTGTGGATGGTATGATTCATGATAGAGTACAGTATGTTTTCAAATTTTATTGTAAATTCTAACAGAAATAACAGTATTAGTCTAATTCCACGTTGGAGCGGAACAGTTGCATCTTGGGTCTGAAGCTGTTGACATCGCTTTTTCAGATGTTGGATAAAACGAGCGAGTTTTTAGTTTTACTGCATGGATGTGGTTAATAGCTGAATCCGTTTATGATCACCCTACAGTGGCCAGGGTTGTTAGAAATACTTAGAGCCTTAAATAATATTTGATGCGTCCCAGAACTACATGAAAGAACGCATGTATCTCTTTAGTTTCCGCATTTAATCAAGTCAGAAGTTTAATGACTATCCCTCTTTTCCACTCTTGCACTCAAACAATAACAAAGTTAACGTTTTTCTCTGAACCTATATAAATTTATTACTTTAGGGATAGTCCCTACACCCTACAGATACTGCGTATGAGCTGACTATGCTGTTATTTTAAATTATCTTTAAGCTACAACCGAAGTAAATATATATCCAAATTTTATGATCAAAAAATATAATGAATACCTTTGACTCTTTAATGTTATGGATTATTATGATGTAGGTCCACTATTTAAAAAATTATATGTGTTCAATTTTTTCGGTTACCAATTAAATTAAGACATCTGTCCCAATCGTCATACACCGAGACATCATGTTTAGCGGTATATGATTTAGTTAGTTAAATATAACCCAAATGATTACTTTTTGAGTTACGCTAAACAAACAGAAAGTGGGTGCATGCGTCACATTCTTACTGCCCATATCCAAATAGGCAGGAAGTGCTGTTACAAAATTATAACTGAGCTGCAAAAAAAAATACTCTTTATCTTCACTGTTATCACCATGGACATAATTATTTATGGTATTATATGTGCATACATATAGACATTACATAGAATCCGAAAATATGGCCATCGTTAACATTTTGTTATTCGTACATATACACGTATTGAATCTGTGAATCTGGCAGTTCCGGATCATATTTAGCGAATAATAAAACGAATGGCATAGTACCTGCCTACGGATATTAAGTGTCATTAACTAACCAAGCCTCTTGTCAGGAAGATACTTCACTGGTAAGTCCCTGCGTCTGACATCAAAGCCCTACGGAAGATAAATCGTTTAGACGTAGCAAATATACATACATGCATGTACAAATATTAATACGTACGCATATATAACACATTTAAATCGCATGCCAAGGAAATAGTCTTAAGAGGTATCACTTAAATCTCTGTGAATTATGATTTATAGCGTAAATGATGAATTACACCGGTGTTACAACGAATGGAACAAGCATGGAGGAGATTTGAAAAAAAAAAATCTTTCCAAGATCGACAGTTAATGGATCAAGTGTCATCTTTGTAGTCTTGTTCGTTACATGCAACTAACGGGGAACTATATATGTGTTTATCATACTACTGAATGTTGTTGTCTACATACCATATGCATGTATATTTAGTTTTTATAGGGCTTAGAGTTCTGTTGACGGCTTCGGAACTCCTCTTTTGGCAATCAATTAATAAAAATCCGTATATGCAAGTATTTTTGCAAATCAAGCATAATTTGAGATAAAGTGGACTCTTCTTAAGTCGGATACAGGATACCATGACTTATTCGAGTTTGGAAAAATGAAAAATTGAAGTTAGAGAGGGAGAGTAGAGATTGATCCTACTAGTTCGTTAGTTACTTTTATTTCGTTCAATATTGTTCTTACAAAAGGTTTTGTTTTCAAGCATTTTACAGAGATTTTATATATTGTGAATATCTTTCTCCTTTGTTATTATTATAAGTGGCGTATTTTACGTATGTATAGATTTTCGAAGGAAAAAAAACGAAAAAAAACCATCAATGTAAGGAGACAAAAAAAGTAAATAAATAAACAAATAATTAAATAAATAAATAAATAAATAAATAAATAAAGAATAATACAGAATTTGCTCACAAAAAGAACATATGAGCAACAGAAACTAGGACGTTAGTCGACTTAAATTATTCCCAAGAGGGTTCTCAGCAAAAACACAGCGATCAAGAAAACGCTGGTTAAGTTTCCGTATTCTTTCGGATATAAATTCAACATTAGCTTTTTTGTGCAGTTCTAGGGTCGAGTGGTGCCAAGGTAAGTTGAGCATCATCTTTAGAAGCTTGTTTTGTGAGACCTGTACTTTCTTAATGTGGCACATACACTATTTCCCCATACTTGGCATCCATACAACAAAAGAGCTTGGAAAATTACTTTGTGAATAATGATTTTATTCTCAATAGAGAGTTGCGAATTCCTGTTAATGAACGGATACAACATCCTGGTTGCAATTGATACTTTATTTAATGTTTCCTTTATATGAGTACCGAAAGTTAGTTTTGTGTCCAGATACAATCCTAAATACTTAAATGAAGGTGACCAGTAGCCCACTAGGAAGAAAGCAGCCGTTCCTTTTTCTAGTGAAGAAGATGGCTTGAATTTGGTCTTCATTCAATTTTATCTTCCACTTATTGCAGTATTCACAGAATATACTCATCATTGCATGAGATGAGAATATTGCTGTATCATCCGCGAACATAGCTGTTTCACAATGACGGAAAATCTGACATGTATGAGTTGTATTAGACGGGTCCAAGAACTGATCCTTGGGGAAGAGATTGATCCTACTACCTTTAACCGAATACATAACTCTTTTACACGAGCAACTTTTTACTCTCGATTTTTTCAAATTCCCTTTATGATAGCAAGTCACTCTTATATTGAAATTAAGCCCAATTCATCCTCTTTCCTCATTTTCTCACACATGTCATTTGTGTTTTAATCAATAATAATTTTAACCCTTTCGTACCAGGTGTTTTATGTGTACAACCTGCACTTCATCTTTCCATAACTTTTTAAATATTGGCGCAGTTATTTAATGTAAAAGAATTATATTCTGAACCCGTAACTTATGTTTGGGTGGAGTGCGTATTCAATAAAACACGTTCTTCTTGTAAGTCTAATAAAATGTGATAAAATAGCAGTAGCTTCCTAGGTGTTAATTAGTTGTTACTCTAAATGAAGCCTTTGAAGTGTATTTATAAATCCGTGTTGTAAAGATGTAATCCATCAATTAAAGCTCATTTTGCTTCGGAACAATATAAGGAGCACCCCTGGACCTTCTCGAAATGTTTGACATTTTCGTTTGTGTACAACATGATGCACTTATTAGGAACAAATTTTTTTAGGCAAATTGTTTCTTTATCGGTCCAGGGGACTTACAGAATCCCAGATATAGATGGTCACGGAAATGGAGTTTAATTAGTCTGAAGATGAGGATGAAGCTTCCGACGATAATTGCGAAACGGATGCCTCTACACGAAAATTGTGATGTACCACTTATGAGGGATCTGGTGTGTAATCCATTGTTTGATATTCTGGCGAAAAGAAAAAGCCTACAAGAATAGTTACCATGTTAAGGTGAATTCGAGTTTATTTCATTCTCGCACTCAAAAGAGCGTTAAAACCCATTCAGTAGACAATGCGAAGAGAGAATTCCTCACAAAAGAGAGAATTCTTCTCAAAGTGATCCTCCATTTATTGTTATTTTTCGCATTTTTTCTCAGCAAACGTGTTTATTTTTCCTTGTGATGTGCTCCGACGTTCATCACAATTTTGACAATTGCTGTGATTCTCACAAATTGTGAGATTTTGCTAAAAATACGAAAACATCACAGTTTTGTACTCACCTTGCTCCTGGTACATCACAGAGGTTTGCCAGAATAGGGCTAGGATATAAACAATTTTTTTGGGAATGGTTGAGCAAAGCAAGTTCAGTTGGGAAATATCGATGAAATTGAACTAATTAATCAAATTTTGGTAAATGAGGCGCAAAACTTACTTGTGAGGATCAAGGTCTCAATCAAGATGAATTTGTTATCTGATGAAATTCTGCAAAGACAGATTCATACAAAAAATTTAAAATAAAGAAAAGTATTATTTGAGATTAATAGTTGTGAGTGGCTGGAGTGTAAATCAATGTCCAGGAACAGATTCGAACAGATAACAAGGTTCTCCCATTCAAATGATTATTTATTGATGAAAGACAAATCTCATCCACGTTTTGGCAAGGTCTTCAAAGTTCGCTCATTACTTGATCATATCCGAGAAAATCTGAAATACATATTTCAGATCACTGTTGTATAAAACAACATGGCGTATATACCATACATAGTTAACCTTTGATACTTTCGATCTTTTTTCTTTCAGTTTTGGCTTATTCAAATGTGTGTGTTGTATTCAACAAGAATTTAACAATGTCATCGTCAAAATCAATAATTACACATCAGTTATAATTAATAAAGAGCCTCCACTCTACAATTAATTCACGAATATATCCACTGTAATATGGGAATGCGGTTGCCCTCAGATAACTGAATACATTCAGTTCGAAGTATTGAACCGTTAAGACTTGCGCGAGAATTATTACATTTTTTTGATATTATATGTTTTAGCTCAAATCGTAGTGTTTTGGAATTTTGCATGAAAATGTTAGAAAAAGTGAAATACTTCAATTGTAGTGGGAACGTTGTCAAGAATCGAGAGAATGTGTAGGAGTTAGAGGGAGTTTCTAGTCGGAACTTTCGATTTGTTTGATTTAAACAGAGTTTGTATGAAGAATTGAGGGGAAAGTTAAATTACAGTGGAACAGTTCGATTTAGAGAGAAATTGGACTTATAGTTCAACTTAGGGAGAGTCCACTGTATAAGGTTCGTAGAATTTAATTGAAAAACGTTCCTTTATAATAAGACAATAATAAGAACAGCACCTTATTTGAAAATTTGGTATGCGTCTGACAGCACACGATTTTTGCAGACATTATCTTCATCTGCGTTAAAATGATGTCCATTCTGGTATCTTTACTTCCAATGAAAATGTACGTCAGTATATATAGTAATACTAATATGTGTATACAACCACTAGTGCCGTGCTATTTCTTTTTTGTAATGAGTGGAAAGGACCTACAGGTTCACACCGCCTCTCAGTGGCCAAAGAGAGAGAAGCTATTTTTAAACGGTTATTTTCTTTAAGCATCTAAACAGAACTAAAGAGTATGCAACTTATTCCACTCTTGCCCCCTGATTTTATCTGACAGCATTTTGTCTGTGAATACGTGAATATCGAAAAAGTGTACCATAGAAGTATGTGTGAAATACAATGGAAAGTTGTTTGTAGTACCAATCATAGGTTAAACATTTTAAATCACCTCCCCAACCACCCACCATTAACCTCATGGATACAAATATCTATAACTCAGAGACCACTGGACCGATTTTGTTCAAATTTTCACCAGTTGTCTAGGTCATATTATTTAGAAATAGTTTAATTAAAATTTATTTAATATTAGTCGCTCTCATCATCCCCATCATCTTCATCGGCGGTGCCATAAGCAAATTCTTCGGGAGCCTTTAACACTAGAAAGACGGACGTGGGTCATTTAACCCACTTTGCAGTTCGGCGTTTTATAATTTCAAAACTATACACGACCGAGTGCCTCGAGGTAAACTCTGGATTGTTCTACAGGAGTATACGATTAATGGTGCTCTTTTGATGGCCATTCAGTCGATATACATAAACTGTAGCAGCTGTGTTTGGTTTAACGGTGCTAAATCAACACCTTTCACCGTGGGCGTTGGACTTCACCAAGCGTGCGTCTTATCACCTATCCTTTTCATTATATTCATTATATACATGGATTGAATGTTGCAGCGCAGCCGAGGTGAGAAATGTTTCACATTGGGAGAGTTGTGATTAAGTGAACTGCTCTTTGCAGATGATTTGGTTATCCTCACATCATCCCAGACGGAACTGCAGCGCGCACTCGATAGGTTTGTGACTGTATGTGCAGATGCTGGAATAAAGATGATCAGATGTTATGGTAATTTCCAGAACGCCTGTTCAATGCACTCTACATATGAAGATAGTTCTATTGAAGCAGGTGGAGAAGTTTATGCATCTCGGGGTCTTTTTCGTGATGGAAGGAGTAATGCTGGGCCTTCCTGTAGGATTGGTCAGAGTGGATCAATACTGAAACAGTTTGGAAAATTTGTAATCAGAAAGGCCGAGCTTGGTGTCAAAACCAAGCTATCTGTTTTCAAATCAGTATTTGTTGCAACAACTACGGCCGAGTAATTTGCGTAATGACCGAAAGAATAAGATCGCGAGATAAAATTTCTTCGTGCTGCTGCGGGAGTTATTCGCTATGCCTCGATAGTTTGAACACGTAGCACGAATGTACCCATCATATCGTCTTTCGTGGGGTGCCATAGATGCGACTCCACCAGGAACGCGGTCCGTTGGAAGACCCAGGAAGAGGTAGTTGGACCAAGTCCAAAAACTCACTTGGTTGCGCCTGTGCATAAGTCCCGAATAGTTAGAGCCGATGGCTGAGGATCGATTCGCTTGGAGATCTCTAGTGCGTGCTTTACCCCCGCGACCCCGTTAGTGGATCATGCGGTCAGAAAATGATGATGATGATGAAACTATTCATTTCTATGACAGGTCTTTTTGTGACTTATAGTAAAATAGTTCAAATTCTATTTGACATATTGTTATATCTTCATAAGGCAATGAATAAACATATCATCTACTTACAAAGACGGTGGGGATCATTTGACCCATATATACTACAGTTGGCCCTTGAGCGCATCAAAATCAGCTAGTTCCTTAACACAACCACAATACTGAAGCAGCCGCCAGTTGTGGGTGCAAGCAAAAGACGTTACTGTTATATTTGTAGCTCTAAAAATTAATCTAGCTATGTGTGCTTTATTGCAAAATTATAACTTGGAATGGGAGAGGCATTCAAAATAAAGCTCTGGAGGTTTTTGCTTTCATGTTACTTGTCAAAATTGACTTTGCTCTTTTAAGAGGAACTTGGTTTAAAAATAATAAGAACTTATATAATTCCGAGTTATGCATGCTATATGTTTGATAGGCAGTATGCAAATAGAGGAGGAGTTGCTGTTTTAGTAAACAAATCATTAAGCCATTCCGTATTACCAGCTTTTAATCTTCATGGAATAGAAGCAATAGGCATTGAAGTGAACCTACACGATTCCAATAAATTAAACGTTCGGCTTATTTCACCGGTGAAAATAGGAACTTAGACACAATTTCCACTCCAACTACAATTTTTCAGCCGCTAATTGGAATTGTCTTCAGTAAATTAACCGCTCCAGCTTGATTTTTTTTATAGAATATTTTGCAGAAGCCCTACAAAATCACACTCGCGCTCTTTCCCTGACCATGTGATTTACAATTAATCTGATTCCGTAACTGTGAGAGAAGAAAGTGGATTCAATATAGGTTTGAGTCTTAAGTCCCTAAACTTACTTACTTACTTAAGGTGGCGCTACAGTCCGGGGTGGACCTGGGCCTCAATCAACAAGCGTCTCCAGCCAGCTCGATCTTTAGCTAGCTGTCTCCAGTTTCGCACGCATAGTTGGTTGAGGTCCCTTTCCACTTGCGTGCGCCACCTGAGTCGTTCTTCCGATAATGTCAATATCGTCGGCATATGCGAGTAGTTGGACGGACTTCTGAAATATTGTTCCTCTGGTGTTGGCGTTTGAGTTTTGAACAATTCTCTCAAGAACGATGTTGAAGAAGTCGCATGACAGAGCGTCGCCTTGTCTGAATCCTTTTTTGACATCAAAGGTCTCGGTTAGGTCTTTACCGACCTTGATGGAGCAGCGTGCATTCTCCATCGTCATCCTACACAAACGGACGAGTTTGGTAGAGATGCCAAAACTAGACATTGCTCTGTATAGCTCGTCTCTATGAATGCTGTCATACGCGGCCTTAAAATCGATGAACAGGTGGTGGGTACGATTTGTTGCTCCTGGGTTTTCTCCAAAATCTGCCGGAGTGTGAATATTTGGTCGATGGTGGATTTTCCTGGCCTAAAGCCACACTGGTATGGACTGACCAAGTTGTTGACGAATGGCTTTAGGCGTTCACACAGTACGGCAGATAATATCTTATAGGCGATGTTAAGGAGACTTATCCCCCGATAGTTGGCGCGGTCAAAGGGGTCTCCTTTCTTCTGGATCGGGCAAACAATGCTGAGGTTCCATTCATCGGGCATGTTTTCCTCCGACCATATTTTACAGATGAGTTGGTGCATGCTCCTTACCAAATCATCGCCTGCGGCTTTAAAAAGCTCGGCGGGTAGGCTGTCAGATCCAGCAGCCTTGTTGGATTTCAGTTTAGATATAGCAATCCTCACTTCATCCGGGTCGGGTGGACGGAATTGTTGATCTTCATCGTCTCTTTCATTAGGGTTGAATGGTTCGTTCTGCCTGACAGCGGAATTTGGTTCTTCGTCGCCGTTATACAGTCTGCAGAAATGGTTTCTCCATATCCTCAGCATCGACTGTGACTCTACTACGATGTTCCCTTGATCATCCTTACAGGCTTCGGTTCGGAGTTTATAACCTTGACTGGTTGACTTTACCCTTTGGTAAAGCTTCCTTACCTCATTCCTGCAGTAGTATCCCTCTATTCTGCCGATCGCGCGCTTCTCATGCTCCTTCTTTTTTCTCCTGAGAAGCCGGTGTTCGTCTCTCCTCTTCTGCTCGTAGAGCTCCCGAGCAGCTCTTGTCCTTCTTTGCAGTGCCGCTTTGTATGCTTCTTGCTTGGCTGCATTCGCCTGCCGACACTCATTGTCAAACCAGGGGTTTCGTTGTGGTGGCGGATTGAGACCCAGCACATCGGAGGCGGCATCTCTGATGGCTTTTTGGCAATGCTGCCACTGGTCTTCAATACTTGATGTTGGCGGCGTAGGATTTCTTAAGAGGTTGAGGGAGACACGATCGGAAAAGGATTTGGCAATCTCTTGCGATTGTAGCCGGCCGACGTTGAACTTCCTCACAGTATTTCTTCTTTGTCTTGGCGGTGTTCGGGATAGCCGCAACCTTACCTTGGCTACAACAAGGTGGTGGTCCGAGTCAATATATAATATATATAATACTGGAGGAGTGCCTTGCGTCGATCACACAATGGTCAATCTGATTGACGGTTGATTGATCAGGAGATCGCCATGTTCCCTTGTGAATATCGAGATGTGGGAATCTTGTACTGGCTACTACAACAATTCGCCCCGCAGCAAAGTCGATCAGCCTAAGTCCGTTATCGGATGTGGTGTCGTGTAGGCTGTGCTTCCCGACCATACTACCAAAGATGTTCTCTCTTCCTAGCTTTGCGTTAAAATCGCCAAAAACAATTTTAATGTCGTAGCTAGGGCATTGCTCATACGTTTTGTCCAGGAGTTCATAGAACCTCTCTTTGGTGTCGTCATCTTTCTCCTCTGTGGGGGCATGTGCGCATATAAGGCTTATGTTGGTAAATTTAGCCTTAATACGAATTGTCGTGAGGCGCTCGTTCACTGACCTGAACGATAAGACTTCTTGCCTAAGTCTGCCTCTAACGACAAATCCACATCCAAATAGGCTTTGTTGCTTGTAGCAATCACCGTAATATATATCACAGTTTTTCATCCTTCTTTTGCCCGGTCCATCCCATCTTCTTGGATGGCGGTTATGTCTGCTTTGCAGCAGTCTAGGGCTTCCGCTAATTGCTCGGCTGCACGTGGTCTATAAAGGGACGTACAGATCAGTAAAATCATCCGTTTTCGAGGCTTGTTGCTTCGTAACTGTTGTTTTTTGTGTGGCCGGGCAGTTACCCCGACGGCACAACCTCCAACCTGGAGGGCCAGTTCCTTTTTTGTAACCCCTAGGACAAGAGGTCGCACTTATAAGTTTGGCAGGTTGAGCTCGGGTGAACTACAACCAGTACCCGATGGCTACCACTTGGAGGTAAAATAAGCACAATTGGTGTGTAGGAAAAGTTGCAACACTGGGCATCGCCAAGTTGACGCCATTCAGTGCCTACCCGATTCCCACAGCACCCAGCCACCAAGTAAGTCCCTAAACACCGTAATTAAAAAGGAAATATTTTTCGTAATTGAATTTTGAATTAAAAAAAATGCCAAGCCTCTGTGGAAAATTAATAAAATAATAAAAAAAAAAGGTTCCAACATGCAAACCCTTCAATATCAAGATAAAATGTATGTTTCTCAACAAGAGAAAGCTACCTAATTAGCAGACAACTTCTACCAGAATTATATATGCTCAGATTACGGTGATGTCAACACAGTAAACCTAGCCAGTAATACCTTGAACGATTTAACTAACTCCAACCATATCACTAACGTTAATTGCCTTATTCATTCCAAAAAAAAGTTGTTGACTTTAAAAACATTTCAAAGACTAATAAATCCGCGGGTATCGATGGCATATATATATATATATATATATGGGTGGCGCTACAGCCCGTACTGGGCCAGGGCCTAGCTTCTCAGCTACCACTCGTATTGTGCATGCTATTGTTCTCTCACGAGTGGAAGGGACCTACAGTTTTATGCCGAATCCGAACGGCTTTGTTTTGAGAAGCTTTCTCTAGACAGGAAATACTCTTTGAGCATTGTCAGTGACTCGAAAGAGGTGGCGTCGTGAAAATTGTTTTCGTCGCACAGAGCAGGAACCGAACCTACGACGTAGAGGTTGGGGTCGACGCACATACCCACAACGCCACGGGCCACCACCATCGTTGGCATAGAAAACGCATTACCAAGCCATCATTTCGTTAACGATCTTGCTTAAGAATTTGCTATTTTTCTAATAAGTGGAAAACAGCTACTGTCATTTCGATTGCAAAGTCTGGTAGACCAAGAAGCAATCCTAACAGCTACAGACGTATTAGTTTATTAAGTTGCTTATGTAAGTAAGCTATTTGAGAAAATAATAATTGAATATCTCATTTCACATGTATATATGGTATATCTCGAACAAGTAAATAAATATCTATCCAGCAGAAGGTTAGGCTTTCGACCCGGTCACTCTACATGTCACCAAATCATGGGAATTAAGCAGCACCTTAAAAAAGTCTAGGCTTTCGATACTGTATGGCATGAACGAATCATATATAGGCTTCTCCAGCATTTTTTTCTATTTTATCTCATTAAAATTGTTTATAATCTTCGTAGGTTTTGCTGAATAATCATTTATTCAAGTGAATGATATCTTTTGAATGTATCAAAGTTTATGGATGCTTGCAGGCATACGGTGCCATGCGCAATGCTCTAGATATCCGTTTTTCTTTTTGTTTCATTGGCATATTTTGCGAAATTGTCTCCATCAATTTCATATTCACTGGGATATTGCTTTGAGTAAATTTCGGAAATTAGGCCAATGCAAATGCCAGTTACATATATCTCATCTATTCTTACCGTTATTCGTATTACGTCTTACTTATCATGTCTGCTTGCAGTCACTTATCGTACCGAAAATATTATAGAGCATGGTCCTTCTTGATCGCAACTAAACTAATGACCCGAACAACGAACAATAAAATTTAACACCGAATGTGGAAATAACTTAATATTTTATGCTCCACTGTAGTTTAGCACCACTATAGGTCCGTTACATCTTATTATAATTATTGCAATAATTGAGCTTAATAACCCTAGCTAAACAAAAATTCGACGCGTCATGTAGATATGAGAATACAAAATTTCAACGCAGGAGCAAGAGGTTGATCTTGTAAAAAAAATTGTGTATGGCGCAGGCCATTTAGCGCAAACAAAGTCACTGGATTCTGATATGTTATATAACTTAAATGTTTAATGTTGGCTTTTACTTTCTGTCCGGAGTCGACCAATTTATTCAGCGATAACTTACTAACTAACTCAATACAGTTTTTCACTTACTTATTCCTACTCTACTTTTGCTAACTCAGCTAAAGTGACTTTGGGCGTGGCGACGGATATCGGATCCCGTTGCACAATTCACCGGTTCGCGTTATTTTACTTGCGCGTGCATCTTGACTTTCGAAAATGTGGGAAACAATGCAGCGAATGAAATTGTCATTAAAGTGAGAAAATGGAGAGGCTCGCGTACCGTGTAGGATATAAGGTTCTAAGGTCTTCAAGTAAACCGATAAGGTTAAAAATAAATAGATGTAGGTAACAGCAAAGAAATGAAGATAAGAGGATAGCTTTCCTAGTTTCTTCACTTACAAAATCTGAGTGTCCAAAAGACGAAAAAAACAGCTTAAGCCGAAAGGCACTACTAAATTTAGTTCGTATAATAGAGTACCCATCTAGGGTCAAAAGGTTAGATGTAAGAAAGCTTGTCATGTTATTTTAGCTAGTTTTAAGCATTTTGTATAGCATGTAATAAAACTCACGAAATGCAGCTGAAATTTTCTGTTCCTTTTTCCAAAAAAAAGTTCGCTATTGCTGAGCAGTAAATACCGTTCTCAGTGATTTTTCTCAGAACAATTAGGCTTAACAGATTAAACTGTCGTTTGATAGCTAACTTTTGTCATTCGGAGACTTTGATTTTTGAATTAAGTTCTGCTAGATGTGTCGCCTACAAGATCCGAGCGTACTGTGTGAACGTCTAAAGCCGTCTGGCACCGCACTAATCGGCACGTACCAGTGCGGCTTCCGGTCTGGCAAATCGACTATAAACCAAATTTTCACATTAAGTCACCATCTTTTTATCGACTCATCGCATGGAGTTATTCGAAGATCCCGGGAAAATTGATAATGTTGTGTCGCATCACGCTAACACATACGCAATGCAGTTCGGCTCGAGGACCTTCAATTTCTTCAATTTGGTACTGGAGAAGATTGTGCGGCGGGCAAAAGTCAACACGGAAGGCGCTATCTTCTACAAGTCAGTCCATCGGTTGGGATACGCTGATGACATCGACATTATCGCACGTTCCCAACGCGTCGTAGTGGAAGCTTTCACTGCAATTGAGGAACAGGATAAACGAGCTGGTCTAAAGGTCAACGAGGATAAAACTTAATATATGTTGTCGAGCAAAAAACGATCCGCCGCACACCACCTAGGCCAAAACATTACAATCGACAACTACAATTTCGAGGTAGTAAAGGAGTTTGTCTACCTCGGGGCAAACGTTAACTCCACGAATGACGTCTTAGTGGAGATCCGACGTAGAATCGCCCTTGGCAACCGATGCTACTTCGGTTTGTCAAAACAACTGGGCTCGAAATTCCTAACTCGAAGGACTAAAATCATACTCTACAAAACTCTTATTCTGCCAGCTTTAGCCGAGAGCCGGACAATAAACCAAACTGCAGAGCTGATTCTTGGTGCCTTTGAAAGGAATATTCTACGTCCCGTCTGCGAGGAAGGCGAATGGAGGAGAAGACACAACCTCGAACTCTACGTGGTGTACAAGGATATGCATGTAGTCCGGAAGGCAAAAATCCGTCGACTACAACAGCTCGGGCACATGGAGCGAACAACGCTCCAGCAAAGAGGGTTTTCGAATCCAAGCCCTGGTTCGAGAAGGAGAGGAAGACCGAAGCATAAAAATAATTTCAAGAAAAATATATTAGGTACCAAAACGTTTTTCAAAGTATGTATTCTCAACAAACTTCCAAGAGACATCAGTGCTCTTTTTCTTACCGTTTATAAGTTTATAAGCGACAAACAAACCAACATTTGCATTAATACATTTGCCGTCAGCCAATCTTCTTTTGGAGAATAAACTATTTTCGGTTATTTTTGCTTTTTCACAGCATCCACTCTCTCTTTTAAAATTCAATTTCAAACAATAATCGCACAAGAATAGCACACACCGTAAATTGAAATTACATTGCATGTGTCATATGTCAAAAATATCCCATGGGAATTTTAAATTTCAAAATTGTGTGTTACAATGATGAATAAAATCGATTTTCAACTTTCCACTTTAGTCTCGAGTTGAAAACAAATTTGTCAACCCTTAATTTTGCGTTGAGCAATGATGAAAAAAACGACCCTAAAACTATTAAAAAAAAATACTTAAGTTTTCGGTGTTTGTCAGAAGTCTCTTTAAAATTGTGAAACAACGATTTTTCCAGTATATCCAGTATAAAGTTTGGAGTCAGATCTACGTTATATTTAGTAGGTCTATTAAATAGTTCACCGCTTAAATGTTTGCTTGTTCCCAAAATTCGAACTACACAATTAGATTATGTGCCGCAATGCTTTGCATGGAAACCACTGAAATTAAATCAGTTTTACCAACGTACAGACAACTTACGTCTGTCGCTTTTAAGCCCCTTTTCTGTATATACGTCTCTACAAAAACACTCTGCATGCACTTGTTTATGTGATTGGTTCGTTGATTTCATTTTGATTGATTTTCCGTAGAAATAAATGCGGAATATGCATGTATGTATGTCTATCCGGGCAAACAGAGAAACGGGCAAATTTAAAATACGAATTATTGATTGTTATCAAAATTTGATTTTCAGATTGATAGCGTGTCCACCAGGACCAAATAAAAATTGCGTTGTACTGAAAATGGCACTGAGGAAATTTATTCAAAACTAAATGATGGAGTGAAATAAATCAATATTCCCCTTTTAATTTTCGGAGCTTTGCTACCTATAAAGTTGTTATTAAGCGTCTTGACAAATTTCTTTAATTTATCCAACAATGGCCAATGAGAAAATTGAGTATTTCGAATTTAAGTGAAAAAATTTGGTTCTACAGAATCTGTTTTAATTTCGAAAATTAATAAAATTAATCATCTTTGTTGTATATAATTTCCATTGACCGTAAAAGTATTGCTACACCGTTGGCTAAGTAATAAGTTCTGCCATTCGTCCGTCCCTGATCGATGTTAAAGATATGATGGCAGGATATTTTTCTCAACCCATATTTGCGTTGTTTCAGTTGTACACAGCAACACTTTTTTTTTAGATAGTACTTCATTAATTTTTTTAAGTAATTAACAAGGGCTTGGGTGTGGTTTTCTATGGGCTGTGGGTATGTTAGGTCAGCTCATTTAATGGCTTTAAAATGAAATTTATTAGAACTGGAGCTGGAGTTGAATGTATTATGTTATGTTCCAGTAGCACATCTAGTTCATTATGATACTATGCGAACAGGATGATGTCTATCTTTAGTTGAACATAATTATAGTTCGAGTATCAGTGAATAAAAACAAATAAAGATGGAAATATTGTGTTCTTTGATAGCATCCTTCTTTGCATCTTTTCTGTCAGATACACAAATTATGATTATATATGAAACCAAAATAAGGCAACATAATGTCTGTGTAGCATAAATTACATTCCAGTGAAATTCTTTATCTAGTACTTATTCAAATTTAGTGTTTAAGTCTTATTTACGATTAAATCGAGTACAGTGGACAATAAATCAATGTTATGTTCCTTGATTTATTTTGCGGAATCCGAAAACCAACATTCTGCAGACATTTCACCCTGTAGTCTGGTATGTAACAAATTCAAATGTGTACGTACATGCTTATGTACCAGAACATTTATTGAAAATAAACACGTTTCTTTGATTTATTATATAATTTTCTTTCCACTAAAATAAATGACATGCTGAGTCTAAACGAATAGCTTCTTCAATACTTGGCGGTCGCGTTGCTATGTTAGTTCTAACTGAAGATAACGTTTACTGGGTGGGAAAATGGATGCATGATACGTAATTACAGAAAATTAGGGAAATCTTTATAAAGACTTAGCCGATAGTAATGAAATTTTTCACTAATTGCAATGTTTCAGCTTTTAAATTCACAAAGAACATACAAAATATTTCAAAATATTTAAAAAGCCTCGCTGACCGAGATCAGCGTGGCCGTGGAGTTTAACATCGGAAAAAACAAAGAAGCTTATGGCGTTAGACTGAAATTCGATCCGTATGCTCATCAGAGTGATCAAAGGGCGCTGCCCGGATCCAGCAATATCTGCCGGAAAACGAGACTGTCCAGCATCTGCTTTGTCACTGCACAGCTCCGCAGAAGAGACACTTAGCTTCGCTGGGCCATAGTTTCTTTACAGAAACTGCGGACGTATCGAATGCAGATATATCGGATCTTTTAAAATTCATAGATAGCACGAGTTCAATGCCAGGAAGCGCCTCATTAACGACTCGCTGTGTTGGTGGTCCGCGTAAGCAAGCAATTTGGAAGATTGTGCCTCTGGTGTTGACGTTTAAGTTTCGCACGATCTTCTCAAGTATTATATTGAAGAAATCACATGATAGCATGTAGCTTTGCCTCAAACCGTTTTTTGACATTGAAGGTTTCTGTGAGTCCCTTACCGAACTTAATGGAGCAACCTGACGAGTTTGTTTGCAATGTATAGATCGTCTCTGTGAAATCTGTCATATGCGAACTTGAAATCAACAAATAGGCGGTGGGCGACGGTCTGCATCTCTTGAGTCTTTTCCAGCATCGGCCGTAGTGTGAAAGTTTGGTTGATAGTGTCCAGAGACCACACTGACAAAGACAAATGGTTTCAGGCGTTCACACAAAACGGCAGAGAGGATGCGATGTTGAGGAAACTGATCCGTCATTAGTTGGCGCAGTCACAGTTTGGCTGCACGTGACTGCCTGCACTCGTCGTCAAACCACGGGTTTTTTTCTTGGTCGAAAAACTCAGCAAAATTCACCAGCCAGTTTCGGGATGAGTTGTCGTACAGGCTGTGTTTTCCGATGACTATAGCAATTATTTCTTCCTTACCCAGTTGTAAGTTGAAATCTCCTAGAACGATTCTTTTTGGAGATCATAGAAGTCATCCTTGCTATCGTCATCTTCCTCCTCTGCCGGGCCTTGTGCGCAAATAAGGCTGATGTGTCCGAATTTAGCCTTAATGCGGATTGTTATGAGGAGCTCACTTATGTAACAAAAGCTTAGGCCTTTTTGCCTAGGTGTGCTTCGAACAACAAATCCGCATCCCAATAAGCGCTGCATTCACTCTCTGTAGCAATCACCGTAGTAGATGTCGCGGTTTCTCATCTGTCTTTCGCCCAGCCCATCCCGCGGTAATGTCTGCTTTGTTGCAGCCATCACATTCCACGTGCAGATCCGAACATCAATGTCAATTGATCGTTTGGTGGGGTCGTCAACTGTGCATCCGTCCATATCCGCATGTCGTTAGCTCATAACCATGCTTTTTTTACGTGGTAAGTATAGTAACCTCAGTAAAAACCTACAACTGGTTGGCCAGGCCAAATATGTGACTTTCGCTGCATACATTAGTACATCACACAACGGTTGCTGTGATGGCTATCAAAGGCGCCACGAGGAGGCTGTATGTCAACTTGACTTATGCACAAGCAGAGATCGTGCTGGTATCCTACCAGGTTGGGTGCGTTTTGCAACTTTGCCCTGTGTACATATGCCCGTGCCCCAAAGCTCAAGCTCTAGCGAATTAGTGATTTTTATACACGGGTAAATGAATTAGAACGCGAGTATAAATATACCTTCGGTGAACATTTAATTAGGAAGTGCCCGGGCGACTTATGCCAGATCAGTGTTGCCAATGCAAAACTCCTATTAGGGTGGAGTATAGTTAAAAATGCCAGGGTATTTGTGGGATACAATACCATGTAGCAATAAAGTGTAGTGGGTCAGTATTCATTCAATATATTGGGAGTTAATAACTTAGTGAGGTTCATTTGTGATGACTGTATGCTGTACATGCGAAATCTAGATGCAGCGTTGAAGAAATGAAGAGAAATTATGATTATTTGAGTGTACAGTACAGTATTTGAGTACAATGTATGACAACATGATTCTTTGAAGTAGAATGAAAGAAAATTGAAACAAATGCTGGAATCAGTATATATGTAAAGAATCCACAATTTGAAATTCTCACAGGAAAACCAAGCAAATAAAATGTGTGAATATATGGAGAAGCATAAAACGAACAGTGTAAGCATTTTTGAAGATTTTAAAAAGGTAATTCAACATGTAGCAAAATTGTGAAAAAGTCCATAGATCCAACGCATCGTATCAATTATAACGACCACGTCTCTTGAAGATCGTTAAAACCGATAGTAGTTTTTGTTCATTTGGCGTACACTTGTGCACACATAAGGTAGTACGCGAGGAGTTTTTACATACATATTTTGTATTAATCTGCTTCGCGTTTTATAAATCAATTTCAATATTTTTGGTTCTGTATTCTCATATATGTTGAGGACAACTTGATGCAATGTCATGAAAGTATGACGGCGGACAGAAGTGAATATGTGGCTAAAGCAAAATAGACTAAAGTTAAACGTCGAGAAAACGCAAAGGATGATCTTAAACGAACGAGTAGGAGAAGATAAAGTGCTAGAAATTGACGGTGAAGAAATTAAAAAAGGTGCAAGAAATAAAATATCTCGGTGTGTCTATAGAAAATTCCATTAATTTTTCAAAGCAAAATGTAGAAGACACGACGTTTCAAGCTTGAGTGCAATAAATATATATGTACAATGCAATCGTAAAACCACATTTTGGACATTGTTCTAAAGGGTGATTGAAAGCTATAGGAAAGTTTTTCAAAAAAAAAACACATAAAATTCAAAAAAATGCATTAAATCTTTATTTGAATCGATGTTTGAAGATTATTTAATGCAAATGTTGACCTTGACTGCGCCTTAAATGGTCCATCCGCTTAGTCCGATTTTGGCATACTCTTTCCAACATTTCGGCCATCATCTCAAGAATAAATGCTTCAATGTTGTCTTCCAATGCGTCAATTGAAGCGGGCTTGTCTGTATAGACATGAGCCTTAACATAACCCCACAAAAAATAGTCTAAAGGCGTTAAATCGCACGATCTAGGTGGCCAACTGACCGATCCCGAACGTGAGATAAAATGTTCACCGAACTTGTCTCTCAATAAGTCCATTGTTGCGCGTGCTGTGTGGCATGTGACACCGTCTTGTTGAAACCACATGTCATTCAAGTCAAGCTCTTGCATTTGGAGCAAAAAAAAGCTGGATATCATCTCACGGTAGCGCTCACCACTCACAGTTACGTTACGATTCGCATAATCTTTGAAGAAGTACGGTCCAATGCCACCAGTCCATAAACCGCACCAAACTGTGACTTTTTCTGGATACATTGGTAGCTCTTGCAATGCTTCTGGCTGATTTTCACTCAAAATCGACAATTCTGCTTATTTACGTACCCATTGAGCCAAAAATGAGCTTCGTCATAAAATGGAAGAAGCGCGCGATGAACTTTCTTAACAGAGTACGCATTTTGATAATAAAATTCAATAATTTGCAAGCGTTGTTCGTTTGTAAGACGATTCATGGTTAAATTATAAACCAAATTGAAGATGGACAGTGAAACAAAACACGAAACGTGAGTGAGTTGTTTAAACCAGTGTTGCCAAAAAGATAATAGCTAAAAAATCACCCTAAATTTGTTAAGTGCGAATGACTAGAATGCGTTAATTTGTAAGGGCTTTAATAAATTCAATTCAATTAAATTCAACAACCACGCTATATGAAAGGTTATAAGAACTGTGTGGTCTACAAATTAAGAGATTCACAATGGACCATTTGGCCTCCGAGTGGAAGTGATGGTCAACTGTCACACTCCCCTTCTTAAGCCTAATCAAACCTAATTAATTAGGTGCTGGGAGCTTCCGCCACAGATCCGCCTTTCCAAATTTTCTCGACCATTTTTGGTTCACCCGCTACGTTAACAAACAAATTGGAACTATTTTGTCATTATTGATCATAGTGGTCAAGTGTTCGAATAAGCAGAAATGTGTCAAAGAAAGATTGACTATTTGATACGGTTTATATTATGACGGCAGCTTCTGTCCTAATTTCTCTTAAACGGACGGACAGAGACAACTTTGAGCCACTGCGAAGTTGGGTAAAGTTAGGTTATTGGGCTGCCAGCGAAATTACCAGCACACTTAGACCATTTGTTGGTCCATCATCATACCCAGTGTCGTTAGTTTTATCCCAACGGTAAATGGTGACTAGACCAGATTTGAAAACCAGTTGAAAGCATATATAACTTTGACTTAAGGTAACCAGATCTCGACAGCATCGATATATTATTGTCCCGAAAAGACTGCGCTGTATATCATAAAAGCGATGCTACGCTCAAAGTTATGAAGGAGAAATTAATCTATTGGGCTATTTCACGCAGATGATTTTGGAATTTGATTTTGATTTTGAAAATTCATTGGAAGTCGCGACTATTGCGCTTGTCACCATTCGATTTGTTTCTCTGGGTCTATGGCCAGTCCTTAGTCTACGCTAATAGGACGACCACTTTTTACGAGCAACATTCGAGATGCTATTGCCGGGATAATAGCGCACGTATTAGACTAAGTGATTAAAAATCGGACAAAAATCGGATGTGGTCATTTGAAAGAAGTTTTATAAGGCCCCTTATAAGCTTTATAAGGGGTTTTCCAATGGGGACTTGAAAACGTTGAACTTACTCTTTCACTAATCATCAAAATTGGGATCTAGAGAATTTGCGCCAAGATTATGAATTTCAACGCAAAATCATCAATCGGCGGCGTTATTGGGTCATATTTTTTCGTCAACGATAAAGATCGTCAAGTTACTATGAATGGTCTGCGTTATCGCGCCATGATTACCGATTATTTTTGGCTCGAATTGGAAGATATGGACCTGGACGACATGTGGTTTCAACAGGATCACGCACCAAGCTTCAATCGATTTATTGAAGTAAGTATGGTAAGCGTGTTATCTCAAGATATGGGCCAGATTGGCCGCCTCGTTAGTGCGATTTAATGAAATAGAGACAAAATGTGTAGCCGAGTCATTGAAAATTGGGTCCATACGAACGAAGCCGCAGATCAAGTCAATAATAAAGTTTTTTAAATATCTCAAATGGTTTGCATTTTATTTAAAAAAAAGTTGTCAAGTCCTTATTGGGAAACCCTTTATATCTCACAATGTTGCTTTTTTAATTTTGTTGTTCTTCTTACCCACGCTTAATAAAGTCAGCGAATTTGTACGTATTGTACGTTGAAAGGAGCATCATACAAAACCAAATATCGCAACACAGATTTTTTTCTGTGAGAATTTTGACTGAGGATCGGTGGCGCAAGGTAATCTTGGCCGTTGCCCTGAATTCTCACCGACATGTAATATTTTTCATAAATTTGTTCAACAAAGCTATCTGAAATGTTATTCAAATGTATTACATACATGTGGAAGAGTAAAACAGTTGATTGCAAGAAAAATAACATCAAATAAACATTCGCTGTATTGTGCCGACTCATTTCTCATATCCTGCTCCTACAATTCCTGTTTCGTTACCCACTCGTTGTTCAGATAACTATTTCCTGTTTCATAGTAATCTTTAACAAAACTGCCGTTTAAAAGAATCACCAATGAGAGTTAAGTCAAATAATTTAACCAAAGGCTTCGAACACGGACTCGTAGTCAGATTACATATTGTACATACATACAGATGTATGTACTTATTTTCTCTTTAAAAAAAATATTTTTGACTTACCATCTTAAACCTTTAATTAAATTTATTTTAGTGGAAGATGCGTATATGTGTTAACCCTACCGCTTTTCCAATGTACATTCTGCACATAAATTCACAAGTGAATAAATATATATATATATATAACGTGCGTACCCACAAGTTAATCGCAATTCTATACGAAATACCCCAGCACAACTCAAAAGACCTTCCTAGATTTTAACTCAAACTCATGTCCGCATTGTGTGCTTAAAGTGTTTGCTGTCCCGCAGCTTTCCAACATTTTCTGAAACCTGTACCTACCTTCAAGACATATTCCTCTTTTCTTTAATGTCTTTCTGGAGAAGTTCCAACTATCAAAGGTCCTGCATATTTGCATGTCTTAAACAAATAAGCTGTCTCCCAACATTGCACTTGACCCTGTTGCTGGACTAATTGGGCCAACACACACTCATCTTGCTTATGCACAACCACAGTCGTTACATAGTACAACACACATTACATCTCAGAAATTTATGTTATGTTATAAATTAATAAATGACAGCACTTCCAGCGAAGTACAAACACCAAAGGTATGCAGGGTAAAACTAATTCGCATTGTTTTGGCCATTTCAGGTATGCTTCACATGAAACCATGGGCCCTCACACTTGTTTCCATAAATAAACGCTTTTTTTCTTTTAAGTGACGAATAAGAGTTCTATACTGCGACAGTCGCATATAAATTCAACAGGCCACTCAAAACCTCCCGCCTTTTCGCACATTCAATACATTGCCAACGAATCCCCGTTTAGGATTATTGGAAATTTTTCATGTATGCAGGAAATTCTTCCAAAATGATTCACCCTAAAACCCACTCCAAAAACCAGAGGCGCTGACATACTCGTACAAGCAACACACTTCTCAAATAAACAACATGCGGCAGACAATAAAATAAATTGCACCCATTGGCGGCATGGTAAATGCGAACACACGAAACCAAGCCGTGTCCTTATTGCAGAAAGTGACAAAAAACAAACTGGGTAAGTGTGGAACCAGCTGTTTTGACAATTTTCTGAAAACAAGGTCATTCAGCAGAATGTGGAGCCCCAAGAACGAGGTATTCCCTTGTTCACCCCTAGAGTTAAGCAATTTGTGTTGCGCATGTCTTGGCAAAATGAATTGTGGACCATATTAAGAATGTGGGTGAGTAGGTCTGGGAAATAGCACTACATTGTCAGTGGAATTGTGTAGTTCCAATTACCTCTGGTATGTACTCTGAGTGTACTTGAAGTGACGGTCGTGAGACGTTACCAAATTGAATTTTTAAAAGACATGCACAGGGATATTTGCTTGAGGTACAAGTTTAATGTTTTGCCGCCGCACGATTTTGTTCCCCAATGGAATGTATTTGAAGTTTGGTAGTGTAACTTCAGTTAAATGAATTAATCGAGGGCAAGTCAATAGCTTCACGAGTATATATGTGCGTACTCATACACGCCACTGACTATACTTGTCGGCATACGAACAATGCTGTGGGCATCGTGAGGTTCGTAACTTGGGCTTGGAAAAAAATAATCATTATGTAAGTAGGTACTTGTTGTAAGTGTGACACTTGAACTAGTTTAACAATAGGCCATGATCTGAATAAGATGAATAGGTGGGAAATTAGCATTTTTTGGCAACCCTTGCCCAGCAAACGTAGTCAACTAGACAATCGCTTGAACTTGGGGATTATTTTTTTCTCATGACGACACAGTCCTTGACATTGTCCAACTTGAAGGATACTTAAACTATGTCCTTTATTCAGACAACTAAGATTTTCTTTGGTGTTCGTGTACAGTAAAGGGGTATCTTTTTTGTATACGCAATTACGATTAAGAATTTCGAAAAGAAATACATTTTTTATAAGAGAAACTGTCCCAATTTCTCTAACCTGCTTGGAAAAAAAGCGCAAGTGGATAGTAGTGCAATATCTTAGATCAAGTCGCCGCCGTGTAGTTGGTTCGTATACGGACGTCTAAACTACACTCTAGATTCAATTCTCCTACAAGAACGATATTCGCAATACATGGCTCCACGACTCCTCTTAAGCCATAAATGCTCTGAGCTTATAAACTTGAAGAAAACGCTTTTCATACAAACCGTTTGGGCTCGTCCAATGTTGTGCGTTCGTAACCAAAATCTTCTTGATTGAATCAAGACTGTTGTAATTATTCAAGCAAAGCTGCAATTTTAAATTGGTCCATTGATTCCGCGTGTTAAACAAATTTTGACCAGATGTACCTATCTTCTATTATAAAAATGAGTTTAGGCAAGTGCGTTAAAGTGTTTCGACTATATACCGGACGCTTCACACGCATCGGAACAGATAAACATGGCGTAGTCCAACATAACAAATTTCGTCAGCCAAATACCCAACTCTGGCATAGTCGACCTCTTTTGAGCTGTATCTCCCAAATGTGATTTTAATACTCCCCTTAAACATTGATTGTTGGGCTGCATATTGTCCACCACTTTATTTATTCTATAAAGGGTATAAGAGGAAAAAGAATTAAGAAAGAGGAAGATATTGTTTGGGTTCAGTGTATACCACCCGCTTTTTACATTCCTTAGAAAAAATGTAAATTTCGTGTCTGCATTATGGGTTCCGACCCATCCTCAAAGTAATACGACCTATTGATTTTGGGAAAATTTGATTTTAAGATACATTGGTACAAGGCCGGTACGTGGTGGTCTGTGGCGTTGTGGGCATATGCGTCCATCTCAACCTCGACGTCGTAGGTTCGATCCTTGGTCTGTGCGACAAAAATAATTGACAATGCTTAAAGACTATTGGCCGTTCGAAAAATTGAAGAGCCGTTCCACTCGTGAGAGAACAATAGGGAGCACAACACAAGTGGTTGCTGAGAAGCTAGGCCCTGGCCCACTACGGGCTGTAGCGCCACCCATATTAATATATTATATTATTATATAATTTATAACAAATGAAGTTAAATAAATTGTAAATTAATTAAAAATTCTGTGTATATTATTGGAGAAACAATTTGGGATTACCCACGAATAACACTAATCTAAAATCTTATTCGATCTTTCTGGAGATATACATACAGCATTTTTTTTTAGATCTTTTAATTTTTCATTCATGAATGCGACACTTTTTTTAGACAAAATAATTTCTTTCTTTCTCCTTGATTCATTTGCATTACCGATCTCACTTGTGTCAGATAAAAACTTGGCTCCCACTTGGGTTCGGAGCAAGGACCTCACTAACCAAAGGCTTCAACCAACTGCGCTATTCAGCCGTTCCTTTTAACTTATATTTGATAAAATTGTTTGGTAACACTAAACTTAGTTTAATCCAAATAAAAAAAATTTAATGCTGTATCACTATACACCATGATGATAAGGAAGCATCAAGTGCCTGACCGCCTAAGGCGGTATATGACATACATACAAGAATGTTTTTACGAAAAGATAACTGTAAAAAAGTATTCACTTTGTTTCACGATCAAAAAATGTCCGTGTTAATTGTAGCTCCTCGAAACTTTTAGCTCCCATTTAAGGTTTAAAATATAAATGTGGTAATTTTGACAAGCTATGAAGCATCTATGCCGTAGCATTTCAAATAAGCATTTGCAATATAATTAAAGCAAAACTTTCAAACGAAATGTCGATAAACGCAATATAATACTATTCGAACGGTCCATTGCCCAGGATTTCGAACAGAAAAGTGAATTGTCCAATTGATTACATTAAACCCCTTCACACGATGAAAACGCTGTGAACGGTCATGGCTCGCAGTCTACGACTCTCTCGATTGCTGCCTGCATACAACATGCTATCAATGTAGCAACAACTTACGTGTATTATCGTTTGTCGTGAATAGAGACAGTAATCAATGTTGTATGAGGGTCAGCGAAGACTGAAATTTGTGTTCATATTTTTAATAAGCATAGAAAAGGATTTAAGTTGCTCACCCTTTATACTGTTAGCTCATTTATTACTTTTAAAAACATTGTTCTTGCAATTAATATTGAAATTTCTAAGTTGCACCAAGCACTCCATCAGCTTCATCATTATTTAATCATTTCGGTGTGACATGCGAAATTTGCAATTCGCATCATCAAGGAACTTTCAATATCAATCCAAAAAATAATTGAAATCAACTATGACTGCCTATTAAGAAGAGTTCAAAAATAAATGATTCAGAAACATATTCGATGGATGCCCTTCTTTCTAGTTTTCATTGTTGCTGTTGTTTGAATAGGTCTTTAGGAATTACAGCGTCCTTGCATCTCAGTACTGCATGATGCCATTCTTTGTGTGCTAATCGTAAGCAAGCAGCACTGTATTCATCCCTCCACTGCAATATCAATGGCGTGCCAACGGTGTACAGGCTCTGGGTTTTCAATTTCTAATTACAGTTCGTTGCAACCGAGAACTAGTTTGTTTATGGGCATGAGTACTTACACTTTCCGGGTTATAAGCAAAATGCTGGTAAACGTAATTAGGTATATGGGATGTGTTGATTGAGCATATTCTTGAGACTAATCGCAATATCGTGTACTCGTAGTTCCTCGGACTAAATCAATTACTAACAATTAATTTGTTTTCAACAACATTACTGCAAAATGATTATGACTTCAGCTTGAGTTGTGTATAAGGATTCTAGAGTTCTATTTAATGGGCAATTGAGGCCCGGTAAACTAGCAGATTTGTGTAACATATGGTAGTTATGTACGCGATTGCTTAGTCTGCAAAAGTCGATATTATAAAATTAGTGAAATAAGTGAATGTCTAACAGAAACTCTCTGTAAGTTCGACTCCACCCGCACAAACTATTGAAAGAAGAATGGAGTCCTTGTGAAGAAGCTACCACTGTTGTGCTGGGTTTCACGACACCACCTAGAAAAAACCCATAGTTTGACGACGAGTGTAGGTACATGCTGCCAAGCAGGAAAGGCAACGCTGCATCGAACAACTAGAGTTGTGCGTGAACTCTACGAACAGAAGAGATGGGAGGAAAACTGGCTTTTCCGAAGGAAAAAAAGTGGCCGAGAAGCACGCGGTCGAGGAGATGGAGAGTTGTTACGACACGCATGATGTCCAAAAGTTTTACCAAAGGGTGAAACAATTATCCAATGGATATAAAGTTCGGACACCAGCCTGTCGGGATGAAAATGGAGTCGCAATCGATAATGAGAATCTGGAAAGATCGCATCTAGTAAGCTGCTAAATGTTGAGTACCAAAATACCTCTGTCAGCAGAATGTTTCGAAGATGATCTGTTATGGCGCATACATACCCTTCGATTGCGTCAACTATAGAGGGATCAGTCTCCTTAACATCGCGTATAAGATCTTGGCTTCAGGCCAATAGACCAGATCTTCAGACTACGGCAGATCCTATAAGAGTCCCAAAAAGCGTATGACAGCCTGCATAGATGTATAGTTTTGACATTCCTGCCAAACTCACATCGTGCCAGCTATAACTTCCAGTTAGTAAAGGACTTCATCTCCCTCGGCTCCAAAGTAAATTGTACGAATAACATCAGTACCGATATCAGGAAAACTCTTGCCAACCGCTGTTTCAAGGGGGCTCAATGGTCGATTAAGTAATAGAGCCCTCTCTCGAAGAACCAAGTTGACTCTATATAAGACACTGATCATCCCAGTCCTGCTTCAATAGGCGGAGGCATGGACAATCTCAAATCGGATGAAGAAGTCTCTTTGAGAGAAAAGTTCTGCGTGCGATTTTTGGTCCTGCTTGTGTTGACGGGATCTGGAGGATAAGATACGAATTGTACGAGCTGTACAGCGACATGAGCCTAGTCAGGCGTCTATGAATCCATTACGTGGCTGTGCCATGTAATGCGTATTCACAACTCAGCTCCGGCTCCAAGAACCTTCGAATACGAACCTGTGGGGCAACGCATCAGTGGACGCCCATGTTTTAAGGTGGCGTGCCCAAGTGGAGAGAAACGCATATTGTTCCAGGCTCAGGTCCACCCCGGACTGTAGCGCAATACAAAGAAGATATGTTTTATACAATTTATCTTTAAAAACTGGGAGTTTATTATGTCTTAATTATTGCTCGACGATTGATCCCTACGTTTTTGGATAGGTCTCCTTTCATAATATAATAAAATGGGTGGCGCTACAGTCCGTAGAGTGCCAGGGTCCAGCTTCTCAGCAAACACTCGTGTTGTGCGTGCTATTGTTCTCTCACGAGTGGTTTGAGAAGCTTTTTCATACATGGCCGACTACTGGCGTTGAGGGTGCTGACTACTCGCAAATCATATTTTTCTCATAGGTATCTCTCAGTTTCTGATAGGTAGCTCATATCCCAATAAGCTTAGTATTTTCCAACATTTCAAACATTAAAAATAATCAAATAGCTACTCGATTAAGCATTTGAAGATCAATCAAACACAAAAAAAGTTAAGGGGCTGACTGCTGGTGCCATCACACTATATTATTATTATAGGTATATTCATGATATAACTTTTAGCGGTACACTCCGGAGTAATATACTAAAATGTTCTTGTCTCCTAAATTTGGAATCCAATACTGGAAAACTTTTACACACCGCTCTTTCATACACCAGATACAGGGAAATTTAATGAGGGACCACTGACATTCTTAACCGAATGTAGGCCCCTGATTTCATTATATTTCTATATATGTATGTACTGTGTATTGATGTGAATGCTTGTATGTCATTAAAACTCATTAATTATTATGCGTCTTTCCAACAGAAATGCCATTAAATACTCTCAAGAGTATTCTAAGATCCAAAAGGGATATCATTATATATTCGCACAACGGGGGAGTGATTAAATACTTGAGAATATATCAAATCCTTACAATATCGCTGGATGGATGTTGGCCAAAGTCGGACTGCTTTTTTGCATATTCTGTTGTACTCTTTTTCAATAAAAATACATACTTTTGTTTTCTCTTAAATTGCAAAATAAAATATATACACTTTTATATGTATGCACATAAAGTCAATAGGCATCACGCTATTATCACTGTATACGGGTACACTTATGTACAAAATGTGCAAATATGAACAAAAAATATAAATACACTACATACTTCCTTTAACGATTGAGGATTCGATATCCCTTTGAAATATAAAACGTCATATTCAAATCCATTTGTACACATATTGTAGCAACAACAAGAACAATTGAAGATATTACGAATTGTTCCTTCACAGCAAACCTTTTTTTTTTCAGGAAAACAAGAGTTGAACATTATTCTCATTATTCTCATGAGCCAATGTTTCATAAATACATAATATACGTGTTCTACAGATAGTAGGACTGTTAGTATCGTCATGTTCACATTGTCAATATATCACAAGAGTAAAGCAACAAACGTCGGCTTGTGAGATAAGTGTTTACACTGGTTCCTCTATTACCTCCCTTTCCCTTAATGTTTGATGGGGAATTGTCCTCCCGAGACCACAGTACGTTTGTTTTACCAAATGTAATTTCCACTAATTTCACTCGGTAACAAAGGAGCAATTACTCTCGCTCTCTCTTCGCTGTTCTATCTTTGTCGGTCCTAGCCAACTGTCTCGTATATCCTGCCATACATCATCTGCGAGTGATTTACTTGAGTTTGTGGAAAACTTATTCAATTTCGTGTTCGCGTTAAAAAGGTCCAAAGATAGGAATACTCGTGTATAGATGGGCCAGGGTGTAGGCTTAACGCAAACACTTGATGTAGATAGTGGACCACATTCGTTGTTTGGTTGTTGGGTAACATGGTCGAATCAGGAGTTTTCTGTTTGCCCTCGTGCGTTGGTGTCCTCCGCTGTCGGTGGCGGAAGGTTGCAGTTTTGTTGACTTAAGTCGTTAATTATGCTTTTTTGTGTTCTCTTCCAGCCTTGAACGTGTTGTAGCATCACAGATAATAAATGTTCTTATTACTGTATGAGACTGGGATGGAAGAGGTCATGCGACTTATTAGATTTATGATACTATAATGAGATAGTTCTGCCTGAGAATATTTAAATATTATTTCTGAAATGAATCCTGTCGCGTTAATTTCCTATAGGCCATTCACGACTAGATTTATTGCTGTTGAATAAGGGGCTGCTGTACACTTGATTATTAAACTCTGACAGGGGTTTCCTTAATTTGTTGACTTGTTTTGCTTGTTTTCGGGGTAGATACATTATTCCCCTAAGGGGAGCTACGATGTTTGAATAAATTAAGGACATTGTTTTTAATAAGCACAGGACGTCTGTGTAATACTTCCCGTATCTTGCTATTAACGTGGCAAAGGGCAGTAATTCGAACTTTGAGGTGGGTCATGACAGGCTAAACTGTTAATGCCTGTAAGCATAATAGACAATTTAAGGAAAAATAGATCAATGACTTTTTTGTCTCTATATTGTAAATTAACATTATTTAAATAAGTCCCAATTGTCTTCATCTTATGTGCAGAATATTTTGCTTATCCTTATGTCATGTAGTGTAAACACAAAACTACTACTGCATTCGCAATCGGTTTCTTTCTTAATTCAAATGTGTGGCAAGAAACATTTAGTTTAACAATAATCTAAACTGTTCTTTGTTTGATATTATTAAGTTTCCTGTTTTTCCTAACGACAATTTTGCATATCGTCCTTGCAGGAAATATTCTAACAGGATACATTACCTGAAATAAAATTGCCTTTATGGAATATGGTTTTGGAATACATATGTTATACATATGGGCATGTGTCCCAAATTTGACATTTTTGTAAATAAAACAGCCAATGTTGCATAATTTCGCTTTGACTTTTTTTAATAGTCTAAGCAATTATTTATTATTCAGTCGTGGCAAGCAAAATACGAACTCATTACAGTACTTTTTTACAAAAAGTGCTCCTAATACCCTGATTTAAATCTGGACTAGGGAGCTCGCGGCGAAAGATGTGTTTTCTACACTATTCATTAGTTCAACTGGAATCTTTGCTTGTGCAGCTAAACGCCTGAAGGTGGTTTTTGGACACGTCAATTTCTCTATGTTTTGAAGAACCTAATACTGTTATTTTTTAGCATGTAAGTTTGTTTTTATTTAAATGGTTACTTACTTGCTAGAAGAAAATACTTAAACTAGCTTAATCAATAACTTTATCCTAACCTACTGACCCTCTTCGGGTACTCTAAGCTAATCTTATAATATGTATTTATACCTTCCGGGTTAGGTTAGGTTAGGTTGTAGTGGCTGACTGCTGCAGAGCAGTCACACTTAGGCCAGAGTAGGCCCATTGTGATACCACGCGGATTGACTTCTCCTAACGCTGGAACCAGTTGGTGCTGCTGATGAACCGATTTAGTTGGCCAATGCTGGCACTTTTTAGCTCGTTACGGCCGCTGAAGTAGTAGGCTCCTAGGTGCAGGAACCTACGACTGGCAAGAGCACTGCAGGAGCAGAGAAGGTGATGAGTGTTCTCTTCCTCCTCTTCATCCATGCAGCTTCTGCAAAAATCATATGGAGCACCCATCCTGCGAGCATGAGTGCCAATTACACAGTGTCCGGTTATGACTCCTATAAGGGTCCTTACTGAGGGCTTGCTGAGTCCAAGTAGACTGAGTGACCGTTTTAGGTTAAGTGATGGCCAGATTTCTTTTGTTTTAAGGCAGGTGGTGCCTTCAAGCCATTTGTCATTGGTGGTTTTGATTGTATGAATCTTTAAAAGATGATAGGCTGTAGCGATCGGCATGGAAGGTGGTACCCCTTCTATCGATAGGGATGAGGTTGTACCACACCTAGCGAGTTCGTCGGCTTTTCAGTTTCCTGGTATGTCACAGTGTCCCGGCACCCACATGAGGTGAATGTTAAAATGCTCGGCCATCTCGTTAAGAGACAGCCTACAATTAAGGGATGTTTTAGAGTAGAACATGACATTGTCCAGGGATTTTATGGCGGCCTGACTATCGGAACAGATGGTGATATCCCTTTTTGATATCACATTGTTTTTAAGCCAAGACAGTGCCTCTTTAATCGCTATGGTTTCTGCCTGAAAAACGCTACAGTGATCAGGGAGCTTCACGGAGATAGCAATGTTGAGGTCTTGTGAATAGACACCCGCACCCACCCCTTCTTTTGTCATTGATCCATCCGTGAAGATGCGCAGAGGATCTTTCAGTGTTTGCATGTCAGTCATCCAGTCCGATCTGGAGGGAATACTGATGGAGAATTTCTTTTCAAAGATGGCCTGGGGTAGTAGGCGGTCGGTGTCGCTAGGTAGGAAATTGAATTCCTTGAGAATGGTTGAGTGGCCAGTGTTGAGTTCGGACCACAATCGAAGTGTTTTGAGTCTCATGGCTGTACTTGCTGCTGCTTGTTTCCCGAATATTTCCAGAGGTGGGAGATGGAGGAGAATATTCAGTGCGTCTGACGGAGTACTTCTCAGTGCCCCGCTGATACACAGGCAGGCCAGTCTTTGTACCCGGTTGAGTGCATTGCCGTTTATAGCCTTGTTTAGTGCTGTCCACCAAACTGAGACACCATACAAAAGTGTCGGTCTGACAATAGAGGTGTAAATCCAGTGAGCGATGCGCGGCTGTAGGCCCCATTTGCATCCAATGGCCTTTTTGCAGCAAAAAAGTGCAGAGGAGGCTTTTTTTACCCTTTCCTGGATATTGAGCTTCCAGTTTAGCTTGCTGTCGAGAGTGAGACCCAGAAATTTCGCACTGGTGGTTAGCTGTAATGTAGTACCGCACAGCAGTGGGGGGTCGAATTGGGGGATTTTGTATCTTCTGGTGAAGAGTACGATATCCGTTTTTTGTAGGTACCTTCCGGGTTACATATCGTTTTTTTTTATAGTCTTGATAGACATTTGGTTTTTGAAACTCTAATTACAAAGATAACTTTGAAAAAACTTGGTTTAACCTAACTGAAAAATCTTAAAAATAAGTTAAACTACCATGAGCCTTCAGCTAACTTAACCTAATACAAACCTTAAAGTAACTTAACTATGGTATATCCGTTGAGACAGACGCGTGCGTATATGTAATGTATATGCATAACATACATCATATATACGCCTTGATGCACCTTTTTTGATTTTTTGTTTTTAATCTTAAAACTAACTAAAACCTTTGTAAGTTGGGCACTTTGGTCAACTACCACGTCAATTTGAGAAGCTGTCGGCGGCGGAGACTGGTTTTGGTGTAACCACCAGTAAAAGTGCCGTTCTTTAGCACACTCTTTCCCATCTCTAGCATAGATCGCTCCACTGAACCAGAGGAGATCCTCATGACTACGAGCGACATCCCGTTCGTATCGCAGTTGTCTCTCCACTGTTCGGCGTACAACATGGGAGATAAGAGGACATCCTTCCTCATTCTGTAACAGGCCAATGGTATCGAGGTAGAGGAATGCTTCATGAGGAATAAAGCCATTGGTATGAGGGTAGTAAGGCCCAAAGATTAGGATGTTGTTAGAAGCCATAGCTCGTGCAGTATGACTTCCAGTCAGCTTGAAAATAAAATTATCTATCCTGTTCAAGTTTGCCTCGTTATACAGGACATCGTTGGGATAGTACTTCTTGTACTCGGGTGTACGATATAGACGGAGACATGTCCGAAGACATTGTCTCTCGAATAACCTCATCTTTTCCATCTGGGAAGGAACCATCGTATACCATAATTGGCTGTATGAGGGCCATGTAGCAAATTACCTTCACCCTGGTATCAAGTTGGCTGCTGAAAAACAACTTTCGTGCAGCAAAACCTTTTCCGGCTTTCTTCAGAGCAATATCTATATGTTTGTCAAAATACAGATATTGGTCCAGCCAAATGCCAAGATATCTTACCACACTTTGCATACAAGCATATATACTATATATATATATGTTATGTCACAGCCAACTTGGTTGCCTTCATAGGAACTTGACTTGAAATTCAATAGAAATTAAAATGTAAGCAAATCAAATAGAAATGTAGTCAAACCAATGAAAAGACGATGAACCTCTTTTCATTTATGCTTATCAGCACTTTTTGCCTTTAGCAACTCACAGAGAATATTATATGATCTGCGCCAAGCATAGATTTGCTTCGTTAGCATTAATTAGATATTTAAGAGTCCACTTGATCATTGTCACAGCTCAGTTCTTGATCAACCTCCAATTACAGCTGAAGATTGCCCTCCACCAGTGGTTTTGAAAAAATTATGAAACAAAAATTACTAATCCATCTCGACGCACGCAACATAATTCCCCCTCAACAATTTGGTTTCAGGACACACCATTCCGCAGTGCATCAAATTAACCGCGTTACTAAGACCATAAAAGCTAATTTTGAGGCTGGTAAAAGTACGGGTATGGTTCTTCTGGATGTAGAAAAGACCTTTGTTACGGTATGGCACGATGGTTTGCTGTACAAACTTCTAAACCTAAATTTTCCATTCTACTTGGTCAAAATAGTCCAGTCCTTTATAACGGACCGTAATTACATGTTTTCCGTAAACAACTGTTTATCGCAAGCTTTTCCAATTAAGGCAGGCGTACCCCAAGGTTCAGTACTTGCTCCCATACTGTACAACATTTTCACTCACGATTTTCCGCTATCAAATGTTTATGAGGTCGCTATGTTTGCAGACGACACATGCATCTTTGCGTCCGATTCGTTGGGTTGTAACGTAGTAACCAAATTGCAATCAGGTGCAAATGATGTAGAAAAATACCTTAGTAAATGGAAAATTAAATTAAATGCTTCAAAGACCCAGATTGCCTTTTTTAACAGAAAAAGGAAAGCCTGCTTCTTACCAAGCAACAAAATCACAATAAATAACATTGAAACAGATTGGAAATCAAGTGCTAAGTGCCTTGGGGTGCATCTCGACAAGACACTAACCTACAATATTCATATTCAGAGTATAATTAAAAAAGTCAACTTAGCGATAAGAATGCTATATTCTTTCATAAATCGTAACTCCAAATTAAGCAGTACTAATAAGCTTGCCATCTTCAAAACAGTTTTCCAACCAATTATTTTTTACGGTTCTCCAGTATGGGGCCAATGTGCTAAAACCCATATACGCAAACTACAAGTTGCACAGAATAAGTTACTCAAAATGATGCTTAGCTTGCCATGGTATTTTTCTACAGATGAGCTACATAAAATGTCAAATATTGAAAAAGTTCATACTAGACTAAGTAAGTTATATGAACGATATAAATGGTCTTGTCCAATCCAATCCGACAACCACTTGATTTCAAGTTTACTAACCGAAACATAATGTACATATGTCTTTGTTAAGTTAAGTGTAAATTATTTAATTTATCTATCTACATATTCATCTATTTATTTATCAATTTATTTATTAATTTATTTATTTATTATTTATTTATTTGTATATTTATTTATTTATTTGTTTGTTTATATATATTTATTTATTTATTCATTTATATTTTATTTATATATCTATTTATTATATATTTTATATATGTATTTATTTATTTTTCTACATTTATATATATTTTATATTTATTTATATTACTAATTTATTTATTCAATCACCATGTACCTAATACTTCTTTTTGTTTACGTTTTTGTACATAAAATTTGAAATCGGGAAATAACGCCACCACCATGGCGTGGTCTATGTTTAATGTGTATTGAGTGTGGGCCGCGTATGGTGAGCCCACATCGACCTTTTGACTTTTCTTGAAATAATGAAGTGAATGGATTGAGTTTAGTGGCACGAGTATAGGGAGTTTATATTGGAATGGCAAAGCATTCCTGTTTTGTTAGATATTGTGAAAATTATAAAGAAAACGGGGATCTGTGGAAACATTCCAGCCTTTTGATGGACAAATACTGGTCTAGTATAACCGCTATAACCGACAGCTTAAGAATAGAAAGTGTGTCGCTAACCAAACTCTGCCAGACAATTAAAAACCTATAAATTAACAAGGCATTTGGATACGACTTAATAACAAGGCACAAGAGCTTGCACAAAAATGCGTTAATTTAACTTCTTCTTCTTCTTCTTGTGGCGCTACAGTCCGGGGTGAACCTGGGCCTCGGTCAACAATCCTCTCCAGCTGGCACGATCTTTAGCCAGCTGGCTCCAATTTCGCACTCAAAGTTGGTTGAGGTCCTTCTCCACTTGAGTGCGCCATCGGGTTCGTGGTCGACCTCTATTGCGTTGTCCCACTGGTTCGAAGTCGACGACTCTTCGGGCTGGAGCAGTGTTGTCCATGCGCGCAACATGGCCTAGCCATCTTAGGCGTTGAATCCGTAGACGCCTGACTAGACTCATGTCGCTGTACAGCCCGTACAATTCGTGGTTGAATCTTCTTCTCCAAGAACCTTCAACGCAAACAGGACCAAAGATTGAACGCAGAACTTTTCTCTCGAAAGGACCAAGTGCGTCTTCATCCGCTCTTGAGATAGTCCAAGCTTCCGTGCCATACAGCAGGACAGGGATGATCAAGGTCTTATATAATGTGAACTTGGTCTTTCGGGAGAGGGCTCTACTACTCAATTGCCTCTTGAGCCCAAAGAAACAGCGGTTGGCAAGAGTTATTCTGCGTTTAATCTCGGTACTGATGTTGTTTGCACTATTTACTTGGGAGCCAAGGTAGATGAAGTCCTTTACTACCTCGAAGTTGTAGCTGCCTATGGTGACGTTCTGACTGAGTCGTCGATGTTGTGTGTCCTTTCTTGATGACAGCATATACTTTGTTTTGCCCTTATTCACCGCTAAACCCATATTTGCCGCCTCCGTTTCACTACAAGCAAACGCCTAATTGACAACTCGCTGAGTTCGGCCAATCACGTCAAGGTCGTCGGCGTATGCTAGCAGTTGAACGGACTTTTGGAAGATCGTGCCTCTAGTATTGGCGTGTGAGTTTTGCACGACCTTCTCAAGTACAATGTTGAAAAAATCACATGACAGCGCGTCGCATTGCCTAAAACCTTTTTTGACATTGAAGGTCTCGATGAGTTCGTTACCGACCTTGATGGAGCAGCGAGATTTCTCCATCGTCATCCTGCACAATCTGACGAGTTTGGCAGGAATGTCAAAACTAGACATGGCGTTGTATAGCTCGTCTCTATGCACACTGTCATATGCGGCCTTAAAGTCGACAAATAGTTGGTGGGTGTCGATCTGCATCTCTTGGGTTTTTTTCGAGGATCTGCCGTAATGTGAAAATTTGATCGATAGTGGACTTCCCAGGCCTGAAACCGCACTGATAGGGACCTATCATGTTGTTAACGAATGGTTTCAGGCGCTCACACAGAACAGCAGAGAAGATCATGTAGGCGATGTTAAGGAGACTTATCCGCTGATAGTTGGCGCAGTCAAAGGGGTCTCCTTTCTTGTGGATCGGGCAAACGATACTAAGATTCCACTCGTCGGGCATGCTTTCCTCAGACCATATCCTACAGATGAGCTGGTGCATGCGACCAACCAGATCATCTCCAGCTGCTTTAAACAGTTCCGCGGACAATCCGTCCGCTCCAGCAGCTTTGTTCGACTTCATTCTCGATATCGCTACCTTGACATCGTCTAGATCGGCTATCGTCGTCCATTGCGTGGAGTGGGACATTCTGCCTGAAAGCGGTATGGGTCGGTATTGGTCCTCTTCGCCGTTAAACAGTCTGCAGAAATTATCCTTCCAGATTCCCAGTATCGACTGCGACTCTACTACGAGTTGTTGACCTCTTCGTTCCGACAGGCTTCTGTCCGATGTTTGTACCCTTTGGATAGTTGTTTCACCCGCTGGTATAACTTTCGGACATTATTTCTGCCGTACCACCTCTTCATTTCCTCAATCGCGCGCTTCTCATGCTCCTTCTTTATTATTTTGAGAAGCCGGTGCTCTTCTTTTGAGTTCGTAGAGCTCACGAACCGTTCTCGTCCTTCTATCCAGCGTCACCTTATATGCTGCTAGCTTCGCTGAATGCGCCTGCCGACACTCGTTGTCAAACCATGGGTTTTTTCTAGGTGGCATTTTAAAACCCAGCACATCAGAGGCACCTTCTCTGATGGCGTTTTGACAACGGTTCCACTGTTCGTCAATTGTTTCGCCTGGCAGGGTTGGACTCTCTGAGAGCTTCAGGGAGACTCGATCGGAGAAGTTCCCAGCGGTCGATTGCAATTGTAGCTTTCCAACGTCAAACTGTTTTGGTCTTGCTCTACTCCGTTGTACAATCGATATCCGAGTTCTGACCTTGGCTACAACAAGGTAATGATCCGAGTCGATGTTGGCACCTCGGAACGTTCGTTTATCGAGGACACAGGAGGAGTGTCTGACGTCGATCGCAATGTGATCAATCTGGTTGACGGTTGATTGATCAGGGGACCGCCAGGTCCCTTTGTGAATGTTGAGGTGAGGGAACCGCGTGCTGGCTACAGTGAGGATTCGCCCCGTCACGAAGTCCAACAGCCTGAGTCCATTGTCGGACGTGTTGTCGTGTAGGCTGTGTTTACCGACCACTCTAGCAAAGATTTCTTCCTTGCCCAGCTTTGCATTAAAATCTCCTAGAACGATCTTGGTGTCGAAGCTGGGGCATTGATCGTATGTTCTTTCTAGGAGATCATAGAAGTCATCCTTGCTATCATCGTCTTTGTCCTCCGTTTGGGGCGAGGGCGCAAATTAGGCTGATGTTGCCGAATGTTGCCGAATGTTGCCGAATGTTGCCTTGATGCGGATTGTTGTGAGGCGTTCGCTTTTGTATCTAAAGCTTAAGACTTCTTGCCTAAGTCTGCCTCGAACAACAAAACCGCATCCAAACAAGCGCTGCATTCGCTCCTTGTAGCAATCGTTTTCATCCTCTTTTTGCCCGGCCCATCCCATCGCACCTCCTGGATGGCGGTGATGTCAGCCTTATAGGCTTCTAGGGCCTCCGCAAGTTCATCGGCTGCACGTGGTCTGTTAAGGGACCTCACATTCCACGTGCAGAACCGAAAATCGATGTCCTTGTTTCGTTATCCATGGTCGTCAGCAGTAGGGTCATCCGTATCCGAGGCTTGTTGCCGTCTCTGAACTAATGCGTGTTTTACACGGTGGGGAAGTTAACCCCACGCGAAACCACCGAACCTGGAGGACCGGGTCCTGGTTTAAACCCCCGGACAAGGGGTCGCTGCATACATTGGTTCACCTCTAAGCGGCTGCAGTAGAGGTTATCCAGATGGCGCCGCGAGGAGGCTGTATGTCAACTTGACCTGTGCATTTACAGGGATCGTTGCTGGCATCTCGCCAAGTTGAGAGCAATCAACAACTTTGTCCTGGATACACAGGCCCATGCCCATGCGTTAACTTGTCTTCTCTATTTAATTAACGCTGCTTTTAGGTTATATGTTCCAGACTCATGGAAGGTTGGTTCCAAAACCGGGCAAACTTATGACGACAAAAAGTCAAACAGACCGAAAAAGGAAAACTTTTGTTAAAACGCGTCCAAAAAGCTATCAAAGATCCTACTTGACCTTTTCCAGGCTTTCGACAAATTCTTTCATACCTGGATAATGGGATATTAAGAGCTAAACATGGACCTGAATACACCGATTTAAGGAGATCCGTTCAGGAGTCCGATTTGCGCCCAATGTGATCAAATCAACGCATGTCACTTTTCTTACAGGCATATAAAAAACCTACCTGTGTTCATTAATTCTGCACACGTGCGGTGCGTTGTACGCTAATGAAGCTAAATATCTTAAGTACCCGACTTCATGGTCAATTGAAAAAACAACCATGCAATTCCTCAAACTTTAGGCATGAGACCGTTCGATTTAGAGCAGTAATAGTAAACCATCTTAACCATGGTTATAGCAGGTGATTTTACCGAAAACCTACCTGCAACACGCGAAAACATGTTGAAAAGAAAACTACTAGATTAGGAAACTCAGTTGTAAAATAGACAAAACAAAAAGCTAAGGGTGTTCTTAGTAAGTAAAAATCTGACACTACTGTGTACACAGGACACACTGTATCTTGTTGGCGATTTTCACCAAACCGAACAAAAAAAAAGATATTGTGAGGAGGCATATTTTGTTTTTTGTTTTAATTCAATTCATATTGCAGAACTTACACTAATTGTTAAAGGAGATTAGTTCGATATATATAGCTTTCACTTTTTTCTTGTAGGAACGATATATTTTGTTTACCAACTTAATAGTGGTAATGTTGCCACCTTTGCGCCATAAAATGGGTTCTCGTGTATTTATGTTAAGCATTTGTACGGTTTATCTAGAACACCCACCTGAACAAAAGTTTAAATAGATTTGAATTACAAAAGTACTAAATTTGGCAATCATTTCAAATCTTCACACACCGCCATCTATCTGTCAGTTGCGCAGTGATCAGACTATGCTCAGATCTCTGTGAACCTACATTACCGACGAACACATGAATTTGAGCCCACTGAAAGAGATAATCAGCTGATCGAACATGGTCTATGCAACACTTGCCAAAAAGGGAAAGCAAATTTATTATTTTACCGCAACGAAAAAATTTTAAATTTCATAAACGGCGAATTTCCTCCGCCATTCTTACCGGTTGACGCTTTGCAAACGCGTTAATTTGTTCTGTTTTGCAAAATTTCTAACTTAAACTTAGCTCAATTACTTGTTTTACTTAGTTACATTTATTTCAATTCTTGCTGTTTATATTGTAGTTCAGTTAATAATTAATTTTGCGCAGTAAATTGTAGCGAATGTTTCGTATTTTCTTTGTCTTGCCAATTTTGTAAATTATCGCATTGTGACAACAGTTATACATATATAGGATTTTCTAGAATCTGTGAACAAAAAGAACCACGAAAATGGAATCTGGACGTCAAGGCTCATATAAAAATAATTCCATCAACAGTCAGGTACATAGATTAATATCAAATATATTAAGCGCTTTTCTTTAAAAGCCAAATGTCGCACTTAATAGGAGATGCGAATGCGGAGACACGAGGTGACTGTTGAACTTCGGAAATCGAAAAAGGAGGATCAACTTTTCAAGAGGCGGAATATTAACGACGAAGACTTGGTTTCACCATTGAAAGAGGTCAATGGGCAATCTCCGGTGCAAATGACTGTTGACGAAATTGTGGCTGCAATGAATAGCACAGATCCCGACCGTCAGTTTATGGGAACACAGGCGGCTCGTAAAATGCTCAGCCGAGAGCGTAATCCGCCAATTGATATGATGATTGGGCACGGAATTGTACCAATTTGTGTCCGCTTCTTGCAGAGGACAGACAAGTAAGTTTGGAAGATTTGTTCTGAGGAGATTGTTAATTCATTCGTGAATATTTCTCAGTCCCTTACTACAGTTCGAGGCGGCATGGGCACTGACAAACGTTGCCTCCGGCACATCTGAACAGACAAGGTGTGTTATAGAAGCGGATGCTGTACCTCATTTGGTTGCGTTGCTTCAGTCAAAGGCTATTTCCGTTGCGGAGCAATCCGTTTGGGCACTTGGTAATATTGCAGGTGACGGCGCTAGGGCTCGGGACATCGTTATCAAGAGCAATGTCATTGATGGCATACTTCGTTTGGTCTATGAAGAAACTCCAATTTCCTTCCTTCGGAACATAGTCTGGTTAATGTCCAATCTGTGCAGAAATAAAAATCCTACACCACCCTTTGAGGATATCAAACGGCTACTACCAGTTCTATCCCAACTTTTAAGTGGAAATGATGTTCAGGTACTTGCTGATGCTTGCTGGGCCCTGTCGTATGTCACAGACGACGACAATCTAAAGATTCAAGCTGTCGTCGAAACGGGAGCTGTGCCCAAGCTTGTGCATTTATTGGGAAGTGATGAGCCGAGTATAATAGTTCCAGCGCTGCGAAGTGTGGGTAACATTGTGACTGGAACAGATCAACAGGTAAGGGTTGTGCTTTCTTTGAGTTTGCGATAAGCAAACTTGCTTATGTTCAATCAAATGAATGAATCGATGACAGGCTCTTTGTACGCACATATGCATTTAGTGTCAGAAACATGTAGACGGTGCAGTGTGTATTTCGCTTTTGAATTAAAATTTTAAATTTGCTTCATCTGATCCGTTTGTATTGCCCGAAGGCAACATGTGAAGAAAAGTCAGCTTTAAGATGCTTACATATAGAGGGCAGACAAAACAACATACGAAATATTTTGCAGTGCCCCGCGCCATAACAATAAACCACACCGCTACTTAAGAAACTCTTCTCCGAACATTACGAACTTATAACTCCGTGGACTTATTCCGTATACAAGCATAGTATTAAAATACAACTTTGTTAACGACCATAAGTCAAAACAGAAACTTTGAAGCAAATCTTAGCAGTCCGGAATTTTACTTAATTGGCTTTACCTGGTTTGTAGTTCTTACACTGGACAAAACTTTAACTTTATTTAAACATATCGCGTTCTATTATGCCTCTTTATTATTAGGAAATAAAATGTATTCCCAGTAAAAGATTGTCAAATTGACAGATTGGTTGCTTGACTCTTTAATCGTAAATGGAAAATGAATGCGTTAAATTATACTCGTATCTTACTACCTCTCGCCATCTAAAAAAAATTCTATCTTCTGAACATCGTCAGAAGCACGAAAAGACTGTGTTTTTACACAAACTAAACAGCTTTGCAAACATACATTTTTACACTCCTTTTTTAATTCTCTGATTAGCATTGCAGGGATAGATAGGGCTAGTAACTTAGGAAGTTACAGAGTTACAAGTGATTATTCTCATCCGTGGTTCGCTGTCCCTATACAAATAAATCAAAATATTTGCACAGCCCTAATTTTGTTTATCACTCATGATGTCTTCTTCATCACATGTTAAGCTGATTGATAACAGAATGTTATTTTCCTTGACCGAATGTGCACTGAATATATAAAATATTAATCGCGTAGATTTGTATAGTTTGTAGAGTATTTTAGTTAGCCAAACATGCATAACCCTCCAATTTATCAACTCCTATTGGGGTATTAATATATATTGTATGTCCATACTTGTGTTGTCACTGAAATGTTTAGTTTAAATTGTGTCCAACAAATGTGTACTGACAAGCTGCAAAAGAATGAGTTAAAACCCCTTTGGTTGTAATCTGTAATTACGATTTTTTACATACTCAAGTAGAAAAGCGAATATTACTGACACCCACTGTATGTAGATTCATTATTAAGAAAAGTCAAAAACAAAAAAGTGCAGTGCACAAGCTTCAGGAATATCATTTGGAAAACAAAATAAATCTCCAAATCCACATGTGTGTTTTTAATTCTAAGAAATATTAACTGGAAACTTTTGAATATGAAACGAACTCTGATTCATACATGATTCGTACATTACAATCGAGCTTCGACTTTTACAGTTATTTCCTAGTATTTATGTGCACAGGTTGCAATATCTCAAAAAAATGTCCGATATGATTTATTTTGATTAGATTTATTTCCTTAACGAACCCAAGTATATGATATTGCAACAGATTATTGTTTGGCCGAGAAACATTTTGCTTTTGAGTGGATTTAAGTAAATATTTGCTATGGTGAAGAAAGAAATTCAAATCCTGATAATTTATTGCAACGAAACATTGGATATGTCTGTTGAAGAAGAGCGATTGAACATTTGCGGATAATTTATTATAAATTCATAAATTGATAATGGTTATGATCTCTTTGTACCATCAGACAGACGCAGTTATCGCTGCTGGCGGTATACCAAAATTAGGACTGCTGATGCAACACTCTAAAAACAATATCACCAAAGAGGCTGCCTGGACTGTTAGCAACATCACAGCTGGTAATCAAAAGCAAATTCAAGCTGTTATCGATGGCGGTAAGTTTTCGTTTTTCTGTACTTTCTCATTGCAATTCAATTTTATGCAATTATATTTGAGATTATTTTTCATTTTCAATTTAGATATCTTTACCCAAATCCGTAAAGTATTGGAAAAGGGTGATTTCAAGTCGCAAAAGGAAGCGGCATGGGCTGTTACCAACACAACTACCAGCGGAACACCAGAGCAGATCATTGATCTGATAGAAAAATACCAAATTCTTAAACCATTCTGTGATCTCTTAGAAGCAAAAGATGCCCGCACCATTAAAGTTGTCCTAACTGGCATTGGAAATCTATTTGCGTTGGCAGAGAAATTAGGGGGAACGGAAAACCTTTGCTTAATGATCGAAGAAATGGGCGGATTAGATAAATTGGAAAATCTGCAGACTCACGAAAACGAAGAAGTCTACAAGAAAGCGTACTCAATTGTGGACTTATACTTCAGCTCATCGAATGATGCCGCGTCGGAACTGCAACCCAAGGAAGTCAATGGAGCGCTTGAATTTGCATCGTCATCGCAAGCAAATGCGCCAGAAGGCGGCTTTAGTTTTTAGATCTCTGGAATTTATAACTTCGTTATTTTCTTAATTTTGATTATTTCGTCACCATTATTATTGCTGTAGACTTTTATCATTTCATTTAATCCATTATCAAGCATGCGTTCATAAATCGTGTTAATACATATTAAGAAACCGGCATTTAATTTTTCATTCGACGGATTATTGCAAGTCTCGCACAGGTCCGACGGAAAGTCCTCCAGGTCTCGTTCGGTTAAATTCACTTTTCATGGATGGCACCCACTCGCCATTTCCATTTTGAAGAATCCTCTGTACGCGCTCTGTTAAGTCTAATTGAAATCTTTGCACATCTTTCACTTGGTCTCTCTTCATTAAATCAACGATCAGAACTGATATTTCCGGGCATACGTTAAGTGTAGTCATGATGGCTGAGTCGAAACCAAGAAGTAAAGCGGCTGATAGCAGCGTGTCAGCTCCAAGAAACACGCTACGGCCAGGCTTAAGGCAGGCTGCTCCCATATGCAAATCATTTGAAGTGTATTTGATGCCGACAAAATTTGGTATAGATTTTTCAGCAGAGTTGCAAAACGTAGGCATGTCAACTGGAAAAAAATTGTGTATATGGATTATATAGAACATTTACAGTTATAAAGTAAGTACACAAAATTAAGTTTTGAAATTTCATACTGTGCAAAAGAATGAAGTTAATTAATAACAATGTTTTTCAAACAAGGCATTAACAATAGTGGAATAATCGATGTATGTATGTTTCAACTTTTTCAACTTTAATGCATAGGATTCAATGTTATTATCCTTCAAGGGAGAAAATAATGTTTAACGCTGGAGAAATTGATAGATGAAAATAATAAGTTAGCAATTCATTTAAAATAATGTCTCTATCCTGTGGCAGTGGAAAGCTTAATGATTTTGAATAGGTTACGATAGTACTCCCCGGCTGAATACCAATGACAAAAACTAATAACCACGCTTGTTATGGTTTCGAGAGTATAAGGAAAAAAGTGCTTGATTCTATGAAGGGACTCCATATATACTTGCATAGATAATGGATGGAATAAAAATTAAATTCCGAAATAAACACCTGACTGCTCTTTAATGTCATTAGAACAGTAGTCTCATCAATAGAAATGGAAATTAAAAGTTGTAAACATACTCTACATGTTTACTTTATTTATACATATTTGACTTCATTAAACAACAATCCAATACTCCGAATTTTTAATTATGATAAATCAGTTAAGTGACTATAAAATGAAAGTACTAAAATGAATAAGAGTGACGATAAAATGTGGCAGTAGTTCTTCTTAAATCTCAAGCTATTTTACTTATCGTATATATTCATGTTATTTTTTCCAATTCTTTGAATGAGTAGGTCCAGCCAGACCTTTCGAATTTTCGAAACCAGCTATCATCACAAAATTTCCTGACTTTCGTAAATACATACGCTTGATAAAATCCAAGTGGGCGAGGAGACACAATTTTTTTTGTGAAACAACCCCTAGAACCAATATAATAGATCTAGCTGGACCTTCATACATATTGTATGGAGAAATGTATTGATTACGGCATTTTGCACTAATTACATTTGTTTATTAAGTATGCACGCCATTGGGTCACTTGTGTATTTCTTATCTGACTACTTACGACTTACGTATTGCGCATTTTTTAGTTTTGTATCACTATTATCAGTCAGTTATCATTACTTCATATTGGACCGAGTTAGAAGCAGACTGGGAACAACATATGTACATGGAAATAAAGTATTATGGCCGACGAAATAAACGCATTTAACTGGATCCGCATGAGAAAGTAAGAAATACGTTAGCAGGCTTGCCGAAGAAGCACAAGTAAGGATCTGAAGCAGAAGATTTTAGTGGGGATGCCGATGAGGACTATGTTCTTGATGGCAGAGATTCCAATGCGGACTCCAACTTAGAAGTTGGAATAGAGTTCGGTCATAGGAGATATTGATGATGACGTAATGCTGGAAGAGCTACACAACAGAAAATGATCGAGTTCGCCAAGTGCAAGACGGACTATTTGGCCCGTGATGTAACAAACTGGTACAAACAACCCACAGCAACAGGTCGTCTAAGAACACACAATGTCATTCGAGACGTTGGTGACTACACAAGACTTCATCTTGGTATCTTCTAGACAATAATATCAGAAGACATAGTCGTTGTCATCATATGAGCAACTGATAGAAGAGCTCAACAGGAAATTTTAAAATTCATCGAAAATAACCTAACAAAGCAACCAGTTTGGAAATCTAATCTGTAAAATATATATATAATTTTTCATTTCATTGAGTTTCATCAATTTTCATACAAAATGTATAAAGGTCCAGCCATTTGCAGCCTATTGCATTGATGGCAAAGTTTTAAAACAACCATTGACAGAACTGTTATCAAAGTAGTAATGTGTAGGTGTTAACTTACAATTTAATCCGGTAAGCATCGGTATGTGATAATATAAGAAAGGTGTGTCAGGACATTTTTTTGAAACCAATTTAAGATATCCCACTAGAGCTTCGACGTTCTTTGGTTTAAAATACAACTCAGGTAAACATAGCACAGCATCAACCCCAAGTGATTGTGCATGGCTGGCCATTTGCAAAACGTCCGGCAATGGAGCACCACCAATTTGCACCATCAAAGTCAAACCATATTTTTTTGCTGCAACGTGCCATATCTCAGTTACTGCCTTTCTCTCATCAACGTTTAACACAGGACCTTCCCCCGTTGTTCCATTAACTGCATGTAAAGAGTATTAAAATAAGAGTGTGTATTGATACCACAAGGACATTCACCTAGCACTCCTAGAATACCACTTTTCTTTAGAAACTCTGCGTATTTGTCGATATTTTCCACTTGCACACTTCTCTCTCTGAAAACGAAAGACCAATTGGTGACGAACGTACCAAAAATATCTCTGACTTACACATCGTCACTGAATGAAGTAAATACGGGAGCCATTAGACCCTTAAATTTAAGTGAAAGTCTTTCGTAGGACATGTTTTCACAAATATCACTTTCTGTATTATTGGAGAACTTGAAAGTAGCTACGGTTTTGACAGTTGCCAGCGACAAACTGGCTGCTTCTATTTACAGAGCTCACTGTTTTTGAAGATTAATGAGAGATAACGCTCGCCGATGGAAACCATCTCAACGTCACATACATATTTGTACTTATAATATTGTGCTTCGTAGCAATACCTACAAATAAGTAATTCCGATGATAAGACACCTACAAGCTTGTGTACTTAACAAAAAACGACCATTAGATGTCGGTCGACCATTACAGTGCCTATAGCGTGCCTGTAGCACTAAATAAGATCATAAAAGGCGAAGAAAAACAAAAAGTGTTTGGTGGCTTATCTATCAGCTGTTTTGGTTCCGCACCATCAGCGAGCGCTCAACAACGAAGTGGAGACACAGGCCAATTTTAAATTCCATGGTATTACTTCCTTTGAAGCTTTTTATACCCATTTCTGAATAATTTCTGTGTACATTGTACGTGCCACTCGTCCGATTGCCTTAAGCAGCCAGATGTGAATTTCCATCTCCAGCTTTTTATAATTGTTTGTTTTTCTTTACATTTTGATGGTCATCATGCAAATTTGTTTATGGTATAAAATACCATATTGTAATTAATAATTCAAATTAAAGGACCTGGAGCTTTTATTACGACAAAAGATTAATAAAAACAAAAAAAATACAACTTGCCACTGATCGAACAAATTGTATAAAAAAGTCGTATGTCAACACAAAACGATAATAAACTCGTGGAACATCAAGTTTAATATGCAATAGCAAGCTTATTGAGTGAGAGTTCCGTTTTGTAGAATTTCTAAAAATAAAACAAAATGTTTCACAAATCAGATGAATGAGTATCCATAATTTTATATATGTACTCAAGGCGAGGTTATTCCCCGCCTCCTTCTGTGGGTGACAGTCTTTAATGAAACTCCCGAAAAAAATCAGATTAAAGGCTATTGCATACGCTGATGATGTTGCCATAATAGCCTGTGGTAAATTTCTCCCAACTCTCAGTGAGTTAATAAAACACGCGATTTACATCCTCCTCATGTGAGTTCTTGGAATTAGCCCTCAAAAAACGGAGTTCTTTTCACCAACAAAAGAGTCATTCCGCCTTTCGCTCTTCCAACCAGTGACCGTTACTTGGGCTAGTTCTATATAGGAAACTAAATTGGAAATTTGATCATTGACGAAAAAACTAAGAATGTGGTCTGAGCCCTACAAGATATATATGGAAAAAACAAGATCCAAGCCCCGGGACAGCTGTGTGGATGTACACAGCTATTAACAGGTCTATCTTGACACATGGCAGCATAGTTTGGTGGCAGGCTTGCCTAAAAACTGTTATTTTTCGGTCACAGTATTTATAGCAAAATAAAAAGTGCGAAAAGTGAAGGTTTGAGTTTTTATTTTTTTTGTGGATAATTTTCTTTGTGGTAATAGTTATTAAATAAACGGGGTAAGTACAACTTTTTTTCCATTTTTATATTGCAGTATTATTATGTTTTGATTTTTGTAAAGTTTTGAGTTCACACAGTATAAATTCAGAAAGAAATACGAACTTATAATCAAACATATCATATATGTATGATATTTCATGCAACAGCGAAGTTTAAATTGCAATCATCATTGATATATGCGTCATATATGAAGTCATGCATTACAGTATATATATTTTCTTAGTTTACAATGAGCTCAAGAATTATATCTGATGAAGAAATTTTAAGAATTATAAGCAATTGGGATGAGAGTGAGGATGAATGTGAAGGTGGGAGTGATATGTATGATGCTGGTTTTGATGTATGTAGAGTCGCAAAGTCTAATTAAGACTAGAAATAAGGAGACAGAAGACTTAAATTCTGTTGAAGATTTCAAAGTCCAGAAAGAGAGAGACTATTAAGGCACACTATTCGAAAATACTATGGAAGAAAATTGAATTTCAGGTCAAAAATTTCGAATTGCGGTGTAGTTCGGAATTACCTAAGAATATGGACGTGGATACACCCTATGCTTTCTTCAATTTTCTTTTTGATTCGGACATTATTGCATCAATAGTATCTGAATCTAATTTAGATGCTTGATCCAGGCAAACAGTTCATTGTAACAGCAGTAGATATTCAGAGATACATTGGCATATGCATGCTTATGTCAATATTGCAGACTCCTGACATACGACGTTTTTGGAAGCCAGATAGAAGTAAAACGAAAAAACCCACTGCAGCACCTGTTCCGTCGAATGAAGTAAGGCTAGATGGTTTTCACCATTTGCCTGTTTGGATGTCGCAACGCTTAACGTGCAAGCTACCCGGCCGTGGAAAATTAACATTTGCCAAATGCACAAAATGTGAAACAGCGCTTTGCTTCAACAAAGATAGAAATCGTTTTATACATTTTCATAGCCAATAATTTGTTTCTAACAATTTTTAATTTTAATTTTTTTAGTATCTAATGTATTTCGTGTTCCTACTTACAGGCGTTAGCGTATAAAGAATGAAATAAAGAAATGAAATAAAACTAATTTTGAGACAAAAGAAAAAGTTTTCTATACATGATATGCCTCAATGTCTGTAAAACGGCTCAATAAATGTACATCAGAACAAATAATTTCAAAAATCATAATAATTTTCGTAATCAAATCGATGAAATAAATAAAGCCATATTTTAAATATTGCAGTAAAGGGTATGGGTATACTCTATGTGGCTACTTCCTCCCCCTCCCTTGACTTCGATACACCCATCCAAAGTTATCTCCCAACAAGACAGGCGTGTTACTGTAATGATAATTTAAATACGTTTTGCTAATCTCTGGAGCAATAAATGGTTAAAGTTAATTTGTTTAGATTCCGCTTCAACTGAATAGATACAAGTTTTTTCTAACGTATGTGGTGCAATATTTACCATTTACGTGCATGCATTGATCCCGTTAGGTTTTGTAATTACTTGACTCTGATGTTGAGAAAATAATTTGAAAAAAAATATACAATAATAGAGGTAGTAGTAGCACCTCCAGACGACGCTGATTTTTGGTTTATATATTCTTTATATATATTCATATATATATATATTCATATATATATTCATATTCTTATCAGGTACATTACAACTCACAAATGAACTCAGCTATCCGGATCTTGCAGAATAATCCTAATCGACAGCAGGATTATATTGATGTTCTTGTAATACATGCCATTTGTGAGCCGATCCGGGATTACAAACACCTACTACTTCCTATGCGACGATAGATAGACATCCGAGATAGACACGGCTTGTGAGTGTTTATGCGAACATTGTCATGGTTATAGATAGAATAGTGAAACTATTTTACGTAGGAAATCAAGATATTGTAGAGGTAAAAGTAGAAAAGCAATTTTGAAATATGCCTCTAACTCCTTAAAACGCTCTGAAATACATAGCTTAAATATATAACACATGTTCTTAATTCTAACCTACTCACCCTATGCGGATACTTTAAGATAATCTAATATATTTATGTAATGTGCCTTTCTACATAATCAACGTTTTTTGTTATATCTAGCCGTTCTAACACTCTCTTTTTTTATTCTCTTGCCCTAGAAAATTCTCCAAAAACTTGGCTTTACCTATTTTGATTATAAACTTAAACTAACGTATCCTAAGGTGAAACTTCAATAAATATCTTGGATTCTTACGGTTGGATTCTTAGCGTCCCCATATGGCCTGGAAAGAACAGCGGAATTATGTGGTTCCCCTGATTCATTATGGGGGGATTCAACTATTGATTTTATTATTTGAGAAAAGATAAGCCTTTTCTAAACCACAATCATCGAGAAAATGATGTTATTTTACTATGAAACGGTGGAACTTGAATTTGTTACATCCAAAATGACATTCTTACATTCTTTGATAATTGTGGCCCATTAAATTGGATTTTCCAACATGGCAACCGTCCATACGGCAAGGATAATAAAAAGTTGGATAACAGAACAAAATGTGGCATTGCTTAAGTTGTCACCCTATTCACCGAACTTAAAAACTACTGAAAATGTATGAGGATGGTTAGCTCGAAGAGTATACCAATCTGACCATAAGCCTGAAGACAGAGAAGCTCTTACAGGTGCTATTAAATTAGCCTATAAAGTTTTTTTTTTAATTCATAGTCACTTTACTTTACAATTTTGTATACACACATATGTATACAGCCATAGCCCAGAGACGCAATATAGTTCCGGTTAACGGTAGATGAGACGGATTTATTAACAAGGATACCAGAAAATTGAAATAAAAAAATTAAAAAAAACAAAGCAAAATATATTTTACATATGAATAACCTGAAGGTATATCTAAGAAGCTTGACCTGAGTTACAGGTAAAATGGGAGTTTTGGGAGGAAAAGTCCAGTATCTCATATTATTTTCACTCCTGTGCAGGTAAACCTGCATCTTTTGAGAATAAAAAGAAGTAAGTAACATAGAACTGAAGAAATCTATCATAACAGCGGGAAGGAATTTTAGTCCTATCGAAATTATTTTATTAGACATGCCTCTTGTATATGTGTGAATATTCAAATAGTATAAACATTTATAAGTACAATAAATAAATCTGTAAAGAATAATACTCACGAAATGAGATAACGTAAGATTTGGCTTTACTTGCTTTCAAATTTGATTTAACCGATACCGTTACGATTTATCGGAACTCAGATTCAATTGAAAAGTTATCGCTTTGACAGTAGTCTTTCTTTCCTCGTATTCGCATTTTATTTTCTGCAAAGAGAAAACTTTGAATGCGGAACATTACCAAGCCATCGGCAGTTTCCAACTTCAAACTTCGCCCTAGGCAGAAATGCGCAATATTGATTTTTGGAACACTACATACATGTACATGTATCTTTATCCTTATTTGGAAAAAGTGCTGAGAACGCATAAAATAAATCTGGTAAGGATGGGGTTGTGCGTTACATCATTTGAAAATGATATTTCAAATGCACAAGCGTGTGTACATGAACAAGTTGACATGTTGGAAAAGAAAAACGAAATTTACAAGTTTTACCTGTTAGTAATAATGTAAGTGATAACAACATATTCTGCAAGTCAATTTTACCTTCACATTGATATTCAAAGGTTAGTCCAAGTGAGCTACCCAAATAGTATCCTTCAAGTATAAAACCTCACCCGTATAATTAACCTAAGATCTTGGGCAACAGTAATGATGGTTTAGTATTTTTCAGTATGTGTGTAATTCGTTTGAATGGATAGATAAAGTGGAGATAATGATTGTCATTGCAATACGTAGTACATATGAATGTGTATAAGTGATGCCATAAAATGGGCTTTCATTGTTATGAATTACCCGTATGAAGTTGCAAAAAATTCTTTTCTTATCTGACAGTGAAAATTGAAATGATTACTACAAAACGCTATAAGTCTACTATATGTTTATCCTTGACCTCGCCCAAGTAGGCCTTAAAATATATGTGAATTTTTACATGCCTCATCTTTCACTAAAACATTGCTGCACAGCTTAGTATGGTTAAAGTAATGTATAAAATGTTATTAAATATAGTGTGATCGAATAACTGGCTCTCAATATTGATGTGTATTTCCAAGTTTCAATGAATTTATTATTTTATAATATATTATATTATAATTTCCCTGATAACCTTAAATGGTGGTAAAAAAATTTAACAAAATACCGAAACCTAGCTGTACGTACTAAGCTATATTTGTGCATACCAGCGACATCGGCAACATCATAACGCTGCTTATCCACCGCTGGGCACATTGTAACACCCAAGCGGTCAAGTCTGTTATCAGAAAATGTAAGTTTGCAACAACCAACATAAACACATAAAATACGTTAATAGATGTTTTATTGTGGTATGTTATCATCTTCTAACACTTTTAAGACACATTGCTGAGAACCGAAAAATACCGGGTACCAAAGTGATGATGACGGATACCCGAAATTAAGATTGCCGGGTAATACCCGAAAGTGCGGGTACCCGGGTACCCGGGATATGTTTCGAGTACCCGGGTATCAAGAGCTCTAGTCTAAAGCCACACTGGTATGGACCGACAACGTTAGTCGTTCACACGACACGACAGATAACATCTTGAAGGCGCTGCACAGAAGACTAAAAGTTACCAGTTCATGGATGATTAAGCAGTTTATCTACAAGTTTATTTCGTCTTCAAGCGCATGCTTGATGGAATTTTAACGTTACGAATGTGTGGTAGGAAACATATGTAAAAACGTACCTAAATATTAAACTTGAAATAAGTAGGTATGTTGCAGCCATTGTTAGACTGGATTAAATTAGACCGTCTGCATAGGAAGTGGAATATCGCATCCGTGCTTGTAGCTACTTGTAACGTTTCTGTCGCTGTTTTTGTTTGGTTTGGTTGAGGTCCCTTTCCACTTGCGTGAGTTATGGAATGTCCCGCGACGATTACAAATAAAACAAATAAAACACATTTGAATACAAAAATATATTTATTAAACAAAAATTAATAATTCCGACCTTGTCGGAGGTCTTTCATAGACTGACTCTTCATCAGCATCTATGCACTCACGAAACAACAGTTTAAACGGTTAACAAAAAACATTGGGAAAGAAAACATAATATGACGCGACTGAACTTAAACAAGTAAACAAATAGGACAATGAAGGAATAGGAAAACATGTAGACAAACAAAGGTGACAACACATGTGCATAGATACAATGTTTAAAGTACAGCAACATATTGCTGTACGTAACTCGTGCGCTACCTGAGTCGCGGTCTTCCTCTACTGCGCCGTCCCTCGGAGGTGTATTCGAAGACTTTTCGGGCCGGAGCATTGGTTTCCATCCGCTCTACATGACCTAGCCATCTCAATCGTTGGATCTTGGAGTATTATAGTATAGTTCGTCGTTATATCTCCGCCTCCACTCACCATCTATGCAGACGGGACCGAAAACCACACGGAGAATTTTCCTCTTGAAGAGAGCAGCTTCATCCGCTTATGACAAAGTCCATGCCTCCGCGCTATATAGCAGGACTGTTACGATTAAGGTCTTGTAAAGCGTTACCTTGGTTGTTCGAGAGAGGGCTCTGTTTACCAATTGCTTTCTTAGCCCAAAGAAGCAGCGATTGGCAAGAAATATTCTTCGTTTGATTTCAGCGCTGGTGTCATTGTCTGAATTGATAGCGGATCCTAGGTAGACACAGTTTTTGACTACCTCAAAGTTATACCTGTCTGCTGTGACGTTCTGTCCGAGACGTTGGTGTTGGGTGCCCTTTCTCGTTGACAACATATACTTAGTCTTACCCTCGTTAACCGCTAAACCCATCTTCGCGGCCTCCGTTGCAATACCCACAAAAGCGCCATTGACATCACGCTGAATTTGCTCTGTATAGCTCGTCTCTATAAATGCTATCATACGCGGCCTTAAAATCGATGAAAACGTGGTGGGTATCGATTTGTTGCTCCTGGGTTTTCTCCAAAATCTGCCGAAGTGTGAATATTTGGTCGATGGTGGATTTTCCTGGCCTAAAGCCACACTGCTATGTACCGACCAGGTTGTTGACGAATGGCCTTAGGCGTTCACACAGTACGGCAGATAGGATTTTGTATGCGATACTTAGGAGACTGATGCCTCTGTAGTTGGTGCAGTTTATGGATCGGGCAATAATGCTGAGGTTCCCTTCATCGGGCATGTTTTCCTCCGACCATATTATGCAGATGAGTTGGTGCATGCTCCTTAACAAATCATCGCCTGCGGCTTTAAAAAGTTCGGCGGGTAGGCCGTCAGCTCCAGCAGCCTTGTTGCATTTCAGTTTAGATATGGCAATCCTCACTTCATCCGGGTCGGGTGGACGGAATTGTTAATTTTCATCGTCCCTTTCATTGGGGTTGAATGGTTCGTTCTGCCTGTTAGTGTGTTTTGGTTCTTCGTCGCCGTTATACAGTCTGCAGAAATGGTTCCTCCATATCCTCAGCATCGACTGTGTTTCTACTATGATGTTCCCTTGATCATCCTTACAGGCTTCGGCTCGGACTTTATAACCTTGACTGGTTAACTTTACCCTTTGGTAAAACTTCCTTACCTCATGCCTGCAGTAATATCCCTCTATTCTGCCGATCACGCGCTTCTCATGCTCCTTCTTTTTTTTCTGAGAAGCCGGTGTTCGTCTCTTCTCTTCGGCTCGTAGAGCTCCCGAGCAGCTCTTGTCCTTCTTTGCAGTGCCGCTTTGTATGCTTCTTGCTTGGCTGCATTCGCCTGCCGACACTCGTTGTCAAACCAGGGGTCTCGTTGTGGTGGCGGATTGGAACCCAGCGCATCAGAGGCGGCATCTCTGATGGCTTTTTGGCAATGCTGCCACTGGTCTTCAATACTTGATGTTGGCGGCGTAGGATTTCTTAAGAGGTTAAGGGAGACACGATCGGAAAAAGATATGGCAATCTCTTGCGATTGTAGCCGGCTGACGTTGAACTTCCTCACAGTATTTCTTTGTCTTGGCGGTGTTCGGGATATCCGCAACCTTACCTTGGCTACAACAAGGTGGTGGTCCGAGTCAATGTTGGCACCTCGGAACGTTCGGACATCTATAATACTGGAGGAGTGCCTTGCGTCGATCACACAATGGTCAATCTGATTGACGGTTGATTGATCAGGAGATCGCCATGTTCCCTTGTGAATATCGAGATGTGGGAATCTTGTACTGGCTACTACAACAATTCGCCCCGCAGCAAAGTCGATCAGCCTAAATCCGTTATCGGATGTGATGTCGTGTAGGCTGTGCTTCCCGACCGTACAACCAAAGATGTTCTCTCTTCCTAGCTTTGCGTTATAATCGCCAAGAACAATTTTAATGTCGTAGCTAGGGCATTGCTAATACGTTTTGTCCAGGAGCTCATAGAACCTGTCTTTGGTGTTGTCATCTTTCTCCTCTGTGGGGGCATGTGCGCATATAAGGCTTATGTTGGCAAATTTAGCCTGGATGCGAATTGTCGTGAGTTCACGGACCTGAACGATAAAACTTCTTGCCTAAGTCTGCCTCTAACGACAAATCCACATCCAAATAGGCGCTGTTTTTGTTGTTTGTAGCAATCACCATAATATATATCACAGTTTTCATCCTTCTTTTGCCCGCTCCATCCCATCGCACTTCTTGGATGGCGGTTATATCTGCTTTGCAGCAGTCTAGGGCTTCCGCTAATTGTTCGGCTGCACGTGGCCTATAAAGGGACCTTACATTGCACGCACAGATCCGAACATCGTTGTCCGTATATCGTTTGCAGGGTTCGTCATCAGTAAAATCATCCGTTTCCGAGGCTTGGTGTTGCTTCGAAACTAGTTTTGTTTTGTGTGGCCGGGCAGTTACCCCGACGGCACAACCCCCAACCTGGAGGGCCAGTTTCTTTTTTGAAACCCCTAGGACAAGAGGTGGCACTTATAAGTTTATATGAATATAACTACAACCCGATGGCTACCACTTGGAGGTAAAATAAGCACAATTGGTGTGTAGGAAAAGTTGCAACACTGGGCATCGCCAGGTTGACGCCAGTCAGTGCCTACCCCCATTGGGTGCTGTGGACCCAGCCACCATATACTTTTTTTATTTTATATATGTAACTTATTATATGCAAAATGAAACGTCTGAAAAAATTAAAAAAAAAAGAAAAAAATAGTATTCCCTACAAAAAAGGAGAAAAAAATAATAATAGCTAAAGCCAGATTCTAACACAGACCGTACATTCAAAAAGTTTGAACATTGTGATGACATACGCTTTATTTAAGAGTGAAGCTCTTAAATGATCCGTAGCGTTGAGCGTATGTGCGGCGATCCTTACGCACTTGAACCTCGGCGTATAGGTTCGAGCTCTTTCGAGTCACTAACATTGTTCAAAGAGTACTCCTTGTCTAGGAACAGCTCTCAAGCTTGTCCGTTCGTAGTCGGCATGAAACTGTAGGGCCCTTCCACTCGTGAGAGATCTCTGGCTCTCCTCCGACTTCAGCGCCGAATACTAATTTTGTTATAATAATATACATATATGGGTGGCGCTACAGCCCATAGAGGGCCAGGGCCTAGCTTCTCAGCAACCACTCGTGTTGTGCGCGCTATTGTTCTCACACGAGTGGAAGGGACCTACAGTTTTATGCCGACTCTGAACGGCCAAATTTTGGAAGCTTTCTCTAGACAGGAAATACTCTTTGAGCATTGTCAGTGACTCGAAAGAGGTGGGGTCGTGAAAATTATTTTTGTCGTTCAGAGCTGGAATCGTCGACGCACATACCCACAACGCCACGGGCCACCACCACTCATTTTGTTAATTTTGTTAAATTTAACTCTTAGTAAATGAAATGAAATAAAGATGCGCTGTCGTGTGTTTCCTTGAATCTGGTATGAGAGCGGAAAAAAGTTCTTTTGAAAAAGTTGTATGCAGCTTTTTGAGTTTTACGTTTAAATAATCTTAGATAACCAGGGCTTATAATTTCAGAGCATTTTTTAATATATATATACTGTACATTTATTCACAGGCTCTCAAAGTTAAACAAATTATTAAGTTTTGAAGCATATTTTCAAAAAAATTGCATGACTTTTTCTCAAGCTTCTTAATATAAATTGTGTATCTTTGTATGCCATTTTATTGGTGTACTCTCTGTTCAACATCTAAAATGTAAAAAAATAAATCGAAAATCCTCAAAGAAGTCTCCGATAAGTAGCCTCAAAAATAGGTACTAAAAAAATTTTTTTATGAATACTTTGTGAGTTTAAAAATTTCCTACGCGTGTTTACGCCAATGTGTGCTTTAGACTTTCAAGTGCATATTTTTGCATATTTTGGTGTTATGTTCAAATTAGTGTCGCTGGATCTGATTTCGAAAACATGGTTTCTGAACGGTGGAATTGTGGTATATTTATGGTGTAAACAGACTACAGACAAAATTGGCCGAGGGAGCCTTTAAAGTTTGGCACTATGTTGATCTAAGTTGCAAACCACATATAGTACTGTGCATGTTTTGTATTAGAGCTCCAGAGAGATTGAATTGATGCAAAATAGAAAGAAATTAGTTTTGAAACGTAAATGACCATAAATGGTTATGTTTTGTATCTGTTGTATATTGTGGTGTAATAAAAGTTATCTATGTTCCACATCTGGATATGGGCATACAAATGGTACATTAGTTGTAATTACTGTTATTGAATCACTTCCAAATGCTAGTTTCTACATACTTTTTCCTAATTTAAAACAAACAATTTTAAAATTCAATTTGACTATATCTTCAAATTATTCGATAAATATTCTACGTTAAAAGAAAAATGTCTATCCTGATTAAAAGTCACCGTCAGAATGCCCGGTCGCCTTCGTTTTTCCCTTTTCTACTTGCGTGTTGCCAATAGTTTTTTGTTTTGCGTTACACAATATTTAGCTTGTTGTTGCAGTACTGAAATCTGTGTGGCATTTGTGCAAAATATCCAACAACATGTGATTTTCGTTTGGTGATTCGTTGGGTTGTAACGTAGTAACCAAATTGCAATCAGGTGCAAATGATGTAGAAAAATACTTTAGTAAATGGAAAATTAAATTAAATGCTTCAAAGACCCAGACTGCCTTTTTTACCAGAAAAAGGAAAGCCTGCTTCTTACCAAGCAACAAAATCACTATAAATAACATTGAAACAGATTGGAAATCAAGTGCTAAGTACCTTGGGGTGCATCTCGACAAGACACTAACCTACAATATTCATATTCAGAGTACAATTAAAAAAGTCAACTTAGCAATAAGAATGCTATATTCTTTCATAAATCGTAAATCCAAATTAAGCAATACTAATATGCTTGCCATCTTCAAAACAGTTTTCCAACCAATCATTTTTTACGGTTCTCCAGTATGGGGCCAATGTGCTAAAACCCATATATGCACACTACAAGTTGCACAGAATCAGTTACTCAAAATGATGCTTAACTTGCCATGGTATTTTTCTACAGATGAGTTACATAAAATGTCAAATATTGAAAAAGTTCCTACTAGACTAAGTAAGTTATATGAACGATATAAATGGTCTTGTAACCAATCCGACAACCACTTGTTTTCAAGTTTACTAAGCGAAACATAATGTACATATGTATTTGTTTAGTTAAGTCCAAATTATTTAATTTATCTATCTACATATTCATCTATTTATTTATAAATTTATTTATTAATTTATTTATTTATTTATTTACTATTTATTTATTTGTATATTTATTTATTTATTTGTTTGTTTATATATATTTATTTATTTATCATTTATATTTTATTTATATATCTATTTATCTATTTTTTTTCTACATTTATATATATTTTATATTTATTTATATACTAATTTATTTATTCAATCACAGTGTACCTAATACTTCTTTTTGTTTACGTTTTTGTACATAAAACTTGAAATCGGGAAATAACGCCACTTCCCCCCCCCCCCTTTCTTTTAATTTTGTAACTCCACATATTTTTGTAATTGTATTATTATTTACCTATTATGTAAGTAAGTTGAATAGAGGTTTTTATCAACAGCATTTCCTCTCCTACAAATTAAAAAACTGTCATATATAATTTGGAAATAAGTTTATAGATTGTCAGTAGTAAGGTTATTCTAACCAAATCTCTGTAAATTGTGCAATAGTATACTTCATGTAACACTTATTTATAACGTTGAAAAAAAAAAAAAAAAAAAAAAAAAAAAACATGTGATGCAAGAATTGATATCAGAAGTACATACACGTTTTATTTCTCAATTTTAATTTCGATGGACCTCAGGTCATAGAACCAAAAGTATTTCTGAAACTAAATACAAGGATTGGCTGAAAAGAGTTTTAAAATAGAATTTACACAAAATGTACCCACGACGTCAACTAATGCTGAATGAAAAACTGTGAAAGAGTGGAAAATGCTGTGACCGATCTAAGCGCTAAAAGAAGAGATAAACTTTACAGCAATATCAGCAAATGTTCTGTACAAAACCTTAAAATTTAAAAAAAATGTCAATAACTATTTTTTTAACCAAATTTAAACTAAATGTGTTTAATACTAATCTCAATATGCGTGATTCATTAAAATCCGATGAAGACTTGATAGACTTTATTCCGCTTTCCCATACAAACCAGCCCACTGTCCTGCGAGCAGCTCAAACAACAAAAGTTCTTTTACAACTCAGTCCAACTTTTGACTTCGTCGCGCGTTCCCAAGGTAACTAAATGTAAGAGGCGAACAGCGCTGGAAGACAGGAAACGAGTTTCGGTCTTCCTCTCCTTCTCGAACCAGGAGGCTAGGATTCGAAGACTCTCAAAGAATCAGCTCTGCAGTTTTGATTATCGTCGGACTGGCAGAATAAGAGTTTTGTAGAGAGTATATAAATCCCACAAGTCAGGAGTTGTGGGTGCCACAGGCGATTCTACGTCGGATCTGCACTAAGATGTCATTCGTGGAGTTTACGTTTGCCCCGAGGTAAACATACTCCTTTACTACCTCAAAATATATAGCCTATCGTTGGCGTTTATGTTCGACGTAGACATACCGGAAAGTCTCTAACTTAAATGCTTTTCGTAGGCTCTGGCAATCTCCGGTGCGCTCAGGCGTCCAAAGTCAAGACTCCTCTTTGTTGGTTGGTGCAGATTTCTCATTGGACAGTTCAGGTTAATAGTGCTCAATCAGCACCTTTCACTATGTGTTTTAGACTTCGCCTAGGATGCGTCTTGTCACCTATCCCTTGAATGTGCTTTTGTGGGTTTTCAATATTGTATACATTCGAAAATAGAAGAGAAGATAATCAACTTACTATAGTATTTTGCGTATTTGTGGACGTTTATTTCCGCAACGATGAACCCCGGATTGGTGACAGCTTTATTCAATTTCGTTTGGGGATTCTAATTTTTGCCTAGTAAAAAGGGATATTTAGTTGCAGCCAACGACGATTTATCTTTTCAACGAAGTTATTTGCCGAGGATTGAACTATTTTTTCAACGTTTGCCGAGACATTACCGCCAACGGGAGAAGTCAGTTAGTCAAGTTACAAATACCCGTGATTAGTGAGGACGAAGAACCTCTTACGCCAAATCACTTTATCATTGGAGGCCCGAATTCGACGCAGACGCCAGGTCCGATTGACGCTAGAGCATTATTGCTAAGGAAGCAATGGAGAGTGAGTCACCAGTTGAAGGATTGATTTTGGCAGAGGTGGATAAGAGAGTATATACCCGTCTTAACGAGAAGATGTAAATGGTTCGACATGGCTCCACCGTTGAAGTTCCTGGTATGCAATGCTGATGCACCTAGAAGCCGATGGATCAGAGGGAGAATATCTATATATCACGTCCAGGACGTGATGGACAAGTTCGTTGTTCTGAAATACGGACGCCCACAGGACTCCTGCGCAGACCTGCTGTGAAATTAGCTAAACTTGAAGTAGTGTACTGTAGTGCATCCGGGGGTGAAATATTAAATATTGTATACATTCGAAAATGTAATCGGCCCTTTAAGCGACTCGCAGTTGAATTTACGAACGTAGCATTAATTTGACTTTTATTGCAAGCGAATTAAATCGCTTTGAACCCACTGTAGTCACCAAGTTCGGAAGCAAGTCGCCTAAAGTTGCCGATATGTAAGTACAGTTGTAAATACTAATAATACTTTGTAAAATCCTGATTGATACATTTGTAGTGAATAAACCCATTATAATATTTTGCGTATTTGTGGACGTTTATTACCGCAATGATAAACGGCGGATTGGTGACAGAGGGAGTTACTCGCAGGGATAGGGAGAGATGCACTACAGTACACGACGAACTCAATGTCGGGCATCGACATTTAGGAACGGAAATGGCTATGCTTCAATGATTTGGACACGTGGCACGAATGTCTCCAACATCACATCTTCCGAGGCGTGCGTTAAAATGTGAGTTCATCAGGAAGGTGATCCATTGGCATAGCCAGAACGAGGTAGTTGGACCAAGTTTAAAAACTAGCTTGGTTGCACCTGGGCATAAATCCTGATGAGTTAAAGCCGATGTCGGAGGATCGTGTGTCCTAGTGATCTCTAGTACGTCCTCGTATAGTCGAGCATTAGTGGATCATAAAAATCTATTAACAAATTTATTTTTAAAAAAATATCATGAGAGAGAGAGAAAGAGTATTTCAAATCTCGCACCCGGTTTGAAATACTCTGCATGCATCTCTCCGATATCGCTTGACTTTTGAAAGGCCAAAGAAATCCATTCATTTATATATTACCCTAATCGGATGGTGGCCCGTGGCGTTGTGGGTATGTGCGTCGACCTCAACCTCGATGTCGTAGGTTCGATTCCAGCTCTGAGCGACAAAAATCATTTTCACGACCCCACCTCTTTCGAGTCACTGACAATGCTCAAAGAGTATTTCCTGTCTAGAGAAAGCTTCCCAAACTTGGCTGTTCAGAGTCGGCATAAAACTGTAGGTCCCTTCCACTCGTGAGAGAACAATAGCACGCACAACACGAGTGGTTGCTGAGAAGCTAGGCCCTGGCCCCCTTCGGGCTGTAGCGCCGGTAAACAAAATTTTGCGTTCCCCTTTGAGTTTGATCACGATGATGGTGAAGCATTAAATTAAAAACTACTGTGGACGTTTTGAGAGAATTCATTATGTATTGTTTTCTTCAACAAATTAATCTTTTTTTTGATTTTGCGTTAGATTATTAACGTAGATTAATATACTGAGTTTTTTAGGTGTAAAAAATAATACACAAGCCTTCGTTGTGCAATTAATATGGCGCTTGGGTAAACATCTCATGCCACATGAGCGTGATTCACGATCACACCACACATAAGTGTATGCATTATATATAGCTAAACACGCACATGTAACACATATCATTTTGATAACGCCACCATAAGTGCACAAAGAATAGTAAACAAGCCAATAAACAAGAAACACCATTGATCACGTGACATGTGAAGCCAAAATGGACTACGGGATCGTCTCGTGACACCTAATTAAAAGATCGGATTATAGCGGGTGATACTAAGATGAGATCTAGCATTTAGTTAAGTTTGATATTGGGTTTGAAAGCGATCGGAAGAATTTTGTAAATTAAAGTCGACATAGAATAAGTAAACGAAAATAAAATAACTACATATACAAACAAAACGAAATTCGTGCAGCTCCCTAATATTATTATTTACACTAGGTGTATGTTTTGAAACATCAGAATAAATTTGTATGTTGAAGCTTAAAGGACATCTTTATTATAATAGTTATATTGAGTTTTTTCAACACTAGTTGACTGAAAACGAATGACTTCGACCAGATGGGCGTATAACAAGTGGTTGCTTTTAGATCTTAAAATACAATAAAAAACAATAACGATAATTGCAATTAAATGCTTTATTTGATTTTATATTTTTTGATTAGCCAGCCTGGGGTTAATCTGCCAATTCAGAAATGCATTTTCTTAAATATAAAACAGATACGGTTATGTTTCCTTATCAGTTTCGAACAGTATTGATTTTCCGTTGTGTATGCATAATTTTTTTTTATTAGATTTGATTTATATTTCAAATAAACCTTGACCTTTTATGCGTGTACATAAAAATGTCATTCAGAATTAACGATTGAATGAATTGGATTGCTTGTGCATTAGAAATGATTTCCAGTATAAAAATATTCTCAGTGTGGGTAGTCATTAATAAAACCCACAAATGGCCTATAAACACTAAATTGAGTTTGATGTACCACAAATACCATGCAATAACACTTCCATTCAAAAAATATTTAGAGCCTCGAATGCGACGTGCATTTTTTGTCATAACAATTAAATAAATATTTATGTACAACATTAAAAAATTGCCAAAGGATAGAAGACATAATCGCTAACAAGATAATTCTAATATCGGATGTCACGTTATGAGGTATTTGTATATCAAAATGGACTAACGTAGTCTAAGCGTGACAGTGATTTCGCTGCCAGCCCACTAATCTAACCTACATTAGGATGTAAAGTTTTGTTTTTAGAAAATATGGATACGCATTTTTTTATATTGTAGTACCTGTGCACGGCGAATTACTACCCATTTAAAATAATTAAAATAAAATTATAAAGGATCTATAAAGGAAAAACAAACAAACATAGAGTTACAAGAAGATATTGCCGAAGACAGTGTTGTTTCTTCAAGTTCTGTACAAGGTACTTGTATACTATACATACATATTTGAAATGATTAGCAATGCCTGCATCGCATCTGGTTATCGATATAGTCCAAATATGTTTAAAATTTAATATTCCGGAAAATATAATGAATGTTGGTTGTACAGTTTTTGTGTTGAATATTTAATTGCACACATCCAAGTTGATGTCAAAAAAAAAACTGGCATTTGACTGTGACACATAACGCTAACGAGAAATTTAGGTTAGAATGCTTTTGTTCGGAAAAAAGAAAAACCTAGACATGCTTATACTGGTTACTTACTTTTGAGATTGACACTTACCTTGCGGAAGCAAATTTTTTCGTTTGCAATTTACCCTTAAATTTTAGTCAGAGTCCTTTTGTTCGGAAAAAGAAAAACCTGGATCAGTTTATTCTGGTTACTTACTTTTGAGATTGACTGTATACATTATGTTACAATCAATGGTCCTTCTATGGTTACCTTCGTCATATATTTTTTTAAAGAAAACAAGTATTTATTATAAACAAATAATTTATTTATTGAAGTTTTGATTTTTGTTTCTTTCCCTTCCCTTTGTTTCCTTACATTATTCACGAAATTATTTTTAAAATTAATTATCAGATAAATGTATAGCATGGAATGAAGTTTTTTTTGGTTGAATGTACAAATTGTTACTATCTAGCTTATGAATACAAATTCTTTTGCCTGTTTACCATTAAGTTAGCCTTACATATTTTACAATACACTTAAGTGTGGATTCAGGGTTACTAAGAACCAAAGTTTCAGCTCATGTGTACCTACAGTTTATATAATAAAATCAAGTATGTACTTTTAATTTACAGATTTAATCAAAACATTCACCATCTTAAACTAGCTCATATGATATCCGAATTAGAGTAAGTTCACATGAATTACAATATAACTAGTATTAAGTTTAAGCCTTATTCAGATGCAAGTATGCAAAATGATATTTATATCAGTATGTTCATCCAATCATTAGGTTAATGCATGGAATCCAATAAATCACTCCATATTAAAGGATCTAATGTTATCACGTTGTAAGAGATTATTTGTGTGCTGCTCGCAGGCGAGCTGTTTAGTTTAAGAAATGTTATCATCCCTCAGTGGACACATGTTTGGATGTATTCACAACCTATATATACTATTCCCCGAAGGAAATGGTACTCCCTTGTCGGGTGTGTGAAAATGAAAAATGTAAAAATCACTTAAATCACTCCTGGTCTTGTTCGCCATCTTCCTCCATTATTACTTCATGATGTACACTGGTACGTGTCCTAAGGGATGACGTTGAAGTTGTGACTGGTATGGCACTGCTGGGCGGCAGCGGTGGCGGTGGTATACTGTCAAGTTCACGCGGATCCACGTTTGGGCAATGGGAATTCGGAAAACTGTCGCATTCAATTGATACGGCTGTCAAATTTGATGGCTTCGGCGGCGATGACTGGAATAATGTGGGCGATCCTGAGACATTGTTCTCCATCACAGTGCTGGTAGTCGGTGGTAGAACACCACTAATCAGTCTTTGGGGAATTTCATTTGTTCGATTTAATAAATAATCCAGGTCATGAGAAATTCTATCAAGCATTCCATTGATGGAATCTTCCTCCTCAACGTCCGCGGTCTCCTCTAGTTGTGTCACTCGGGAATTCTCTTTCATTTGACTGGCGGGGTTTTGTGGCGTTATCAATTGTCTATCAGCCCCATCGGTCACAGCAATAGCGGAGCAGTTGTCTCCTTGATCTATGGACGACGATGTAATTGTTATAATTGGCGTTGGCGGTGACGGATCCAGACTGTGAAGCCCTGTGCTTAAAGATGCGGAGCATGAGGCAGGTGGAACAGTTGCAGTGGCTGCTAGGGGATCAAAGGTGTGTGTTATTTTTGGTGTTTCAACTATGGTGACACGTTTCTGAGACTTTGGTGTTTGCGTTTTCACCGATGTTGACGCTGGTTGAGAAGCTGGGGTCGTTGTTGTGGGGACACATTCCACAAAAGGCTTGTGGTGCTTCTGCTTATTTCTAGTTGGGCTATTTTTAGTCAGAATTGTACTGGTTCGAATTCCAATAATGCTGTCTGTCGATTGAGATGGATGAAAAGAGTACATTTTAATTTAAATTTAATTCGTTATGGCATTATTACTTTGATGTTTATATATTAAAATAATGCATATACATATAGTAGGAGTAAGACAAAGCAGGCACGTCAGCAGTTATGTACTTATAAAGAATGAGATACCTATGCTATATAAATGAAATGATCTTCTACACTTAGGTTTATGGATTAGTCCAGTAATTATTCACGTTTTTGTATTCATGAATTCATAAATTCTATTTTAGAATAAGGGAAAAGAACCTGTGCGAAAGTGTACACTGCATTTAAAATCTCTTCAAAATGTGTACATACATGTTCGTATCAGAGATGCATTGCTCCTAATGCATTCAAATATTCTGAGATAACAATAGTTATAATTGGTAATGAATTTGGTAGTTTCTCACTTTCAAAGAAGAGCGCTTGCACGACCGAATGCAAAGTCTATGCTATGCATTGTGATCAGGATTTCCGGAAATAAAAATTTGAAACCCAATCCCATCAAGTACTACCATCAGCAAGGTTCACAGAATGTATGAACTGATATTAAATTATTCAAATGTTGGAGTATGCATTATTTGTGATTGAGCACGAAATTTGGCTCCGTTTATTCATTGGCCTATAACCAAGATTACATTTTCTTCGATTCATATTAGGTAAGGAACAGTTTTGCATTTTTAAGTAGACAATAACAATTCATCTTTCCATATTTATGTGCCATATTAATCATTTACAGAATGCCAACAATGCGCGGCTTTAAAAGAATTCTGCTATTTCGTGAATTCCTATATCCTTTGTTAATTCAAACAAAATCCTGACCAAAAAAATAAAAACGAGTTATCCAGAGCATCAAAATTGCATTGGTAGAAAATTGTATCGTTTCAAAGTGTATTGCATGGGAATTCGCATCTGCTTTGTTGAAAAAATATTCTCCTGGAAAGACTGCATTCGCTTCTTATTTTTCATTACCGTATGCAATTTGCTACACATCTAACTGACAACTGGGTCCGACTTGAATGAATGTGGAACACACTGGTGGATCCGCGGTGGCTTAGGAGGACTCTCACTTTGGGAGTATTTAAATATTAAACGAACACAAACAACCGTGCTGCATGAACGTTTTGTCACGTCCTTCTTTTTTGGACGAGCGCTGCAAATGGAGAGGAACTGTCATCCTGCACATTGTTTGAGGACTTGCTTGCATTTTTTGTTTCCTCCATTACGTCATTTGATAATTTTTTTGAAGTAAGAACATCAGTTCGTGCATGTATACATAATATACCTATGCCTTCTTGTGTGTTGTGCTTTGTAGGTAGGTAGTTAACATATTTAAATCAAATTTAGGGTATCTTAACTTCGCACCAAATATTTATCTACAAATATTTGCCATGGCTTCTTGAGTGAATAAAGGAAAAAACCTACAAGATGCAAGATACATATTAAATTGCAAAACAAAAAAATATTTTGAATACATTCGTAGTGTTAAAGAAAGGGGATGGAGGGGGAGGCAAAAATTGATTTAAACCTTCTACTTTATTTAAACCTTCTACTTAATTTTTCATATTTCAGTACATTTTTTAGAATCTATCCGTCCAACTCAATTTGGAATAATTAAAAAAAAAATCTGTTTTTCTGTACACTTAATCGTTAATCGTCAAAGTATTCCATTTTTCATGATGAAATGGAACGATGAGTATGGGTTCCACGTATGTGAAACTTTTGTCTTCCGAACTGGATTAATGTTATAAGTTACGATATAACCAGGTGCACGTTTTCCTAGAATTTTATGGAAAGACTAGATTTCGTACCCAGCTTTGCCCGGGTTTATTTCTTCAACCGGTACTTTACCTGTAGTGAAAATATATTTTTGCGATAATGTGATTATTTAGAAAAATGTGGAGAAAAGTTTTCCGTTGTAGATGCACTGAAGACGATTTTGAATAAATATTTACTCCGCACTTAATTTAAATCAATAATTAGACTGCTCGAACCAGAACTCAGAGAAGAATTTAAATTTTCTTTTGTCATTGATGCCTATCCCAATCTCTCATTCACATTCCTACGTACAATTCGATGACTGTGTGCATACATGTTGAAGTTTGAATTATCAATGTGTGCTGCAGCAAAACGGACGGAAATTACGGTTTTTTCTCAACCATTTACACACAACGTAGAGGGATATCAAGCGATTCATAAAAAAAAAGTTCTTGGAAATCCCATCTATGTACCTGCGCGCGATGTTCACTTCAATTTGCCTATCTTGTAACACGTTATGTAATTAGTCTAGCTCTGAAATTTTATCTAAATCGGCTAATCCGTTCAGAAGTTCAATATTCACAATTTCAGCAAAATTGAATGATTTGTGTGTAGCTGTGTATACGTACATGCATAGATAGTTTGGGTATGACAAAATAAGAAAAGTGCGAAAATGTTTATTGTTTCCTTTTCGTTTGGTGACTCAGGCAGGCGTTATATACAGTGGCGAGCAAAACCGGTCGAATAAATGAAAAAATTCAGGAAATCTTTCATAACATTTTTATTTATAGTCCTACTAGGATTTCTTTTGATTTTTTTTATTCGTTTGTGTTTACAGAACAGTAATAAAAACAGAAAAAAATTTCATTTAATTAACAAAAAATACAAAAAATCAAAAAAGTCTACAACATCTATTCGTCCACTTTTGCACGTTTCGCCTGTAGTTCAAGGAATGCGTGCAAATCAAATTTTACCGCTATATTTTTATGTTCTTTTTCCATACATCTGCTCTCTCATTTACAGTGCGCAGTTTTAGTTGAACCTTCATGTGAGAAAGTATTTTTGAGATTATTCTAAAAATCAAATATCTACTGTTGAATGCAAAATGAGAAAACTATCGAGTAGTTTGGAAGATAGTATCGCGGTCCTCATTGGAAAAGGTTTATCAGCCAGGAAAATTGGGAAAAAGCTGAAAATTAGTCATTCCACAGTGCTTACGGTAAAAAAGAAACGAAGATTGGAAGCTGTTAACACATCCAGTGGTCGTCCACGGCTGTTATCAGATGGAGATGCACGTCTTATTGAACGTATGATGTTATCCAAACAGACGAAGACACCAAAAGAGGCCGCAAAAGCATTAAATAAGAACTTTAGCGAGTGGACGGCTAGAAGAGCACTTCGCAGAATCGGCCTGGTGTCAGCAATCAAAAAGAAAAAACCCGCGTTGTCTGACAAAAATATTAAGGCTGTATGTTCGATTGAGACGTAGAAAAAAATGAATGGCAAAATATGAAAAATTTGTGTGTATATATGGAAGTTACAACACACTGGAATATGGTTGGTATCCACGACTACGCAACTTGAAATGGTTTCATACCGGATTGATGCAACCTCCCTTATTTTGAGAATGTTATTCCCGTTTAAAAAGTGCTCGTAACTTCCGAACCGTATGTCGTACCGACTTAAAAAGAGCTCTGCGACGTGTAGTTACGGAGCCTTTGTCGGTCAGACAAACAAACTTTCTGCTTTATAGTTAAAGAAGATTAAGAAGATATTACCCATTATGAATGTCACGTTTAAGAGATGTATTTGGTTAAAATTTATCAGATAACAGTCGCCGTGTCATACCAATATCTACGACGTAGGGACGAGCTTTAAAATGTATATGTATTTATTTTGATTCTATAAAAAAATTTAAATATGAGAAGAAAATGACGCGAAATAAGCAACAAAGTATGTATGTTTGTTTGGACCAGCTTAGCTTCGTTAAAACAAAAGTACTCCATAGTGCAGTATCTGAATGGGGCGGCATTTGGGCTAGCCGGCAGCATATTTTTTACGCAACATTGCTGAAGACAATTATGTTACTGGGGATCCTTATCGGGATATGTTGAGAAGCTGCTAAGTATTTGTTGTATTTGTCTTGAACAAAATAAATTTATATAAAATGCAATTTCAACATTACTACACAGTGTTGTTGGTCGAATAATGTCAAATAGGGTGAATGTTGAATGCTTCCGGTTCTCTGATTTGATCCTGTATTACGTACAATACCACCACGCCGCTGCAGTAGCAGGCTTTGTACCACATAGAAGAACGCCGCCGGCAACGATCTGTACACTGCCACCACAAGGGCAATTTTCAACCCCACGTTATCGCTTGGACGCAATCGCATGCTAGTTTTGGTGTATTTTTTATTCATTCTCGTTGAGGGGAGGATTGTGTCGTTTTTCGTTTTTTGGTTGGGTTGGGTTAGTGTTGCCATTACTTAACTAGGTAATACATGTTCGTAAAAATTGTAAAAAAAATTGCACCAATCGTGCTATTAGCTACGTTCACATTATAAAATCCGGTTGAACGCCCTGGTCGTAGAGACTAGTTTTTCCTAGGTCTATAGTTTTTGGCAAGGGAGGTGAAGCTTTTCCTATGTCTCACCTCTCTTGCCGACAAGATGGAAAAGTTTGCTGTCGAAATTAGTTCGTGTAAAAGTGCTCTTACCAACCACACAGCGTTGCAACGGTTCTTTCGTCTGAGCTCATGTACGCTATTCTCTAAGAGCGTGATCTGAGTTCATTTGCGCAACATGTTCTTCGTGGGCACACATTTTATTTGAAACGCTTTTGCATTATTATTCAATTATCAATTTTTTTTTCATTATCATACATGTTATCTCAAACGTTCTTGCTTTCGTGTTCAATCTTCAACCTTTCCTTCGTTGTTTAAAACTTTATTGTTTATTTTATTTCTTATTAAAAGCTCGCGGCACGCGGTACGTCCTGTCACATTAGTAGCTTGACCGAAAAAGGAATGATAAGCGAAAGCAAGTTTGACAGGCCGAGCAGAGATCGTACCTACATAACCAGGACGAACCGTTGTCGGTGCTGCCAAATTTGCTTGCGCTTTACATAAATTATGGATAAATATTATGTAATCTATTGCAGTTCGGGCATTCTGACTGTTTCTATTTACTTATACTAAACGTCAACCCACTTTTTCAACGTAGTTGATTCTAGGATACCGTGCTATGGGAATGATATCACTTAGAAACCTTCCACGTCTTCTATCACATACCGATAATTTTCTAACTTCCTTGTGAGTTAGAGCTCATGGTATCTGCACCAACAATTGGGATCCCAAACTATGGGAGCAAACCTTCCCAAATTCAGTTGAAGTCCCTACGTGAAGGCAAATGGACAACTTTCTTAGCGCCCGAATTGAGGTCTTAGAAATGATATCTGATGTAACTTCTACATCAATAACGACCTTCTACAAATGACTTTGGTCTGATAAAGTCAGTCCATTCAAAAATAAAAGTGTGTATACGTTGAGAGTGCTTCAAAAAAACTTAAAAACGCGTGGTGTTTAATGCATCAAAACCTTTTTCTGGTGGAATAAGTTTGAATGACCTTCTGTATCCGGGACCAGTACTGCAATACGATCTTATTTCTATAATACTGCTGTAGAGATTTTTAAAATTTGTGCCGATATTGAGAAAATGTTTCGTCAAATCGCGATTCACCCAGATGATACATCTTTCTTTTCTCTTTTAACAGTTACATTTGGGGTAAATTGTTTGTCTTGACACTCTCCAAAGATTAGCACAGGACCAGCAATTTAATTATCCACTTGCCTCAAAATGCCTTTCTCACGACCTGCTTAGCGCTCAAAGGTCGAGCTTATCGGTATGCTCGAGACTGCTGGCCGATTGGTTTCCACTTCATAAGTCAACCTCACATACACCTTTGCCTTTGAAGCATCAAGTTCTGTGTCAGCCTCCGACCAGTGCACCTGCTTTCACGGTGCATTACGCGTGTGCGTTAAAAAAAACAACAAACTGTCGCGGTCCATCCTACCCTCAACCACATCGCGAGTGCCCCGAAACAATAATAAAATAAAAATAATAATAATAACAAAAACAAAAAAAAAACAAGTGAAGTGCTGTGCAGTGAAGTGTCTCGGTGTCTGGTCCGCTCCCTCTCGCCTTTTTCCAGTACAAGCCACTGCTGCGCATTCTCGGTCGCAACTCCCGTTTGATTTTATCAGGCGGGTTGATGCGACTAAGAGTGCGTGGCATCTGACGTAGCGGATTTAGAAGTGTGCATTTGTTGGTGGACCAACTCTAATCAATGTATGGGCATAACACCTACATTGGTTGTTGTTGGGAAGCTAATTTTAAATCTACACTTCTAATCGTAGCTTGCCTATCACAGTCGGAGTTTGGTTTTTGGTATGTCCGACTTGTAATCTATGGAAAATTTTAGAGTTGATGTGAGTAATGTTCGCGGTCTTAGAACGAATCTCTTTGCTGTGTGCGTCCATTTATCCCGTTATAAACCAGCCGTCTTGGCGCTAGGTGAAACACAGGTAGGTGGAAATACCGAATTATCGGATTTGAACCTGCCTGGATATAGCTTAGTGCCGCTTTTCTTTATACACCGCGGTCTCGCCATCTACGTGCGTAGTGATGTAGCTTACCAACTTTAACCACAATACGGCCTCTGTTCCAATCCGGAATTTAATTTCCTGTGGTTAAAATTCCATGTCCGTAAGAATTTAATCCACGTCGAATGGAACCATAAATTCTCATACCGTCTGTTCGAAAAGCAAGGTGGCACCCATTAAACCAATATTGGTACCCCGTCTTGAGTTGTGCGGAGCAGTGCTACTTTCAAAACTTATCAAAGCGTACATATATTCATTGTCTTCCGGTCGAGTCCTATGAAACCTTTCTTTGGACTAATTCGTCTATTGTTCTTGCATGACTAACCAAACACTCAAGCATGTGGAAGACATGCAGATAGCCAATAGGATAACTGAGATAAACGATAATGTGGTCACTACGGCCTGGCAACACGTCCGGTCAGTAGATAACCCAGCTGAAAACAAGCCGTAGTAGAATTGACCAGCGTGGTGACCTCAGTCTCAATGGCCAAAGAGCCTCCCAATATCTAACCCATGTGAAGAGTTGGAGGTTAAAGCTGTTTCTCACGCGGCTCAGCTCTTTAACCTAAATGCGCTAGAAAGATTCTCTTCATTGCCATGGGCTATGCGTGTTCTGACTTATGCGTTTCGTTTTGTATATGATATCTAAATCACATTCCGTTGTTTTATCCAATGAGCCACAACGAGAGACAGAATTTGCAAAGACTGGATTGATTTTACTCTCTCCGAAACTTTCATTTCGCTAAGGAACATGCTATACTTGTCCGAGGCTCGACAATTTCTGCAAATAGTTCTATCTTATCTCCCAATCCTCGGTTCCAACCAACTTTCGAGCGTTAATGGGCGACTTAGCAATGTCTTACTACCCTTTAATTAGTGAAATACTTTTATTCTAGTATACTAATCCCACTTCTTAAAGTTATTGGATCAATTTTTTCATGAAATATCTCTTCTTATGCTCACAGTGATTAGACAAACCTTTTGCGTCCCTAAACTCCAAATCTAAACAAATATTGCATTAGGCGATGCAAGACATGTGTTATTAATAAAATTCGATTAAGAACCCAGTTAATGGATCACATACACAGGCATTGATTTTGCCGGTCCCTTAACTCTCTAAGGTTATAAAAGGGTTGTCGTTTGACCAAGGAGTATGCCTGCCTATTTATTTATTTCGCAACATAGGCCATAGATCTTGAGGCCGTGAGTGATCTATCGTCAGAAGTCTTCTTTGCAGCATTTGATTTCGTCGCTGGAAGGGATCTTTCCACTAAAGTGTTTTCAGATCATGGCAACAATTTCATTGGAGCAGATGCAATGTTGCAAGGAGAGTTTAAAGCGTTCCTGGCATCCATACCAGATGAAATTGGTAAAAAATATAGCGTCCAAAGATTAACTTGGAATTTCATTCCCTCCGGGGCGCCTTCTATTAGCCCAGATCGAATCATGTCTGAATGTATTCGCGGACAATTTCTCCTGATCCACCAAATCTTTTTATATCGACAGGTCATTTCCTACGAAGCAGTCCCTTATTGACCTTACACGAACCGAAACGAAGTAAAAGTACCTTGAACCTTTGTGGCCGATGAAGCACGAATAAATTAAGGAGTTGCATAAGCACCACAAATTGCAATTTCACAAAAGACAAGGTGAAAGTAATCGATCTCGTCGGGATAAAAAAGAGAACCTGCCTTCGATTCAGTGGCGATTAATAATATAATAATATGGGTGGCGCTACAGCCCATAAAGGGCCTGGGCCTAGCTTCTCAGCAACCACTCGTGTTGTGCGTGATATTGTTCTCACACGAGTGGAAAGGACCTACAGTTTTATGCCGATCCTGAACGGCCAAGTTGGAGAAGCTTTTTCTAGACAGGAAATACTCTTTGAGCATTGTCAGTGACTCGAAAGAGGTGGGGTCGTGAAAACTATTTTTGTCGCTCAGAGCTGGAATCGAACCTACGACGTCGAGGTTGGGGTCGACGCACATACCCACAACGCCACGGGCCACCATCAGTGGCGATTAGAACCCGTTGTTTCGGTGTCTCCGAGGACAGGCGGAATGGTACAAGTTTCAGTTATTAAAACTAAAAATTTGTGTATTCGCATCCACTACTTAACTCGCTAAGACACAGTCGCCTCTTATCCTGATATGTATATATATATCCTATAGAATTGTTTGAAATCATTAAATTTCGTTATTGCCTGATGGTGCTTGATGAATTATGATTGTGAAAATTATTTCCTAGTACTTTATGTGTTGATTTCTTATATTGTAGAGATGCACTGAATTTATGATACAACCTTTAAGTTAAGTTATGTATACAATATGGAATTGTGAGTTAAATCCTTTTAGAAAGTAATTTAAGTGATGGTTCAATTTTTTCCTGATTGTGAATAAACTACGGAAACTGGTGTATTTTAAAGAAGTGCTTAACGCTTACAATCTATTACATATGTACGTAATGTTTACATCTTCATCTGTCGAAATCGGTGAAGTATCATAAGTATCCATTGCAAAATACACACATGTTCACATGCCAGAGAATGGATACAAAAGTTAACTTAATTATTAACAAATTTATTCAAAATGAATCATAGAACCTATAGACAAGAAATACATATCTTGTACATTTCCCTTAGTTAGACGGATTCTTAACCAGAGCCTGTACAATATAGGGACTAGGGGATATAAATGAATATGTAAATCCACAGGTTAATGTGTAAAAAATGTAAATTGATTACTGGCAGCGCTACGCGACTTTACGCAAGTTTAAAGAAATTTGGTAAGAATCCTGTTTAATCCAGAATTGAGTAAGGACGTTAGAAAAAGTGTGTGTTTTTGCAATTCCGCGTAAGACATATACGATTTAATTGATTATTTTAATTTAAACACAATTATCTTTGTTACAAAGAAACACTCACATATTACAGGCTCTGTTTATATCAAAGACATTTTTGATTAAAAAAAAATAAAACGAAATTCAGTTCCCCCAACCTGGGACAAGTTGTCTGTCATCATCTGAATGCCTGTCCTCGATCACTCTTCGGCGACAAAAGCCGATTATTCAATTTCACAAATCAAAAGGGAAAAAAGAGGAATACCTTATTGATTTCTTATATTTGCTTGTCAAATTTTTGTTCGTTTATTATTGGGCAGTTGTCAGTGCCACTTTGCATAGAAATTTAATATCCACCATGATGGAAAAAAAACGAGTAGACTAAAATACAGTAATTTCTCGACAGCACATCCCCCAATCTCCACTCCTTGGACATAAAAAACATTCATCCACCCTCAGTGTTGAGTGGGCATCCATACATACACATATATAAATGGACTGTCATCTGTTAGGTTTCTCTTAGGCCTACAGCAAGAAAAAGAAGCGGCTGCCGTGCTCATCCGAAAACACGTAATAAACACTCCATTACAATTCGCAGCCACTGGTTGGTAATCATCCAAGACTAGATATCAACATCAGCAATTCTAGATAATTCGCCCAGCCAGTCAGGGCATACTGCGATTAACAGTACTTTACCTTATCCTGGTGATTTAAACTTAAATCTATTTTGTGGTATACCCAAAAGCCGATTAGAACTATTGCCATGAGGCTTTTGCCTACAAACACTCCTACGGAAACAACAGAACGGCACACTGGACTCGCTGGTTTAATATCATAATTTTTCCCGGATTATTGTGGTATTATTTCATTTTTGTATTCCCTGTGCAAATAATCCTTGGCCATAATGACATCGAGATGGAACGCGCTAAGTTGCAAGTGGGTGAATCAGGCAGTCCACAAATGCCTCTTATGAACCAGAGATTTTTTGTTTGCTATTCCGTTTTGGCTTTTAGCAAAATGAACAATTGGACCCGCACAGCGATGTTGTTGAAGTTTAAGGGGCGGTGTCAGTTATTTGGTAGAAATTCTCCCACCTCGTCATCATCCGGAGTATTTTTTGGTGAGCGTCGTACATACATATTAAAAGTTGAGATTCTTTTGGTGAACCAGATGGTAGCTGGAATCCATTTCAACTTTATAATGATGGGGGGGATATATCAACTGACAAAATTAATTTTTATCAACTTTATTCTAGTGAAAGTGAAACATCTGAAGGAATTGCATGGTTTTTGCTTAATTTTCAAATCGAATGCGAATATTGATTACATTTCGTAACATTTGGAAAAGATAAAATTGGTTTCCCTTTCGGCGTTAGTGTTGGATATTGTGTTATTAAATAGGCCTTTGAACTTGAGTCAATTTCCCATAGATTTCTCTACTTATGTTACAAATTGAAAGTCAAGTATTGTTTTAAACATGCGTTTACTTGAGTAAGGAAGTTAGGTATGATGTATTGACTATAGAATCTTGCTTCATGAATCATCAAAAAATCAGAAATGAAAAATCATTTCTTTTTTCGTTTTCTATGCAACGATCTATAGCGCACTCTTCAAAGACGAAATGTCAATAAATATTCTGTGGCACTTGAATATGAACGTTACCTATTTCTTTTAGATTATTGGGATGAAATAAGTTTTTTAATTTGCTAAGTACATATACATCTAAAAATTAAATTACTTGCTGTTCAATAAAAACTCACTTACATGTTCGAATCTTAACACCACATTACAGTGCGACTTTAATACAATTCATTATTCAGCGATGTTGGGATAACTAAGTTTGTCTCCGGACATGTCACACATTTAAATCTGAATACAAGAAGTTAGGGTGATTTTAATTAATATATTAATAAGATTATATCATTTTACACGACGGCATATTGCACGAGCTATATCTTCTAACTTTGTCTTTGGGGTTTATATAAATCCAATGTAATGCATCAAGAAAAGCTGCGTTTTGTGGTGTTTTTTTTTTTCTTTCAGAAGCATTTCTCTACTCGAATACGATAGTCTTAATGCAGGATTAGCTGCAGATCAAAACGCAGATCGCTCCCATTGCGATACGAAGGAGAATTCCAAGCAACGGTACTTTTACTGGGGACTACACCGCCTTTGTTTAGGCTATGTCGCTGTTTATGCTGTTTAATATGTCGTCATCACTTCAACATAATCGTAGTTTATTAATCCTAATATTGCATTATATTTCTGGCTCATAGGTCAGCCTTCTACCGCTTTCCCCCACTCGTTAAGTGTGCTTCTTTATACGAAGGTATGATAAACTTTTGTAAATTTTTGCATAATTTCAAACGTTGTATGTATGTACCATATATTGCTTACTATGCCAAATTTCGCATAGATTGGGGAAAATCATCTCTCACAATATCTCATGTAATACGAGTGGTTATTAATTGAAGAACATATGTCCAAACGTATTCAATATAGTGACAATCCAACACAAACGAATTGAGCGAATACATCACATGTCTATTTTTTGAAAACGTGCTCTGCTGCAAATATTTGAAGCAACTGGACAGGTGTCCAACCATCGAACACTACTCTGTTGGAACATTCCAATAAACGGGTATGAATGTATATTATGCCATGTTCAAAAGACAATACGTTAACATGAAATGAATGCGTTGAACGCTCCATCTATTAACTCCACGTACTTATTGCTGTGAATCCATCCAATAGCGGAAGATGAAAAGAAATTTAATTAAGCTTCCTTTCTCTACAAATGCATTCTATCCTTCTCATCTCACCTTACTCCTTTAGATAGTACAAACACACACGGTTTCGTAAACTCTAATGTGATACGGTGCCGTAAAATAAAAATTCTCAAAGTGTCGACAACAGGAAACTGAAACCTAAAAAATAACAAACGAATACTTCACGAGTTAAAAGAAAGTCGTATCTATTACAGAACCCTGTCTCTGAAATGTTCATCGTTTCAACCAAAAACAATGCAAACAATTTCGCAGATGTATTTCGGTACAATAACCAGACCAAACTGCATTGGAATGAAGCAATAATTTCAACTTGTCCACAATATTGCTCCATGTATGTGTTACTCAATGAAAACCCTACAGCATAACGACAATGTGTAGAGTGTATATGTGTATGTACATCTGCGATTGGGACGTGTCCCTTTGCTCCAAGCAGTATCTAGTGGTAAGTGTATTCACGTGCAACAGACAGTACATGTGCAGATAAATGCTTGGCTCGTATGGGTCTATATACCCACGTACATCGGTCTTCACTCCATTACTTTCAAAAGTAATAATGAGGTGAGCTGCTGCTTTTAATTTAACTTTAAGAAAGCTGGGTGGGGGCTTAGTTATAATAATTACTCGTACCGTTGATGGTACTTTTAGATACTCGTATCACCGAAATCTAGCAACAGAAGGATTCAAGTTTCTAATGAAGATCCCACAGCAAATGCAGGAAATTAAATTAAATTTGGGAAGGTATCCCACACCGATTCCATACCCCAGGCTGGATAATAAACCACTTGCATACAGACGTTCATCGTTGCCAACTAGCAGCCGGCGGCTATAGCTGCTCACATTCCATCGCATGGCTTTGTTAACGGGAATAAACCTAATTGAAAATTCGATAAAAAGTAACTAAAACGAATGGAACTGAAGCCTAGAAAAGGGTCTTCCTTGTTGTAGTTTTGATTACATCTTTAGGAACAGCTATCACATTGTTTTGTGTTTTTTCGCTTCTGTTTCAAAAGTTATTCATTTTATTTCACCACCACACCTTTTGCTTAAGAGAGACGAAGGATTTTAATGATAATAATAGCAACAGACACCGAGCGTTAATATTAAAAAGAAGCTTATAATCATTCGGATGTGTGCGATACTGATCCAGGGAAACTTCTTGCCCATGTCTCAAAGCTCATAAGGAGCAATGAGAAAGGATGAAAATTCAAGTGGGTGTTGTTGTATATCTATATATTTATTGGTGGGCTGAACTAGCTACTGGTAAAGAAAGATTTATGTGAACAGTATGAATTCAGTGTTATAAAAGTTTGCTCAATTGCATTGGTTGTATTTTGGCAAAATACGCCCTGAGCCTAAGTAATGTGTATTTGGAAGGTGTAAGTGTCAAAATCAGTTTAGAAAGTTATTTGTGGTTTTCGAACAAGAGTCTGTTCGGTTGAAGTAGTTACATACATATGATTTGATGCATCTGCCTGTGCTATTCATATATGCATGTGTGTCTAAGGATTTTAAAACAAGTTATTGGTGTTTGTTTAAGTTTTGGACTTGTAGTGATTATTTGTTACCACGTAATTATTTATATGTAAGTTGTTCTATTTAAATTATCTAAAGTTTTTGATAAAAATTCTGTTACATTATACAAGAAGCTAAGTGAGTGTTATTTCAACTGGAATAGCTTAAGCCTTAAGGAAAGACCATTAGATATATGACTCAAGTCATTTATTATCACATTATTTGCATATCTGTTTTTTATTGTTACTATCAATTTCTTTAGCGACCATCAGCTGCCCACAGTTAATATCAGTAAAGTGCACTTTTAATTTTTTGTCCGCAGCATTGTCAGATTGATATATAACAAAGTAGTAGAAAGATAATATATGTCTATTACTGTGTACCACGCCGATCAGTTGGAAGTTGCAGAAGCAATTGCTTAAGAAAACGTGAAACCACAGCAAAATATGACCGAAAGATTAAAATCAAGTACAGAAAAAATCCTCCATAGCGATTGTCGCATAACGTACCTAAGCGCTATTTTAGCGGGACGTAATTCAAAAAACGATACGCACGACGGTTAACAAGAACCACATCTTCTTATAGGTTGAGCTACCTTCATAATGACTGTGCACATTTTTGCTGGACTTAAGAAACAAATTGGGGGGCAGGGTCTATGCTCAAAGGGCAAAGTTGCTGATCGCTCTCTATTTGGCGGTAATTGAAAAAGTTGACATGCAGCCTCCTAGGGAATGCTCGGAAAGCACACGACAATAGATAACGGCTTCCGACTCACAGACTTTGCGTATTTAAAGCAGCACAAGGTTTCCTTCGCAAAAAAATGCACACAGTAACCTGGCGATCTACCGGATGGTCGAATCCCCAATCAAATCAACCATGCGCTCATTGACGGAAGACACGTGTCAAGTATCCTGGATGTGTAAACTCGTGGCAGCAAGATTCAGAGTTCGACTGTCCAATGTCAGAAAGCTGCACCAGTCGACAACGAGAAGTTTCGACATTGGACGCCTAAGCACACCAGAGATTGCCAAGGCCTACGAAGAGCAATTAAGCGAGAGACTCTATTATGCCTACGTCAAGCACAAACGCAGCGGAAAACAAGAGCAGCGCAAGAGCAGTACCGGGCTAGAAGACGGGAGGAGGAGAAATAGCTTCTACGCCTGAAGAAACGGTCTCTTGCAAGGATATCGAAGAGTATAAGGACTTTCTACAAAAAATCTCTAAGCCTGGCCTAGCCACTCTAGTCGATAAAGTAGTCCTCCCACCTGGCTCTGAAGAAGTAGATACAGCCATTAAATTGCTAAAAAACAATAAAGCCACAGAGTCAGATGTTTTACCAACGGAGCTATTCAAGACTGGGCGCAATGTTCTGATAGGGAGCATGCATCAGATTAACTTCCGAATTTTGGAAGACGAAAGCATGCCCGACGACTGGAATATCAGCTCCATATGCCCCATTCACAAATAAAGGCGATCCTACCTCCTGCAAAAAATATAGCTATTCAGCAGTTTTGGGCCGCACTAATCGGCACGTACCAGTGGGGCTTCCGGCCCTGCAAATCGACTATAAGCCAAGTCTTCACTCTAAGACAAATCTTGGAAGAGAGAAGAGAAGATCAGCGAGTTTCAAATCTTATATATTACCAACTCTCATCGATTTTAAAGTCGCATACGATAGCATTCATCGCATAGAGTTATTTGAAGCAATGGCCGAATTCGGGATCCCGGGTCATCGCATAACTCTAACACATATGCTATGCACTGTGCAGTTAGGTTTGGTTCAAAAACCTCTGAACCGTTCGAATACTGCGCTGGCGTGTGACTTCTTCAATTTGGTACTTGAAAAGATAGTGTGGCTCACAGCTGTAAACACGGAAGGCACTATCTTCTACATGTCAGGCAAAACGAGCTAGTTTTATGGTCAACGAGGACAAGACAAAATATATGCTGTCGAGCAAAAATCGACCCGCCGCACACCTCCTAGGCCAAGACAATACAATCGACGGCTACAATTTCAAGGTAGTAGAGGTGTTTGTCCACTTCGGAGCAAACGTAAACTCCATGAATGACATCGTAGTTGAGATCTGACGTATAATCGCCCATGGCAACCGTTGTTAACCGTTGTTAACCGTCTTGGCCGTGATGACTAGCAGCAGCGCGCCCGCGCGTCTGAAAGCCACCAATTGCTCAGACTCGGATCTTTCATGCGTCGTCTGCCTGATAAGTAAGTAAGAAACAAAACACAAATGATTGCAAAGCGTAAATTGCATGTAATTTTTGTATAATGTTAGTTTGCCGAATCTAAAATCAACCGTTTCAAATCTGATGAAAAACTTCATGTCTGACGTCCGCCGGAGAAATAGGTGGATCCACACTGCACTTTCAAAACAGTCAAACATGGAGGCAGGTGCATTATGGTGTGGGGTAAATTTTCATGGCATGATGCAGGCCCCATGGTTAAAATTGACGCCAGACTGGATCAACACCTATATAAACATATACATCAAGAGCATATGGAAACGTTTGCTGGTGACAATCTACTACTTGTTTGGAAATAACAATCTCAAACGCACTTCGAGCCTGCACAAAGTTCTGAGTGAAATCCAAAATCTTTGGAACGACTTGGAATCCTTTATTGGATTGAAGAAGCCCAACAATTTGAAGGAGCTTTGGCAGTTTACTAGGGAAGGATGCAATTCGATTCCAACCCACAGGTGTCAGACATTGGGGGAATGCATTCCACTTCGACTGTCGGCAGTTTAACGCCAAAAAGGATACTCCATTAAATATTACGCCGTCTTTTTCTTAAAAAATATGTTCGGTGTGCTAATTATGTGGTCACTTTTCATAATAAGACCTGGCATTCTAAACTTCTTTTCTTGAAGGAATGAAGTATTTTGTTGAAATTACTTATTATTTCATTTGAAGTGATCTAAAACATTTTTTTTATGTACATTACTTACACGACTGTATACATTTTATGGTTTGTTGTATTGATTTCGTCGAGTGTACTAATTCTTTGTCCAGCACTGTATGTACACATGTGTTATGTACTTCATGAGAATTAGGTTTTCTCTCCAAATGGATATTACCCAGATTTTATAAAACAAGTGAAGTAAGTCATGCAAACGAAGACCGGGAACGGCCAGGTCATATGGATCAATTTGTACGAGGTCTTACAAATGTGAACGCTTCGACAACGGGCGGTGGATTTTTAAATGTCTTCCTCGATCGTACAGCAGGTAGTACAATGCGAACACAAGTGGTACGACCGCAGTAGACATTTTCATTCGCGTTTTAGATTTCGAGGAGTGAGCATCAGCGGATGTATGCTCGGTATAGAAATGATATGTATGCTCGATAGAGTTTAGGGTCGTTTGTTTATTTAGGACCATCCCCGAAAGAAGAAGATGCGCTCCGATATTGTTCCGAAATTGAATGTGAACGCAAAGTATTTTTTGGTCGTTCGGCACATCGCTGAGAGGGCTGAGAGCTGAAAATAGGTCTTTTGGAAAAGTCATATGAAGCTTTTTGAGTTTTATGTCCAAGTATTCTTAGATAAGCAGGGCTTATACATAATTTCAAAGCATCTTTATTATATAAGTGCTGTACACTTATTCACAACCTTTGAAAGTCAACAAATTATTTATTAATTTTTTAAGCACATTTTCAACTCAAGAGCACATTTCAAAGTTTACATGGCTTTTTTCTCAAGATATATTATATATGTATATATATAAGATACATTTTATATCTTTTTATGCCATTTTATTGGTATCCTCTTCAACATATCAAATGAAAAAAAATAAATCGAAAATCTTCAAAGAAGCCTCCGATAAGTAACCGCAAAGGTAAGTATTAAAATAAAAAGTTTTGATGAATACTATTTGAGTTTAAAAATTTCCTACGCGTGGTTTACCCGAATGCGTGCTTCATACTTTCAATTTTTGTTTGAGATGCTCTTTCTAGACAGGAAATACTCTTTGAGTATTGTTAGTGACTCGAAAGACGTGGGGCCGTGAAAATTGTTTTTGTCGCACAGGGCAGGAATCGAACCTACGACGTCGAGATTGCGGTCGACGCACATAGCACAACGCCACGGGCCACCACATATCTTCTGCATAAAATGAGGTATTTTATCTCTTCAACTCGGGCAGTTCAGGCATCGGTTAGCAGATCCATAGGTTTTAATGCTATGTTTTATACGGTTGTAAAAACCGAGGAGTTGCGTGTAGTAGAGGTTGCGATTTGCGATTTCGCACTGTATGTATGTTTACTAATAATATTTTACTTATGTAAAGTTTTATTATTTAGTGCGTATGCTTGCCTCAAGGCCCTTTTAGGCAATTTTAGTGACATTTTGAACAGGAAAGGCCCATTCATATGAGCGGCGAACTGTGAACGCGAACTTTCAGAAACAACCCTTTTCCAGCAAATATAAAAAAAGGCAAACTTCTTGGTATGCAAAAATATTGTAACTGAATTATCGAGTTTTTTTCATAGACAAAAATCCCAATAAAAGTTAGATTAAGTATCCTAATTAATGATTTGATTTTTCTCTACAAATCAATCATTTTCTCCGCGAACTGTCAAACTGAATTCGTGATACACAAACGCGCAAACGCAATCCACAACCTCCACGACCAACAAATTCGCAGTGAAGTGTCAGTTTGCACCCGAAGTTCTCCGCGAATGAAAAAACTCCAAATGAATGAGTTGTCAGAGTTTGCGAAGTTCGCAGTTCGTGGTGACGTCATATGAATGATCGTCAACAAAATTACTTTATAGTTTGAAGAATTACACCTACAATCGCAAAAACAAAGGCTAATTTATGAAATAAAAGTCACAAATTTATTTAAAATGCTAAGGACGGGCAAAGCAGGGCGAGCATGGGTCAGCTAGTGTATTAATATGTCTTGCAGTATTGAGCAAAAAATCACTAACTGCGATTTTTTCGTATTGATTGAAAAATCACAATAGCAGTCTGCTCTCAACTGTGGCTTGGACTGCGATTGCTTTTAATTGCTCTTGTTTTCCAAACTGGTCTTCAGTTGGAAAGTTTGATTGCATTCCATGCTGCTTTTGAGTTGCAAAATGCGATTACGCTCCAAAATGCTCTATTTTCGCAGTAACACCTACGGCTAAGTTGTTATATTTTCACAATGACAATCGCAGTTGTACATACGTACATACATACGATTTAGCTGCTCTTTTTCGCAACCCCATTCGCAGTCTTGAATCATATACCAGGTATCCCGGTATGAAGTGAGCGTCAAGATACAAATGTTTCGATAGGGAACATTTGTTGTCAACGAGCCCTTATTTTTTTTTTTGTTTGCTTGCTATGACATCTGAGAAAAATATTTAGTATACATCAAGTCATTGAACAGACAAAATCATATTTTTTCATCGTGTTAAAAATGTCGAATTTTGTACCAGAAAGTGATGATTTGCGGAGAGTATTAATTTTTTTTCATTTGAAGAAAAGTGCTGCAGAGTCGCATCGAATGCTTGTCGAGGCATATGGTGATCATGCTTTATCAGAGGCAACATGCAAAAGATGGTCTCAACGGTTCAGAAAGAATTATTTTGATGTGAGAAATGAAGAACATGTAAGACCACCAAAAAAGTTTGAAGACGCCGAATTGCAAACGATATTGGATGGAGATGACACTTTGAGTCAAAAGCAAATGGCAGCAATGTTAAATGTTGCACAACAAACAATTTCTGACCGTTTAAAAGCTATGGAAGAGATCCAAATGTGTGGAAAATGGGTTCCACATGAATTGAATGAAAGACAGATGGAAAACCGAAAAAACACTTGTGAAATTTTGCTTCAAAGACACGTAAGAAAATCGGTTTTGCATCGGATTGTTACTGGCGATGAAAAATGGATTTATTTTGAGAATCCTAAACGGAAAAAATCATGGGTTAATCCGGGACAACCATCAACATCGACTGCAAAACCAGATCGATTCGGCAAGAAGACAATGCTGTGTGTTTGGTGGGACCAGAAAGGTGTGGTGTATCACGAGCTCCTATAACCTGGTGAAACCATTAATACTGATCGCTACCGACAACAAATGATCAATTTGAACCATGCATTGATCGAGAAACGACCATAATTGGCCAGAAGACACGGCAAGGTAATTTTGCTCCATGACAATGCACCTCCACACAAAGCAAGACCGGTTCAGGATACAATCAAAACACTTGGCTGGGAGCAGCTACCCCACCCGCCGTATTAACCAGACTTGGCTTCTTCCGACTACCATTTGTTTTCATCGATGGGACACGCATTGGCTGAGCAGCACTTCGATTCCTACGAAAAAGTCGAAATTGTGTGTCTGATTGGTTTGCTTTAAAAGACGAACAATTTTATTGGCGTGGTATTCACAAATTGCCAGAAAGGTGGTCAAAATGTGTAGAAAACACAATGGCCAATACTTTGAATAAAATCTTTTTACTTTCCCATTAATAATAAGTGTTTTATTTTCTCTCATTTCATACCGGTATACCTGGTATATAACTTTGTTGGAATTTTTTACAACCCCATTCGTATTTTGATTCACACAAGCGCTTTCATGTTCAACATTATGAAGTGTGGCAGATGTGAATGAAGTGGTGTGCATGTGTGAAAAAATCTTATTATGCATAGGTTCGTGTTGCTTCTTATATTTTTAGTGTGATATTACTCCTTTAACTTTACACTATAACTTAGGTTCCTGTGTCAGAAGCAACCCCAATCGCCTTCTGTATGCGAGTGCAATAATGGCATTATAAGCTCATACATGTGATTCAGGCAGGTCTGTAAATGTTTAGAACGTTGTATGATAGGTCAGCATACAACGAAAAATGAGTGTTCATATGGAACGATATGTACACTTCAAACATAAAAAAAGCGCTGTGTATGTAAGTATGTAAGTATATCGAATGTGGATTAGAAGAAAACCTCGATATTCAATGAGTGTGTTGGCGGTATGGCATGGTGCATTGCTCAAGCCGGTTTGAGACATACATTTTTTTCTTTCTACAGGCTTTACTATTTTTTTATATCGCAGCTTAAAATCACTGCGATTAGCAACTTAGCCTACTGTCCTTCCGCCAAATTCAGATTAGTGTCACATTCAGTGTGGTTCGCATAGTAACAAAGAATGCTAACTAAAAAATGTGACCTTCAACTTAAATAACTTAAAAAATATGAACACACAAAGGGCTTGCCGTGGAGCTGTGGATGATGAATACTTCTCTAACCTAATTTTATTTTGAAATAATTTTGACTGAAGTTACAACTAGTTACAGCTTTGATACTGAATCAGAAAGAAAAACCCAAAGCACATTTCGTTCAAATGAAGCTCCAGATATAAGGTAGGGAAAAAATTTTAAGTTTCTTTATTGAAAGAATTCGTTTTTTAGATACAGCTTTAAGAAGTACTCGAAGACAAAAGTACCTCAAAACAAAATTAAATAAAAAGTGCCCCAACTGGCCTACTTCTAAAAATTATTTTACGAGTAAAATAAACGTCCACATGCTTTAATGTAACCAAGAATAAAAACAAAAGCCCCAAGGCAAACGGAAAAACACTAGAAAGTGGAACAAGTTCGTTGACGTACTGCTGTGTCCTGAGCTCATTAAATTTTACTATATTTGCGTGACGACTATATGCCCGGTACTAGATCAAGGTTTATAACAAAGCTCTCTACACAATCACTGTATATACTAATTGCACACAGCAGTTTGAATGCAAACATATGTAGATATATATGGGAATACACGCATACATATGCTGATGCTAGGGGAAGAACTATCATAAAGAGCGGCTGAACTAAATTGGCATCATCAACTCCCTGCACTCACAATGAACTCTGAGTACATTTGCAAATAATGTTTATTTCACAAACCTGGTGATACACCTTGAAGGATGTCTAAGGTTTCAACCCCGACAAATTCATGGCTTTCTGGCAGGGAGCATTTCGTAATTTGTCCCGCACCACTCGTTGCATGATGATGAAGGTGGTGATGTGGATGGCCGCTACCCATCAACGCTGCATTCGGTGTGTAGGCATCATAATAACCCCTTGCATCAGTACCGTCGTGTGTCCTTCGCTGCCACGTTGATGCATCATTGTCATTATCGTCGTCGTTGGTTTTAGAACCACTGTCACGACCACCACTACTGCCGCCGCCTAGGAGTATATTACAGCAACGTGATTTTGAATTACTACCACTGCTACTGCTGACGTTGCCCCCATTGGCGCCTGCAGACATGTTTTTGCCTAGGCCTTGTTCTCCACCAGTTTCTAACGTATGATATTGTTCCATGTCGTGTAACTTAGTATTTTTACTACTGTAGTTTCCTGTGGGATGAACACCGTCAGTACCCAGTCCAACCACCACCATACCGAGGAAGGTTTCAACGGATTTAGCTGCCTGCAATCCGGTTACTATTTGGCACCGTGCAGCTGTTGAGATTATTGTTAACGGCAGATGAGGCGTAGTTGCATCTGGTGGTGATTGTTGCAGCGGTGCACCACTTTCGTTGTCCTTTTCCTTCTCCTGGTTGGTGTAAACTGAAAATTAAGTAAAATAAGTACGTAAGCATATGATTTAGCCAGTGGGATGAGGTATGAAACCTACAACTAAGTGGGCTGTTTATTGATCCAGAGCAGTAGTTATCATCGATACTGGTTTTAGCGCTAGTTCTAGGCGGTGGGTCAGCTTTCCGGAGACCGTATTCGGCTTTTACAACAAAGCAAAACAGTATTGAAAATCCCTGCAAATGATAAGAACAATTTGTTTGTTACTTTTAAATCGATTACAATTTAATCACTTGGAAAAAAATGATTTAACAGAAGTTTATCTTCAGGTGAGTAAAGTGTTTTTCATTTACGTGAAACTAAACGATGCATCAGACGGGCACATTGAGAAGTTGCGTGTCTATCGAAATCTTAATTGAATGACTGAGTGCAGAAAAATGTTTATTGTTCAGATCACCTTTCTTCTGAATGTTGATTAAGTTTGGGTTGACATGTGGAGAACTTTAGAAGATTAGGTCTGAAAAAGCTAACTTGACATGTAATTTTGAGAACTTAACATTTTTCAATGAACAAAATTTAATATTGGATAAACATCTTTTAAGTTATTAACTGTGTTTACTATGTAATTTAAATAATTAAATTTTTTGAAATACGAACAAAATTGTACACTGAAGATATATTCTTTCAATGTGGCTGGTGTGCTCTAAGCCAACAATCAATAAAGCAAACAGTGTAGGGTATATGAATTCAAACTTATTTGAAGGTTGCTTGTAGAAGTTTTATTAATGAACATGTCCTAAGATGGCGAAAGAAAGAACGAATTTTGTTGCAAACATGGCAGGAATGCTGTTTTTTAAGAAAAATGTAAAAATGTAATAATATAGTCAGTAAAAAAATTATTTTTATCTTCTGTATATATAAAAATCTTGTTTGTTTGTCCTTTATAGACACTTAAATGGTAAGTGATAGAGCACTTATATCTGTGGCAACTTTGTTCAGAATTCTGTAAAAAGGGCTTTTATACCAGTTTTTTAATATACCATATGTATATTTATTATACCATATGTAGTATAAAATAAAAATGGGACTACCATTAAGACAAGGCGCATGATTGCTCCTGAAGATTTAGCACGTATTTAAATGACATTTACTGCTGTGCAATTTATATTCGATAAATCGAACTTCGATAACAGAAATTTACAACTCGAACAGACAACATTGGCAACAGCGCCAACACTGACATATACAAGATATTCGGCGTCACATTCGACAAGTCGAATTCGGAAGGGATATGGTCGTCGGGCTAGACACAAATACCGCGTGTTTTTACAAGTTTTATATTGAATCGCTTACAGGGGCACTGTGATTGTTCTTTGGGCTCCTAGTATACATATACTAAAATCTTGATTTCGTTTTGTGTGAGTAACAACAGTAAGAAAACATAGTACTGTGTAGATTGGTATAGTGATTAAAACGAGCTCAAAGCTGTATTTTTATTTTTGAAAAAAAATAGTACGCGCCTACGTAAACACAAAGAGGAAAAACATATGCACAACATATATACAGGGTGTAAATACGATAATGACAATGACAATGACAGCGACTGTAATGTAAGATAACAAATTTGGAAGATGATTTGCTTCGATCAAATTGATAGGAACTTCGATAAGCAGTAAGCGTTTGTATTTAAAGACAAACAAAAAACAAAAGATTTACTATGCAATGCCGTTCAAGAATAAGCAACATTAAAAAGTTCCTTGCATTCATCTATATATAAGACTATTTTAAATAACACATAATTATTATAATAAATTTGTTCGTAAATAAATGCATGCTTGCACATTTATGCAAATATGTACATAGTTCGTATTTTACTTTTAGTAAAGCAGAAAAAGAGATTGATATAAATTAATTTGCTTGTAAGTAAGTTAAGTAATTGCATAAAGAGTAACATACAATATTGACTTGAGCAAGAGTATTACCGATATAAAATTCTATGGTCAATCATTGTTTGTCATTTGTTTTTGCGTCTTCTATCATCCGAAAGCATTCTCAATGCTTTTCCTCCAAGCCGTCTTAACACCTAAGTAATGCCATTTTGACTAACCAGCACCCCTTCAGCCCACTACAATTCCTTGTTAAAAATATAAATCGCTTCATTAAGCTTACATTTTTCTTTTGGGAGTTCGTTCACACTGACACGAACTAACGTGTAACAAAGCGGAAACTGCACCAGTCGAAGAATTGTATCAAGAATAGTTGTAGTTGTACAGGGCAGGGCGAAAAGTTGTTTCCAGCGCGCGTTACTTTACATTTCAAAAAAATCAAAAAACCAAAAAAAATTCAATAAAGTTGCGCCCGGCGCAAACATTTTTTATTTAAGAGTCTTTAAAGGACATACAAGCAATCAAACAAATAAACATTGATTCTAAGGCATTTCAAGATAAATTACAGCTTGCACAAACAGTTTAACCTGAAATCCGAAACGGTACTCTATTACTCAATTACGTCAATGCACTGCAGGGATTTTTATCTAACTAAAGAACTTACTAAAGCTCGTCAGCTGTTTCATATGCGTGGTGTGGCGTCACAATGTCGTCTGACAAATTAAGCATCACAGCTCACATGAAATATTTCTTCAATAAATTGACAATGAATTACTGCTAACAGCAATCAAACGTGGGAGCGCACTAATTCATGTCCCAAAACAAAAATTTTCTGGCGGAATACAACACCGCTAAAACTGAACTAATAATATCACTAGAAATAATTAACTGCAGCTTACTACTAGTGATCATTACAGGCCACTGAAGAAACTGCAAAGAAGCAGAAGTTGATGACTGTAGAGCATTTACTCTGCTGCTGCCAAGCCTAAGCTAAAACGCGTTACAGAACTCTATTCCAACCTTCATTAAGTGACGTAGCCGCCATAGAACTAATTCGTGGTAGCACTACCGACCAGCAGGTCTATGTGAGGCTGAGTTGCCACCTCCTAACCTAACCTAACCTAAAGCAACAATTTTTGCTCCCATTTTAGAATGTTCATGATTTATTCACGTTTTACAGATGTCGCACAAAAAAATATGTTTACGTTATATGGAGTTCACATTATCGAGAGTCTACTGTGTATATAATATAATGAATTAGATAATAGAAATATTTAAAATTAGAGCACATCATGTTAAACACGGATACAATTTAAATATTTTTCTAAGATGCTCTGTATGTGTGGGTATCAAACAAAAGAGTTTAACATGTTTGTTGATCAAGAAAATCAAAAACAAACTGCTAGTACGATTGTTTCAAGCGTTAAGTTCTAACGTAGGAATGAAATTTCTCAATCTCTATTAATTTCCAATTAACAACTCAATGTCTTTTAATGTGGTGTACATACATACAATATTAAATAAATACTTTCGTCAACGACATCCCTAAAAATGGATCGGCAAATGCTTGATAACAGGAATTTCACAGGAAAACCAAAAATCCCTTAGGCCTCATTTTCAACGAATCATTAATTAAGATTTAATCACCTTAGGCAGTGGTTTTTTGGAACCCCTAAATGATCTGCATGCTCACAAGACTACATAAAAGAAAAAATACAATTGATTTTATCATCGTTCTCTGGTTTCATCTTCAGTCCCCACCAAGACTGGTTGTTTGGGATGCATATATACACTATTGATGGAAATCGATGGGTACTCTTAAATGGATGCCAACACACAGATTTAAATATGTAATCTATTTGTTAACACGTTCCCTGCCAAGCTGTTTTTCACTAGGTGTCATTTCTACGCCGCGTGTACCGAAAACAGTACACGGTAAGTGCTTTAATTATTTTGTATAAATTCTTATTTTTTTTGTTTTTGAGAGAATTTATATTATTTTCGAGATTATTAATATTAAAACAAAAAAAAAAAAACACGTTGGCGTGGAAATGAAGCTAAGCGTGTACTGTTTTCGGTACACGCGGCAGGGAACGTGTTAACAAACATCAACAATAAAACAAAACAAAATTCATTTGATATATGTAAATATTGGGGCAAATTAAATGCGGCAATCTGTTTTGCACAAACAATTCTAAATTGTACTAAAAATGACAAAGATGTACTTGCGGACAGCGAAAATTAAACTGTACTAAATTGAGTAGAATTGAACTCCTTTGTCCATCACTGATACGCGCCATAGCCACCCAAATATGAGAAAGTGGTGTGTGTTTACTGAGACTTGTATAGATTACATTTCTGCATAATATCATGTCTCGAAAGCAACTTAATTGCATACTTTCGAGAAGCAATCAAGCAATTGGTCCCCCTATAACCTCAGATAGTTACATGCATATAAGAAAAGTTAATTAGGATATTATCGTCTTAATTTCCTGTTACCACGCAGCCAAGAACCTCGCCGAGATTCCACACACTAACTGCTTGCGTATTCCCACAGGGTTCGCCAAGGAGATCAAATTGAATTCAAGCCCACATTAATAAAATGAATAATAATTTCGAAATTCTTTAGGTTCGCTTTATTTGCACCTGTGCTCTTACTAATCCCACTGAGCTCTGAGTGGTAGGCGCTTAATTAGATCATAAAAGAGTCAACACACTCGTAAAGCAATGTTTGCGTGCTTACAGCATACAGCATCCCACATGGAAGATATTAAGTAATTTTTGTGTTTGCAGGAATATCTCAAGGTTAGATTGTCATTTGGATCGGATTATTTGCGGACTAATATACACATACCCGCACACGTGTATATACATATACATGTAAATGTAGATGAAGAAGATTCTTGAAAGAGCATCCCATTTAACTCCTATGTGAAGATGCTCCTTACTTATCCTTACTTTTCGTTGGGCATATCTTTATCTGGTACATCTGATATCATTATCGAGAATCTTAGGAAAAGAGGAAAATTACAGAAAATGGATCTTAGCATGAGTCGAATTAATTACTTGAGATGTTTAATGGGACATTCTGGGAAATTTTCAAAAGAAAAATTTAATTTACTCAATAAAAGTTTCCTTGTTAGTAGGTGACGACATTACATTCAATCGAGAAAAACAATACACTTTCGCACTTTTCGCATAAGGGCATTTTCAGATATTGATTTCAAGGAAGAGTGAAATTTGTTAGACAAAGTTAAAGTTACTTAGATTGTTACTTAGGTTGTAATTATTTTCTAAATATTTTATATGTTATATGTCACAGTAGTTACAGTACGCACATACATAGTAAGTCGTCTGTTTTAGAATGATGAACCAATTAAATTGAAATAATAATAGTATTACCGCGTGTCTTATAAGTTTAGCTTAGAGTGCCCGCCGAGGGCCAATAAGTTAGAAATAGAATTGTACGTCCAACTAGTTTTAAGCATTTTTGTCTAGTATGTAAGATCTTATGAATTAAAACAATAAAAATGAATTAAAATGAAAAAAAAAAAAAACCGCGTGTCTTATTTTGCATTTATTGCTGAGAAAGCCGGTATAACACCAGGCAATATATGGTTGTAAAATGCGTCGCTTGTGAATAAATCGTTATTTTTTGTGATTTCCTAGTTGAGTTCTCAAACCCTCTCTCACATACTACCAAATAAAAAAACCAGAAAAGATCGAGTGCTTTAAAATAGCGATTTCTCCTGAAAACCTTGGAGAAACATATAGATCAATATATCAGGCAAGCTATCCCATTATACAGACTCTCATCTGCACAAAACGCCTACAACAAGGGCAAGTCTGTAGAGACAGCCCTCCACTCTCTGATAGGCACCATCGAAAAATCTCTCGGGTTCAAAGAATACACACTTGTGACATTTCTCGACATCGAAGGTGCTTTTAACAATATCAACCTGGAAGCAATTTCACCTGCGCTTAGCAACCTCCGGATCGGTAAGCCCCTAGTGGCTTTCATTCATCAGCTACTCACCAGCAGAGTCATACACTCTCAGATGGGAGACGCTAAGATCCATCGAGGAGTTAATAGGGGCACCCCACAAGGAGGTGTTCTCTCACCCCTTCTTTGGAACGTAGCGGTAAATGAACTGCTATTAATACTGGAAGAGGTAGGGTGCAAAGTTATTGCCTATGCGGATGATATTGCCATAGCGGCATCCGGTAAATTCGTCTCTACTCTAAGAGACACAATGCAGAATGCCTTCGACAAGCTGGAAGCATGGACACAAGCATGCGGACTCGGCGTCAACCCACAGAAAACGGATACCGTACTTTTCACCAGAAGATACAAAATCCCACAGTTTCACCCCCCATTGCTGTGCGGCACTGCATTAAAGCTAACCACCAGTGCGAAATTTCTGGGTCTCACTCTCAACAGCAAGCTAAATTGGAAGCTCAATATCCAGGAAAGGGTAAAAAAAAGCCCCTTCTGCACTTTTTAGCTGTAAAAAGACCATTGGATGCAAATGGGGCCTACAATCACGCATCGCTCACTGGATTTACACCTCTATCGTCAGACTGACACTTCTGTATGGTGTCTCAGTTTGGTGGACAGCACTAAACAAGGCTATAAACTGCATTGCACTCAACCGAGTACAAAGACTGCCTGTGTATCAGCGGGGCACTGAGAAGTACTCCGTCAGACGCACTGAATATTCTCCTCCATCTCCCACCTTTGGAAATATTCGGGAAACAAGCAGAAGCAAGCACAGCCCTGAGACTCAAAGCACTTCGATTGTGGTCCGAACTCAACACTGGCCACTCAACCATTCTCATGGAATACAATTTCCTACCTAGCGACACCGACCGCCTACTACCCCAGGCCATCTTCGAGAAGAAATTCTCAATCAGAATTCCTTCCAGATCGGACTGGATGTCTGACAGGCAAACGCTGAAAGATCCTCTGCGCATTTTCACAGATGGATCAAAGACAAAAGAAGGGGTGGGTGCGGGTGTCTATTCACAAGACCTCAACATTTCTATATCCGTGAAGCTCTCTGATCACTGTAGCGTTTTTTAGGCAGAAACCATAGCGAATAAAGAGGCGCTGTCTTGGCTTAAAAACAATGTGATATCAAAAAGGGATATCACCATCTGTTCCGATAGTAAGGCCGCCATAAAATCCCTGGACAATGTCATGTTCTACTCTAAAACATCCCTTAATTGCAGGCTGTCTCTTAACGAGATGGCCGAGCATTTCAACATTCACCTCATGTGGGTGCCGGGACACTGTGACATACCAGGAAACTGGTACAACCTCATTCCTATCGATAGAAGGGGTACCGCCTTCCATGCCGATCCCTACAGCTTACCTTCTTAAGATCTACACAACTAAAACCACTAATGACAAATGGCTAGAAGGCACCACCTGCCTTAAAACAAAAGAAATCTGGCCATCACTTAACCTAAAACGGTCACTCAGTCTACTTGGACTCAGCAAGCCCTCATTAAGGACCCTCATAGGAGTCATAACCGGGCACTGTGTAATTGGCAATTGGCACATGCTCGCAAGATGGGTGCCCCATATAATGATTTTTGCAGAAGCTGCATGGATGAAGAGGAGGAAGAAAATACTCATCACCTTCTCTGCTCCTGTAGTGCTCTTGCCAGTCGTAGGTTCCTGCACCTAGGAGCCTACTACTTCAGCGGCCGTAACGAGCTAAAAAGTGCCAGCATTGGCCAGCTAAATCGGTTCAACTGGTTCCAGCGTTAGGAGAAGTCAATCCGCGTGGTATCACAATGGGCCTACTCTGGCCTAAGTGTGACTGCTCTGCAGCAGTCAGCCACTACTACCTAACCTAACCTAACCTAAATAGCGATGCCAAAAGATAGATAATGCTTGTATTCCTCTATGACTTTTGTGTCAGGTTTATCGAGTTGTTGAACAGACTTTTTATTGAAATGGTATATGAAATTTGTTCAAAGGGCCTATATTTCGTTGTTGCTTTATGGGAACATAAAACAGTAGAGAAGATCTAATAAGCTATACTTAGGAGCTTATCCCTTTGGGGCAGTTGATGTAGCATGCGCATAAACAGATCACCTCCACTTGCCGTAAAGATTTCAACGGCCAGTTCGCAATGGTAGTTTTGTTGTAGTCTAGACTCGTCGATGGAATTCTCGCCTATCATCGTTCAAAGTGATTAACAGTCTTATCATCGAAGAGTCTGGGACAAACAAAAAATATGGTCATCGATAGATCTCTACTTTTTTATTGATTTCAAAGCCGGCTATGATCCATTCATCGCAAGGAGCTATTCAGTACTATGCGTGTGACGACGGCTGCATTCACTACCTCGTACATACATATGCACATATTTTTTTGGGAGATGCTCGCTTAATGAATAAGTGAGCAGAGCGCAGCTCTGTGAAATGACATTGACAAAATAAAACAATCTTTAATGTACAGGCATGAGGGAAAAGCCTACATGTGCATCGGCAGGTGATGGGTTTATATTTACGTAAACAGAGATATATGTAACTTGGTTTTGCTTATAAATTTGTTTCTGAATCGTCGAGGTCTTTTCTGTCCTAAATATTTTGCATTTTTTGAAAGTACAATATAACATAAATAAAATAACCTTCGCTGTTACATTTAAATCAATTAGGGTTCGTTAGCAACCACAGTTGCCAATTTACTTGTTTGAAGTAGCTAGACTACTGAATACACGTACACACATAAAGTACGCAGGTTTATACTGTTATTTTTTTATTATTTTGTCTACTTCGGCTTGTCACTACAAACTAAACTATTATAATAATAATAATAATGGGTGGCGCTACAGCCCATAGAGGGCCAGGGCCTAGCTTCTCAGCAACCACTCGTGCTGTGCGTGCTATTGTTCTCTCACGAATGGAAGGGACATACAGTTTTACGCCGAATCCGAACGGCCAAGTTTGAGAAGCTTTTTCTAGACAAGAGGAGGAAGACAAGAGACAAGCTCTTTGAGCATTGTCAGTTACTCGAAAGAGGTGGGGCCGTGAAAATTATTTCTTTCGCTCAGAGTTGGAATCGAACCTACGACGTCGAGGTTGGGGTCGACGCACGTACCCACAACGCCACGGGCCATCCCAACTAAACTATTACAATGACAAAATATCCGACAAAATACCTTTTACAGTCCATTTGATAAGATCTTATCTTTAATAAAAAGATAATAATAATAGTGTTAATTGTTTATCAGAGACGAAAGTATTTCAAAATTTATTTTATTTGATTTTATTTAAAAAGGACTCAGTTGGGCCGTTTATCCAAATTCACCACGCTGCCAGTTCCGCGGTAATTTTTCACCCTAGCACCTTAATGATTCGAATATCCCGAGGACGTTGATTCTGTGAATGACCAGAGATACTGATACTTTGAATGTCGGGATACGTTGCCTATGTCATTTCACTTTAGTTGTTGGATTCGAAGGAACTTAAGTACAAGCTATGTGCATAAAATTCCTGTGAATCCAACACACCCCAAAAGTTAAGTGATAAAAAAATGTATGCAATTCCAAATATATATCTACTTTTGACAAAGCCCATCATTCTGAGAAGTATTACAATATCGTGAATCCAACATATGTTCATAGTATTTGTCCAAAAAGTTTATTCTCTGATTTATGAATCACACTTTAAGTTAACCAGCAATGTGATTCGTCATAGATAGTTTACCACTTGCCATTTGCAGCATTTTGGAATAATTTTGAAATAAAATGATTCACTTATCATCCTATCAAGTGAGAACACATCAACAAAGTACCACATGGAAATTTTGACGACTTAAATAGTTCTGTAACGACACTGTGGAGTGGTAACTTTTTGTGAAGAAAAGTCCCAAGTTTAACGACCTCCTTTAAGTTGACTTTAATTTCACGCAAACTTTTCATCATACGTCGTGCATACGGTCACGCATAGCAAAAGTGTTTCGTTTTTTATCTTCGTTTTATGTACTTAAATTAAAACATACGCCACTCACACAAGTGTGTCGTGGCGGATTTTCAAGAAAATGATTGCCTTGGCTGAAGAAGGAAACACCGAGGATTCTGAATGACGGGCTCCTACGTAAACATATTGTATGAACTTCCTTCAGATGAGTGTGGCGTAACTTTTTAATTAAAACTGCAAACACATGTGGATGACACGTTCCAAAGTTGCACGTCTTAGCAGACAGTTGTTTGATTCCAAAGACGCAATGACTTTGTGATTATTTCTTGTAGAACGTATTTTATTAAATTAAATTAACACATGTACTTAGACTAACATACATACGTACATGCAAATCAAGTACGTTGCTTGAGAAGTTGTTCATCTCTTGAGAATGAGTTCAAAGAAATGAACAGCAAAATGATTATTATTGACTCTTAAGTATTTAACCTATATAGCGGAATTGCTTTCGGTACTGAAAATATGGAAATATCACTTTGGCAGACTGCATATAATATATCCAATAGAGGCGATGATGGACAAGTATTCCACTCTCTTGACTTCGGGGTTATTACGGCAACAATCACCAAACTATAGCCATCAAGGCTGCTACTGCTGGAAAAATTGGTCTGCCCGCCGAACTCACCAATCCATGGCGGATAAAATGGACCATGCGGTCAGTGAGGGTAAGACAAAACTATGCAAGACAATACTATAAATAGTAAGACAATTCAATGCAGTATAAGAAAAAGGTCCAAGCTACAAGCACGAAATAGTCAAAGACTTTATCTACCTGGGCAACGAAGTTAACGAAAGCAATTTCAACAACGCGAAAAGAAGGATCACCATTGCCAATCGCTGTGGTTTTATAAGCAATTGAGGAAAAATCCATCGCTCTGAGAACCTATATATAATAAGTCCTTGATAATCTCAGTCCTGGTGTATGGTGGAGAAACATGGACACTAACTAAACGGAGGAAGAGATTCTTGGTAGTTTCGATAGGAAAGAGCTTAGTAATATCTTCGGACTAGTATGATACTGATGAGGAGATGCCATATGAACACGAAAGTACATTAGCCAGTAAAACGTTCGGTAAATAAGTTTTTTACAATTTTCCTTATTATACAAATTAAGATTAGGTTTAGCTTAGAGTGCCTGCAGAGGGCCAGTAAGCTAACATAGAAACATTGTTCGTCCAACTAGTTTTAAACATTTTTGTCTAGGATATAAGTTTGTTAAGAAGTATACAATAAAAATGAATTGAAATTGAATTGAAAAAATTGTACATTAGCCAGTCAATGGGTCCCCGGAAGACGAAATGGTTAAGGCTCAGGCAATGAAAGATAAAATCAAAAGTCGGCTCTGGCTCATTCTCAGTTAGGAGTGGAAAAAGGATTCTTGGAGCTACCTTGGAGAGTGGACAGTACTTCAACCAAGACTACTAAAGCAAGGCCCTTGACTAGCTCAGGCAGTAACAATTCTGAAGCAGGTCTAGGCTCTAAAAGAGGACGTTATTATGAGCCGTTCTTCCCTAACCACGTACTTCTAAGAGGCAGAAGTACCATACCATTGCTAAGTTACCCTTGTGGTTGCAGTAGTGGACTTTGATCACCAAGAGCACAAGCTCTCGCAACTTAATTGAACGCGTGATGGAACGGGTGCATTGCTAGACATTAAAGGGACCTTCAACAAACCAGAACAATCAAGGTCAAGGCGATGAATTTAAATCACGCCCACATAATTCAACGGACATTCTGTTTCTTTTTCTATAAAATGATGCTGCATGTGATGTCAATGAAAGGTAAATTTGTTGAGAAATATCCCTAGAAGTTGATCCAAATACAATTTAACAGTTTCGCATCGGTTCGGACAATCTAATCAAAATGAGTACAGTGAAAACTCCCATAGGCGGAAAGCAACGATCGCTGCCGTTTTGCTTATTTCGTAATTATTTCCCAACACTATTCCTATGGGTTCGCAACTTGAAAAGCACTTGAAGCGCTTTTTCTATAATTTCCAAAATTGTTTTATTTCTCAATTATTCGCCTCTTTGTATGAGATGAGTGTCATTTCATCTAATTCCTCTGGACCTTCTTCATCTTCAGAGCTGCTGCCGATGTCGACGATGTTTTGAACTTGTGCTTGGTCCATAATATCAATGGCTATGTGCACATGTCCATCAAGGTGTAAGAAGCTTCCTGGATCATCTCAGATGTGCCAATGGTAGATCGATTTCTGCTGCAATTTGATGAATTTCTGTCGTGAAAGGAGCGCCAATTCCAAATTTTCTATAACATTTTTTAAACCACATACACTGTGCTCTTGATGTACATATATTGTGTTGTTCCGTTGTTTTGCTGAACGAAATTTTGTCCGCCTAAAGCCCGATTTCACAGTACAACCTTATCTGCTGGTTTAGCTAAGTGTAGGATCGCACTAAAACTCTGAACTATTGAATACACAAACCAAGAGAAGCATGAATAAAATAGGGATTGTGACTGAAAACAAACATTTCTTAAATGGTGAAAGGAAATGAGAACACACTAACACAACAAGCGGATGTTCATGTTGTTGAAATATACGTGATTTATAAATTTGCGTGCTCACTGCTCTCTCAGAAGCACTGCCAGACTAAATATTTAATTATGTGTGTGAGTTTTCTCCATGTATTTTGGGGTTGAAATAACTTTAATACACTAATAAATTATGTACTCTAAGTATTTAAGTAGAATCCATCACTTAAGCTCGCACTGTGAAATCGGGCATAAGAGAATTAAATTTTCTAAATTGCGGAGATTTCTTCGTAATGGAAACGCTCACTGTATCTATTATGTTAACTATGTTAGTCTACTTCTGTAGACTGTTATGACTGCGTTGACGACACAAATTCCGCTGTCAGGCAGAATGCTTCACTCAATTTGAACGATGATGAACAAGAATTTTGTCTCTCCGACTTAGACGAAGCGATTTCCAGACTGAAGTCGAACAAAGCTGCTGGAGCGTACGATCTATCCGCTGAAATCCTTAATGCAGCTGGAGATGATGCGCAAGCACCAGCTCACCTGTGAGATATGGTCGGAGGAAAGCATGCCCGATGAGTGCAATCTTAGCGTCGTTGAGAAGAGAACGACACCCCTTTGTCGATTTCAATGCCGCATATAACAGCGTGCATAGAGACGAGATATACAAAGCCATGTCTAGTTTTGATTATCCTGCGAAGCTCGTCAGGTTGTGCAGGATGACGATGGAGAACTCTCGCTGCTCCATCAAGGTCGGTAAGAATTCACCGGCACCTTCAAAATCAAAAAACGTTTTAGGCAAGGCCACACGCTGTCATGTGACTTGAGAAGATCGTGCGAAACTCAAACACTGGAGGCACGATCTTCTAAAAGTCCATTCAACTGCTTGCTTACGCGGACGACATTGACGTGATTCGACAAACACAGCGAGGCGTTAATTGGGAGTTTGCTGGCATTGAAACGAAAGCCGCTAAAATGGGTCAAGCTGTAAACCAGGTACAACAGAGTACATGCTGTCATCAAGGAAGGACGCACAACATCGACGTCTCGGCGAAGAATTACTCTTGCCAATTGCTGTTTCTTTGGGCTCAAGCGTGTTCTATGGTGCAGATACTTGGACGCTATTGAAAGCGGATGAAGAAGCTCTTGGTTGTTTTGAGAGAAAATTTCTGCGCACGATCTTTGGTCCTGTTTGCGTTGATGGCGTTTGGAGGAGAAGGTTCAACCACGAACTGTACGGGCTGTACAGTGGCATGCATCTAGTTGAGCGTCTTCGGATCCAATGCTTGAGTATTTTATTATTATTAGATTAGCTGAGAGTATCCGAAGAGGGTCAGTAGGTTAGGATTAATTTCAATAGGTTATTGATAAGTTAGTTAAGCTAGTTTTTATCTAGCAAGTATATTTTTTTTCAAAATTACATGACAAAATCAAAAAAACAAGTGACATGTTTATACGCAAACACATTTGGCGGCTCGCGAAAAAATGTTTCTGATTTTTTGTAAAATTCGTTAGTAAATAATGGACAACAAATTAAAATGTCATTGTTCTATTTTCCTAATAAATAATGGCAACCCGTTATCGGAAATTCACATATGAATGAAATGTCAAAAATTGCGAAATTTTCTATTCGCCCTATGTATTTGTTGTATTATTACTTAACAAATTTGTTTGCATTATTGAATTTTTGAACGAAACATATCTAACGAATTAAGCGTGTGAAGCACTTTCCTTTGCAAATGACTTATAGAATAAATACATTATTACATCTGTGCACATACATTTTAATTATTTTTTTTAAACATATAGAGTTTTCACAGTAAAAAAACACGCGCAGAATGTAAGGCACGATTATTTTAATTGTAAAGATATTAAGTAAATTGAAATTCTGCGCGATGTGAGGCTTCTCTTTAAGGTACGTGATTTATACAGCAATGAATCAATTTTTGCTCTTTTGTGTATAAAGATGAAAAAGCAAAAAACATAAAGAAATTGTCAACGCGCCTGAACATAAACTCTCCACCCTTCGACAAAATAAACGACATCCACAAGATATTATTGAAACAAGTTGAGATCCCATTTCTCGTTCCACGCACTTTCCCAATAAGTTGGTCGGCATCTTTGACGATGGGATTTTCTCAGACATAATAAGGATACTTTCAGCTTTTGAAATAAAAAAAAGAAACAGGGGTCCCTTTGTAAGGATTTTAATTTGAGAACACCGTTGAAGTGTTTCCCTCTGCACGGTGAAATATAATACGTATTATGCACAAGTATGTTTGTTTCTGTATGTGTTTTTGTATCACCAAATATCATACGTAGGTACTTACCAAAAGTATACAGGATATTCCAAAGATATGACTAAGAAAATAGTCCCCAGCGACATTCAGATATGCAACAAACAACGACTCGGTCAGCAGTTTTAAGACTAATATTATCCCTGTACGATATAATAACCCTATCCTGTAATTAAAGAAAAATAACTTCAATAATAACCATTTTCTAATTACCATTTGAAACATCAAAGAATAAGTTGCTCTTACCGTCTCCATATCGACGCCGCATGTTTATCGTGCTTTCGCAGGAGCCATAAAAGTTTTCTGATTAATGAATACAGCAGCAGTCCGAAAAGTGCCATGAAAAGAATCTCCACTACGACAAAGAGTACAAAACCTGAACTCCCAACCTCCAGCCACCAATGATTCGGCCATTTGCCAATGATATTGCTAATCAATGGGGAACAAATGGCAAAGAGTAGTGGGAGCAGCCAACTGATGCCAATTGCTCCTCGAATGCCCGACGATAGATTTGTCACTTGAAATTTTCGTGGAACCAGTTCGGTGTGGACGACTAGGCCGATGGCAATTATCGTCGACAGGCCTAAAAGCATCAGTGAGGCTAAAGTTGAACTTATAATAGCTTGCCAGCCCTGTAAGAGAAAAAACATGAAGAACAAGCACACAATGTGCTGGGAATTAAAACAAAAGGAAACCATTAAGAAGAAACGAGAACAAAATTGATCAATGACCAATGATAATGAGGAGAATAAGACCATGCCGATGGTTTGTGTTTTAAGGCACAGAGGAGGACGAGAAATAATAGCAGAATGGGAAGTGACGAAGTTTTTCAGTTGTTCGTCGTCCTATGACTACCATTTAATTAATTTATGGAATTGTCCTTGGGAAAAGGATTTTCCGTTCTTCCAGACTTTTTGAATATTCATTGGCTTCTTTGACTTCCCAGTTATTTATGGCTCACAGGGAGCGCCAATAGAAACAGGAAGTATTCCCTTTAAGAGGTAAGTTGGATTGACAATCTAAGTTATTCAAAGCGGAAGCATGAGGTCACTTACACTTGATTATTCTCGTTTTTGGCTACAGAACACGAAAATAATTTAAAGCAATATATTTATTCTCTCTATAAATGGAATATGTGTAAATGTTAGCATTTGCTAAAATTTATTTGTTAACCTAATCTGCATGAGTGGCTCATTGTCTGCAGAAGAGAATTAAATCACATGAAAATCAGAACAAAATGTACGCGTGTGCTCAAGTTGATTGTTTTCTACTCTTATACGAATGAAGCGCGTGCCACAATGGTCGTTGACATTGCATTATTATAAGTTTGAGGGTGTTCGATTTTAGCACCTGGAAAACGTTGAGTTTACTTAAATAAATACATTTTAAATATATGTCTATGAGTTTATTTAAATATAATATATACATGTATGCAGAGGTATTAAACGTAGTAAAAGCAAAAATATCTAGTACTTTAAACCATTTACCATCTGATATCACTAGAATTAATAAGACTTAGTTCAGCAGAACATTCTGTAAATTCACAAGTTTGATAGATTTCGTTTAAGCGACAAAAACAGTGAAGCACAAGCAATATCAAAAATATTAATAAGGTGAGACAAATCCAGGCGACATACAATTTTGTTTCCGCAAGATTTAGTAGGCAGATAACTGTCATTTATTGCCGCAAGGCGCTTGCCTATGTTCAAAACTAATTTCACCGTAATAGGACATTTTGTAAAGCAGAAGTTAACATTTGCCCGTATAATGTTGACGTAAGTTGGACACATCTCTTTGCTATTTTTTTATGATAGAAGAGAAATGTTCCCAGACTATGACTTGCTTCCCTAGTTTTGCAGATTTTTAACTCCGACTTAACAATCATTACGTCAGACTTGGTTCTCCATAAAATAAAATTCGATGTTTGTTTGTTTGTCTTTTATAGACTCTTAAATGGTAAGAGATAAGGCCTAACTTTCAGAAACAACCTTTTTCCAGCAAATATGAACAAATGTGTATACTTCTTAGTATACAAAAAGATGGAAACTGAATTATCGAATTTTTTCACCGACAAATATCCCAAAAAAGTTAGCTTAAGTATCCTAAATAATGATTTAAAAGTTTTCTCTGCGAATCAATCATTCTATCTGCGAACTGTCAAGCTGAGTTCGTAATACACGAAAATTCAAACGCAATCCACAACCTCCACGACCAACAAATTCGCAGTGAAGTTTCAGTTTGCAGCCGTATTTCATTGCGAATGAAAAACCTCCATATGAATGAAACGTCAGTGTTTGCGAAGTTCGCAATTCGCGCCGGCCTCATATGAATGGACCTATAGAGCACTGAGGTAGCCAAAGAACTTTGTTCAGAACTGTCTGGAAAAGGTTTTGGTGAGATTTCTTTATTTTAAATTTTCTTCATTCCGATTTTTTTAAGTGCCTAGGAACAAACATTTAACCAATCTATGTCTTATAGTATGATCCAGATATATTGTATCTATTGCAAAACATTGTCATGACATATTTCTTGTGCCATAGATCAAATGTTCTTCAGCAAACATCAATTCAGAAATGAATCCATTTGGCACTTTATTTTGTCTGACAGTTCATATGTGGGTTGATGCGGTTGATATATGATATATGATAAATGTATTTAAGAATATTGATAAAGATTGAAAGGACATTATAAACGGCAAAAAAACCAATCAATTCAAGGGAACCTGTTGTTCAAAGTTAAAGTTCTACGCCTAAGTGACTGACAGACAAGTGATCATAATGGTCGTGACTGAAGTCAAGCAAGTCAAGGAAAAGAAATTATTTAGTTCATTGATCCAGCAATGTAGAGAGAAATACAGACGCAATTCTTAGAATTCCGATTTTTTCCGATACATGTCTACAAGTTTAAACTCTTATTAAAGTTATACTACCTTACTTTACTAATTAAAGAGTAGAATATACTGCCCATGCCAATATTGCTTTCCAACTGCTGCAAATAGTATGTAAAGGGTGATTTTTTTAGCTATTATCTTTTTGGCAACACTGGTTTAAACAGCTGACTCACGTTTCGTATTTTTTTTTATTTTTTAATTTAAACATGAATCGTCTTGCAAACGAACAACGCTTGCAAATTATTGAATTTTGTTATCAAAATGCGTGCTCTCTTAAGAAAGTTCATCGCGCGCTTCTTCCAGAAAAAGTCACAGTTTGGTGCGATTTATGGGCTGGTGGTATCATTGGACCGTACTTCTTCAAAGATGATGCGAATCGTAATGTAACTGTGAATGGTGAGCGCTACCGTGAGATGATATTCAACTTTTTTTTGCCCAAAATGCAAGAGCTTGACATGCCTGACATGTGGTTTCAACAAGACGGTGCCACATGCCATACAGCACGCGCAACAATGGACTTATTGAGAGGCGATTTCTGTGAACATTTTATTTCTCGTTCGGGACCGGTCAATTCGCCGCCTAGATCGTGTGATTTAACACGCCTTTAGACTATTTTTTGTGGGGCTATGTTAAGGCTCATGTCTATACAGACAAGCCCGCTTCAGCATTTATTCGTGAAATACCGGGCGAAATGTTGGAAAGAGTATGCCAAAATTGGTCTAAGCGGCATTTGAGGCCATTTGAGGCGCAGTCAAGGTCAACATTTGCATTAAATAATCTTCAAACAATAAATTAAATGGACCGTACTATCGATTCAAATAAAGATTTAATGCATTTTTTTTGAATTTTATGTGTTTTTTTTTAAAAAACTTTTCTATAGCTTTTAAAAAATCACCCTTTATCTAGAGCTTCGGAAGACATCTAACAAATCACGCATCTGGCTTGCATTAGTAAAACTATTTAGGACTTGAATCATAAGCCTGTGTTTAACCTATGCTCATATTATTTATTATGGAATCGTAAGAAGAAAATTGCACAATTTGAAAATTATAACTAGGAATACATATAGAATAAAGCTCCAACGTAAAGTAAAAACATTATTACTGTTTGTGTACTTCCAAACATCCCAAAGATATGTCGACAACCCAAACTATTCGCATTGTACGTACATGTTCATACATGATTCACCTAAGCATTGTAGTTTGGAGTGGACTTTGCATTTTCTCAATCAGATACATACAAAAGAATGCGATAAGTTCTTAATCGCAAGTATTGACAGTATTTATCAAAATTGTTAATACCCGCAGTATGGCTTTTGCAGCAAATGAATCTTTATAATCTTTACATGTAAAGTAGGTAAAAGTAGGATTATTTCTCGTGATTTTTAAAGTTTTGACAGAACACAGTCAAGTTCATATATCGATAATACATATGTCTCTATAGTAAAAATATAGTTTAACCTCTTCCTCTATGCATCAGAAGAAGTTTTTTAACCATTCTACGGAAGTTTTCTTGGGTGGACTCAGATTTGTACCTCTCATATATTTTCTCATTTTTAAAGCTCATTATGTCTATTAGTTATAATCCAATTCACTGCTGTGCTTTTATATTCGTTCCATATTTTGGAACGGTAGTGTATATAAAGCACACCAAATTCTTTATTGTAACGTTCGAGTCCGACTTATCACTACATGAATTTACAAGTAGAATGCGCCTCATGCCTCTTCTTATCTTGGCAATGAGAATATTTGAGTAGTTGTGAGCCCAAATTATGAAAACGTGTATGTAAGTATTGGTAGAAAAAACAAGCTTTCAGCAAATAATAATTATACAATATTTTTTTACAAATATGTACCTTACGCGAGTATTTCTTCAATTTGAAGTGCATCAATAGAACGGCACTCTGCTACAACTAAATATTCGTCGATTTTAAAAGTAGATTTATTGTTTATTACTACGGTTTTCGTTTTAAATTTGAGATTAAGGTAAACTCGAGCTTAAATTCGTCTAAAGGTCAATGAATTTAACTATATTCAGCACAAGGAATTTTAGGATAATAGTAAAATGATACAGCTCTGTGAAACTCAAGACGTTAGTTAGGCGATCGAATGTAGGGTCGCTCAATGGTAGAAGATCGCGATATTAGAATCTTCCACTTTCTCTACAACACAACCTACCACTACCGAGGTATCTAAATAATCACATTTGGCTATTTGCCACAGCAATCAAATTGTGTCGTAAATAGTAGGAATGCGACGACATAGTTTGCTGTTTTATTGGTAGAGAAAATCAACTAGCAAGTCGATTGAAAAAAAAAAATACGGTTTCTATTTCATAGACAGACGATGGAAGCCGTAATAATTCATAGCTTGTGTCCGGAGCAGTTTTTGATATTGCTCACACCAACAAAGGAAACCAAGACCCAAATCGCTGGCAATTTATCAACGAAAGCGTTGGTTTTGATTTGCGTGATTTTGTTGGTGGTTGTTAGAAATGTAATGATTTTAGTGAAGAATGTATTTTTGCTTAACAAAATTAAAAAGTGTTAGCACAACCGTCGATTCTGTGCTATTGGAACTGCTTGTAGTTCATATGTGTGAGAATTAAAAAGACGAACTGCCTACAATAATGAGTGACTGCGTCGTATTTACGTTCCCGGAAATTGTATTATTAATGTGCCAATTAGGTTTTACTTGTTATTATCTCTGTGCTCGGAGGTAATACAAAGTCTTTTTTTTTCTATATTGTATTATATATATGAGTAAAAATAAGTTGCTGTCTTCCGATGAGTTACGGCTATAGGGCCATGCATAAGAATCACAGTTTGTTATTGTGCTATTTGCAATAAGTAGCATTAAGGAAACTAAAGAATGTACATACGCTGATAATGTTTCCTACACTTATTATAAATGTGAAGTTTCTCACTACAGGATTTGTTATTGATGTATAGAATCGCATATTTGAAAATTAAAACAATTTCTCGTATGCTTCCAAATCTATAAGACGTAAAGAAATGTAATGAACTTAAACGAACAGCAGGAGAAGATACTATGTATGGCTTGTGGTCTGTCAAGAAATATATAATAGCAATTTTATATAAGCCATTATTTGCAGGGCCGCATTATGAAATTTTAATCGCATAAGGTGTTTGAATATTTGGTGATCGATGTGACGAATTATGTTGATGCGTTGACGGGAATGCAAAATTCAAACCATAAAGTTATTGACTTTCATAATTCAAGGCACAGTTGTGTAGAAACTGCTTACAAAATTCCGAGTTCGGAGTACGTTAGAAACTAGGTATGGATCAGATTCATTCGTGATAGAACAGTAGTTCTTATAGTACGAGTGGATGTTGTAAAAGCTCGGCCGAGTTCGGCCTCAGGTCGTCGCCAAAAAAGATTGTACTATTGCACATTATATATGTAAATGGGTATTTCATATATTTGAGCATTGAAGAAACTATTAAACCATGTACGTTTTAAAAGTAAATTATCCGAACTGAGTTACCTAAGTGTTATATGCGTGGAGGGTGTGGCACATTAGCACTCACGAAATTTGTTTTTAAAATTTTCTCGATTCTTGGTCAATTCAAATTCATCCAAGCTTTTCAGTTTACTCACATAAGTTTATACTGAACCCTATTGCGAACCAAAGTGGTATTGCGAGCGTCAATTGAAATCAATTTTGTTGATAAACATACATACATTTATTCAATCATATTTTTAAGGTTGTTAGAGCAAGCTCAAGTCATAATTGTGAAGTATTTTTAGTTTTATTGTATTAACTACACGAATATCAGATAAATATCAACTAAATGATTTTGTTCGAATTTAATTCATTTATTTTTCAATTTAATGAATTCGGTTTGTGATTTGAATCCACTTGTATGTATGCTTCGAATACTATAAAAACATCTGTTAAAGCCAGAGGCACAGTTGTCTGGGCCAGACTAATGGAATGTTAACTCCCTACGCTGATTTAATATGACCCGTTTGGTATTGATGTGTTTTCCAAAGAAACTGAAGATTTGTCATCATTCAAACCACAAACCAACTGAACTCATTTTTGTTCTATAGTTTTAGTTAAAAGGTTCTCATTTCATTAAATTAAACTGAAGAAGACAACAAAATGATATTTATATCGCTTATTTGTTGACACTCGCAATAGAGGTGTCAAATATGATGTCTCACTCACAGCAGTCAATTTATTCACAATTGTCAAACATTTTATATTTACATAACTGAGTTACACAATATCGAAATTATTATTGATTGACAAATTTATCAATCATCAATTGATTGATATTTGACACTCGCAATAGGGGTGACTGTTTCCCGAAGAAAATATCGTAGATAAATGTCAAAACCCATCTTTCCATATTTTATGTATGTCTATTTCGTTGTGATTATACAAATAGAAGATATAAATTATTCCAAATCGTGTATGATCTGAATACGGGAAATAAAAAACAAAACAACTTTAACAGCTTCAGGCTTACCTCGCAATAAACCCAAGAAACATACGATATGATCTTACAAAAATAAAGGATATTTCAATGCTAGAAACAACATAACTGCCTGTGATGTTACGACAAAGGATGTTATGAGAAAAAAAAATGTTACATGAATTTAGAACCCCTTTACACCATGTTCATTCAATAGCGGTTTAGCAGTTTTCAATGATATACAAATGCACAATTTTATGTATTGTATTTAACTGAACTAAAAGGTAACTCAAAGAGAACCACATCTAAAAGACAAACATTTATTTTAATTCTATTTATTCGCATTGCGAGGCATGGTGCAATCAATGGTTCGAAAGTTAAAAATAAACAATATTTTATGTTTTTAATACTTACACTAAAATTGGAGTAATTCGTTTTAAGAATACTTAGTTAAGAAACGATTAGTTAAGAAATACATTTCAACCGCTGGTCTACGCAATGTGGAATTGTATTAATGGATTTAAGGTAGGTCTTTGAAACGGTACCTTTATAATTGCGGTGTGTCTGCCACTCTTTCATAGCTCCTAAATTTATTCACCAATTGACACAATTCTCATAGATCTTTTGAAACGTCTTTTCATTTCAAGTTAAGGTTTCATATGCCTTTACAGATATTTAGTCTCAAAGTGGTGTCCATAAACCAGAAATGAGTATGAGCACAAAGCGGTTCGAACCAAGAATATGGTTTAATGTTCTTATAGCTATTCTTGGGTTACGTAAACAGTAGTTTATATTGGTCGATAGTTTGTAACGAATACGGAACCATAGAACATTAACGGTGAACAAATCAGCCCTGATAAAGTTACTAAAACAAACAGGCTTTTCAAACAGCACCTGTGGTAATGCTGCCAAGAGGAAAACTTTGCCATGCTGATACGAGTCGAAAGTTTTGGCAATCAATGGAATTTACATATCCACACATGGTTGTGCAAATAAAGTTAAACACCCACATTCTACACTATCTCGCGAAAACTAACGTAGAAGAAAGAAGAAGCAGAAATTGTCTTCAAAATCTACTAAATAAACAATGCACAACTACAAAGTGAAACTCACACAGCCCGGAATAGAATGAAACATGTCCATATAACAATCCAATTATGGTCTCATGAAAAGTTGATTCAAAACTAAGTGGTAACTCAATCACACGAATTTGGTCAATGTATATCTTGAGTGTTAGTTATTTCAACAAGGTCAAGCCGTGCAGAGAACATTCATTTGCTGCATCAAATTTGCTAATAATAAGAATGCTAATTTCTTATTTCGATAACATGGTCAAGATATTATACGTATGCCTCCACAGTTTGCATATTTTAAATTGTGTGAGTACTATTCCCATTATACTTCGCAATCTACAAGTGTCGTTAAAATTTTCTATAAATTCCCTTAGGAAATGGAGCAAATTATATGTAAACTACTACTGAGATTGAATCACACAGACCTAAAAGGATTTATTATAATATACAGAAACAGTTGTACAAAAGCTTTTACTTCTGTGATGAAATTAATTCTGCATTACTTATGTTCGAATAGCATCATACCCAAATTAAAAATGAAGTAACAGGTATACACATGCATATACCCATACATCAGAGGAGGGGCCGATCTCATTGGAATCAATTATTTAGTCCTTAGCCCAGCGAAACGCACAAATTGGCGTTGTCCCTTCTGTTGTTGTTCGTAATGAAACGGAATATATAGAAAAGCCTGAGATAAAAAATGGAATCAACATCTCAACTCTGACTCATCTCGACTCATTTCTGTTGCTCTCACAAGTCACTAACTGTCCACTCGTAGGGATAAGCAGATGAAAAATTCAACAGGCTCTAATTTTCTGTTCTTACCATGTCGTCGCTCTCTAGTGACCGTCTGATATAATTATACGGAGATGAAAGATGCCTTCTCTGTGTGGGATTGTCTGTTCTTTGTAGTATTCATTTGCTACTAATCCTAAGATTGTTGCCTTAACCTTGTTTAGTAGTTTCGTGGGACCCAGAACTCAGGAATTTATTACATTTGGGAGTGTGCAAGTGGGAATTCATTTTTATTCTCGTTAACTTGTCTTTCTCTCTTGTGTTTGTTTGTGAATAAGAGCTGTGGATTGTATGCCAGAGACATTTCCAACAATCATACGGAAAGCCTCGAGAGGATTAATTAATAATTCAAATATTATCCCTTTATTCAACAGTTTGGTTCTCAAAGGTCGTATTTGTTATTATTATTATTATTTTCCTTTCATTTTGTTTGCAAAGTTTTATCACTGTGCTGATTTTCTATATTTCACACAATGACAAAGACGTACAGATGCATATACCTTTGTATCCAACCTCTCTCAGTTCACTTGTATTGTATTCCGTACACAGAAAGACATTTTAGGAATTGGATATGCCATGTCCATTGTGTACATTTGATCATGCAATCACTGTTCATACACAACTAATTTATGTTTGTCTAAGACCTCCGATTGACTTAAGCTCATGGCGAGCTACATATTAATCCGGATAAATCCATAATTGAAATATATATGTATGTAATTTCTCAACATCGTCTTCATTTTTCTGTAGTGGTTGTTTTTTTCTAAGCTACAGCAATATTAAGGAAAGTATTATTATCTCTCACAATAAATTGCGTAAAACAGTGAACAGGACTATTAAAGGGTTTAATCCTCCTTTAAAAAAAAAAGTCGTTAAAAGGTGGAAAAACATTCAGAAAATACTTCAGTAATCATGACTGGCTGTTGAGTGTGTGCCACAAAGGCCCTTTCACTCTCGCCTACGCGAATATCCTACAGAGACACCTACATTTATAGGCTTTAGGACTTAGGTTAATTGAAAGATGTTTATTTTGTTGGTCGGATTGTTTTTAAAATTTCAGATTTTTCAACCGGAACTACACCTTTCAATTTTGATGGAACATAGAAGTACAGTTGCTCGATATAACAGCCTTGCAGCGAATCAGAGATAACATTTCAATTTGAAGTATGTGATTATCTTGTTCCACTTTGCAACTTCCTCTGTTCTAATAATCTGTATTATGTAAAATGTAAAATCTGTAAAATGTATTATGTGTGCAGATATAAGCATTCTTTAAGTCCACAGCTTCGGGGAGTGTTATTAAATGGTATAGAATGTCAGTTAGCGTAAGGACATGTAAAATAAATTAGAAAAATGCAAGCAAAAATTAACGTTTTTATCAACGAATTATGGATTAACTTGTAGAAAAGTCCGTCGTAAGACCGAAAGAATGTCAAACGCATTCAGACTAGGAGTGGACGTCCAGTTTAACGAATAGTTGATTCAGTCAATACCACTGTCTTAAATCACCCAGATGATCTCGAACTCTTACGAGTACTCTGTCGCAGCTGATTCCCAGGTTCGTACTACACTCCCTCAAGGAAAAAAGAGAGTGAGTATTGATGGCGTCTCTGCCGAATTATTCCAAACTGCGCCAAAAAAATCGGTACAACCGGTGATATGCCAAGCTTGGGATTACGGACAAATCCCCCGGGAATGGAAAAGGGTCATTAAGCTTCCGACCAAGGGAAACTTGATGGAATGCAGCAAAAGTAACAGAATGTGAATTATACACTCATAGGTTTGCGTTCTTCCCGCAATATTCAAAATAATAGCTCCAATAGTTCTGGAACGGATCTTAGTGCATCGACCATGTAAGCAACAGGATGGCTGAAAATCAGACACTCTTAACCGGCAAGGAAACAGTAATAATACTTAATAATCCTAAAAAGTGACTGATATTGAAAAACATAATTTTAATTAATTATAAACATAAAACATAAGTACATAAGATAAAAATAATGTAACGATCGATGTGTATCTGCTAAGGATTCATCCTTGGCTTACGACAAGTTTTTCATTAATAAAGCAGTTTTAATGTTGAACGACGCCTTCCATTTGTTTCAGAATCCACCGAGAAAAAAATCATTGACTTAATTTGTAAATCAAATGCGTAAACAAACTATTTACAGGATAGTTTTATTTTTTGCTACGGTTTTTTTACAGTGGTTGTATTTGATTTTTTTCTCAATTTTATGCACACAATATATAGCCAATCATAAACGTCAAACAACTATTTTGTTGCTGTCATAGGAAAACCCCGAAAATATTTTCCCCTATAATACATGACCATTATTTATTTAGTTACTTATTGAATGTTTATTGGCTTATTTATATTTATTATGGTATATATATCATTCTACTCAGTTATAAGTTAACACACCGATGTGCACGAGAACAGTACTTTTAACATATTCAACTTGTATACAAGGGGTCTATGCTTGCTTATCGCTTATCGTTGCTGACAGCAAGCATAGACGTGGCCAACAAGGATCGTTAGCGGCATGTCAGCAACGATCCTTGTCGATGTATAGATCAAGTTGACATGCAGACTCAGACAAGATATCTTAGCCTTGATGACTGGAAACAGTGCGCCCAGGACCGTCACCGATGGAAGGCAAAATTGCTCAGGCTCGGACCCTTCATGGGTCGTCGGTCTGATAGGTAAGTAAGTATATCCATTCGCACAACTTTTCCTTAAAAAGACAAGTATGCAAATTTGGTAACCGTATACTTAAACATAATAAACATATTGCGTATTCGGGTTTCACACAAGTTCCAAATTGAACTTTTCTTGAGGAGAAGTAAGTTTGGTACATTTTGACGAATATTTTAATTCAATAATGTTTTAAATATCAAGAATTCACAACACATGGTCTCTTCGTGAAACTGTAAGAGTCTTCACATGTTTCATTAGCAATAAATATTTAAAAAATTGCTCAACACTACTTTAATATATATACTAGGAGGTCTCAAATCTTCTGTTTGATTGGATGTATCACCAGTACAAAAATAAGTACGCACATTGTTCGTTTTTATTTGCATTTGCTTCTTGTCGCATCATTTACAAAATAAAGAGATTCAATAATGTTATTCAACTTGAATCAATATTTTCATTTCAAAAACAATTCCCTAGAATTAATGGATTTTTTGGGATCCTGCAGTGTCGCTTCGCTATACACTTGGTTGAATTTTATTAAACCCAGAAACTTAAATAAATATTTTTTAAAATTGGACGTACATGCACAAAAGGAGTGCATAAATATTAATTTCTTCTTGTATAAAACGAAGTACGTTCTCATACGTATGTGGCGAGGTATATCAGCAGAGCGTGTATGCAGTCGTATTCACAACTTTACATGCTGCATATTTATGTATGATGAGGTTACGGGGGGATCATAATTTCGGAATATTGAAATAATTATTTCTAATTAATATGTCTCTATCCTGATGGCTAAAGTGCATTTATTCACATCCGACAATGGATTTCCTTTACGAAAGTTATTATATTGTATATTATACCTTCATTAATTTAATAATCCCTGACATAATTGTTTAATTTCCATCAAGTGTTTGAACTTTGGTCGATCTGCTTGACATGAAGGGTATTTCAGCTTCTTTATCCGAACATAAGCATGTATATATCTTAGTTCATCTCGAAAATCCTTAAGATTCCTTATCTTACAAATTCAGCAGAGAATTTTCAATCAATTTCTACTCAACATAGGAAGTCCTGAACTGTCACGAGTAAGCGGACGGAAATGATGCGCAGATCAACTTTATGTTCCAGTTTAATTCAAGTTCGAATACTGGGATTTCGAAGTGTTACTTTTGGTAAGATTGGGCTTACAAAAACCTTTCAACACATGCTGCGAGGTGGTGAAAGTCTAAGAGAAAGTTTCCTTCACGACGTCGTTTGGGTAAAAATGGGTGAAGAGCATGAAAAACACAAAATATCTCTCGTTGTTATCGTTAATCATGCGACACGTGTTGTAATTTTCTCAAAAGTTAATTAAAAACGAACATTTTGCTTAGATAGATTCTGAGAAAGGGTCGTAATTGTTTTTTCTGTGCGTATCGGAGGGGTTAAATGGTTTGACTGGCTGGTTGGTTGCTTGATAAGGGATAGAGCTGTGGTTGTCAAACATTTAAAGGAATGAAAGATATCGTATAATTTAGTGGCAAGCCAGCATTTCACAGAATGCGTAATAATGCTTAGTGTTATATAGAGAGGAGCACTATTTTGGTTGCACATTGGTTTTGTCTGTAAAATTATGAATTTTACGACTCATCCTGACTGTTGCTTATTTTAACTACAAAATGTTTTCATGTTGTGCGAAAAGTTCTACCTATTAGACTTCAAAGTTTTGTGGATAATATCTTAGACATTTTCTTTGAGAAGAGTTGTTATAAATGTGCTTAGCTGTATCTTTTGATGAACGCTATACAAATAAATAAACTAAAGAGCAGTGCCATTCTAAGTACAACTCATTTTTGAAGATTTTAAAAGTGACCATCAAACGAAGCAAGATTAGAGATATTACAGACCGCAATTATTGCAACACAAAATCACAATGGAAACTATTAAGTGATCTATATCTTTTTTTCCACTTCCGTGTCGGTTAGGACATTGTGTAGACAATAGTGCTATTGTATAGAAGTTGGGAGGTTGACGCGATTTGTCTGGTTCCATTGTCACTGCAAACAATGAAGCATAGAGTTTATTCAATGATTGCGTTGGTAAGTGCTTTTAGTCTGGTTCGGTTGATTTTGCATCGGGTTAGTTGGTCATATAGACTCACTTGACTCAAGTTCAACACCAACCGGCCGCTTTCCATTAAAAGTATGTGTATTATATCTTCTTGTTTATTTTAGTTCGCACCATCCAAAGAAAGGCAGTTTATTTGCATGATTATGTTGGGTTAGGTTATAGGTTGTAAGTCCATTTTGATACCCAGTGCCATTAATTTTATTCCAACGACAAATGGTGACTGGACCGGATTTGAAAACCAGATAATGCATGATTAAGAACCCAATTGGTACTCAAGTATGTTCATATTTTTAGAATTGTACTACCAAGATGCCCAGCATTCTACTGTAAATGACTTTAGCAGCTATCATATACACATGTGGAGTGTTGTTCGCTTTCGAAATTTTTAACCTTATCCAAGGCTCCAAACGGAATTTGCATAAACTCAGCCCAAAACCAAACGAATTGAATTAACACATTCGTCTGGTGAATGCTCCTAATTAATTACGGTCAGTGCCCAAATGATGGTTGCAAATGCAATTCAATCCCTTCGGTTGTTTTCCGAGGTCAACATTGGTGTATATAGCATATACGAGTAAGCACATAAATGTTGCCTTCGTTGATGAAAATATCATTATAGTTGCGTGATATCACACCGCCCAATAATTGGGTCCAAACAGTGTGCATTTTCATGTGGTTAAATGGAAGGATGCTTGTGGATGGAGATTGAAAAGCCAAACGTTGCCCAAGACAATAATGTTGATACAATTGTTGACAAAAGTATTAAGTCTTATGGTTTCCTTTTCGATACGGTGAGGTAAAAGACTAAAAATAAAAATATTTTTCTCAATATATATAATAGTTACTACCTCTTTTACCCGCGACAAACAGGAAAATGTGTTGTTTTTTATATTTATCGACAGAGAAGATTACGAGTCGAACAGGAATGTGCTGTATGCCGAATACCTCTCTAATTGAGTGTGTATGAAACAATTACTAGTCCACCGATGGACTGACTATTATTATTTCATTACCGAATGCTTTGATAACAGAACTGGCTGTCAACGATGGCACACAGGTACGCATATAGTGCTGACAGGGCAGTGAAGCTAGTCATTTGAGCGGTCTCTTGTCAATGGGAAACATGGCAAGAGCGGATTTATGTTAACACCAGTTTAGAAATTGTTTGACGAAAATAAAAAAATAAATATTAATGGCAATGTGATAAATAACATACGTTTAGGGTTTATTCCGCATGTATTTATCTGTTTACAGTGTTATTGAACTGCGAGCAGTTATTGGTGTTCTAGATATTTAATGAGTTATCAGACAAATTTTTCTTTATAAATTATTATGTTATCTCAGGGCGTTAACTCATGCTGTAGTGGTTAACGTGTTCCATTTTATAGGTAAAATGAAAGACCACTGTTGAACCTTTGTAGATGATCTTAATAGACAATAACGTTGTAAGGTCGGTCTCATCATGGAAAAGTCTTCTATCTTAACATGCACATTGAGAAACCATATTTTAAAATTTCTAGAAAATTTCGCAGAAATGCAATTTCCACATAAAAGCTCAATCCCAAACATCAAAAACTCCACACTAGGTCTCAGTGCTGTCGCTCACATTCATTTCATCGCCCGACATGCAATCATAAACATTCGCTTTACTACGGTAAAATACATGAAAGTGCTGTCGGCTGATATTTTTTGATATTATAGCGTATTCTATAGACGTTCAAAGGTACACTATGGTTCCACTGGGCCTATTTCATTGTGGTTCTATTTTATATCTCAAATAATTGTCCACCCCAAACTTTACTACCACATTGGCCCATTCCAAACTGCTAAATATATTGTTTAATATGTAACAAAGGCAAGAAAAAGCAAATTCATATAATTTTTGAAATTAAAAACAGTACAGCCCTCGCCTTACTCAATTACTTTTCATTCTAAATTAATTTTAACATCGTTCCTTTCTCTTCCTCTTATTTTCTTTAAAGCGATACGTTAATTATGTTCTATGCTAGTGTTATATTTAGCTTATTTGCATTTCGGATTTGGATGACTTACAAATATAGAACAGTTTTGGTTAGCATTTGTGTGTGGTAAAGATTGTTTGATAGTAAAGAATAGAATTGTGTGTAGAAGTGTAGAAGAGTAATATTATTGTTATTGTTTTTATACAAAATATATGTGTATTACTTGTTCAATGATGTCATGAGTTTTCTAGTTCATATAAATCATTCGTTAATCAAGTTGACCTTTTGCATATCTATAACTATCTATTATACCCTTTCATCAAAATCAATCACTACTGCTGCCGTCTGAGTATTAGTTGTTGTTCCCTGTTTAGGAGACGCATTGAAGGGAAACTTTACTTATATATGTTATTTGAAATGTTTGATACATATATCATTCAATGCGCTGCGGTAAGAATTGAATTTCAAAATTTCAACTTTACGCATGAGGGTAAATTGATATATGTACATACATAAATACGCAAAGTTTCTTACCTTAAATTTGCATGTACTATGTCGCGTCATAAATGCAGAAACTGTATATGTGTCCTGTTTGGAAGGCGGAACTTTTAAAAGAACAGCGATATAGAACATATGTAATGAGAATGCAAAATGCAGTGTTCTGAATGAAGACATTTGTAAAATTATATTTTCAGAATAAGCGTATTATGCAATGCTACATAAGAAATGGATGCTTAATTTGTGGTTTTGCAATATTAAACAGTTTTGCGACAAATATTGTACATTTCCATTAGGAATTAGACTTTTATAAAACACATATTCCTTCATAAGGGCTTTCAAATTGATGGCGGTAAAAATTACAAAAGCAAAACAACAGTTTGGATGTTTGAAGCATTTTTGGTGAGCAAACATAAATTAAGTGGAAAAATACGCTTGCAAAGCAATTTCACATCTTGTTGTCGAGTATGAATAATGTAAGAGTGTTCACCATCTAAAATACTCGCAGAGATGTTCACTCTTCCGGACTAAATATTTTCCCTTACCTCTGTCGCAGAGGAAAACAGATTGTCGAAAATAAAGCATATTGTGCAGAAAAATTGATTCTCATGAACGAATGGAATTTTGAGTATTACATTTTAAATTGCAAATGTAACTGAATAAGATTGTGTTTTATGGCTTGTGAAAATAATTCCGATCAATTTTTGATTATTTATAAAAAATATCATGTTATTGATTTTTTTATTCCAGCAAGCCAAAGAAGCATTTTTTTGTAAGCTGAAGCTATAAGTACATACCTTGTTTCTGCAAATATTTCACCCAAGCGTAGTAGTGCAGTAAAGTCAGTATGGGGTTTCTGAAGTGAAAAATGTGCTTGGGCAAAACTAGTTTATAGCAATGAATGAAATTACTTCTTACTCTCACTCACTCAAACTGCATCAAGCTCAATCATCTTTAGTTTTTTCTACAACACACAAATATGTAGGTAGGTAGCAGAGTTGGTTTCTTATTTAGTTTTTTTTTCTTAATGCACTACGATATCTGAAAAATTCTATTGGAAAATGCACATTATCAAGAAAGAAGATTGGACATGTGCTATCTGCGGAATGTAGCCGCAAAACATGTTGGTACCTAAATGATACACTTAGGACTCGTCTGGCGTCAATAGTCCAGCCAAATACTCGATTCCAATGAAAATACAAGTGCATAAAACAACATCTTAACACATTTTGGAAATGAAAATTAATATTATGAGGAGTGAACCAATTGCTGGCAGTAAATATGAACAAATTAACCAGCACCTACAAAAGCTCACAAGCGAGAAGAAGATAGTGATTGTACATAGGTATTTTTAACTCATAAATGAACCCGAAGGGAAAATGTATGTATTTTTAATATTAGAAACTGCCAATTAATTTTTTGACTTTTAGTTTTTTAGCCAGTCTATTGTTTTTTTCTATCGAAGAATTTCAGGTTTTGTTAAACATCAAAAAATAATCAATTGAATTTTAGATAACTGGGAAGTACTTTGTAATATCAGACAATTTGAAATCGGCAGAATAAGTCTTCGCGGAACTAGCAAATCAATGTAAGTATTTGTTATGGCTAAAGTATGTCCTAGAATATTTTCTTTTAACTCTTTAAATGCACTTTTTCAATCTTTGGTTTGTTATGAAAATAAGTTATTAACATAAGAAATTCGGGCCTATTTCATTTCATAACGTCTGTTTGAATTCTTCCATTGAAAAATACACGTGGGAATTTTTTTTCATCTTCGGTAAGTACTTTTTCTTCTTATAATTACTATCACTCTGAACTGCAAGACATTAATTTGAGAAAAGATCAACCAATGATTTAATTGGAGACACAAATTAATATACTAAACAAAAACTAAAAATCAACAAAGAAATTTAGAACGATTCAACAAAAACTTACTACTGTAGAAAATACGAGATCATTATGATGTTGTTGAAATGTAGAGGACAAATGAATTAAACCCTAAAAAAAGAGACAGAGAGACAGTGCAGTGCAAATGATATCTTAAATGATATCTCTCTTTTCGTATTTTGATTTCTCTGTCTTTTGATGTTCGGTTTTCAGAGAGGAGTCCCTTGAATGAAAATATTTGCAATGCAACCTCATACCGCAGCTTTCCTGTTAAAACTTTTCTTCAAGAACTGAAAAAGCACAGAAAATATATCCAACGTTTTTACAAATGTCAGCGGTACAAACAGAAAATAAAAAGTGCTACCAGCTTTTTTTATCACATTAAACCAGCGAAGCTCAAGACTAGTTAAGACCAAAAATTTGAACACGTTTCAGGGTTCAGCTGATCTTAAGTTTAAAACATCATTGTGTTAATAAGCCAAATTTTTACCACAGTTTCCTTACCGGACCCAGAATATCATACATACATTACACAAATGTATATGCATACCAATTAGCATTAGGTACTTTAAGATTTATTTTAAGGTAGGCTTAAGTTATATCTAAATACATATATACAACCATCCCAGTTCACAAGTGTACATAAATGTCTACTGGCAATAATTGTGCACTACCTAATATGAGTCGAAAGATATAGTTAAGTTTAGAGTGCCAGTCAGATATTCTGGTAGTAATTTTTGTATAGCACATAAGATATACTTATATAAATATAAATATAAATGATATGAACATTTTTTATTTTAGTTTTAGAGGTTTCTATTAGCAAAGTACTATGCATGTCGCATAGAGCGGAAAATCAGTGGAATATACAATTAACAATGCTTTTAGGTAAAATTCTGGAAAAAACAAGTAGAAGATGTTTGTCATTAGAAATAAAAAAATCAATGAATTATGATATAATAAAAAGATCAAATACTATGTTTTCGCCTTTCTATGGACAATTTCTTCTTTTTCTTCTTGTGGCGCTACAGTCCGGATTGAACCTGGGCCTCGGTCAACAATCCTCTCCAGCTGGCACGTTCTTTATTCAGCTGCCTCCAATTTCGCACTCCAAGTTGGTTGAGGTCCTTCTCCACTTGAGTGCGCCATCAGGTTCGTGGTCGTCCTCTATTGCGTTGTCCCACTAGTTCGGAGTCGAAGACTCTTCGGGCTGGAGCAGTGTTGTCCATGCGCTCTACATGGCCTAGCCATCTTAGGCGTTGAATCCATAGACGCCTGACTAGACTCATGTTGCTGTACAGCCCGTACAGTTCGTGGTTGAATCTCCTTCTCCAAGAACCTTCAACGCAAACAGGACCAAAGATTGAACGCAGAACTTTTCTCTCGAAGAGACCAAGTGCGTCTTCATCCGCTCTTGAGATAGTCTAAGCTTCCGCGCCATACAGCAGGACAGGGATGATCAAAGGTCTTATATAACGTGAGCTTGGTCTTTCGAGAGAGGGCTCTACTACTCAATTGCCTCTTGAGCCCAAAGAAACAGCGGTTGGCAAGAGTTATTCTGCGTTTAATCTCGGTACTGACGTTGTTCGCACTATTTACTTGGGAGCCAAGGTAGACGAAGTCCTGTACTACCTCGAAGTTGTAGCTGCCTATGGTGACGTTCTGACCGAGTCGTCGATGTTGTGTGTCCTTTCTTGATGACAGCATATACTTTGTTTTGCCTTCATTCACCGCTAAACCCATTTTTGCCGCCTCCGTCTCAATACAAGCAAACGCTTCATTGACGGCTCGCTGAGTTCGGCCAATCACGTCAATATCGTCCGCGTATGCTAGCAGTTGAACGGACTTCTGGAAGATCGTGCCTCTAGTGTTGGCGTGTGAGTTTCGCACGATCTTCTCCAACACGATGTTGAAGAAGTCACATGACAGCGCGTCGCCTTGCCTAAAACCTTTTTTGACATTGAAGGTCTCGGTGAGTTCGTTACCGACCTTGATGGAGCAGCGAGAGTTCTCCATCGTCATCCTGCACAATCTGACGAGTTTGGCATTAATGTCAAGACTAGACATGGCGTTGTATAGCTCGTCTCTATGCACACTGTCATATGCGGCCTTAAAGTCGACAAATAGGTGGTGGGTGTCGATCTGCATCTCTTGGGTTTTTTCGAGGATCTGCCGTAATGTGAAAATTTGATCGATAGTGGACTTCCCAGGCCTGAAACCGCACTGATAGGGACCTATCAGGTTGTTAACGAATGGTTTCAGGCGCTCACACAGAACGGCAGAGAGGATTTTGTAGGCGATGTTAAGGAGACTTATCCCCCGATAGTTGGCGCAGTCAAAGGGGTCTCCTTTCTTGTGGATCGGGCAAACGATACTAAGATTCCACTCGTCGGGCATGCTTTCCTCCGACCATATCCTACAGATGAGCTGGTGCATGCGCCCAACCAGATCATCTCCAGCTGATTTAAACAGTTCCGCGGACAATCCGTCCGCTCCAGCAGCTTTGTTCGACTTCATTCTCGATATCGCTACCTTGACTTCGTGTAGATCGGCTATCGTCGTCCATTGCGCGGAGTGGGACATTCAGCCTGAAAGCGGTATTGGTGTCCTCTTCGCCGTTAAACAGTCTGCAGAAGTGATCCTTCCAGATTCCCAGTATCGACTGCGACTCTACTACGAGTTGTCCCTCTTCGTTCCGACAGGCTTCTGTCCGATGTGTGTACCCTTTGGATAGTTGTTTCACCCGCTGGTACAACTTTCGGACATTATTTCTGCCGTACCACCTCTCCATTTCCTCGATCGCGCGATTCTCATGCTCCTTCTTTTTCTTTTTGAGAACCCGGTGCTCTTCCCTTCTTTTAAGTTCGTTGAGCTCACGGACCGCTCTCGTCCTTTTATCCAGCGTCGCCTTATATGCTGCTAGCTTCGCTGAATGCGCATGCCGACACTCGTTGTCAAACCATGGGTTTTTTCTAGGTGGCATTTTAAAACCGAACACATCAGAGGCAGCTTCTCTAATGGCGTTTTGACAACGGTTCCACTGTTCGTCGATTGTTTCGCCTGGCAGGGTTGGACTCTCTGAGAGCTTCAGGGAGACTCGATCGGAAAAGTTCCCAGCGGTCGATTGCGATTGTAGCTTTCCAACGTCAAACTGTTTTGGTCTTGCTCTACTCCGTTGTACAATCGATATCCGAGTTCTGACCTTGGCTACAACAACGTAATGATCCGAGTCGATGTTGGCACCTCGGAACGTTCGGACATCGAGGACACAGGAGGAGTGTCTGATGTCGATCGCAATGTGATCAATCTGGTTGACGGTTGATTGATCAGGGGACCGCCAGGTCGTGGTCGTGGGCGCAAATTAGGCTGATGTTGCCGAATGTTGCGTTGATCCGGATTGTTGTGAGCCGTTCGCTTATGTATCTAAAGCTTAAGACTTCGTGCCTTAGTCTGCCTCGAACAACAAAACCGCATCCAAACAAGCGCTGCCTTCGCTCTTTGTAGCAATCGCCGTAATATATGTCGCAGTTTTTCATCCTCTTTTTGCCCGGCCCATCCCATCGCACCTCCTGGATGGCGGTGATGTCAGCCTTATAGGCTTCTAGGGCCTCCGCAAGTTCATCGGCTGCACGTGGTCTGTTAAGTGACCTTACATTCCACGTGCAGAACCGAAGATTGTTTTCCTTGTTTCGTTGTCCATGGTCGTCAGCAGTAGAGTCATCCGTATCCGAGGCTTGTTGCCGTCTCTGAACTATTGCGTGTTTTACACGGTGGGGAAGTTAACCCCACGCGAAACCCCCGAACCTGGAGGACCGGGTCCTGTTTTAAGCCCCCGGACAAGGGGTCGCTGCATACATTGGTTCACCTCTAAGCGGCTGCAGTAGAGGTTATTCAGAGGGCGCCGCTAGGAGGCTGTATGTCAACTTGACCTGTGCATTTACAGGGATCGTTGCTGGCATCTCGCCAAGTTGAGAGCAATCAACAACTTTGCCCTGGATGCACAGGCCCATGCCCTCCTCTATGGACAATTTAGTTCAGTATAATCTTATATCGTAGTACTCAAATATTTCCTATAAAATGAATTGTACCGATTTTTTCCCATTGATGTTCAAATGATTTCCGTCCTGCTTTCATTATTCAATCATAATCATAATATGTCTATGAATAGCCTTCTCTCCTCTGTGCTTTTCTACCTCCATAAAATATTTGTGTCATTCAGTATTTCATCGAAAATTTAATTTGGAATGCAATTTTATGCAAGGCGAAATACCCTCAAAGCACGTATTGAAAACATTTTGTTCTTACCTGTGGAAGCATTTTCAGGAATCCAAGTAGAAATATAACCATAACACTGGACGTTGATGTACAAAACTGCATTTTCAGAAATGTTATGCAGCACCTTCGATTGTACCAAATTGGCAGTAAGATAGCAAATGCGGTGCACGATTGCAGGAAACAACAGCCACAACTGATGATGACGAAGATTGGACGTGCGGATGGTCGAATGGTAGTTGTCTAAAAATAAAAGTGATAGGTATTTCTATATAAATTTGAGTAGTATGAGTTTTTGAGATGAATTGTATGAATGTTACACTTTTTATTGTTATGTGCATTTATGTGATGGGTGACTTTCATTTTGGCAAACATCTTCTTTGAACGAATGTTTTTATGAAAATAAAATACATATGTTGATAAGTAAACATATGTACCATATATACTTAATGAGTATAGTAAATAATTTAATATTATTATTTCAAAAATTTCATCCTTCATAATTGCAGGTTATTATTTTGTATGCTTATATTACATTCATAATTTGTTGATATGTACGTTAATTTTTGGTAATGAATTATAATGCCTTTTTGGCATTTATACCTAGATCAATCATTACACTAAAATTTAAAAGAAAAATACTTTAGTTTAAATTAAATGAAATTTCAGTAAACATTTTGTTTGAAATAGTTTATTTCAACATTGTTAAGAATACATGCTAAATCTTCTTTCGTGACTGTCCACCTTGTCGTGGTGAAGGAGATTATTAAAACAACCCGTGTCTCGCACCAAGCTTCGTTGGAGACTTTTTTTCTTATCAATCTAAGCTACGGGATCAGTTATATACGCCAGAGATCACAATGGCAATCCGGCTACGGAACACTGCAGCTTATTCCAAGCGAAAGTGTAAGCTGTTCAAATGGCAGGCATTTATTACTATAAATAAAACCAACAGACGGAATATCTATTGATTCAAACGAAAACAGTCAGGCGGCCATAAAGGCTCTAGACACACCATCCATCAACTTCAATATGGCAGCACTCCGCCGTAAGTGAGCAGTCAGGTGCAATCTTATCCTATTCTGGGTCATCGGGCAGAACCGTATTCTGGGAAATGAAACAGCTGATGAACTAGCAAGAAAGGGAGTGGGTATGCAAATGGCGACAATAAAGTCGCGACTGATGACGATTGCGATAAATTTTACAAATCGTAAATGGACAGAATTGGACACATTCAGGACATCGAAAATACTTGATTTCCTCGAAAGACGGCCCGCACTTTGCAGAAACAACAAGTAAGCTGCAGGGCACTTGCCCATTTTTATATTATATTACTTTAACTACCTAGAAGACATTCTGCAATTTCTCGAGACACTACATGAAAATGATCAACCCATCCCACAGCAAAGCCAAGGAAGTAAATAGGTTCAGTTAAAAGGTAAAAGCGGAACGGCACTAAACAATGAACCGAATGCTCTAAGTGGATATGATTCATTTTTAAGCATGCAGCCACCCTACCTACCTACATGCCAAATAATGAATTTTTTTGTTTGTTCAGACTGAAGACAGAACCTCAAAACGAATATTCAATGCAAAAAGCAAAAGGCAAAACAGAATGCACAGAACCCCGTTGTACGGCTCTCCAAGCAAGGGAGCACATATAGAATAGATACGATATCCTTTAGATATATATTGGTTAAATGGATCCCCAGTGCGAAAACCTGTGCCCCTAGGAGGGATTATTAAAAGGCAAGAGTCACAGCAAATGCCTGTAAAATGAGAAATAAATTTCAAGGTTACCTCGTTGTTGTCATTCAGACAGTTTCAAAGCCGTAATGACCCCTCTAATGCATTATATGAAACCATCTTTAAAGACACTTGCCACAGTCTGGAACCATTATCATTACTAAAGAGAGAGCGTATTTTCGGTGTATCAGTTTTATTGATTCATGTATGATTATTACGGCAATTTGTCGAAAACCACTTGATACTGTTGTCTTATGAGGTAGAGTTGAAAACATGTGACAAACTGCAGCCTTTTTGGAATCAATTGCAATTTAGGAAGGGGTCTATAGTTTTCAATTATTCTTTTTGACCCAGACTTATGAATTGGAGTGATATAAGAATGCTTCCAGTAATCGAGAAATTTCTCCGTCTTAAGAGACATATTAAATATTGTCTTAAGAGGATAGACTAGGCTATTTTTGCATGCCTTAACAAACAAAGGCGGAGTGTTGTCGGGCGCAATATTACTACTCCACTCTATTGATGACAATTCAGTGTTTATTTCATCTTCTGATAAGGATAAACTACCGATATTAGTGAATGATTCACAAGTGGGCAACGAATTACAATCAACAACCTCATTTACAAAATTTGATTGGAAAAATGAAGCAAACATGTCACATATTTTATTTAAATCATCACTAACAATACCTTCATATGGCATTGTAGATGGTAACCCAATAGATTTTCGCTTTGTGTTACTAAAAGACCAAAATGTTTTAGGACTACTCTTAATTTTCGTTTCAATTGATGACATATATTGTCTATACAAAAATTTCTTCAAGAAATCGTATTCTTTTCGCAACTGTATGAATTTATTACGAGCTGTGAAGTCAACTTTGCTTAGCATAGACACTTTAATCATCACATTCTTCAACCTAGATAAGCTTTTAGTAAGCCAAACGGGCGTTTACTTCGTTTAAATGGTGCATATCTAGAAATCGCATCATTAATTATTCTCTTAAACTCAGTAAAAGCAATGTCTAAACTGTCCGAATCAAGCGTATCTCTGACAATATTGATGTCCGCAGACATTGCATTTAAAATAGATAAATTAATTGAAACTTCGAACGCACAATGAAAAATACTATTATTTAGTAGTGAAAAAGTATTTAACTGGCGCAAATTAGCAGCAAACAAACTGTCAATTACAAATGCTCTATCATGGGGGACATTAAATGGAAGAATATTGATGATGAGAGAAAACCCATTTCACACCAGGTAAATTAAAATCACCTAAAACTATGGCATATGATGAGCTATTACAGTGATTAATAACATCAGTAATGTTTTTTAGTGGTGGCCCGTAACGTTGTGGGTATGTGCGTCGACCCCAACCTCGACGTCGAAGGTTCGATTCCTGCTCTGTGCGACGAAAATAATTTTCACTGCCCCACCTCTTTCGAGTCCCTGACGATGCTCAAGGAGTATTTCTGTCTAGAAAAGGCTTCTCAAACAAAGCCGTTCGGATTCGGCATAAAACTGTAGGTCCCTTCCACTCGTGAGAGAACAATAGCACGCACAACACGAGTGGTTGCTGAGAAGCTAGGCCCTGGCCCCCTACGGGCTGTAGCGCAACCCATATTATTACATTATTAATGTTTTTTATATGAGCAACATAAATTTCATTATCGGCATTTTTAGGAATATAAGAAACAAAAATATATAAACAAATTTGTTCAGTAATTCCGGACACATAGAAATCCAAACATATGCAAATTTGTTCGATTATACCCGATGTGTTGAGCAATGTAATTTCTCTGCTCTTGAAGCATTTCCGAACGGCAAGCAAGACTCCCCCTCCCAACTCGCAACCAGTAACAATGGGACATCTATCAGTCCGATAAACCTCAAATTCATCAGTAATTATGGTAGTTCAGCAGACCTTATTCCTTCATGCATGTTTCTGTGAGGGCAATGACAGCATACGAACAGTCAGCAGCAGCGAGAAAGAGATCCATAGTTTTGGTTCTCATCAGAAATAAAGTACTAGAGAGATAGCCGACTTCACAGCTGTTTGCCCCCTAGCCCATCGACGAATTTGACGGATTTTCCCCTACTTTTTGACGGATATTCATGAATGAATGACAGTTATTCATGAGTGAACGCACACTGTCTCCTTTTTATGCACACATATCAAGTAACCACGAAAAAGGCGGCTGATTCGTGCATATTTACCCCCACTAAAGTAAAAATTCGTGAATTCCCCACATAAACAAAACGATTCATGAATATCTGTCAAATTCATGAATAGTTTTGGGGACTCTGTTCGTGAATATAATAAATAAACCAAATGCTTATTAAAAGTTTTATCATTCATGAATATAACATATTATGGGAAATTCTTACGAATCGATATAATTATATATTATATGCTAATTGGTACTTTTAATTAATGTATAATAGAAAAGAGCAGACTACTTTTAAATGTTTTTTTACAACAGTAAAATATTTTGTAAATATCAGGCAATTATTTGATACTCAACAAATACATAGACATGAGGCGAATATATTAAGGCACATTCATATGAACGGCGAACTGCGACCGCGAAATTTCGGCAACAACACAAAAAGTTATACTTCTTGGTATGCAAAAAGATGGGAGCCGAATTATAGAGTTTTTTTCAAAATCTCTGTAGTCCTGAGAAAACTCCATATGAATGCATTGTCAGAGTTTGCGAAGTTCACAATTCGTGGCGATCTCATATGAACAGACCATTAGTATTTTGGTGGTGGCCCGTGGCGTTGTGGGTATGTGCGTCGACTCTAACCTCGACGTCGTAGGTTCGATTCCTGCTCTGTGCGACGAAAACAATGTTCACGACCTCACCTCTTTCGAGTCACTGACAATGCTCAGAGAGTATTTCCTGTCTAGAAAAAGCTTCTCAAACTTGGCCGTTCGGATTGGGCGTAAAACTGTAGGTCCCTTCCACTCGTGAAAGAACAATAGCACGCACAGCACGAGTGGTTGCTGAGAAGCTTGGCCCTGGCACCCTATGGGCTGTAGCGCCACCCATATATATATATATTAGTATTTGGTAACTATTAGAGATTTTATAATAGTTCAATATTCTCCAATACGCATCTAAATATTTCAGGAATACAATTTCCTGAAATTTCCTTTCAACACGCTTTTCTCTTTCATTTTTATATCTAAGAGGAATACGAGTATTATTAATCTTTTTGTATTTCAGAATATGAATATATTCGCATCATCCCTTAATGAAAATTTACAAAAAAGACGTGACATAAATCATGAGTCAGCGCAATCTAAATGAGTTAAAGGAAAAAAATGCTGATATGATTTATGGAAAGCAGATTTTATTTTTAAACGATCCGGCATTTTTTCATATTATTGTTTTTCTGAAAACAAATTGCTTCTTCTGATACACAAAATTTCCTATGAAGGCATACACCATATTTGGATTTATCATAAGAAACCAAATAACATTGAATTAACATAATTAGTTGATAGTTATTTTTTACCAATATGTTTATTGTTTACGTCTGTAGTTCGTGAACACTGCCCAATATTAAATTCTTTGCGCAGTAAAATAGGGAAAACTTTTCGGGGTGTCGGTGAAAACCTGGGGAAAATGTTATAAAAAACGCTGTCAAAATAATTTTAGGGGAAAGGGACGTAGAAGACGGCTATCTCTCTAGTACTTTATTTCTGGTTTGAAGTGCGCATTTCGTTTTTTGGAAGAAATTTAAATGAGCGCACTCTGATACCACTAAGCCACTTATCGGAATATAAGAAAATGCTTAGCATATCTTCTGGAACGCCAAGTTGAAAGTTGATATGGCTAAGTGAAACTTCATCAGCACCTTCCTTGATCAGCTTGTGACATTTTTGATTCGTCCACATTGAATGCCGTTGAGACGTATGCAAGAATGGACTGGCATGTTGTAGATGGCTTGAACGCTGATAGATGCAACCATTTGAGTTGAGAGATGATCTGCAGGTCCAGGCCCAGTGCGTGGTTGTTGTTCGTTCCGATAAATGTTTTGTCATGCCTGTTCGAACGTTTGGATTGTATTGTTTGAAAGTCAGCAGAACTAGTCGAAGGAGCAGCATCAATTGTGGCGGGAGAAGAAACAGAAGATACACCAGCAGTATGAGCGGCAACAGCGGTGGGAGCAGAAATAGTAGTAGGAGCAGCAACAGCGGTGAGGGCGGAAATATACACGGGAGTTGTAGCAGCCTCAGCAATATCGAGGATGGTGAGAGTCGATTCCGATTTCGATGGTGGCGGGGGGAGGTCAGCGCCTGTCGATGTTTTGATCGGCTTGATGTTAGCAGAGGCCGTGATAATTTTCGGAGAGCGCGGACTGTTTGCCTTCTTTCGGTTCGCGGACGAATTATGCTGTAAGGCAGACAACTTGGTGCGCAAAGGTTCATTGACCTTACCGGTTGCTTGCGACCGAGTCACTACTTGGGACTTTGAACTTGTGTTCATAGAGGAACGCGAGACAAATTCCCTTAAATCAAGAATGTCTTTAAACAATTGATCAATTTTAGAAATTATGTAATCGTTATCAGTCAGATTATGGAGGCAATTAGGACACTGCAATGAAACTATTGTAAACACTAGAGAACACTTTTGCAAGGACTATAAGAGTCGTAGAAAAAGCAAAAGCATGACTAATCGCTGTGACAGCACGAAAAGAACTGAAACAGAGAACCGAAATCGCTTGCTATATAATATGTTTCAGTATTTTGGTATATTATACCATTAGTGCTCCTTTTTAATTAACGCATGCAAACGAATATTGTTGATAATAAGCAATATTTTGAAATAATTAAAAGAGAAAATAAACCTTCAAATCATTCGAAAAATGCACTCACAATGTCCATAATTTAGCAAACGTTGAAACATCCGCACTTAAATCCATACAAAAACCAGCAAGCACTTAAGGTATGAAGGCACACTAACAGGAAGCTAAGAACAAAATTACCAAGAAATAACTTTGTCAGAATAAATCTCTGCGTACTTCCTTATGGAAAGCAATGGAAGAATAAAAGACAATTTTCTGAGTGTGAAGGGCTAAGATACTTCTTTTTCAGTTCTATTTGACTTCTCCCTTTGTTTACTTTTTGTTCTTTTATAACATCACAAACCCCATGACCAGGACCTGCTGTGGTGACTTGGAAATTGTTCTTAAAACCGTTAAAACCACCATTGCGCTCTCATAAAACTAGAAAAGTAGTGTTTCAAAATGACAACGAGAAATTCAGCCAGGAAGGACAAGAAACCATTACCGACCAACAACAGTACAACCGGCAGAAGTCAACGAACAAAGCAAACGTTCTCCCCCCTTTTCGCCCAATGGGATACCAACAAAATTTCATGGCACATAAACAAAATGGGAGTTTTAGTGCAGTTAAGTTGAATACTTACGTTATAATTTTTTTTTGCAAGCAGTACCACAAATGTTCCAGATAATGGGCATATACACCGCGTTATATTCTCCATAAGATTTTTCGTAATGCAGAGGTCTGTGCGCCAAGTTGACTCAAAAGTCGCTTTATAATCGTGACTGAAAGTAATTTTTTTTGTAAATTTAAATGTATGTCTTGACTTATTATATTATATGTGTAAAAAGAGGAAATGAACATATATTATTACATATCTATGCATAGCTATGTATGTGTGTGCATCGGAAGAAACGTGGTGAAGAAACTTGCTCTCATTTAACCCACGTGACAAACTTTTCGTAATATACATTTTAATTGCACTTAGATTTCCGGAGATAAATTAAGTGCACGGCTAAAGACAACACACGGGGTACATCATCCCCGGAATATTTAAGTAAAATTAATGGAGTTGGATTAAATTTAGACTAGATTAGAGATTTTATTTTGAAAACACTTGTCAAGCTTTCATTTTAATTGAAATTTAGACTCGTTTTAAAAATGGGACCACTACTTAAATAGGAGAAGTAGCACCACTTAGAACTTTGGAATTTTTGTTGTTTACTTTCTTTTACTGTATAAGTTAAAGATAGATTTTATCTCAGGATATCGTATGACCAGGCTAACACATTTAATTTTAAGTAAATATGGCAAATATCCGAACGACGTTTAACGTGGCAGATTTTGGTAAGCTCCATGATACCAGCGCTTACCTCGACGTTGTAGGTTCGATTCCAGCTCTGAGCGACAAAAATTATTTTCACGACCCCACCTCTTTCGAGTCACTGACAATGCTCAAAGAGTATTGTATTTCCTGTCTAGAAAAAGCTTCTCAAACTTGGCCGTTCGGAGTCGGCATAAAACTGTAGGTCCCTTCCACTCGTGTGAGAACAATAGCACGTGCAACACGAGAGAAGCTAGGCCCTGGCCCTCTATGGGCTGTAGCGCAACCCATATTATTATTATTATAAAAACAAGAATGTACAATGTGACAACCATAGTTTGAGTGAAATGAACAAGTGGTAGACGTCTTTCTTCCAAGTCCAATTTAATTCGCGAGTCTCCTCTTGTACACAATTTGTAAACGCTCAAGAATTATAATTTCCGTATAGAAGAAGCTAAATCCCTAATAGTTTATCTCATTAAGTGATTCTCCTCGGTAGTTTTAATTCACTATTTTGCATTTTTTCGTTTTGCCTTTGTGTGCTTCTAAAATACTGCAACAATGCCTCTCGAAACAAGACGTGTGCGCTCACAACAACAACAACAAAAGCAATTGTCACCCAAGGGAAACGACTCATCTCTCATTGAGTTGAGTGAGGAAAACAGTGCGAACATCGCTGACAAACTCTGGGTTCGTATTGAGAGCAAAATCGAGAAATGGGCTGAGAACTTTACCATCTTACTTGATGCAAAACGTACGGCTCTCGAAGATCGGTTAAGTTCAGAGATCACCAAAACGAAAGAGTTGCTTGAAGAACAAAGAAAGCAAAGCAATGAAAACATTGCCCGGCTTGAACAACGAGTAGATGCCATGGAGAGAGAGCAAATATGCTCCGATGCAGTTATTGTTGGAGTACCCGAAATTCCGAACGAGAACCTGGAGACTCTCTTCAGCACTATTTGCTCCACAATTAACATCCCGCCTCCCAAGCTGAATAAGATTTTCAGAGCGAAGCCACGCCTCTCCAACACCACTCAGCCGGTCGATGCCAGTATAATTGTGAAGCTATCGGATAAGCGAGAAAGGCAACACCTGATGAGAGCGACAGCTCTATATCGTAAAAATAAAAAGAGCCCGCTGAAACTATCCGACATAGGATATAATTCATCAAAAAGCTTCTATATTAATGAAAGCTTGACTAAAAATAATTACCAGCTGCAAAGAGAAGCCCTGAAGCTTAAACGCAATCAATTCTTAACAGCTGTCTTTACCAACAATGGACGAATTCACGTACGGAAATCTCCCGAGCAACCATCCATTCTGATCTGCAACATGGAGGACCTCAAAAATTTAGTTGGACCAAGGAGCAATGAACAACATGGAACGTAAATGCAGAACACTTATTTTACTTATTTTTTGTTTTTTTTATTGAATTTTTGAATTTCATCTCTAAATTTAAGCTTAAATATTGTTTATTATTGTTTCTGTCCCATCTTCTATTTCGTTTTTATTTGCATCAAACATTGTTCTATTGCCTACTCTTTCTTTTGTATTGTAAGGTTATTACTTCAGTTGCTTCTTTACTTTATCTCCCTCTCCCTTACTCTAATATAAAGAAAAACAGTCTGTACTCGGTCTCCCATTACATCTCTCATCATGAACAACATCAATGACCAAAGTAACAGCAGCATGAATGAAAAGCCGAATTATTATTAAATGTTTTATGTAAAAGCCACGATGGTCTTCACATTTGCCATATAAACCCACAAAGTCTGGTAAACAAATTCGACGAATTCAAAATTATATTTGAGAACAGCTTGATCGACATAATATGTGTTTCCGAGACATGGTTTGATCCTGGAGTGAGCGACTTCGCGTTCTCTCTGAAGGGCTTCAAACTCTTTCGTGCAGATCGCTGCCTTAGGATTGGTGGAGGCGTTGCATTGTACATTCGGAACAGCATCCAATCGAAACCCGTCCTTTGCTCCAATGAATCGCATTCTACTCAATTTTACTTCGTAGAAATCCTAAGTGGTTCACAAAAGTGTATTATTGGTACTATATATATGCCTCCGGACGTAGCGCACCCTAATTACATCTGTGGTATTATTGAAGAGATGTCTTCGCAAACACCACATATAATTATTTATGAAGATTTTAATTTAAACTTGCTAAATATGACACCAAACTCTCTTTTAATTAGCACGATACGCTCTCTCGGCTTAACCTTCCTAAATAACAATGAACCCACCCATTTTAAACCAAACTGCTCGATGTCATATTAACCAATGATCAGAGCTTAGTAAAAAAAGGAATAGTCAGCTTTCTGTGCCTGTGTTTCTGTACCATGATCTTGTATTTGCCACATTTGACATTCGTGTTGTAAGAAATTGTCCGCAGTATATACAATATCTTGATTTTCGTAGCATTAATGTTGATAATTTATTCTTGGATTGTAGAAATGTTGAGTGGAATAGTTTATATATGTCGTCTGACGTCAACAAACAAATTGAGACATTTAACAAAAATATTAATTACCTCTTTGAAACTCATGTTCCACGTCGTACTCGTGTCGTCAGAAGCGAAAAATCTCCGTGGTTAACGCATAGAATCCTTCTCGCGATCAGAAAGAGAGACTTTCTTTTCCGACGATGGAGACGATTCTTGTGCACGGATATGCACAACGAATATAAAGTCTGGAGAAACCATGTTACCTTGCTGATACGGTCTGCTAAGAGCAATTATTACAAGGCTAAATTTAATTGTGACCGATCGTCTAGATTTCTATGGAAGCAAGTTCGAGAAATCGGACTAACTAAAACGAACACACGACCTAACGATGATGGCATAAGCCCCGATGAGTTAAATGTTCGATTTACTTCTGTGTCCTCTGTAAACCCCCTCAATGTGCCTTCGCACTTAGAAATAAACAATAGAGAAGATGGGCTTGAAATAGGAAGAGTGGATACATACTCTGTCGGCTGTGCAATATTCTCCATAAAGACCAAATCTGTTGGACTGGATAATATTCACCCTGACTTTATAAGAATATTGCTTCCTATTATAATCCCTTATATCACCCACATTTTCAACACCATAATCATGACATCGACGTATCCCGAACAATGGAAAATAGCAAAAATAGTCCCAGTACCTAAGAAAACAAGCCCGCCTGAGTATCGGCCGATTGCTATTCTCTCGTTTTTGTCAAAAGTGTTTGAGTCTATTGTCAGTCGAGCGATTAAAGATCACATTGAAGGACAAAATTTAATAAACCCAATGCAATCAGGATTTCGTAAAGGCCATAGCTGTGTTACAGCCTTACTGAAAGTAACAGACGATATACGAAAAGCCATTGACGAAGATAAGACAACATTACTAGCTTTACTTGACTTTTCGAAAGCATTCGACAGTGTTAACCCGTATATACTTTGTCACAAACTGTCCACCCAATTTAACTTCTGTAATCCTACTAACAAGTTAATTTCTTCATACCTTACTAACCGGACTCAAGCTGTTTTATATAACTCAAAACTGTCGTCCTTTTGCAATGTGCACAAGGGAGTACCTCAAGGTTCTATTCTCGGTCCGTTATTGTTTTCAATGTTCATTAATGATCTTCCTAAAGTTTTGTCTTATTGCAATTTCTACATATGTATATGCAGATGATATTCAAATCTATCTAAGTTTTCCTCTAGGTATGATTGAAGATTCAGCCGCTAAATTAAACGAGGCTATGAGTTCGATTACGAAATGGGCTGAAGAAAATGCTCTCATGCTCAATCCTGACAAAACCAAAGTCATTCCATTCTCCAAACTCCAGCCCCCCCTTCCTAACTTCCCTCCCATAGAATTAAACTCTGTTGTCGTCGAATATGCTACCTGTGTAAAAAATCTTGGCATAATGTGTAATAGTGAACTAACATGGACTGACCATATAGACAGTATAGTGTCGAAGGTGTATGCGTCCCTTAGAGGTCTGTCTATTAGCAAATTTATACTCCCTATTAATGTCAAACTAAAACTCGCCAAAGCACTCATAGTGCCTATGTTAACCTACGGGTGCGAGTTGTTCGCTGACTGTGATAATGTCTCAATGCAAAAATTGCTAAAAGCAATCAACGCGACGACACGGTACGTTTTTAACCTTCGAAGATTTGATCATGTCTCGGAACAACGTCGGCTTCTCCTCGGATGTGAATTAGAAGCATTTTTGAAATACAGATCATGCATACTAATCTTTAAAATCGTTCATTATAAACAACCTGACTATCTCTATGAAAAAATAACTCTCTGTCGTACAAGTCGTAATATAACGTTGAAACCTTCAGTTCATACATGTTTAACATCACGCAGGCAGTTTTTCATTCATGCTGTACACCTGTGGAATCATCTACCTCCACAGGTACAGACAATTTTGCTCCGCTTGTTTTTCACACCTCTCCAATACGCACTGAAATAATACCCACAATTTAAATCTTAATTTTTGTATCAGTAAATTCATATACTAAGCTAAATTTTAAAAAATCTGCAAAACTCTTAAATTCAATTTTGAAATATGTAATTATCACTCATGAATTCAAACAATGTTATATTTTAAGGCCTGTACAATAAAAGAATATTGTATTCTTAATGTACAGAGATTATAATGAAATAATAAATGAAATGAAATGAAAATGAAAAACCTCGAACCTCGTCGCCAAGACCCATGCCAAAAATTTAAGACACATAAGAGTCCCCCCTTCAATAAGGAGAGAACCTCGATTTAGAGTAATTGGAAACGGTATTTTAACGTTGAGGTATCTCTTTCAATAGGATAACCTTGTGCACGATGTCACCTACCTAAAACTTTGCTCACAAGTATGAATCTTTAGTACAATGATTTGTCTCAGTATGTTTCATGTATCATATTTCTGAATTTCTTTATTTGGAATTTTCGAAGAATTTTAACCAGAGTCCCTAACCCGTTTGTACTTTCAATCATGCACGCTGTTAAATGTCAAGCATATTTTCACTTAAATAAGGATGTAAATAAAGTACTCACCCACACATTGGTATCCAGTCACTGTTTATATTTCGCGACTCGTGCTGGAAAATGATATCCACGTGACCCGCATCAAAAGGTAAATCCAATGGTTCCCTTATATTATCATTCGATCGATTTGATTGAAACAGCCACGTCTGTACAACTCTAGATGCCAGGACATAATCAGTGTCCTTAGAATCGCTGAAATGCGCAACAAAAAAAAACTAATTTCATCAATATGTGAGGATTAAATTTTCCAATCAGAACCGTCACAACGTAAGTCAAAATTCATTCAACGGGTATGCTTCGATATGTAATCGAATCGATGTATCGGAAACTGCATAAATTTAATTGCATACATCCTGCTGTCACTGCTGTTTAAATTTGCCTCGGCAAATAGGGAATTAAATCCTCTTGTTTTGTTGGATTGGGTCGTGGGTCCGCTTTCGATAATATACGTGCTGCACTATATGGTGGGCACTTTAATCAGTTCTATTTTGGATTTATTGCTGCATGAACAAAGACTTTATAATTGGATTTGCGGAAAAGTTACTAGAACGACTATTTCTAAAATTTGACGCTTGCAATTTTAATGAAGATAATCGCATCATACTCTTATAATTATTATCTGGCTAGCACGGAGACGCAAGCCCACCGGTCATCATGGGATTCATTATGTCCGAGATGTCCGCCGCAGACAATTTGAAAATTTATCAAGGGAGTACCATGCTGGGTTTCGTACGTCATCGTGACAAGAAAAACACGCGTTTGGGAGTTAGTTGCGCTCCAAATGACTTTTCTAATATATAATATAAATATAGAGTGGGATCCGTTGAGGAGATGGTCGAAACTTACCTGCCACGAGAGTAATAGGTTCTGGGGAGAAAACTTTTTAAGTTTTTATATGATATCACCGAAGCGAATATTGTTGAATTTGCCATAATATTCTGGAGATGCGCTGAAAGGGCAATGTCCATGTATAGTTGGTCCGCAAAAAGGTCGTCACTAAAAAGAGAAAAAATATCATCGAGGGTTGAATAGATTTTTTTTGTTGTATTCGAATTTTTTTGTATGTCTTTAAATTCTCGTAGGAACTAATGGAGAAATGGTTTCAAAGACTACCTGTATGTATTGTACAGCAAAATGCATATAAATCAATAAATAAAAATCCAGTTTACGAGGTGCAATTGCTCGTTAGATTAATTGATACCACGAAAACTATTAAAGCAAAGAGTGGAACGAACACTTAAAATGCATCATCATAACATGTGGAAAAAAGACAGGACGCATATAACGGGGAGGTGCAGTCATTAGCACCCGCTAAGTGAATGCATAAACTTTATTCATTGCTGATTAATGGAAGAGTTTCCTCCAGTAATTCACATAAAGTTTGATAAGAAAAATTGTCATATCGTGACTATGGTATAAATGCATCACCACGTAAATTTCCCGCCATTTACATAATTTAAGATTGCGACTTTTCTTGCATAACTTTCAAAGGTGCCAGAAATCCCCGAAATATCTTCAGTTATACGATTTATATGCGTCCATATAAAAATCCGAAAGGCAATGTTGCAAATGCAAATGAAATTACACCAAGTAAAATGAAAATCCCAAGGATAGCAGAGGGTGCCTTGAAGAAAGGCAAAGCAGTTTTTCACCCAATTGCAAAATGTGTGCGGATATACATGCGTTATTGCCACGTATTTCTATTTCCCTTTACTCTTATCTCTCTTGTGCTTTCGGTGCAAATAAGAGAAATTCGTACATCGAAAGGAATTATTTATGGAAGGATATGTTCTCCCGGGTTATATATACGTTTTCACTGTGATATGAGAATTTTAAACTCTACGGTTGCACTCCTTTTCGTATCGAACAAATGTTTCAATAAACACAAATGCGAGTACTTACTTTCTTAAGAGTCTGACAGGAACCTCGTACGTAGAGTGAAATGAACATTTTTGGGGTAAACAGAATTTCTTACGAATCCTGCATCCTAGAATGCAATATCGTTGTATGATATATGAATATTTTCAGAGATTGGAAATTTTAGTTAGGGTGCTGTGGAAAAATTGAATTGAGGTTCTTATTTCACATACTTGTACAATAATTTTGAACATATGGTGTCACTTCTGAGATTTTTGAGAGTGATCAATGCCTGATACATTGGTTATAATAATGATAGCAACAAATCTATTAGCTTTTATTATTCTATCTATTTTAGATTGATTAGTGGGTAGCAAAATGTATTTTTTTGAGTTCGCGGCACACTAGATTGTCATTTCTCTTCATTTAAGTTTAAGCTATCGAGAGATAGCATAACATATTATGTTTTATGCCATCTTTATGTAGAGGGACATTCTCTGCAGACATGAATAATGCTGTTCTATCTTTAAAGAACTTTAACTGAAATAACACTGATTCTGGTCAGGCGAAAAGGTTATATCGGAAAAGACGTTATGCAACGATAATATGTAGGAATTTTACAAATAGGTCACTTTTCTTAGATGACTTGCAGTTGTTATTTTAAGTCAAAAAGATATTATGTAGTTCACTTTAACTCCGCTTTAAGAGAAGTAAATCTTGGAAAGGGTAATGAGTGTTAATGACAAGATACCAAGTTTGTTTTGAAACTTTTCTTCAACAGTCCAAGAAATTTCTTTGCATAAACAAAAATAAATAAAAATTTAAGATTTTAAAACAACTTCCATCACTCACCCGTAAAGCCGCAAATTAAATGGGAGCGTCTTAACGGCTCTCATATAAATTCGCAGTGAATTAAGCCTATCCAAAGACAATGTTTCCTCATCAAATGTGACTGTAGCACCTACACCCTCTGTAAATACTGACGTAGATTTTCCAGCAGCAGGCGATGATGAAGATAAAGTAGACCTGCTGTTAGTTCCTGTTGGGGGTGAAGATCCTCCGACACCGCTGTTATTGGAAGAAGAAGAAGAAGATGATGATGATGACGACGGTGACAGGGAAGACAATGAGGACGGCGATGCTGACATTGATATTGAAGCTGATGATGCCAATGAAGATGAGGAGGATGCTGTGTGAGTAGAGGACGAAGACGAAGATGAAGCTATTCTCATACCACCAGCTGCTCCAGCACTGGATAAAGATAAGGAGGACGATGGCGAAGACGAGGTAGATGATGTTGATGTAGCTAATTGTGATGCTGCAATCGTTTCGCGGCTGAGCGCTGCCGACTGTGTTAAGCGCTGCAATTTTTTAATTTGCTGAAATGAAAAAAGGAGAAAAATGAAAAATTTAATGTTTTGGATTCTCTAAACGAGATATTTTAATAACGTTGGGGTGAATTTTTAGCTTTGTCTAGGAATAATGAAATAAGCAGATGTTGTATAAATACTTGAGGACTCAAAATTGTTGAATATATTATAGAATATTTTTAAGCTAAATTGTTCTCTTCTCTCTTTATTTTTTTTTTGTCTTAATAACTGAACATCAAGTAAACATGCATATATTTTACGCATTGAACTTTTGCATATAAAGGTGTTGTATTCATATCATCAAGAATATAAATATTATTTGATTCGTTGACTGGGACTACTGACCAATCTTCGTCACTTACTTTTTGTTACAGGTATTGAAAGCAGCCAACCTCATTAATCACAACGAAAATTGTAGTAAGTGAATTTCGTGTATTAATTAATCATTATTTTTGGGTAAGAAAACCACCATCGAAAAAGAAGCTTGGTAAATAGTATGTACTTTCCCGTACCAAATTTTGACTTAGCTTGCTGAGGTCGGTGTAACAGCACTATGAGATATAATAATATTGGACGCTCAAAAATTTAATTGCGTGAGGTGAAGGCATCTCAACAGACGAAGTATATCACATTTCACATGCATTTTTTAACATATACAAAGCTATCCGCAAGCAAAAATTCGTAAAATTTGACTAAAAACCGCAATTCCGTTTTCTGTTTCAAACTTGATAGATTTACTTTGTTGTAACATGCTGGGGAGAAGAGGAAAACTTGGAAAATATGACTACGTTTGAGGGGCTTGTGAACATACACATATATATATTATATATATATATATATTATTTGGAGGAAAAGCTTTCTAAACTATCGATCTTAAAGGAGTCTACAAAATGTAGGAAGGAGGGAGTCATTAATTAAAAGGAATCCTTGTGTGTTTTTTTTGTTCTTTATTGATTGACAAACTTCGACTGACACTACTAAACAACTTTCGCAGAATACATTTCGAATTGGTAATAAGATTGTGATCATTCGAGCGGGTCGGATACATTATATGTGCGAAGGCACCTCAGAAAGAAGTTAATATGATCTGATGAATACCGCACTTTGGTATAGCCTTTTTCAAACGTCTTTTTCTTTCTTTTTTTACCGAAGAAATCATATCACAGATGATATTATCATCATCGCTTCATCCGAAATCTATAGATCGTATCAATTATTGATAGCAATCATCTTATAGGTGATGTTAGAGACACACACATCCATCGGGGCAATTGATCTTGCGTTAATCTATTTCAACAGAAATATTAATAATCATTTCTTATATTTAAAAAAAGGCACCAATTGATGATGATGGCAAATTGATATTTGGCCGTGTAGGCTTTTTGTTTATAGTATCACCGAGTACCATATATGTCAGCTTAATTTGTGTTCCCAAGTTTGTGTCAGCCAAAGGTAAGTAAGACATACATACTGTATGTAAAATGTTTATTATATTATACATAATACCCTTACACCCACTATTTGCACGCACCGAGGTTTTTCCTCACTTGACGGGTGGCGTAAACTCTTCGGCGGAGGCTAAGTTCTCTGTGGCCTGTACATTTCTTTCCGCAATCAGATTTGCAATAATTCTATAATCAAAATTACGAAACAGATTTTTTTTGCGGAGTTCAGTCTCAAATTTAGCAAAAGGCTTTTTTGCTTTATAAAATCTTTTTGAATTTGAGTGATACCATCGTTGTGCTCTTTTTTGTAATGCAATATATGTATATCAAAAGCCTTCATTCATTCGGTTCAGCATTTTCAGTTACAGCTTATGCAGCACAATTTACTTGGCGAAGAATTCTATTTACTGTTCGATCATTAGGGAACAGTGTATTGTAGATTTCGAAGGCTTCACGTCCAATCAAACACAAATTGTCTTCGAATCTTCTTCTTGGTCTCTGTCTGTTGTTTGTATGTACATCAAAATTTCTCTATGGTCGCCATTCCTTTTTCCATGTATGCGCAATGCAATTCTTTCGGCAAGCGATCGTTTGACATGATTGAGTGTAAACTTCTTCCAAATTCTGACACAGTGCATTTAGCTTGGAAAATATTATAAGCATATGCATGTCGGATGATAGGAAGAATGTCCTACGCATTTATATTATACTAGCTGACCCATGCTCGCCTTGCTTCGCCCATTCTCAGCAGTTTCTATGAATGTGTAACTTATATACCATCCATTTGGCATTGTTTTGGGCGATTATAGGTGAAAATATTATAATCCTATGTATTATAACAATATAAAACATAACATTATAACCTGTGTTTGTGGTAGTCGATTCTTGAGCTGCCCGACGTGCAGAGACATACTGCCACATTTTATTGGGACGGATTTCACTTGTGCGGATGTGGAAACGTGAACTGGGCTTCACTCTGGTTTCTGTAAGGCTCGTTTTTCACGCAAATTATCTTTATTTTGAGAGACACGATACTTCTGTTGGTATTCAGACTGTTGTGTTGATACTGTTTTTTCGCTGTTGAAGCATATTGTAAAAATGGTTAGTTTTTTGGGTTAATTTTGGTCTCTCGAGTAGCTGAGGAATAACCAAACCGTCAACCAAGAGCCTCGCAATAGCGTGTTAAGGCCATTTATACATTTCGGAAGGCGACCCGGCTTAGGAAATGTACCGTTAGAACACACTACAGTATTACCCCCTGACTGCGAACTTTATCCAGTAGGCATGGTTCACATAACACCCTGAAATACATTTTTAAAAGCCTTCATACTATGAACACGCTATGAACAAAACTTATAATGCTCAAAATAAAGTTATAAAAGTCGAAGTATCTTCCCCCAAAAATAACTCGCTTTATATTTTCCGAGAAACTTCTCTATTTTTTGTATTATTCAAATTATCTTTTTATCATCAATTTAATTTAAGTTAAATTTTACTCCTGGATATTAATGTTTGCAAAATGGCATATTTCAAATAACAAAAAGTTATGATAAATATAACACTTTTGCCACAAGCGTTATTCGGCGGCAACTATTATTACAAAATATAATATGTTATTTTTTCCATGTACACCACAGCACACGTGTTTTGACCTAATGAGGTCAGTCGTTTCTAAAAACTAAATAGTACAACAATATAAGTATGGACACATATGATTATGCTTAGCTTTAGCATTATCGGCTTCGGTACATGTCTAATTAAAATAACATACGGAATTTAACAATCTAAAACATATACACTGCGCATCAGTAATGTAATAAGATTACTGTGCTATTAAATTAAGTTATTTGTCCTCTGTTGATTTAAGGTAGTTATTGTTTATGGGTTTGTTGTAATGCTTTGATTTCATTTTCGTTGATTTTTTGTTTTTAAAATGAATTCGTTTTATTTTAAACTTTTCCCTGAGTACTCTATTGTATTGAGGTATTTAGCGGTTACATTATATGCAACCATCATGCCTAATAGTACTAGTCGTGGTCTCTGTGGGTTAATGCTATTTTCCTACACTAACTACTTAACATCATTCATAATGCACAGTTCAATTTCTTTTGAGTCACTGAAAATGCTGACAAAATATTCTAGCTAGAACAACCCAAGAATTAGATGTCTTCCATAGTTTTTATTAACGCTGTTGCATGTAATACTATTGCGTGTTTCATATCGTAGAGTTTTTTTTTTGTTGCTCTTGTAGGGTTCGCTGTTAGTTTTTGACAAATTGTAAGGTTATAACATACTCCCATCAGTTAAGCCTTAGTTGATGGTCATGATGGTCGGATGATAAAATAATATGATTTTATATTTGGAAATAATCAACGTATAATTTATTTAGACTAAGTAATGTTATCCTAGTCTAATGATAAATGGCTAGAAGGCACCACCTACCTTAAAACAAAAGGAATCTGGCCATCACTTAACCTAAAACAGTCACTCAGTCTATTTAGACTCAGAAAGCCCTCATTAAGCACCCTCATTGGAGTCATAACCGGGCACTGTGCAATTGGCACTAATGCTCGCAGGATGGGTGCCCCATATAATGATTTTTGCAGAAGCTGCATGGATGAAGAGGAGGGAGAAAATACTCATCACCTTCTCTGCTCCTGTAGTGCTCTTGCTAGTCGTAGGTTCCTACACCTAGGAGCTTATTACTTCAGCGGCCGTAACGAGCTAAATAGTGTCAGCATTGGCCAACTAAATCGCTTCATTAGTAGCACCAACTGGTTCCAGTGTTATCCGCGAAGTAAATCCGCGTGGTATCACAATAGGCATACCCTGGCCTAAGTGTGACTGCCCTTTAGCAGTCAGCCACTACAACCTAACCTAACCTAACCTAATGTTATCCTAATATAAAATGTGAATTATGGCACATACGGTACAAAATATTATTGGGATAGGTTAGGTTATTGGGCTGCTAACGAAAATTGACAGCACACATAGACCATTGTTGGTTTATTGTGATACCCAGTTCCGTTCAACCCATCGGCAAATGTTGACTGGAGCAGACTTGAAAACCAGATAAAAACGAATTACATAACCCTAGCTTTCACTAATATTCAAAACAGGAAATCGTTTAACCAAGGGCAGACACTCAACCAATTGCGCTATCCAGCCGTTCAAAAAAAAAAAAATTATTCACATGAGCGTCGAACAAAGTGAATGCCTATTACACTTTGATTTTGCGAAATTAATTTAAAACTGTGAAGTGTGACAAAATTGTAAATAAAAACCGTATGTGTTTATGAAGGGTTGTGTTTTTTAAGTGTGCAATGCACACCTTGACGAAATGGTACTGCATATTTGTGCTATAAATTCCATGCGAGTTTGGTTATCTCTCCAAATGGATATTACCTCGATTTAAAAAAATAAGTGAAGTAAGTCATACTCATACAAAGACCATTTTCGCAATTTGCTTCAACAGCGAAAAAACAGTATCAACAACAACAACCTGAACAAGAACGGAAGCATCGTATCTTTCAAATTATCGATAATTTTGCAGAGGAGAGGAAGGAAGTTGAGGCTAAGAACTCTTCGGCCGCCCAATCCTCCGAAACCGCCTGCCTCGGAAAAAGGTGGTTGATCTGTTGAAGGTGGTTGAGAGGGTACCAGTTCTCCCCTGCGAATACCCAAAGGAGGTCCTGGGTGCTGAAGAACGGAACAATCTCGAGGGAGCCCAAGTTTAGAGATGGCCCGCGGAATGAAGCATATGCTCAAATTCCAAGGAATTCATCTGAAAATGGGTTGCTACTTGTAGAATGCGAAACTCTGCAAACCGCAGAATGGCCAAGGAAATGATCACCCAAATTAGGTAATTTTTTGGAAATGGGCTTGACCACTTAATTTGGAAAGAAGCGTTCCTATTACATTACCATGTATTTCCCAAAGAGTGCGGGACAAGAGCAAAAAACTACACTTGCTCTCCTCGAGGCTCAAAGTGAAGGGTTAAACACAAATCTGTGGAATGTTTTGTATGGTCGTGCTGAAGTAACCGGATAGGTACTGGGCCGACCGTCCCTTGAAGTTATGAAGTTTTAAAACATAGGACCTACAAATAGATCTTCCCAGGCCGCAACACCCACTTCCTCTGCTAAACAAATAGCTGAGAGAGAAACAGAAGAGGAATTCATGTCTCCCTCTGAAGACTCACTATCCGATCTAGAACATGAAAACTTTGTTATTCAGATGGAGCTAGAACCATCTATGTCAGGCCATAGAATAATTAGATTCGATATGGATAACTCAAGAATAGCAGATACAACTTCAAGAAATCCGAGGAAAACAAACTCTGCTATAAAAGGGCACTCACCTCCTACAATAATGAAATAAGGCAAGCTAAGAGAGAAAGAGCTTCAGATCTTCTGTGAGACAATCACAAACACCCCCATGGCAGCTAGACTATACAAAGCTCTATCTAAATCAGGAGAGATTCAGATGTCTCTAAAGAAATCAGATGGAAGTTACACAGAATGTGAGGAACAGAGGGCAAGACTTCTATTGGAATATTCACTTTTTTTTCACTTAGCGGGTTGTGGACTGGATGATTACTACAGATATTCTAAAAAGAACGCATGAAATGAGATCGTTTCAGGCATTCAAATCTCCATGAGCTGACGGAATTATACCAGAAGTTGTCTAGCGCTAGGGTATATACCAAACCAGTGGAGAAGGGCGAAAGTAGTGCTTATACCAAAGATGGGGAAGAAAAACCCAAGCCTACCTAAGACCTATAGAATTTACATCATTTCTGTTGATAATGATGGAGAAAGTTGTAGACAATTACATAAGGGACCACTGTCAATATACGTACCGAGCAGGCATATCAACAGAAATCACTCCATACCAATTAACAGAAGCTATCGAAAACACATTTGAAGCGAAAGAAATACATTGGACATTGAAGGAGCATTCGACAACACATGACATGATGCGATCATTAATGCTCTGTAAAGAAGGAAGTAAACGGCACAGTATCGAAATGAGTGTAAGGACTATTGAGCACAAGAACAGGTTGAGTCTTACATATCTCTTCTAATGCGGAGCCTAGTTGTAGACGAACGTCTGGAGATACTAACAAACAGGCATATGCTGATGGCATAGTCATGATAGATTGGGGAGTAAAATGTCTTGCTAATTAGCGCAAGAGAGACACTCAATAAAGTTCAAAGGTTGGCATGCCTCTGTATAACATTGGCCATGGGAACTAGCCAACTGCTGCCATGGAGGTGCTATTGGTGCTGACTCCATTGAATCAAATGCGCATATAAATGACAGGTACACTTCATCGAAAAAAGTTACTCGATAAGTGCATATTTTTTTTTTACTCAGTTTCTTAGCAATCTTCGTTGTTTTCTTTTGTATTACATTTTCTCTCGGCATTTATTTTACCGCTACTTCTGAGTAATAGAACGATGAATGTATGCATTGAAAGCAGTTAGTTTAATGAATTCAGTGCAGTGATCAGTCGCTTTTGAACTTCCTTTGAGCACAGTGAGAGCTCAAATTAATAATGAACACGCGGTCATAGAATCACTATCAACTCTCTTAAATATCATTTCCTGTAACAAATCTATTACAAATGAAGACATAAACGATTGGGTACGTGAAACTGAAGTATGAAAATGAATCAGTAGAATTATGTTATGAAAGTGAACTCGAGGTCGAGATTCCTGCTCCCAAAATAAAGACCGAAATGCAATTCAAGCAATAAGTACCGCAATTCAATGGGCTGAACAGAATTCATTTTTTTACAGGAAGCTATTGCAAACATTTTGAGCCTTCAAAAGCTGCGGGAAATGGCTATTTTACAGAATCTTACAAGAAAAAAAATTCAAACAAAAATTTCTAATTTTTTCAAATAAAAGTAATCTAACACATCTTTATTTCAATGAATTAATTTCTTTTTGTTTCGTTTTATTATTATTTATATGTTATTCAATAAAAATTGGTTATATATGATATACATATTTGCAAGTGTTGGTTTTCCTTGTTGAGCTTTTCATCTTGAATTGCAACAACCTCGGTCATTGCGACTACCCTTGTTCTTTTTAGTTGCGTAAATCGAGAATGTACTGTATATATATTTATTGAAGTAAATCCCAAACAAATAAAAATAAATTCGAACAGCAAGTTTACAGTGTCACTTATGGAGTCCACAACTAAATAAGTTTCTGCCTATGATCCTTGTATTTTTATCTGCATTAAAAAAAACACAAAAATATATGAAAATTACTTTTTACTTTGAATTTCTTAATATGATGAACACTGAGTTGTTTATATTATTTGTAGCCGGAGGTGTTTGGCACTAGCAACTTTCATAATTTCCAGATTTAAAAAGTCCAGAAAAAGCTTCTTAAACTTCGCCGTTCGAAGTCGTCACAAGACTGTAGCACACTTAATCTAGTGAGAGAACAATAACACGCACACGGCACAACACAAATGGCAGTTGCAGAACATTTAATGCAATTACATGCAATCCCTTCAATGTGTACTTAACCTAGGATTGCGGATATGAACGCAATACTGCAAGTTTCTATAACTCAAATCAAAAATCAAAATTCAAGCCTGCATAACGTTAAGTTTATGGTCTCAATCGTAAATTTCTCTTCATTGTAACAGTTTTTTTTGATTTATTGCTCTTAAGTGATCTTTAAATTTCGATGAGTAATTGAATGGAACCTCGATTTTGTACTATTACTGCAGGGGATGGAAATTGTCCCTTCGACATCTTTTTCCAACTTTCTCTCTATTTTTTTAGCTCACATTAAACTTCTAGAGCAGTATGTTCGCTTTCTTTCCATTTATATGGCAAACTGATTGACACTAAATCATATACTGGCATGTGTCTACCCTTGATTATTTGTGTGTCGACTCAGCTCCCTATGTCACACCAACTTTAACCGAAATTAATTTACGTTTATGTTTATTTCGATTAAACTCCTTTTTATTTCGTAAGTTACCTTTCCTTATCAATTCATTTTACGCATATTCGTATACATTTGTAGGTATATTTCATTCCTTGTTTTCCAAAAGGAAGGCGTCCTCTAAATTTGTTTCCCTTGGGTGGATTGAAAAATATTTTCGCTGTTCAAAATTCAAATGTTTGTTTTGTCAGAAACTCATAGGAAAGTGGAGAAAATGAGAAGCAAGAAAAAAAATAAAACGACCTCAATGTTACACCTGCTGCTTCAAGACTTTGGAGAAGTGAATTATTGCTGTGGGGTGCTGTATATGATGACATTCCTTGCGGCTTGCTGAGACATGTTGAAATTGCAATGGATAATTCTTTCACTGCCTTCCTACAGTCGACGACAAACTTGGAAGAGGAAGGAAATAAAATTATGAAATTGATGTTATCGCGTGGCTGTCATATGATAATGAAGCGGGTAACAAGAGAGATTTCCATTGTCTGTCATTCCCCGAAACAAAAATCCACAATCCTGAAATTATTTTATTCGCCTTTATTGCAGAACGCAGAATTACATTCTCAGCAAATTTTGCGGTGTGAGCAAGTGGTTGGCAGAAAGGTATATTATTTATGAAATTAGAAATTATTGAATAATGAGAGAAATACATTTAAATATCATGATCCACTGATAGGGTTTGTTCATCATTTAGCTCATATCAAATATTTGGATAAATAGGCCTATATACGAGCATGTACATCAAAATCATGTAAATATGACACTTAATAGTATGTACATACATATGTGGGTGGCTGTTAATTAGGCATTAAATTCTAGTAACAGGAGTAAATGTATGGAAAAAGTTCTTTTTCGAGTAGAACGTGAGTGTTTATATTCATCAAATATTCATTGTTATTTGAAATGTTGGAACAAATTCATTGTCAGTCCATTTTTCCATTGACGGGTGTAAAAAAAAAAAAATCACATCTTTACCCGGTCCTAATTTTTATATTAAGTGAGACGGCATACTCAATTTATTGATACTATGGGAGTAAATACAAAAACAGGATGTGTATAATTCACAGGAGCTAAACCTTTTTTTTTTTTTTTTTTTACTCATTTTGGTTTTATTTTCAATTGAATAACTTACATGCTAGACAAAAATGCTTAAAACTAGCTTAACTAACTTAAGAGATGTTCTTACTCCTAACCTACTGACCCTATACGGGTACTCTAAGCTATTCTAGTCGTAAATTTGTCTATGCCTTTCGGCTTATGCTAAGTTTTTTTTTTTTTACTGTTAAAGACACACCGTTGTACTTTTATTGTTTCGCCAAGAAAACTGGACAGAAAAACTTGGCTATATATATCTAATTTAACCTAACTTAAGCTAACTACAACTAAAACTAACCTAACATTAACATTAAAACTTAAGACTATCTTAACTATGTCCGTAACAGTACGGACGCGTGCACCAGGGCGTATATGCTATGTATATGCCTAACATATATAATTTATACGCCGCTGTGCACCTTTTTTTTTTTTTTTTTTTTTTTTTTTTTTTTTTTGTTTTTTATTTATTTTTTTTTTTTTTTTTTTTTGTGGTATATATTTCTTAGGACTACCTTAAACCTATGTAAGTTGGCCACCATGGTCAACTACCGCGTCATTTATAAAAGCCAGCGACGGCGGGAGCTGGTTTTGGTGTAACCACCAGTAAAATTGCCGTTCTTTGGCAGACTCTCTCCTGTCTCGAGCAGAGATCGCTCTACTGAACCGGAGGAGATCCTCGTGACTGCGAGCGACATCCCGTTCATAATGAAGTCGCCTGTCCACTGTTCGGCGTACCACGTGGAAGATTACATTACATCCGTGTGGATCCTGTATTAGGCCAATTGTATCGAGATAGAGGAACGCCTCGGGAGGAATAAAGCCGGTAAGGCGCACTCTCTCATGGTACATAACGTTGGGGTAGTAAGCCCCAAAGATCAGACTGTTGGAAGAAGTCATAGCTCGTGCAATATGCCTTCTGATCAGCTTAATAATAAAAATATCTATCCTGTTGAGGTTTGCCTCGTTGTACAAGACCTCATTGGGATAGTACTTCTTGTACTCAGATTCGGCAGTACGATACAAACGGAGACATTGTCCGAAGACATTGTCTCTCGAACAACCTCATCTTTTCCATCTGGGAAGAACTCACGTTGAACCACAACGGACAACCGTACGCCATAATTGGCCGGATGAGGGCCATGTAGCAGATTACCTTCACCCTGGTATCAAGTTGGCTGCTGTAAAACAACCTCCTTGCCACAGCAAAGGCCTTTTTAGCTTTGGCCAGAGCAATATCTATATGTTTGTCAAAATACAGATATTGGTCCAACCAAATGCCAAAATACCTAACTACACTTTTCACATCTAAGGGGCGTTCCTGTGGGTCAACAATGCCGAACTTACGCCAGTTTGTGCGCGTATCCCATGATGCCATGCACAACGGGGTTCTGAAAAGGATAGTTTCACACTTCCGGAAGTTGATAATCAACTTCCAGTCGTCGCAAAATCGCTGAATTTGATCGAAGTCACCTTGCAACAAGATATTTATTTCTTCGACCTTCGGACCTGATCTGTACGCCACTAAATCGTCGGCGTACGCAATTAAGTGCGGCATTGAACCTATCAGATCAGCAGTGAATATTGAAAACAGGATCGGCGAACCAACTGCTCCTTGTTGCAGACCGTTTTTGATGTCAAAGACCGTGGCAGAAGTTACATCGCCACTTACGCCGAGCCTGACCAGATTGAGGAAGAGGCCCTCCAACCAAACGGTGTCGAACGCTTTCTCCAAGTCAATCAGGCAAGCACCCGTGCATTGTTTTTTGTCTTTATTCCATTGAATGTCGGACACCAGTTTGGACGCGGCATGTATGGTTTCATGCCCCGCCCTGAATCCGAACTGGTTGTCCGGTATGATATTATTTTCCTCAACCCATTGTTTCAGAACTCGAATGACTATCTTTTCAAAAACCTTGCTTATGCAAGGAAGAAGACTGATCGACCGAAGGTTTGTCGGGATAGATCTATCTTTGTCCCGTTTAGGGATTGGTTGCACCACAGCTGTCTTCCAATGTTTTGGGTAATATGCATTACTTAGCGTATTGTTAAAGAGTGTTGTGTAAATTTGCACTGCTTCGGGGGGAAGATGGCGAAGCACAATATTTGGAATACCATCGATTCCCACTGACTTTTTCTTCTTCAGCGAGTTAAAGATACCCTGGAGATCTTCTTGAGAGATCAAGATGTGATTTCTGTCATTGGCGATGGCACTATTTGCCATATTAACGTCATTGAACCTGGTGAAACCTGGATTCTCAGATCGCCACTGACTTATCTCGTTACGAAGATTACTGTGGTTCAGCAGGGCTTCGTTCTCCAGTTCGTGATTCGGCCTGCGAACCTCGTTGACCGTATACACTCCCTGGAAGACAGCACCGATTGCTTTCACCTTCTCCTGAGGGTCTTCAACCACGAAGAAGTCATTCTCTAGCACTGCCCCATCTGTATCTATGCCGACTGAAGTCAGTAACTGTTCGTTATTTGTCGTCCTAGGAAGTCTAACGCACTGAATGTCGTTTTGATCTTTTCTCCGAAATATTTTATTTACTTGCGGGAACATACCCGGGTTGTTAGATCGTACAGCCCGGATTTTGTTGCCCCAGTGCAAGCTTATAGCCATGATCTCCGACTTCAGTGCCCTGACTTCCGGATTTTGTGGATCTGTAAACCGCCTGTGCAAGAGTTTGAGTCTTGACAGCAGCCTACTTTTGTGCACGCGAAGTGCATCGATGGTAGCATTTCGATAGATATCGCTATCATCGATTTGTACTACCTTTGGGATAGTTTTGTCCATAGTACGTTTGATTACGTCGTCCATTTGTATGAGGTACCTGTCAACCTCTTCGTTCGTCAGGTTTCTGTTTGTTGGAGGGTTGCTCCCACTTGAACGTAGTTCTGTGGCTAAAGTCCTGGTGAAGCGTGGCCAGCGGGCTTTATTGTAATTATAAAGATTCCTCTGGACATACTCGTCCAATTCTTCCACCTCGTTCGGGAGCTGAATAGCCGCGAAGAGTCCGCAGTGATCACTCTCGTACTCAACAGCAGTTAAGCAGTTCCGCGTGCGTCTATGTACGTTAAGTATCGTCAGTCGTTTGTCAATCAGCAATAGATCCAGGTAAGATCCGCTTCTGGGAAACGATGGGCTATCGGTTGCAAGCAAATCGAGCTTGAACTCAATATTGTTCTCCGCCAACCAGTTATATAGTGGGGTCCCCCTAGGGTTATGCACTCTATTGCCCCATTCTCTATGTTTGGAGTTCAAATCTCCTGCAATAATATAATAGTTATCTTCCGAGCTCAGTCGAAGGCTAGTGAAAAGAGTATCGAGCTCTGAAATAAAATTGCGATTGAGGTCAGGATTGTCCGCTGCATAGATCGCAATCACAAATAACCGCTTTCCACCCTGGAGAGGAATGCGTGCAATACACGTTTCTAGCAATTGAAATCTTCGCACTTCACTACTATACACGACTTTATGACATAGGCCGTTTTTGATTAAGAGAACAACCCCTCCCCCTTGCAAGGATTGAGGCCGGTCTCTACGAATTACGTGGTAATTCTTGTACCAGAGTTTGCGCGTCTGGTTCAGCTTAGTTTCGCTGGCCATCAGCACGTCTGGATTGTGGGATTGCAGAAGGTTGCCGAGGATTAATTTACGTTCGGTCCTAATCAGCGAATTCACATTCACTGCTAGGATCTTGAGGTGACCAGCTGCAAGCGCAGCCATTAAGATGTTGTGGCGTTAGGCACGGCAAACAACGTCGAGTAGATGAGGTCTACCCGCGCTGCTTGCTCCTGGAACTGCTTTTGGAGTTGAGCGATCTGCCCCTGGATCGAGAGCAGAACCGTCTTCAAATCCAATTCAGCTTCAGGTTGCCTGGCCACTGGGACCGGGGCTACCTTCGGCACTGTCTGTTGTACCGGCTGCCTTCCAGATGCCATTTGGGCGAAGGAGACTTCCGGTGTAACAGCGGTAGCTGGAGCACGAGGCGCTTCTACCTTTTTTGTGTTCCTTTTGGCCTCTATAATTTTTCTGAGTTCTTGAACTCTTGGACATCCCCGAAAGTTTGCGGGGTGTCCATTGGTCTTACAGATTGCACACATCAGCATACTCCTGTCTTCGACCTTTTCCGTCCCTAAGGGACATTCCCCTTGAATGTGGGTTTTTGCGCATTTGACGCAGCGAGAGTGCATGTTGCAGTTCGCCGCGGCATGCCCAAACCTCTGGCAACGAGCACATTGGAGTATGTGCTTCGTCTTTCTTAATGTTTCCCAACTAACAGAAATAGAGCCTATACGATTAATACGCTTTAGGCTGTCTTTTTTGCTGTCTGGGGTAACCTGAACAAGGAAGAACGGAAGTTTCCTGTTCTCCCTTCTCGTTACCACAGTGTTGAAGGGCTTAACCCCAACGAACGTGACATCGTCGCTCTGCGCCTGGCGCAGTTCAGCGAGGATATCCTCAGGATCAGTATCAGGATCCACGCCCTTAAGGAGCATGGTCTGCACTTTTTCCCCTTTGGGAGTATACGAAAAAAACTCGGCCCCCGCAGTCGCTAGCTCTTTTTTTACATCGCGATAGTCTGCCAATGATAAGCAATGGACAGACACCCTTAAGGGACCTTTGTATTTTATGAAGAAAGAGTTTTCTGTGGCCAACTTACATAGTTTATCGACGTCCTTCGTCTCCATTCCGAAGACGTTTATTGGGGGGCATCTCTCTGTCTTCGGCATTGATGTTTGCCGCTGTTGTTGCTGTTGGTTCTGCTGCTGTTGGTTCTGCCGCTGTTGTTGCTGTTGGTTCTGCTGCTGTTGTTTCTGCTGCTTTTGCTTTTGCTGCTGTTGCTATGTCAGTTGTTGTTGCTGTTTGGAGGCTGTTGGATTCTTTGGCATCCGTTGAGGTTGTTGTTGCTGCTTCGGCTGCTGTTGTTGTTGCTGCGCCTGTTTTTTTTGCTTTTGCTGCTCTTGTTCTTGCGCAGCTTCTTTAGCCATTCTCCTAGCCTGTAACTTATTTTGGATGAGCTTGATGTGGGCATCCAGCTCCTCTCTCTTCCTTTGGATCTTTGCGAGTAGATCCCTGTCCTCCTCCTCTTCATCTTCCGATTCGGATGGGATTAGGACATTGTAGGAGTTCCCTGTGCCGACGTAGGAGAATCTCCCCTCGCCCTCTGCCGACTCGTATTGCACGTCGTCGATTGGATGTTTTTTTTGTGCTGTTGCTGATGCAACTGCAGTTGTTGTTGTTGGAGCTGCTGTTGTTGTCGTTTTTGCTACTTCGGTGATTGCTGCTGCTTTTGTTGTTGCTTCTGGTGGTTTTGTTGTGGTCTTTCCCGCAACGTTCATATCACCTGAGGTGACAGGGGTTCGGCGTTTCACCGCACTTGGCTGCGGCTGCAGCTTCTTTCTCCTCTTCTGTCTTTCCTCCTGGTGGCCTGATTCTCCGGCTTGGTGGCCTGATGTGCCAGTCACCGGTTCGCCGGTTTTACCCGTTGTTGGGAGCACGGGTTGCTCCTCTGCGTTCATCACGCCACTCACTGTGTGTCTCTAGTTTAATTGTTTATAGAGAAGAAAAAAAAAGAAAACTAAATCTATTTGGGTTTTCATGGGAATCGAACCCGGCTCTGCGATATCACGAGCGATGACACTACACACCGAGCTATCAACACTGTGATGTTATTCACGATATTAAGCGCACTTCAAAATGTGTTACTCCGAACTGAAGCCGAACACGTCTGCACTGGGTGGAGGTCTGTGAACGACTGACCAGGAGCTAACCCTCAATCACTACCTGTGAGATATATATAAGAACCTTTAAGATCGAGCATATCTCAATATAAGGTAAATACAAATACATTAACTTGTGTAAAGAAAACAAATATATAAAAGCCTTATTATTATTTTTCTTTGTCACTCCTCCTGGGAGCATAGGGCCTCGACGTGACATCTACATCTCAATTGGTTAGTGTCTTTATTCTATTCGAAGTGATGTTGCACTTTTCTAGTTCTAGGAGAATCCATCGTCTCCAGCTGTTCTTGGAACGGCCTCTGACTCTTTTGTCATGAGGGTTCAACTGTCACGCCATTCTGGTGATGCTGAGGCAACTGGCTATCGGCTTTTTTCCTGATGGCATGTCCGATCTATTTTCATTTACGTCTCTTGATTTGTACCATAAATGGATCCTCTCTAGCTATTTGTAACAGATCCACGTTTTTGATGGTGTTTGGCCAGAATATTTAACATACGGTCAGGAGATGATTTGTGGATGAATACAAGCAATTTCTGTGTGATGTTGTTCGAAATCAACCAGGTTTCGCTGCCATATATCAGTACTGATTTAACACATAAGTTGAATAATCTGCGTGTGAGGCTTATTCAAATACAAAAACAGTTGAATTAGGGAACATATTTTTCTAACCGACAGAGGATAAAATATGATTAATTTATGTATTATAAGTTTATCTAAAATTGAATCTCATGATTTAATATCGAGATACTTTTTTGAAACACATAATGTACGGGTGCAAAAAGTTACGCGAGTACTTGCTCAACATGCTGTTTAAAAACAGATAACTTTCAAATGAACACACTTGCACATGCACAGTACACATGTTTTCATGTCTTTTCTTTTATGGTTCACACACGAAGTATTAATAAAACTCTGTTGTAACAATATGGAAATGCAACAGATGTTACTAATCCCATTTTATTGCCCACTCACAGCCACAATTTCCAAATTATCTTACACCTCACACTTGAGCAGATAAATTGCATTTCTGCCATCACAAGTAGTTCTTGGGCAACAAATTTAGCTTCAAGTCCTAGCTGCTTTACATAAGAATCATACTTAATCATCATAAATTTCACTTTAAATTAATTCCAAAAGGAAAGTGATTTTTTTTATCACAAAGTGAAGCGGGCGAAAATGATTTATGCATAATTAAATGTTGAACCAAGACGATATGAAATGCCGGCATCACCTCCTTTCACACTGCTGCCTTGGAATAATGGTCATCCCTTTTCATCTGAACTATGTATATACTAGTAGTTGTAGTGTTTTTCATAATTGCGACAGACTGTGCGTCGGAAGAACTAAGTCTTATCTTTGCTGATGCTTAACTTCATACAAATCTTATATTCATACAATTTATTGGGTTGACAAACCTGTTGACTATTTAGGGATATGGCATTTTGCATCACTTTATCCAGAATGTGCAGGACTATTTCTGATGCCATTTCACGTTCCAGTTGGCTTCCCTTGACCTCCAAATAGGATTCAACCTGAAATTGAAAAAAGTATATGTTCATTAATTTTGAGAGGAAATTGAGTAATGCGAAATTTGATAAGCAATGAAAATGTTTACCTATTGTATGTGTATAGTATGATAGAAAGGCTCAATCAGGGCTCCTTCAGAAACCAATATCGATGATGTGGAATTCAATAACATTACTTTGTATAGCAAATATTTTATGGAAGAAGGTTATCTTGTGTGTCTATCCTTTGCAAACAACTCTGTTGTTTTTGTTTTGTTGCAGTCAAATTCCAGGATAACATAGCAAAAATTTAATTTGCTTGTGCAAATATTGAGGTCAAAAGGACGAAATTAAAATTGAGTACAAAGGGTTTGAACTCAGCACTAACTTTTAATTAGTGACAAGTTTCTCGGATTTAGAGTTTGTATGCTTAGCTATAACGTATATAATACTAATATGTATTTCCTCTGTTAAGATCATCCTCACTATCAATTCGAATGTTGTATGATGGAAAATAATCTCAAATAAATGAAGTTTAATGAAGAAATTTGATTAATTTTCTGTAGATGCCATGTATTAAGAAGTCCTTTATTTGCACATAAGATAAAAACAAAAGTAATAATGAAAAAGCAAACACACCGGTGACTAACAGCTTTTTGGGACACCTGGTGTTACGCTACGTACCTGGTAATTTGATACACATATAGGTCTTATTTACCCGGTGCTATTCAGTAGCTTAGTACAGCTTTTGTTTTCATAAAACAAACAATTGCAAAGACAAACTGCTTGCGAACCAATGCAATCCTAACTCCAGTCGGTCAACTTTTCCGCCCACCTAGATTTGGAGTATTCGGTACAGTCATTAGCTTAGCATCAGAGCTCTTCAGGGCGGGTAACGGTGTACAGATAGGGAGCATGCACCATATCATCAGTAGAATTTGGGAAGACAAAAGGGAAGACGAAAAATGCCCAACGGCTGGATAACCATATAAAGGATCCTGTCCGAACCGTGTAGATATATTAAGCCATTTTGCAACGCACTAATCGACACGTATCAGGACTTTCGGTCCGGCAAATGGGATATAGACCAAGTTTTCATAGTATGGAAAACCTGATGATTCCGTTTGCGAGGACGATATGTGGAGCCGAAAAAACAGCTACGAGTTTTACCAAGATATGATGCAGACAAAAACGAATGCCACAGCTGGTGGACTTCTGGCACTGCAATGGATATACGATTTTTGTATAAGCAATTGTATGTATAAGCTAAAACACTTACGGAAATTAAGTCATCCTTTATTTAATGTAAATAATTAAAACCGTAGTCACTCTAATATTACGTATTATATATTATTGTTTAGTGTATGTAGATATTTTTGTACAGGCTGTACAATAATTAAGAGTACTTCCTAGTCACAGCCACTAACGTTAAGAAGTGCCACAACTTGATTGTCATTATCGATTGGTATTTTGATGACACAGAGGAAGGCATTGACATAGAAGCCAGATATGTATATAGGACTCGTATGTAGATGCTATGCAAACCTTGACCTCATACAAAACATGTTTGTTTTCTTAGATTGTGAATCCTGACTTTATTAGAGGTTTATTGGACACGTGTCGAATGTCGATATCTCGTTTACTGGACAGGAAATGAACACTACAATTATTCGTGATTAGTGCATTTACATATAAATTAAGTCCGTGTGTGACATACGATTGTTTATATACATATATATAGGGCCACACCCGCTGAGCTGGGCTGTGTCTTGTGTTTTGAAAAAAATAATTATTTGAAGTATATGCTGATAAAGTATATTCCAATAAGGACTTGAGAAACTTTTTTAAATAAAACGCAAACCATTTGAGATTTCAAAAACTTTATTATCATGTTGAAGTACTATCAAAACATTTATGCATGGAACTTGAGGTCGTTCAGATGACCACCGCGGACACGCTTGCAACGGACGATTCGTTGGTTCCAATTTTCAACGACTCGGCCACACATTTCGAGAAGCCGGTGCTCTTCCATTCTCTTCTGTTCGTAGAGCTCACGAACAGCTCTCGTTGTTCGATACAAAGTTGCTTTGTAGCCTTGCTATTTGGCTGCATGTACATGCCTGCACTCGTCGTCTAACCATGATTTCCTTCTGGCTGGTGTCGTAAAACCCAGCACATCAGTGGCAGCTTCTTTGATGGCTTTTTGACAACGTTTCCATTCTTCTTCTATTGAATGTGCAGGCTGCGTCGAACTTTCAGAGAGTTTCGGGGAGACTCGGTCGGCAAAGTTCCTAGCGATAGATGGCGATTGTAGCTTTCCGACGTCAAACCGTAGTGTTCTTTCTCGACTCCGTACTTCTCTCGATATCCTCATCCTTACCTCGATGTCGGCTCCTCGGAACGTTCGGACATCGAGAATATTGGAGGAGTGTCTGACGACGATCGCAATGTGATCAATCTGGTTGACGGTTGATTGATCAGGAGACCGCCAGGTCCCCTTATGGATGTTTAGGTGTGGGAACAGCGTGGTCATCACAGAGAGGTTACGCCTCGAGGCGAAATCTACCAGTCTGAGTCCGTTTCCGGATGTGTTGTCGTGCAGGCTGTGTTTTCCGATGACTCTAGCAAAGATTTCTTCCTTGCCCAGCTGTGCGTTGAAATCTCCTAGAACGATCTTGGTGTCATAGCTGGGGCATCGATCGTATGTTCTTTCTAGGAGATCATAGAAGTCATCTTTGCTATCGTCATCCTTCTCCTCCGTCGGGGCGTGTGCGCAGATCAGGCTGATGTTCCCGAATTTAGCCTTGATGCGGATTGTTATGAGGCGCTCGCTGATCAGGGACCTCACATTCCACGTGCAGAACCGAAAATCATTGTCCTTTGATCGTTTGCTGGGGTCGTCAACTGTGAATCCGTCCATATCCGAGGCCTGTTGTCGGTTCGCAACCGTCGATTTTTTTTATGTGGTGAGGGAGTTAACCTCACGTACGCACAACTGGTAGGCCAGACCCATTGTTTGACTCTCGGACAGAGGGGGATCGCTGCATACATTAGTTCACCATACAATGGTTGTTGTGATGGCTATCCAGGGGCGCCACTTTGTTAATTCCCCTATAGTGTTGTTACGTTTTACACAAAACTTTGTCGACGTATTCACTATAATTCTGTCCAATAAGAGAGTTCGATCACTGCATTGTGACAAAATGAAACTCACAAGTTCAGAAATTGTATTCACTGATTTATTAATTTATAGTGCACAATTACTACTTTAACTTTACTACACTTTAACACCACAATTAGCTTATAACACTTTTTCTTGCTACCTTTCAGGCTCACACTTATAACACTTTGATCACTTTTATACAAATTCCCAAACTAAACTGTGTCTGCTTCGGCGGCCGTTCCGATATTTATATCAGCCAGCATTCTCTCTGGAAAACTTGGTCGCCATCTGTCTGTGGAATTTTTCTATGGGCCCTCATGTATGCACATTCGGGGTTGATTATGTATAACTCCAAGGTTTCGCCGGCTCGGCGCTGTTTCGTTCGCAGTACAGTACGTTTACTGCGTACGAGAATACTGTATGTTAGGCAAACAGTCAAAAATAACCAAAACAAAATAACATTACTTCTTCAGAACCGAGGGCATACAAAATTCAAAGCGGATCAATATAATAATAATATGGGTGGCGTTACAGCCCGTAAGGGGCCAGGGCTTAGCTTCTCACCAACCACTCGTGTTGTGCGTGATATTGTTCTCTCATGACTGGAAGGGACCTACAGTTTAATTCCGAATCCGAACGGCTTTGTTTGGGAAGCTTTTTCTAGACAGGAAATACTCTTTGAGCATTGTCAGTGACTCGAAAGAGGTAAGGTCGTGAAAATTGTTTTCGTCGCACAGAGCAGGTATCGAACCTACGACGTCGAAGTTGGGGTCGACGCACGTACCCCCAACGCCACGGGCCACAGCGGCTCAATGTTTTAATTAAATATCGACAAGTATGTCAAATTGCAAGTTTCAGTTAAATTCAGTAAAAGCTTCGAATCTAATATGTGACATATTAATATCAGAATGAGTGCGATATTTATATTGATTTGTGGCTTCATTAGATATCATATTTGTAGAAAAGTATTTTTTAAATCGTCAGTATCGTACACGCTTAATCCTTCAATCTACTTTACCTTCTTTTCCGACTCTGAATAAAATGTCCGCTCTTACAAGCTTTGTACAGAAATTTAATCTCAATTCTTTTGAATGACAATTATCGACGTAAAACTAAAATAATAAATTTAAATATTATTAAGAGATACAGATATGCATATGTAGAGCTAAATATCGCAAAAAGTGCTTTGATATGACCAAGTGCTTCAAACTGTATGAATGGATCGTACTGTGAGCTGTACTAAAATAGACATCGCAAACGTTTTACAACCTTTTCAAAATAAAGTGCACTCCTCATTTTTAACGTAACCCAGATGTAGTATGTATGTAAAATTTACTTTCACGGACTCTACTATTATGCGGTTCATAGTGTTTACCGAAGACATGCCCATGTTTTCAAATATGTCTACTTGAAAGGAAATGGTGCTTTTTTAGAAATGTATCGAATTTATATGTGGAGTGCGATCAAAAAAGTTCTACAAAGTACGGCTTGTAGAATTTATCTTATATAGCGTGTCGGGTGTAAAAAGTGCAATTGTCGTGCAAATGTATAAAACAAATAAGTTCAGCTAAGAATATAACGCAAGAACCATGTGTACAATAATATTAATGACTCTTGACGAATTGTTTTAGAACATACTGTATCGTATGTTGAATAGTGCAGTATCTTACAATCTTCAAAATCTCTCATAATGTACAAATAATCTGACTGTGAGTTCAGTGACAATCGCAGACGACTGGAGTCGAACTGGATTACATAAAGTCCCGTGCTCATGGAGTGTCTTCTAATTTAAAAACATACAGCTGCTTGAAGATGGAGTAAGAACATTTTCGGTGTATATTTTGGAACAGATTGGGCACCGACGGAATGAAATTGTCCTTTTCGGTAGTAATGGATCTCGACAAATTAAGGTAGCAGATGCTTAGTCATAAAATAGAGCTTCCAGAGCTTGGAGTAAAAGGAGCATACAATGATACTATAGTTTGTTTGAAGTTATACAATGCCGCTGCAAGGTGTTTTTGAATAAGAATGAAAGTCCAAAATAGAATGTGCTTAATTTTAAAATATGTTTTTTTCATGAAACTAGAATTCGAAACATGGAAACATTGAGCTTGAATAATAATGTGTAACAATATGACGTTGTGGTTTACTTACTGAACTGTAAAATAGAACAACAACAAGGCCGAATTGCAAAAAAACACTCATCAGAAGCAGTAGCAGAATTATATACAAATGTACGTTATTCAAACAAAAATCATATTAATTGGTTGCTTGGTATCTATAAATCCTTCTTAACTTCCTTTCGAATCTTCCGAAATGTACGACGTTACATTTCCGTATGTTGAAGAAATGTATGTATATTGCAAGAAAATAGTTACGATACATAAGGAATATCAAACGTTAACTATGAATCTAAATGATGGATGTACATGTATGTACATATTATAATAAACTTACCTCCTGTAGAAGGTCCATTAAAAAGCCAGCTTCACCTGGTAAAAAAATTTGATTGCGTTTTGAAGTGTATTCCAGGCACGATTTCAGAATTGCTGAGAAATTCGTTTTCTGATATCCAGAAGTAAGGGCACGAAACTGGAAGGAAAAAAAGAAAACGAAAATGGTTTCAAAATGTTACGCCAGGTAATCAATTTTTCGAGGTGTTAGAATATGCACTTAATATTGAAAGGAGAAATGGCATGAAAAGAATATTCGGACGTAAGGAGGTGACAATAATATATAAATAATATCCATTCCCTTAAGTGCATTCTGAATGTAAAAATAAGGCCTGTGTCAACAATCTGAGATGACTTTCGAGATCATACAAGAAAATACTTATATCTACACACATTCATTTTAATTAATTATGACCTAACTATGCATCATCCAAGGATAGATAATAATGACTGAATTTAATTACATATGTGGATAATTTTGTTACAAAGTTTACATTCGATTATAGTTTTTTGACTGCATCTTTGGAGGGAAGTATTTTACCCCATAGATATGAACTTCTTCACAAAAGTCTATTTAAACGGACTAATTTTATTTATTTATGGCCCTCTACAGGCTGTAGCGCCACCCATATTATTATTATTATTATTATAATTTTATGACTGGATTTTTTAATGTTGACATTGAACGTCACAATGTGTAAAATTCTATTCTCTGAAAGCAAGAATTGGGTGCTGTCTGTCTCTTACTTTCATTGAGTGTGGGAGTTATGAAAAAAACGTTTTTTTTAATTTAGAAGATTAAAATAAAATTAAATTGAATATTTTTTGGACACTGTTGTATTACAAAATTTGTCACATTATGTGCATTTCAGATCATAACAATTCCGAAAAGCGAATTGTTTGCAAAATGAGTTCGTTATTTGGCTGTCGTTTTGCACTTTGGAAAAAACAAATTCTCCAAGCTTATCACAACAATCTCAAAATTAAAACAAAGAAGAAGAAAAGTGGCTTAAGTCTTTACTATGCTTAGCGAAATGCATCAGCATATTTTGAAGATAATAAAGCAGTTCTGTTTATTGTCTTTATTTTATAGTTCTCTAAAAATTAGTTACTTCTGCTTATAGACTTTGCATTGAATGAATATGTTGTGGAACACTAAGATTATCATGCATATATATCAAATACGGATTGTACAATATAATATTCAAAATGTATGATAAACTAATGATAAATTACAACATGTTACATGAATTACTTACCTTATTGTATGTCTCTATCAACTGATCAGAAACACAGTGTGAAAAATCTGGCTGCAGCCATGTGGAGGTACCAATATCTCGCTTTTCGCACACACGCAGTGAATGCCCTTGATATCTTTGTGGACAATCAGAGACAATGGGGGCACCTGGAGCACTCGTTGGCCACCGCACTCCATAGCTCTTCTCGGCATGGCATAATTCAACAATATTTCTGTCGATCACTGTTACGTATACACTTTTTGATACAGGTGACACACTGTTAGACACAACGCAGCTATACTCCGCCGATTTCTGGAAAATAAATTAATGAAAATCTAAAAGAACGCAACATTATGTGACACTGTTCGATGGCCACATTCTTGTGCATGTGACAATCGAATTAACCGCTTCAATTGTGGTCAAACAATTGCATCTAGACCTCGCAAAAACAATCACCAGTTTCGCGCTCCGTTGAAAACGTAAAAAAATCAATTTTTTTCCATTCGATTTATCTCACAGTTTGAAATGAAATTGTGTTGTGGCCCGCTATAAGAGCGTTTGCAATGATACAACACACTAGTATTATCTTCCAATTCGAACCAGGTGCTACGCTATCCACTGACTAGGAGCACTTAATTAATCGCCCACAGAAACAAATTCTGCTTAGTCAACCCTCTTCTATACCGATGGATATTCTCCGCAACTTACCTGGATGTTATTGATTTTCAAAATGCTTCCGTCCGGATATAAATCTTCCCACATCACCGTTTGCGGATCCGATTGAAAGAGTACACCATTTCGCGTCCAGCTGTATCCTAATTGTCCATAGCGTTTGATATCGTTTCCAGGTGAAAGGCATCGTACACGCAATGAATCACCACGATGCAAAGTCACGCTGGCTGGATCGACACGTAAATGTGGAGGGGTTTGAATATGTACATGAATCGAACGACATTGCTCTACGCCCCAATCGACCACCTATATAGGGTGAAAAACAAAAAAATAAAAAGAAGCAGCATGAGAAGAACATTCAAGAGTCAGAACAAAAAAGAGCAACTTTTGAAGTTGGATGTACGTGCTATACACGGAAAATTTAAATGGATTTACATCCCCTCGTTGACGAGTGCAAAGGTTTAAGATGCTCCAGTTTTATTTTTAATCTAATTAATTGGGTTAATTTAGTTTGTGTGGTTTCTAGAACACTCAAGATTGACAAGACATCAACTATATGGGAAGCTACATGGAATTTAAATTAGTGAAACATTTTGCATCTCTCACGAAGACGGAGGACTTCAAAGCACGTTCATTGCTGCACAACTAATGAGTTCAGAGTAATTGTTTGGATTTTTGTGTTTTGTAATTGTGTTTTTTGCAACAATTGTCTGGTAAAATATCAAAAAAGATTTGAATAAACTAAAGAAAGTTTCGCAATCGATGTATTATCTCATCAAAGTGTTTCAATCTTGGGTAGAATTTTTGTTTCTAAAGTTCCATCTTCGAAACGTAAAACACCATTATCAAACCAAATTTGTCTTGATGAAAAGGGTAGGGATCCAGATATAGATGTGCGTATGGCTGGATGTTAGCATATTGCTTTCGGTTAAAGACCGAAGATTACGTGAAGCTGTTGTTTGACAAACAGAGTAAATTCTTCGGCATAGAAGATTCGAAATGATATTTTACCAGTAAAATGTTGCAAAAGCACAAAAATCCAAACGGTTGCTCCTACATCTAGACACTTAGGCTTATGCACCCTGACGCACCTTGTCGCGGTGTCAGGGCTTAAGCAAACCCAGTGATTATGAACGTTTCATACAGCCTTACTTGTGCAAGCCTTTCCGGTACTGCTCGTGGGAAGCACATTTAAAAACATAACACTGAACACAAACAAAAACAACAGCAATTATTAAGAATACTAACAGTAAAAAAACAATATTGAATCGGTCAATCTCGAAACGAAAAAACGGCTCAACTTCGAAACTAGTGGAAGGACTGAACGCGATGGCGAGCAATATAGCCCTAATGGCTACAACAACAGAGGAGGATATCTCAAGGAACTTAAGGAGCAACTACGAGTTGAACCAGTTGAGACTACTCCGGAAAAATATAAAAGTTAGTCCTTCTCCCCGTAAAAGACCCTGCGACCGGAGAACTTAGATTGTATAATCACCCGGCTGAACAACATCTTAAGGATGACTTGTTGTAAGCTTTGTTCCAAAAAGTTGGCAAGAGGTCAAGATAATCTAAACTAAACGAAAGCGCGGGGACTTAACGTCAAGCCGGATAAAACGGAGTTGCTGTTCTTTACAAACAAGAGAATCCTACCTGAGCTTAACTGTCCAAATATCAATGGAGTCAAACCAGGGATCACAGTTGATTCCAAACTAATATGGGTGGCTTACAGGGAAGCCGTATGCAGCATTCTACAAGTGTCTGGCTATGTACCATAGTTGTTAGACCAATACTGACCTACGGTTCTCTGGTATTGTGGAAAGCGCAGGTGAAGAAATACCTCCTAAGGCAGATCACAAAAATACAAAGTTTGTCTCAGAACAAACCCAACGCGGCACTCGAGGCTATCCTTATATTTTGTATGCATTCTGCACAAACATATTTGAATATATCCAACCACTCAATGCTTGATTAGCATGTTCAACCCAAGCTAAAAACTTCAACACAAGCAGTGACGTAAAGGGTCAATATCACTTACACACGTGGGTTTTGTATATAACTTTACTTAAAAAAGAAAAGACCTTAAATCATTATAATTCATATGAATATTTGTTGAATAAGGTATTATTCTTAAATAAAGGCCTCTATACTCAAACTCCATTTATATTACTGACTATAGTGGAAATTCACGCCAATTTGAGTTAGAACTTTTAAATAAACAGTCCGTTCAAAATAACGTATGAATTCATTATCTCAGGATTGCTTTCGTCAAATATGGCCCACCCTCAACAGTTTATATTTAATAATTCATTTACTTTGTTCCGAAACAGTCTTAGAAATCATTTTTATATCAAGCAACAAAAAGTTATTTACAAAGAGTTAAAGGAACTTCATATTTCAGTTTTTAAAAAAAAATTGCGGGTAATATGGCCTACTTCGTGTTAAATATGGTCCACCCTGGGCTATATGGTTTTCAGGGGAACTTTGTTGTTATTTCCCAATATGGCATCCGTCATCCCTCTCTCCGCCAAGTCTTTCGTTTAAACTTTGCTTGAATATTTTAACCTTCGAACTAAAAATGAAAAACAGTTATGTTTCAAACAGGAAATGTGACAAATATGGCCTACTGTGATATCAGACAACAAAAAAAATCATATCCTTACACCCTCCAACATTTTTCCAAGTGTCCATCACATTTCTGGTTACTACATTGTGGTCCTATTTTAGGAGTGTGCTTCCATCCTGTCTAGCTCGGACCCTTTTCACAAGAATGTACAAAATTCATCGTAATCCTGCATAATGGTAAAGTGCTTAACCAAACAATCCAATGAGTGGGTCAGAAAGAAAGTGAACAGTTCTGGGAAACGTGTTTAGGAATATGTCAAGAGTATAGTCAAAACATCATGATAAAAAAAGATGCTTTAAAATTCTATGCAAATGAAAAACCAAGCAGAAACTTGATTTCAATTCAAATATGAATCTCTTGCACACTCCATAAATTTCTTCTGCTTGGTTTAAACGTAAAATTTTCGATTAGTGGTCCAACAACGTCTGTGTAAATTTGAAAGGAACGAAAAACTCCACTAAATCAGGATTAACTGCCACACTTCACCCCACGTGAAAGTCATTTGTATGCCACCTAATTAAAAAAATAAAATAAATCTCCTGTTTACTGATTTTGACTTTTATTGCTATGTTTTTATTCTGGTTTCGTTTTGCTCAGTACGCAACTCATCGATTTTTGCAACTGTATAAAACAACATTTTAACCAATGTGTCTGCTAGTCGATGCTTAAGCTGGCCGGCTTTTCGAGATATACTGCCACATTTTATGGAGACGGATTTCCTTTATATCAACTGACTCATTATAAGTGGTCTTAGAAGCATTGCTTCTTGATGTGGAAAGGCGAGCTGAACTTCCCTCTGGTTTTTGCGAGGCCTGTTTTTCACGTGACTAATCCCTAATTTTAGAGATACGATGCTTCGGTTGCCGATCAGTTTACTGTTTTTTTCGCTGTTGAAGTAAATTGCAAAAATGGTCTTCGTTTGGGCATGACTTACTACAATTATTTTTTAAAATCGAGGTAATATCCATTGGGGAATTCTTATGAAATTGATAACATGAAATACATACAAATACACACATGAAAATTCTACAAAGCTATATCTTTTGTTTGGTGAGAAGAAAGAAACATTGAGATGAACCTCCGAAAATACTTTAGCTCCAACGTTGATCCGAGGTTACGACATGAATGGATTTATACAGTATTATTGAACAGATCATGTCCGAAATGGTATTAAGCACATTCTTGAACCTTTGTTTCGTAACTATAGGTTTGCCCAGAACGTATATACATAGAAAGTTGCTTCGTTGTTAAAGTACTAGTATTACTTAAATAATTATGTATGTACATATGTTTGAACAAAACTGCCAACTGGTGGTCCGTGGCGTTGTGGGTTTGTGCTTCGACCCCAACCTCAATGTCGTAGGTTCGATTCCTGCTCTGTGCGACACAAATAATTTTCACGGCCCCACCTTTTTCGAGTCACTGACAATGCTCAAAGAGTACTTCTGTCTAGAAAAAGCTTCTCAAACTTGGCCGTTCGGAGTCGGCATAAAATTGTAGGTCCCTTCCACTCGTGAGAGAACAATAGCACGCACAATACTAGTGAGAAGGTAGGCCCTGGCCCTCTACGGGCTGTAGCGCCACCCATATTATCATTATTATTATTATTATTACTTATATAATTATGTATGTACGTATGTTTGAACAAAACTGTCAACTCCTCACCATTAACATTTCTTTTATTGTGGCATAAAATCTACAATACATACAACTTTAAAATTTTGAATTACAGAGATATGGTAAACCTTAACTTACTACTATAGTATAAATAAAATTGTTTAAAATAATATCACATAATTTTTCAAATTTAGAAGAAAAAGCCACTAAAAAACCTTCATTAAAACGAGAGAAAAAACAAAAAAGAAAAAGTAATACATGTAAGGTTGAAGGGAAGAGAGCCAACTCCTAATACAAGCGCGTCCAATGCTTAAAGTGAATACCCGAATTCCTCGAGCGATTACAGTATTTACTGTATTTATAATCCCATGAGCACGCGCAAATTTTAAAATTGGAAACACTCCTGCAAACATGTTTGAATTATTTTACAGTACAATACAATACATTTTACAATATAGTAATGTAAACGCTTTAATTTCTATACTTCGATTTATTGTACTTAATAAAACCGACTACGGCCTTGCAATATATGGGAAATGCCTATGTGCAGTCATAATGGCTTGCATTGGAGCTTTTCACACAACACCCATAAAATATCTTAGTTGAAGCTGAACTACCTAACTTAACTGACAGAATCCAATATCTCGCCTAATAATTATTACAAAAGATAAATCCATTCCAAACGCCGATAAAAGATGACGCCTCTAAAATTGTAAAACGTATAAGATCATCTAAATGTCCTCCAGCTCTGCAGAGAACTATCACATCAGCAGTTCACCTAGAGACTCCAATCATTATTGGAAAGTGTCTACCTACAACCATCCGCCATGAAATCGTTCATGAGAATCTTTTGTCCCACTTTACACCCGACACCAGACGTCTTTTGCTAGACGACACTAGCAAAGAAACACGCAGGAGTACATTCCTAGAAGCTAAGGACAACTACAAAAAACTTGGTTGGCAAGTTTTCTTCTCTGATGTATCAAAAACAAAGGATTGGACTTGCTATGTGGTTGTTGCTGAGTATGGGTCGATAATAAGTAAATTTCCTTTACATCCCACTTAATCTATATTTTGCTCTGAGGCATTTGCCATACCTTAATCAAGCTGAAAAAAATAAAAAAAAACATTGTATTTACTAATAGCTTGTCAACAATCAACGCGGCTAAAAATATCAACAACTACTCTGCTGTTGGTCTTGAAATTCGTGATAAACTAATTGCCAAAAAGAAAAACTTGAAAATAGCCTGGGAAACGCTGACTCAGAAGACAAAAAAAGCGTTCAAAACCTCTTTTCGAATTTTATTACTTCAACACTAAGGATTTCAAAAAACTTACTAACACCATTATTACGACAGCAACCAAAATTGACTGGGCTGAATATCATCGCCACTACTCAACGATTAACCCGGAATCTGGTGAGGCTGTATATCATATGAAATCAAAGTGAAAGTGAAAAAAGGCAACCCATATCTTATTACCAAACAACAGGTTGCTCTCTGCAAATTCTATGAACAAAAACCATCATTTACTTTCGCACACCTGCTGCAATGTAAATACATCACCAGAACCTTGAGCACCATCACTGGGAAATAATTACAACATCTTTCAGAAAATAACATAAGATTAGTTCTACTTAAATTAAGTATTAAGTTTTTACGATTTACTTAACACATCTTTACATTTCGATTAGAGCAAAACTCTCGTAGCTAGCGCTTTTATTTGTCATTGTTTTTATATTCTCAATAAAGTTATAAAGAACATGTATCAATTAATACAGATATCTTTGCGTAAATAGGTTTGATGAAAATGAAATGTGTGATTTATAAGTTGTATGAGATGTGTTTTGTTTTTCATTTTAAAAAATGATTTGATTTGATTTGGGTGGTGCAATTGGTGGAAAAACATAACATGAATCCACATTGGGGTATTAATGCCAATTCAGTATATGGAATAGCGCTTCGGTTGCAGTGCACTCATTTTCTCGGGAGGTATACATATTCTTAAAGGCTTTGTTGTCATAAATGTTAAATCGCATCCTCAATGGTCTATGGATGTGTAGAAACCGAATGTTCCTCATCTTCTGTGGATTGGCTGTTGCAACAGGGTGGCAAAGTAATCGTATTGCAGGTAGTTGTTGATGTACATACGTACACTTCTTCCTTGAAATGAAGCGGAAAATAGATATGAAGTGCACCAAGAATTTTGGATTAAGTGAAACTTGCAACAACTGAGTGTTGGTAACAGTTCTGCTGTAGAAATTCTTACCTAAGTCAGAAAACGAAAAAAGAGAGAAATCCCCATGCCCCAAAGAGTACTCCGGTAAATTTTTGTGTAGATCCTTCAGTGTATGCTTCACAACTGTTTTCCCACTTCGACTTTATTCAGTTTTTGTTCACCTATTGTTTTATGTGAAGTGAAGGGTGGGCGTCTGAATTCGCATGTGAAACTGAAAATCGGAAATCCTTCAGGGGATTTTCGCGATTGTAACATTTCAAGCGTCTAGTCAGAGCGCTTGTATTCTGCTCTATTGGATAGCAAGGATAGTCTGCACCACACAAATCTTTTGCAGTAATGCAAGTTTAATGTTCTGTATAGGGAATGAAATGTATGATCTTCATATTGTGGATTACGAAGTATAGAATATGAGTGGAAAAAAATGTGACCGTAAATGGAATAATATGCCATAAAACTGATTCTTATGTTAAGCATTTATTTTACTTATTTATTTATTACTAGCTGACCCATGCTCGCTTTGTTTCACCCGCTCTGAGCAGTTTAAATAAATGTGTAGCTTATATCCCATCCATTTGGTAGGTGAAAATTTTATAGATATAATTTGAGTGCATAATTTCATTAAAACTAACCTAAAATGGATTTGAAAAAGAAATACATAAGAACCTTCTTCCTTACATACCAAAATTATTATAAATACATATTAAATATACACATGTAGAACAATCTCGGTAATCTTAATCCCAATTACACGCAACTCATTGATTATTGCAACAGTATAAAACACAATGCAATCACATTTGCTAGTCGATGATTGTTCCGTTCAGATTAGTGTTGTTGATACTGTTTTTTCGCTGTTGAAGTAAATAGCGAAAATGGTCTTCGTTTGGGCATGACTTACTTCACCATAATATCTATTTGGAGAGAAAACCAAATTCTCATGGAATTCATAACACAAATATTCAGTACAGTTTCGTCGTGTGCATTGCACGCATTTGTTAAAATACATGACCCTTCAGTAAGGCATAGGGATTATATCTATAATTTTGTCACCCTTCACAGTTTAAAATTCATTTTGAAATCGAAGTGTAGTAGGCACTTACTTTCTCCACGACTCGTGTAATATCATAGTCAACTTCACTTAAGGGTTTAAGTCCGAACTAGTTATAAACAAATTTAGACTTAAAACACGCTTTAACTTTTCTTCAAAAGCTTTCGCCTTTTAACCTGCTGCTAACCAGCCTCTACTTTACACTCCAAAATATGGCAGTTCGGATAAACAAAGTTATCCTAAATGTCAACAAACGTAGTTTTACCGCTGTCATTGGCTTGTTTTGTTTTTTTTTTTTTTCTTTGTTTTGCCGGATCTTAAAATCAATCGCAAGAAATGGACACAAAGATATAATTTAAAATTAAAGATGGCGAAAAAATGAAAGGATTAACTTACAGACTAAGCGAGAAAAGCAGTAGAATTGAGATCGAGTGGATTTGCTCATATTTATCAAAAAGAATGCAAGTCAAAGAAGCACTTGTTGCTGAAATGTGTTGTTGTTGTTGAAAAGTGTCCTACGCTATCGCAATAAATTTAAATAAATTCAAAATATAAACATCATTACCCTCCCAAAAATTGTGTATGCTTTTCTTTCACTGCAATAAGTTGACATATGGGCTTAACTGCACGTTAAATAGATGTTCGGGTGACCTTAACTTTGTTACGACGTGATAACAATAAATTGAGTTTTATCTACTTATAATTATCAAACAATTTTGTTACGAGCTAAAATAATTTTAAAGTGTGCTTTTGCAAGTCCGCAGTTGAATTCTAAATGTAAGAAAGTAAGAAGAAAGTAAGAAAAGTGTGTTCAAATGTTCGATACACTCGTACATTTCATGTCAGATACATATATTTCATTTACCTTTTATAAAAGTAAGTAATAAGAAATGGTTTGCTTGCGTTATTTCAAAATAGTCTTAAGGCTGGTAATTGCGCTAAGTGTAAAGTAAAAGCTGTAATGACGGGTAAAGTGCTCCTGTCCGTACAGATATGTATGTATTTGTACTTTCACATCAAGAGGAGAGTGCATTTCATTTCAAATGTTAGTTCAATGTTTTGTAAATAAAGCGGTTTAGTTAATATAAGATTACGATTATTTAAATTTGCCACGTCGCCACATGTTGATTATCCTACAAATAAGAAGGTTCCACAAGGAAATTGGGTTTCACTGTTAAACCCAGAATACCTCTTATAGTTCCAAAAAAGAGAGAAAAATAAAGTGAATCTAAAGTTAGACTTGCAAACTAGTACTCAAAGAACATTATGCATAAGATCAACCCATAAAGGAAAAGGAAATACTTTATCGGAACTTGAGATTTAAAATAAAAAACCCTTGTGCCATGTCAAAGGACGAAACTGTTTCTCCATCGTAATAAAACAAAAAAGTTTTCTCTTAAGGGTGTCAGAGGGAATCGGCAACTGAAATTGGGACCGAATTGTTCTCATCCTTAGGGAACATGATGTAAAAAGACACTTTGCATCCACTTTCCTTCGAAGTTTCTTTTTTGTTTCATTTTTCTTTTTTGTGGAAAAAAATTTAGAATGAGAATATGTTCTTGTAGCTACATATGCACGTTCCTTTGTGTGTATAAAATGGATAAAATGCGATGTCTTGGCTTTGTGCCTGCTCGAAATAGGAACACACTTATGACCAAACTTAATGTTTTTTGTTCACTTAATTTCATGCAATGTAAGCATGTTTACTGTTTGTTTTGTAAATTACGAAAAAATAGTACTAGAGCGGTTTAATCGGAAATAGTTTGTAAAACCAATTTTGTGATATGCTCACAGTGCAAATGTATGACTCTGAAACTTATAATAATAATAACGTGGGTGGCACTATAGCCCGTAGACGGTCCGCTTCTACAACAAACAATTGTGCAGTGTGTGCTATTGTTCTTTCAGGAGTAGAAGGGTTTTATGTTGACTTCGACCGGCGAAGTTTGAGAATCTTTTTACAATCAGGAATAATCTTTAAGCATTGTCAGTGACTCTAAAGAGGATGGGTAGTGTTGGGATCGACGTACATACCCTGAAAGCTGAATAGGAATGCTACAGGACAAAGATCTGAGATCTGATTAATTGAATGTCGCAGACTAGGCATATTAGCATAGTAACTACTAAAAACATATATGAAATCCAACCTAAAAAATAATAATAATAACGTATACAATATACAAAAAGGTAAATCTAAATTTATGCGTTTATAATAAATATAATAATATGGGTGGCGCTACAGCCCGTAGGGGGCCGGGGTCTAGCTTCTCAGCAATCACTCGTGTTGTGCGTGCTACTGTTCTTACACGAGTGGAAGGGACCTACAGTTTAATGCCGAATCCGAACGGCTTTGTTTGAGAGGCTTTTTCTAGACAGAAAATACTTTTTGAGCATTGTCAGTGACTCGAAAGAGGTGGGGTCGTGAAAATTGTTTTCGTCGCACAGAGCAGGAATCGAACCTACGACGTCGAGGTTGGGGTCGACGCACATACCCACAACGCCACGAGCCAACACTATTTATGCATTTACACATGGTTTATATTTCATATTGAACATTAACAGTAAAAGACTTAAACGGTTTTTGAAGTGATTAGAACAAAGTATAATTTAGAATACGTTTTCTTCGTATTCCTTACGAAATCAAACAATAATTTGGAACATACGCAAATGTTTTATCGTAACGGAATTCTACAAGGCACTGCAGGTCTGTGACAAATATGTACATTCACAATCAAATGGTACGCACTCAAAGGTTTACCCATTAGGTTCGAAGACCAATGCTTATGTGACATATACTAAAAACACATTGTTGTCATCACATACCAATTAACATTTTCGTAACAGATAGGCGCACTAACATTTTATTATACTACAAATTGCCCTTTTGCTGCAATCGTTTTCTGCCAGCTAAATCCTCCTTAAATGTCTTTGTGCACATGGGGGAAAAAAGTGACACTCTCCTTTATTGCAGGGGCATTCAAAATGGATCTCCCCCCAGCAAATGTCCTCCAACGAGCATTAAGTGGCTGTGTTTACGGTCGGCAGAAATGGCACAGACAAAGAGCAGTGGTTTATTAGTTGTGCACCATCGGGGACGGTTCGCTTTGACTTCTTCGCATAATTCTCTCTCAAAATCCAAATTGCTGGAACATAAGACCTCGTAAAATTTTGCTGGTTTCACCCAGCTCCATTGGACAATGGCATGTTGTGACAGCTTCAGATGCTTAACCGTAGCAGCAATGGATGGAGATGTAAAGATTTAATAAACGGTCATTTCAGTCATCTTTGAGTCATGTGACAATGGCTTACTATGCTCGCACATATTTTTAAAATGGACTAGTTTTGAATAAACATGTTTTAATCTCAAACAATATATCAACTAGGGTTGTGCATAGCAGACTTTCCAACAATAAATAAACTTTACTGATTAAGAAATTCTGATTGGGTCTGTTAATTGAGTTATCCATTTTGTAGTTAGAAAAATATATTGAAATAGGACACCTATATGTTGTACTAGATTTCGACAATTGTCAAACCTTGCCCTATTGCGGAGCGTCTTATAATGAAATCCGAAGGCGATAAATCTTTTTGGTTTAACACGTCCGGTATCACAGTCAAATTTGAACTTCAGTTCAGTTGAACTTTGTTTGTGTAAAGCGACAATTGATTCGTGTAAATATCTAATTATATTTAGTTATACTTGAAAACGCATAATAAATATAATAATTTCTACATATTGAAATATCTATATAATGATTTTTTTCTGGACCTGGGCGAATTCAGTATAGGAAAGTTCGACTGTATATTTAAAAATATATTATATTTAAATAAAATTGGCAAAAATAAAAATTTTAATTATAAATAAAAAAAAATAATTGAAATATCCTAAGGATTTTGGTGCACATTTTCATTTGAATTACACATCATGTCTGCTTCAAGCTCTAACACCTTTCGGCATTCTTTCTTGGATTTATAATTTTCACTGGAAATTTAACAGACACATTTTTTGCATGAGCGCGTTTTAATAACGCGCTTCGAGTCTTTATACACACGATAGTGCAATTGCAAAAAAAAATAGGAGACTAGAGAAACGAGGACAAGGAATTTATAATTTGATGCAAATAAACGTTAATAGTCTTACCTTGCACGTGTAGACACCTTCATCCATTCGGTTTGCCTTTGTAATTCCTAAAATGGCGGTGTAGATATCCTTACTCTCGGGCGGCAGAACCGTGGTCCATATTTCTCTGCAAATATAATAAAATGTGTTTAAAGTGTTTAATAGTTTTTGTTTCACTTTCTGTAGAGACACAATATGTAATAATAATATAATAAGACGACAATATTTTAAAGACTAGATGCTCAACAATGTGTTGAAATCTGTTCTAAAATGCGGTGAATATGCGTGTTCCGGTTTTGTATCGCGCACATTCGGAGTATTTGAAATTGAGATGGTGCAAACTTGGATTTCTAATAATAATAATAACAATAATATAATATGGGTGCCGCTACAGCCCGTAGAGGGCCAGAGTCTAGCTTCTCAGCAACCACTCGTGTTGTGTGTGCCATTGTTATTTCACGAGTGGAGGGGACCTACACTTTTATGCCGACTCTGAACGGCCAAGTCTTAGAAGCTTTTTCTAGACACGAATTCTCTGTGAAAATTATTTTTGTATTTGTATTATTTTTTGAACCACACATCAATAAGGTTTGGAGGAGGAACCTCTTTGAACTAACATTTAATTTCGGATAACCAATTTGTCGCGTTGGAAATGGTTTTGGATAGGCAAGTTAACAAGAGAATATAAACCCTCTCAGCGTAAAAACGCGGATATACTCAAAATGGATAAGTAAGTGGGTTTTTTTACTTATTTTCATAAATAAGCTCTTTGGTAATAAATTGGTTTTATTTTATAAAAATGTAAAAATACATCAATTACAAATCAATCTGAGTTGCTTGACTCGGCTAAATGATAGTACTAAGACGGTGTCCGCTCGTTTTGCATAACTTAGTGTTTTGAATTTGTTACCGAGCCAAGTATATCATTTTCATTGGAAGTCTCATGTTTTTCAAGTTGTCTTAGCATTCAGTTCGTTGGCTCAATTGTGCGATATGATGGTTAATGTACCGGCTCTGGAATTTGTAATCCGATTTCTGTGTTTGTTATGTATCAAAATGTGGAAAGTGTGGAATGAATATTCTGTGGCTGCTGAAGTTACAGGTGCTGGCAGATTCCCTCACAATTTCTTATTTTGTTATTTGTTTCTTTTTTGTGCCCCTTGTCCAGGGGTGAAGCCAGGACCAGTCCTCCAGCTTCGGACGTTTCGCGTGGGGGTAACCTCCACTGTGTAAAAAAAACCTGTAGATCAGAGACAACAACGAGCTTCGGATACGAATGACCGTACTGCTTACGACCATGGACAACGAAATAAGGACAACGATGTCGCCCCTTAACAGACCAAGTGCAGCTGATGAACTTGCGGAGGCCCTAAAAATGAGGATGACATCGATTGCTACAAACAGCGAAGACAGCGTTTGTTTGGATGCGGTTTTGCTGTCGAGGCGGACTTAAAAAAAAAGCGGGCGTCTCACAACAATCCGCATCAAGGCTACATTATGCAAAAACAGCCTAATCGACGATTGTCAGGACGACTTCTATGATCTCCTAACCCAACAGCAACCCAACAACCCCCTATTTAGGGGCAGTGTACGCATTCTGACTTGTCTTGGTTATTTTTAAATAAAAATACAACTAAACTTAACAAAATATATAGTATTATAGATTTTAATAAGTAGCCAAATATGCAGCTTTATTATGTAACAAAGGATTTTGTCGTATCTTCTACATTTTTTAGAATTATTTCTTTAAGTCTAAAGTGCGTACACTTGCCCCGAACGACTCTACGCGGTTCCCTCCCCTCAACATTCACAAGAAACCTGGCGGCCTCCTATCAATCAGCCGTCAAACAGATTGATCACATTGCTATCGACGTCAGACACTACTCGAATATCCTCCATGTCCTAACGTTCCGAGGTGCTAACATTGACTCGGATCATTACCTTGTTGTAGCCAAGGTCAGAACTCCGATATCGATAGTACAACGGAGTAGAGCAAGTCTAAAGCCGTTTAACGTCGGTAAGCTACAATCGCAATCGACAGGAACTTTTCCGATCGAGTCTTCCTGAAACTCTCAGAGAGTCCAATCCTGCCAGGCGAAACATGGAACCCTTGTCATAACGCCATCTGAGAAGGTGAGTCTGATGTGTTGGGTTTTAAAACGCCACCCCTGTTTAGACAACAAATGCCAGGCGCATTCGGCAAAGCAATGAGTATATAGAGATGTGATTTTTTCAACATCGCACTTGCGAAGGTATTGCAAAACTAGTAGTAGAGTCGCAGTCAATACTGAGAATCTGATCTGATCGCTTCTGCAGACTGTATAACTGCAATCGAGACTTAAGTCGAACAAATCTGCTTGTGTAGACGGACTGTCTGCAGAACTCTTTAAGGCAGCTCTTTATGAGCTGGTAGGGTGCATGCACCAATTTATCTGTAGGATATGGTCGGAGGAAAGCATGCCCGACGAGGGGAATCTTAGTATCGCTTGCCCGATCCACAAGAAAGGAGACCCCTTTGACTACGCCAACTATAGACGGATAAGTCTCCTTAACATCGCCTACAAAATCTTCTCTGCCGTTGGTGATCACACAAACCTAAAATCGTTCGTAAATAACCTGATAGGTCCTTATCAATTCGGTTTCAGGCCTGGGAAGTCCACCATCGATAAAATCTTCACATTACGGCAGATCCTGGAAAAAAAAACAAGAAATGCTAAACGACACCCACCACCTATTTGTCGACTTTAAGCCGCATATGACTGCGTGCATGGAGACGAGCTATACAACGCCATGTCTAGTTTTGACATTCCTGCTAAACTTGTTAGGTTGTGCAGGATGACGATGGAGAACTCTCGCTGCTCCATAAAGGTCAGTAACGAACTCACCGCGATCGTTAAAAATTAAAAAAGGTTTTAGGCAAGGCGACGAGGTATCATGCGATTTTTTCAACATCGTACTTGAGAAGGTCGTGCAAAACTCACTCGCCAACACAAGAGGCATATTGCATTGATCGTTAAAACTGATATCATTACTTACTTTTATAAAATGAGATTTATTTATCTGACGCGAAATTTTCGAATCTACCCAACGTGCAATTCCATAAATTGAGAATTCTTCTGTTTTCATTTATAATGAGAAAATATAATATAACTGATAATAAGAAAATAAAATATGACTGATGTAACTTACATTATATCTCTACAAGTTGGCCAGCTCAAGCATAGACTAACAGATACATATGTTTTAATACTATGTTTTATACTGTTGCAAATTCGAGGAGATGCGCTTAGTTCGCACTATATATGCATTAATAATATTTTATTTATGTATAGAAGAATGTTTGTATGTATGATTGCCTCAAATGCATCTTAGGCTAATTTTGATGAAATCAAAACATTGGTAGGTTGATTGAACATGAACAAAATATTTTAATAAAATTGAGGTTTTTTAGCACGAATGCGCCGTCGTTTTCGTGGGGTACTTAGTTTCTCCAATCATGTGTTAGTAAATATGAGACAATATGCGATAACTTGTAAATAACTGTCATTTATTCATGAATAATCGTCAAAAAAGGGGAAAATCGGTCAAATTCGTCGATAGCCTAGGGGGCAATCAGCTGTGAAAAATTACGTTCGGTTCATTTTAATAAAATACGCGTCTTTAAGTTTAGAACTTACTATATATTTTTTTGCTTGAGTTGGTGTACACATATTAGGGTTGGATTTTTACTGGCTAAAAACACGCTTTCCTTTTTACGTTTTGTCTGTACTACAACTAAGTTTCCTTTCCTAGTAGTTTTATTTCCAACATGTTTTCGAGTGTTGCAGGTAGGTTTTCGGTAAAATCACCTGCCACCATAATTAAGATGGTTTATTATTACTGCGCTAAGTCGAAGTGCCTTGTATGTTTGAGTCGGTGCAGTAAACGTCTCATGCCCAAAGTTTGGTAAATGGCATGGTTACAATTACCATGAAGTCGGGTACTTAACTTCGGAGCGGAGTTTTTTATTTCTTTATCGACGGTATAGTCCCTAGGTCCCTTTGTATATCACTATTCCTGAGATACCAAGGAACTTTTACAAGCTCCGATTTAATATTTCATACTACAGTATCCAATAGATTCTAGTAACATTAGAAACACAAATTTTATAGTTGATTAATGTTAAAATTTCCTTAGAGGGTTCCAATTATTGTAGTCATTGCTGTAGTCGTTGAGTCGCTACCAGAAATATTTATATGTGAAAATCGCAAATTTTCAAAAAATGCGCATTTCCGTTCATCGCAGACTCAACTGCATCCCAAGCAGTTGGATTCAAGCGGCAACCGGTGGATACTGTTTAGCATAACGTAATCAAACTATTCGCACACAGTTTGGAAAATTTTTTTGGTCAAAATGTTTGTTCAAAAAGTGAGCGCCCAAAATGGACCAGTGGGCATTTCAGAGTTCTATCATACTACTCCTCAACGCAACCACCATGTGTAAATAAACGGAACATTAAATCCTTCTCGATATGGATTTCAGTGTAAACTCAACAGTACGTGTGATGTACAAGAAATAACATAAAACAAAAACAAGATTACATTAACAATTACAATAACAATAGCAAATTGTACAGGGTATTGTACCAAAACGCTATGTTTATTTTGCAGATGGTGAAAATAATATGTAGTTGTTGCACAGATATTATATTTCAGCCTGACAGTCGAGCTAATCCGATTATTCTTATGAGTGGATAAATTCATAAAAAAATGAGGGCAAGAGACTTTTATTCTATATAAACCCATATCGAAAATGGATACGTACTAATTTGTTCATAAAAACAGAACAGAAATTTTAAGAGATGTTTGATTCTATTTTAAATTAATACCTACTTTTACTTATAAGTAGAAACACAGTTATATATGTGAGAATAATGTTAAGACATTAAAATCAACTAACAACTAACCTTTGCTTCAGTTACTTAAAACCTCCCAAAGTAAATTAGAAAAGTTATGAAGAGAGTTTCCAGTCAAAAGATATTTTGACAATTTACGATTCTACTTAGATTGAATAATTTTTTTTCTTGAATTACCATATTTTTAAAGTGTGTTCAATATAAACAGTTCATTAAATTAAACCTTTTTTAAATCTTAAGATGTTTCTCTTTTGTCTTATTACGGTAGCGCAACAGAATGAGACAAATGGAACCTTCACTTCATGTTATACTACATCAACTTTTGAACCCTTTGACATTATGATGTGGCTGAACATACGCAACCCAATAATACTCTGTAGATTTTGTATCTAGTGGAAACATATTATTTGTACATTCACACAGACAAGAACACAAGGAAGAAGCATTTTTATTTAACCAAGTTTCTCTCTAAAACTCATATATACATATATTTACAATTAACTTGATTTATGGATAAAAAGACAAAAGGAAACAAATATAGATATTAAGATAGACAAATAATACTACTTAGTTAATGTTGATAACAGCAATTCAATAGCCAAGTAAGTGCTTAAAGAAACATTCAAATAAATTAGTAAATCGAATTCAATTCTCACTAGCTTTTTAGGAGACCTGTTTTGGATACTATTGGCATTCAAAGGCAACCATATTGTGCTCCTCATTGGACATTTCTACATTGAGGGAACATTGATGAAATTACAAAAACGTATTCATTAATTTTAATTTGGCTTGAATACTTTAGGAGGTCGTTTAGATCTCATGCTATTCGCACCCATTATATGAATATATGAATTAATTAAAATTAAGATTCATTTCATTTTGCATTACTGACGTATTTCTGGAAAGTTAGGATGAGACTAAAAAATGAACGATGACAAATTAACAAACCTTGATTTTGAATATTCAATCCAGTTTAATCTTATCCCAAGGCTTGAATCCTCCACCGGCCAAGTTTGAGAAGCTTTTTCTAGATAGGAATACTCTATGAGCATTGTCAGTGACTCCAAAGAGGTAGGTCCCTGAAAAGGAATTGGTCTACCAGGGATCGAAACTAGACACGTAAGTCAAAGTGCGTTGGTATAGTCCCACAAAGCCACGTCTACTACTACTTGAAAATAATCGGTATTGGATAGACAGAATCCTGAGGCAATCTGAATAGGGATGATAATGTTATGAGCATGCCAAAATTATATAAGATATTGTCTTCTTTAAGACTCTTTTTTTATTGCTCCCGGCACCTGAATGTACAGTAGGCATTAGGTAATTACAGATAGCTTAAATTCATACAGCAAATAAATACGAATATCTTCAAGAACTCAAATGTCGGTTAAAGGAGAGTAGGGTTGCTGGCAATATTCTGCAGGAAACATTCAAATCAACGATTTCCATTAACTGAAGGACCTAAACCTACTTTGTAATTTTTGAAAGGCCTTCCGGCGGTGTCCTTCTTGTTGTCTCATTATCCGTGAAATGAAATGTACCTTAAACAGTAATCAGTAGTCCTGTACATTGAAGTAGGTATTCATCCTCATCCATCTCCGATGCCAAACCAAAAAAAACACAACATGTTCTTCTTTTCTTTCGATTTGTTTGATGTTGTTCGATCTCAAATCCTTCTCCGTGACATTTGCCCTTTCCATGAAACATTTGCTGCCATCATAAATTTTATCCCCCCTTGATCATAATCATTGGCCACTCGCATCTCTATTCTTCTCCTTATCTCTATTACATTCATCCCTGCACAACGTTTTTTTACATCTGCCACTATTTGGGGCTGTCAGCAGTTTGCCTTTCTCAGATGCTTTGTGTTTTATTAGGAGAATCGACGAGAGGTAGGCTGGAAAGATTCATGAATTAGTTGACGAAGAAAGTTGAGGGTTTCTGTCAAGGATACATATTGAACTTAAGTAAGAATATCTACAAATAATTCACTATGTATAGCTTGTGCATAGCCAGCCTACATCTGGTATATCACTCAACCATCTCATTGCCTTTATATCCCAGTTGCGTGTACCAAAAGCTTAGTGAACTGTATGAAATCCGCTTAGGGTTTATGGACGTTTGGGCTAACGGAATGTAGGAATTGGTAATATCATTGCAGAGTGAGTATATTTTGATGTAGGACTTTCTGGCCAATCATGATTTCTTCATAATGTCTCCAAAATGGAATATGCTTTATTTCATTGCCTGTGTAGTCTTATGAAGATCGGATTCACAGTAAAAAGGATGAAAACGATTGTTCGAAAATCTCCATCGATGGGATTAAATAATCTTGAATATTCTAACGAGAATTTGCATTATTTTGCATGGGAATCGATACTTGATGTCCGTACGGGCCTACTTGCCGATGAAATCCACTAATAATGGATATATTGGACTGGAGCTTTGAACTAGCTTAGGTCTGTTGTGTGTTTGTAATCTTACAGAATATAGGGTGGGAAAGAGATAAGCGTAACCTCTTAATGGCGTGCTTGCATCATTATTACCTACATTCTATAGAACAAAATCATTGCAGACCAGTCGATATTTTAATACTTTAATAACTAAATATTTAAACATCATTTTTGACTAAATTAACAATATTTATACGACTTAGAACAGTTTAATGCAAATTTTAATTTGAAGAACTATCCGAATACGGAATACTGCAAACATTTGAAATAAAGTTAATACAGTTACCTAATGTTCGATTCTGGTGAGAATGTGCAATCAGCGTAGCAACAATTTATTCTTCGGATATATAAGTATGGGTGAAGGCCTTCATTCTTACAACAATTGGCATGGATAAATAGAAGCTCAATTTTATATTAAGTGTTTTTAGATTGTTATTGTTTCATATTGATTGACAGACAATAGAGTATCAAATACACTACACAAATAAAAAATGTTTGGCTAAATACTATCAAAACTTACACAGATGACCCCTTGGGATTTCTAGATTGTACTACATTCAATAGTCTAAATCACGTTAGTTTGTGATTGAAGAATGTTCAAGCTAGGTGGAGAAATTTAAAGATTCAATTTCATCCCCTTATGTGAATGGTATATGATGCAAATCGGTGTTGCGATCGCACCACAAGCCAAAATTTGCAAATGCATTTCAGTATTTTAGCAAAATATGTTATCAAATAACGACATGTCAGTTTGGGTTCTTTCGTACGTTTGGTTTGAGTGCTAATGCATGATGAAAAATTTGCAGAACGACAGCTTTTGTTTGACGAACACTTATCTGTGCGTGTTCGAAATTCTTGAACATATATTTTAGGAGTCGTTTAGAATCTTGAGTCATATCGCAACCAAAACCACACATTTTTTCATATCCTCCTTATATATTGACTTTATTATAAATAAACGTGATTACACAAATATTTAGCAAATCAATTAATAATTTGTACTAACAGGCACTTGAGAGTTTTATAATACGCACTAAACTGTAATTTTAGACAAATATCTGTTTACTATGAAATAGCTCTCTTCTATTCACCACAGACAATTTATAAGAATGAAATCGATCAATTTCTGTCATGGCTGTACACTTCCCAGTGATTGAACTAATCAATCGTTTACCAGATTGTTGGTGAACGTTGGTGAACCAATAAAAGAGATGATGGAAAATATTCTTTATAATATATTGTAGTCACATAATGCACTGAATGATAATAAAAAAAGTTTTTGTTCATTTCATTAATTTTTTTATTGAAATTCAATAAACCAAACAAATTTAAAATTTTAGGGCAAATATTCGATCGTATGTATAGCTGTGAATTCACTTCGCCTCTCCCTGAACAGTGTCCTTATCCGATGAAGAAGAAAAGTAGGAACCCGTAGACTGAATTGATACTAGTCTCTCTGTAGGATCTTTTTTTGGTGGAGCTGGAGCACTTATAGTGAGAATTCCGTCAGACGATAAAGTTGACACCACAGTCGTTGGGTCATACCCTCGAGGCAATCGGTATTTTCTTGTAAACTCACGACGTATACAAAAGGGACCAGCATCTCGCTCATAATCACGTTTGAGTTTACCCTCCAGAATAATAGTTTCATCTAGAGTTTTAATGCTCATTTCTTCCGGTTTGAAATGATGCACATCCATAACAACCTTGTAGCCATTCTTCTGATCAACTGTCACTTTGCTTGTCAAGCAACTACGATGACACCATGGATCCCACTTCGTCTGGTGACTACGATGAAACAAATCACAAGCCCCATTGGAGAATTCGCAGTGATGATGCAAAAATTCGTTGTCCCAATCCTGGTCCCAACCGTGATGAAACCAATCGTCCCAGCAAGATGACATTGTATCGTCTATCGGTAGAACTGCTGCTATGGAATGGGAATTGTCTTGTATTCACTTCACGTGTTAAAGTTACACTGCATCAACTGAACTTTTCACATGCTTGTCCTTACGTGTTCTATTTGTGTCGGGACCAGCGCAGAGTAAATTGTCGTGCCCTAGGTTGATCACACGTGCGATAACTGTAAGGGTGCAGTTGACACTGCCAGGTCCTCGGGTCACATTAAAACGAGCAGGGCTGCATAACCTTTTATGCTGCAATTGTTTAACATTTTCTTTAATTTAAGTAAGATCGAACTATATACATACATAATGCGAAATAAATAAACTCACATTTTCACTGAGCTGAAATAAGTCATTTTAAGATTTTTCTTAACCTAATCATAATTAAGTAAATTTATCTAGTTTTGAATACAAATTCAACCATTCCTAACATTATTGATGTATATAGCAGCCACAGTACACCACTACACCTAGATATAACCACACGACATTGATAATCCTAAATCGTAATATCGAAAGGCGATGTCGATTTCGCGATCAGATGTCTCGAACTTTCAAGAGAACATAACACAAGAGGAGCAAAGCTATAAAACCACCATTATAATACGTTCGTTCTAGTATCGACCAATGTTCGCAACTCCTGGATGTTTGATCAATAACCATGGCCGTGTCTATTTTCATCCGCGAACAAATTAATTTTGTGACCTTCTTCAAATTATTGATATTATAAAACTGCTCAGAGTTGTTGCCATCGTCGTTGGTAACCAATAAAACGCGAAAATCGCTTGAGTTCTTATTCACTCTCGTCTAGAGTTCCAGTTGAATAAAACATAAATCGCTTGCACATTACCACATCAGAAACCAGTTCATTGTCATTTCGGCTTTATTGTCAGAGCTCAAAACACGCCTATGAAATTCCATCAATAGAACATAAACTTATGTGTGTTCTTTTGGTCATTCAAGTGACGGGATTTGAGAAAAGCTGACAAAACATCAAAATTAAATACCAATCATAAAAAGAGTCCTAACATTTAAGTTAATAAGATTGCGTCTTTGTAGCATTGCTGCTGATGGCCACAGAAGTGAGTGGTATACCTTTTTTTTAAAACATTTTCGGTATCCATGACAGTGGTGTTCTTCTCGTAATAAAATGTTTTCCATCAACGTACGGAAAAAGCTTGTGTCAACCCAATGACCATTCCGAGCCCGTATATTGTTGTTAGTCCATCTGACAGGAGTGAATATTAGATAAGGACATCAGTGCGGTGTGTAGCAAAATGTTTTCGCCTGGGCGTGAAATCAGAGGTGCAAAGCAGTTCTGGTGGCGCGTTTCTTTTTTATTGCCACGGACCCTTTATGGCACTACCGGAAATTGTTCGAGCTATTCGGTTGAGGATGGTAATGGTGTGGCCGGAGACCGACTACAGAGGACCCTCCTATATCATTGCCAACAGCATACCACTGAAACAATCGCTCGCCATCTTCTCTATTGTGTAATGTCCAATTGTGTCCTCTTGCAATTAATAGACCTTTTAGCTCTGGGTACATCCCAATTGCCCATTACCTTGCGTTTCATCAATCCCCTGCACTCTTCGTCTTGTGATGTTTTGCCGGCTTTTGGATTCAATTTGATTGCGGTTACTGATGAAGTAAAATGCACCCAAAGTGGGTGTAATTACATTTGAAATGGTAGTAGTCGTGGACAGGATGCATTGTTTCACTGGACGTTGCTTCTGATGTTAGTTCTCGTTCATTTTGTTTTAGTGGTTATTTGTGGCTGGTGAAAATGAGTGTATTTGGACGGTTGCCATAAGTGAGTTCTTTAAATATTCCAACCATCGTATGTCTGCAGGTTCAGTGTTACATTTAGCAAGCTTCATTATCGAGATACAAGGTGACATGGTAAATTGATTTATTTTTTGGGTCTGTTTCTGGCTGTACGTTCAAAAACTAATTAACAATAGGTTGCTGAAAATTATCTGGTTAATTCGCTTTCAATTAGTAGCATATGACTGGCCGTGAATATGAAAATGTTTATAAGATAGTTCAGTGGATATCGTAGCTCAACTGACACGTAGAGTAGGGCACGTTAGGGAAAATTATCATGCGATTTGTGTATTTGTATCACGTGGAAATGTGTGTTCTAAACTAGAGCATTTACGTAGAGAATATTTACTACACTTAGGGAGAACGTGTTAACGAATGATAATGATGTTCAGTAGAAGTGGTATACTTAAGTTTACATGTATTCTGCTGTGTGATGTATTTTGGATCGAAAGGTCAATATTAAACAGTCAAACGTTTTTGGCTATTGCTAGTGATAGCCAAATCGTATTGTCTCTGAAACAATATGATTACAACTACACAATCATAGAGACGTTTTAAGTCGATGTTTTTAATTTAATTATATTTTGCTGATGAAGTTCGTGTCTTTTGATCACATTTACTATACTTCTACTTCACAATTCGAGATGGTGATTTGCAGGATTTTGTGCAAGTAACGTCATATGAAGAAATCAAGAGGTATGAAACAGACGTTATATAATTGTGAAAATGTGTATCTTAGCTGTGACGTGTCACCGTCTTTTTAATACTGCATACATGCATTTCGTAGACGTAGTGACCAATGAGTCAATGAAACACTGTAGTCAAGAAACAGCATTCCGTAATTACCTGGATCTTAATATTGTATGATTCGTCACTAGTCTATTGTGTACTCCAATTATGGTATATTCTATTGAACACTTACACATTTCAATAAGCTAATCAATAAAAAAGTCATTGAAATTAAAGAAATATTTCACGTATTTCGTCTACACAACATACACAAATCATATTTGTCTCTTGTGTTACTCGATTTATATTCCTCAGTCACACACAATTTGCTTTAGCCATCTGCAATTCGAGAACCAATAATTTCGAAAAATAACATAGTAAATGATTTTTTTACTATACACGTCACTCACAAATGATTTTTGGACTGGCTGAGATTTCGTATAAGGAGTAATTGTACATTTTTTTAATTTGAAAAAAAAAGTCTCTGCAATGTATCGTTTATTTCGTGTAGTTTTAATTAAGGTACTCTGGGTTGTGGTTCTTTACCAAAAACAACCACAAAACCGCAAAATAAACCTCATGTTAAGTGGTCAACTGCTGACTATTTTCCATACCGTGTTAAATCTGAACAGATTTAAACCATGACAAGAGTAATTCGTCATGATCATCTTAAGCAATTGAATTATATTAAGTTTCTGTTCGACAGCTACTGCGGTTATGAAATCCGCAGTCAATTAATTTTGTGGTTAATTTTATCTACCCCAGCACAAATAATTTTTTAACTCACATTTTCAGAAATAATCGGAATCATTCTCTCATTCATAAGATATTAATTTATAATTCTTGAATTGGGACTTATATTTCATTTACAGCTACTGTGTTCACACTGTTACACGCATTTATTTTGTTATTCCATTTTTCAGATTTTAAATTTAATTCAAGACTTCGATTTACTCACCTAGTAGCTCTGGACGCATTCACAACAGCTCCATCCTTATACCATTGGAACTCAATTCGTGGCGATCCCTGCACCACACAGGAGATTATAAATTCAGTGTCTTCCCGTATCGGTAACTTTTGGTTCACGAGTATGTCCTGTGAATGACAAGCATGAGTGATGGGAATTTTGTATTATTGACAGCCATTAAATGAAATTGTGTAAATTGAAACACAAATACCATCAATGAAATAAGGGTTAACGCAGTTTACATTATCGTGTAAATAAGGCTTCGTATCCATTGATTTGATTCGGAATTTCCAACCATGGTGTTATGCTTGCTTTTTTATTTTTTTACGGACATGTATACAGGAATTCAATTTTCATACAACTTAATATCCGTCGCTTTTAAAACTGGTAATGTAATGTAAATATATATAATCTGTATTGTACGTGCAATACTTTGTTTGATCAAATAATATGTAGACAATCAGCATTTGTGACTAGTACAATCTCCTTTATAAGCCAATGCAATGTGCAAATGCAGAACAATGCTCATCAGTGCACGTTCTTCATTCACCGATGACGTAGTGGAATAGTGAACGGTTTATCTTAGTTCGACTCTCACGTCTTAATATTGATGCCTTTGTCGTATAGCGTGACATTATAGCTTGTCTAAGTGGGCGGCTTTAAAAGAAATAAGCTACTGAATTCTATCAAAATCTTAGATCTTAGAAACTTAATATTTCGTATGTTTCATTTATTTCAACGAAACGGAAAAAGTGAAAAATTTTAATTCTGAAAAAAATTAATGGGGTCCATTAAGGGATGAAAAGCTTACTGTAGACACTTCGTATCATAATAATATATAATATGGGTGGCGCTACAGCCCGTAGAGGGCCAGGGCATAGCCTCTCAGCAACCACTCGTGTTGTGCGTGCTATTGTTCTCTCACGAGTGGAAGGGACCTACAGTTTTATGCCGACTCCAAACGGCCAAATTTGAGAAGCTTTTTCTAGACAGGAAATACTCTTTCAGCATTGTCAGTAACTCGAAAGTGGGGCTGTGAAAATGATTGTTGTCGCACAGAGCAGGAATCGAACCTACGACGTTGGCGTTGGGGTCGACGCACGTACCCACAACGCCACGGGCCACCACACACTTCGTAGCAGGTTCCATGCAAAACGTTAGGTGATGAGAAAAAGGCTTTCCTCACTACAGCTTATTGACAAGAGCGGGAAGATCATTAGACATACAATGATCATTATGCTGAATTTATGATAAATGTATGAAATGTAATGAAAACAGGGCGTTGCACAAGAACGACTACACTATTCCATTAATATGCCAATAATGCGTAAGAACAGTTTTAATGAGTAGGAAAACTATAAGAGATTAAGTCAATTTTTTTGACCTATGTTTACGTGTGCAAAGAGTGTTTCTCTGTTTCTGCTTTCAATTTAGGTTGACTTGAAACTTCAAAACACGCATCACGCTAGTAATGCTGTCCACCACACCTTGTTTTTATTACACCATGAGGCACATGTACATTGTAGTAGTACAGAATAGTTCCTATCTATTAGTCTAATAATAAAGTGTATGTCGAATAAATGGAGCGGCTATTAAATGTCTTTTATGAATCAGCTCAAATTGATATTGCTATGTGGCAATATACACGTGATTTAATGCAAAATCACTTTTGTAGTTATAAATCTGAATACAATTACTTACCAATAAATTGAGTGGTGGATTCTCATCGAATAGATGAAAGTTCGATACTAGGGTAATATTTCCAATTCTGCCGCGTTCGACCATTCGTGTTATTGCCTCACGTATTCGCATCGAATCACTTTTAACACCGAAGAAATGAAACGTGATGTCCAATCGATCGGTCCTGAAAAAGAAAATCGATCCCAAGACGGAAATTAAATCGCTTTCAAACAAGAAAATCCGTTCAATCTACTCACGAGTTGCTAATCAATTCCAAGTCACTAATTTTCGTGATGTTGAAATTCCTTAAGACCCTGCTCATCTGAAAGACAAAGAAAACCGCACCAATCAGTTACCGCTAACGTCATAAAGAGGACAACACAAAAGGGTTAGTACTCTAAGCTTATTATGGCCGTTTGAAACTATAAAATTTATTCAACATAAAATGTCTCTTTGTGTGCGCACCGTGACGAAAAACGGATTTTCACACCCTCATTGCTGGTAATGTGGCAACCAGCGAAGAAAAGAGGAAATGAAGTAAACGCGATGCGATTCGTTCGTGCGGAACATATATAATAGGGATGCACATTTGTTTATTTAAAGTAAATGACTTTGAACCATAACCTTAAGAATGAGGCATGTGGTTAAAGCGTCTTAATATTATAGACTTCGCTACGTAGACAATTTAAGATGCGCAAATATTTTCCTGTTATAAAAAGGATTTCGGGTTGGTGAATACAATAATAAATGTATTAAATAAATACTCACGTACAATAAAGAAACGTTTCAACTCAATTTTCATAATTGCCGCATAGATAGCAAGTTAGTCATGAGGCGGTTCCAAAAGGAGATCTTAAGATATGAGTAAGTCTTAAGATATATGACTAAAAAACTATCTTCATCTCCAGCGTCTACAATGTAAAAAATTGTTTAACGCGATTTCCGTCGTTATAACAACACGTAAGCATGCTCCATATTTTATGCAATAAAACTATAAGTATAGGTTGTATTTCAATAAATTCAAATTAAGTTGGGTGGTCTTAAGGATTCTGTGCATCAATTCCTATGCACTTGAATGTTGGTGTTTGTGTTCGATTCCTGGTACAAGACAATAGTTTCGCGGCCTTGCCTTTTTCGAGTGACTGATAATACTCAATGAATTTGAATATCGACAACATGCCCAAAATTCGACGTTCGGTGTCATAGTTAAAAAAAAAGAAACATAAAAACAAAATATAACAAAAAACAAATAAGCATCATACTAAACAAAAAAAAAATGCGATTAATATGGCCTGATGTTAAATGTGGCCCACCCAGAATACAATCAAGAGCTCCGACGACGGAAATAATAAATCTGAATGTCGCACTAGGCCAACTGCGATATGACAAGTCGCTTATTTTGTAACTGTGTCCTATTTTCTTTTTAGGAAATATTGCGGTGGGCAGTATTATCCACGTGTGCCATATTTACCGCAATAACTATTTTATATTTATATTTTATGTAGAGAGAAAATAAAAAAAATATCAAGTAAAGGAAATTACCATCGGTATCGAGGCAGATATAAAACAATATATATTCGTTTCAATATATATGCAATTATAACATACTAACTCTCAAGAAGAATACTGTTACGTTTTAGACAAGAACTGTGTCTACGTATTCACGATTAATTTGTCCAATAGGGTTCGATCACTGGATTGTGACGAAATGAAACTCACTAGTTCAAAAATTCTATTCACTGCTTTATTTACTTCTACCGCACAATTACGACTTAAACTTTACTACACTTTTATCACCACAATTACTTTATTACACTTTTCTTTACTGCCTTTCGGGCTCACACTTATTACACTTTGATCACCTGTATACCAAATCCAAAACTAAACTGTCCGCTTCGGCCGCCGTTCCGATATTTATATCAGCCAGCATTCTTTACAGATAAGTCGCCATCTTTCTGTTTAGGGGGTGATTATGTATAACTTTTCGGTGGTGCGGCGCTGTCTCGTTCGCAGTTAACTCGGGGTTGTTTATGTATAACTGCACGGTGGCGCCGGCGCGGCTCTGTCTCGTTCGCTTGTAACACAACAACCACCCCTCCGGCACTATATACAGGAACCCTTTTAGACCAGACTTTGGAGGTGGTGGTGGTGGTTTGTGTGTAGCGTTATTTTAGCGACAGATTATAGCTACTACTCCGAATGGTGTTCGGTTGTTTCCTGTAGATGGCGCTTTAGGTTGATTTGTGTCCACGTCACAATATATTATTTCTTCTAACATTGCTGACCGCGAACGCAGCACATATTAAGTACATTTAATTGCGATCTTCAGTGCATAATTTACGGGGGAAGAATAATAGTGAAATTCAACACTTCAAACACTTATTGTGTATGTAAACTTCGTTGGAACGATCACTTATTTGAAGTGGCCAATAATGCTGCGAAATGTATCGTTTTCTTAATCGATGCAAGCAATACTTAAACCCTGATTTGCCTTTAATTAATAAGGCATACATCGGCACTTAGGTTGAGTACATGCTTTGGACCCGAGAGATTAAACTTATAGGAGGCCACAGCAACGCACAGCAATTTCCACAGAGAATTATCATACACATGGGTTTTTTATAATAAAACTATGAATTACGAAATTAAGGAAAAATCTTCCAGCAAAAATTCAATAAGAAATAAGAAAATGGTTGAGTACAAACTGGATTCTTTATGAGTATAGCAATGGCTCTTTCGCAAAAATAAGTCGATAGCGAAGAAAAATTTTCATATTGAACTCCCTCGTGTCATTGGCCATACCTAGAAACTGTTCCTTTCCTATAAATAAACCCCTCGCAGATATGCACCAGCAGATAGGCATATCTACTTAATATTTTTGGTGGAAACAGATATTTTAATCTGGAGAACGTATCTCATATCCCAGCTTAATATCCTAATACCCACTAAGTTCCCGTGAATTTTATGTTTATGTTTTGTATATTACATATTTTACAGAGGTTATTTATCGTAATATCATATCCCCATTAGACAATTTAAAATCTGTGTCACCCTTTATTACTGCGCGAGGATATGTATTTGCGTATACATATAACAAGAAAATCACATTTCGTTGGACATGTCTTCGCCGGAAATAATGACATATTTCACAAATGTCCCTTTAGGCGAAGCACTGCTTCGCAAGGTCAGAGTTTCAGTTCCATTTGTTCATGGCTTTTGGCTATGTCTCGGGAGCAATCTTCTTAACGGGATATTCTCAATCGAACTCCTGAAGAGAGCCTCGGGATACTCACATGTGTGTCCCTTATAATGATTATAGATTGCTACCAATTGTGTATTGGTTGGCATCATTTGTTTATATAAGAACTTCTACTCGACATGGCTTCATCTTATGGTACACACTAAGCTACCAAGATATTTTGATAAATCCATTCAATTATTTCATAGGAAATTATACGATTTTTCGATGCTTTTAATAAAAGGTGTCCTAGTTAAGAAAAATACATAAATCTCCTTGAGAAAGATTTATCCATATTATTTTGCTAGACTTTCTTCTTCTGCTGGTGACGTGCAGTCGGTATATGTATATTACATAAATGTGTAATATTCACGATAGTGAGTGAATAATACGATAGTGAATATGTGTAAACGGATCTGAATACACTTCAACAAGAAAGTCGTCGTGTACTACTAAAGGTGTTGAAAAGCTAATTGCATATGACACTTATTCAATATGTTGTGTAGTATCATAAGAAGTATATAGTTTTTTAGAAAAGAAAATTTGGAGTGTCCTACTCTAAGTTATACGTCCTCCTCGATGACGGTTCTAGCTAATCTGCTTTCAGTCATTAAAACCCAGTCGTCTTGTGTGCGCGATTACTTGGTTTTCATGTCGGAGGTTCGGTCTTACCGAACTCACCCTTTTAGGTAGAGCCATTCGACCCTGCGTTCTTTATGCCCAAGAATACTTTACGGAGTTTTGCTTTCCGGCCTACATCCAGTTACAACTCGTATAGCTCGCGATTACTTATTGTTTTCCATTCGCCTTCCTCGAAGAAGTTATATACCGACATAGAATTACGCTTTCAATGGCACCAATCAAGAATCACCTTTGCTGTTTTGCTTAGCATCCAGCATTTGTCTCCTTATAGTAGGCCTTAACATAAGAAATTTGCAGAGCATTTGTTGATTCGACAAAACGTAGTAGCACCGATTGTCAAACGCGATCCTTGATCACCATTAAGATCTTTAGTCGTTATTGTTTCACTTATGTCAGGCATCTATAATATTTGTTTAGGTAGTTGTATTCTTTAAAACCAACATATTTCGAAGAAGACTTCGAAAAAACAACAAAACGTAAATACAATCTCGGTATCTTAGTTGTACATAGTACTTTGTAAGATGAAGACACATGCGTTAAAGTTATTATTTTTATGTCGTAATTAATATGCAGCAACATACAAATTTTTCTCATGGGACAAAAATCAAACGTATTGATTAATCTACATAAGCAAAATGCATGTTCGTCGTAGATTTTTATTCTTAAAATACGTAATGCTCCGTTACTTTGAGCCCAAGCAAATTTCTATGGTATTTTTAATCGAGTCGATGATATCGAGTCATTTTCCACGTTCGTGTACGGTTCATGCTCTTGATAGTATCATCTCTAGGAGATGTATATATAAATCATATATCCAGATATGAGATGAATATAATAGCTACTCTCCTGTTTGCGATATTTATATTAACCCAAAAATAGATTAAATGACACTTATGTTCAGTACATCGAGCTTCGAAAACTTCTGCAGTATATCTCTGTAAGGCCTCCTAATAGTTTTCAATAGTTTACTACATCTCTCCAAGAAATAGAATGATGTGGACATAATTTTATTTATTTAGTGTATAAAATACAATTCTCCATCCAGTTGTTTTTCTTTCAGCCAATAACTACTGTGCTTACAAATGTTCGTGACACAGGTTGCTCTTGAGATTATTCAACTAACCGAACTCATTCATTAATTTACCATGGTAGATGCTTCCATATTATGACAGATTTCTCTACGACGCAGTGTGTAGTTAATTTATAAGTATATAATTTTCGCTTTGCCTACAGTTATTGTGATATCCTCACATTCTCAGTGCATTACTAAATCCTTTAGAATTTAATTTTTGTTGAGTCTCGTTTGAATTTATTTTTTTTGAGAACGCGTAAAGCTTTAACCATACTGAAACAACTTCAAGGTAGCTTCATGTTTTTATTAATTTTACTTCTCAGGTCATGATACCACATAAAATATGTGGTATCTTGCATGAACTCGTGTCACTGGAATTGCAAGGTTCGTATGATGATTCGCTGGTAGTGAGAAGAGTATCAATAATAAGCGGAACATGGCATTGGCGGTGAAGGGCAATTTTGCAATATTGGAATTTTTATAACACAACAATAAAAATAATTTATCCGACATTGTATTACAATTAAAAGTTCACAATAAGATTTACACGTGCGCCAAAATAATTAGAAATAATCGTGGCCAAAACTTCACTGAACTGAAATTAAAGGCCAGAAAGCACGGAATCGTTGACAAAGTACTGCTATCTCATCAGCAGATTCTCTTCAATGTGTATTATGTTGCTTGGGAATATTTCGCCTTTTGTAAAACATCACAAGCAAAAAATTAGGATGACGTCGTCAGGCTAGGTATACATATATGTCCATGCTGCTTCAAATTAAGTCTCAAAAGCACTGCGCCACCTGTTTTAAATACCAGTCTCAAGTACGGTGTACCAGCTTCCTTTGTGTGCCATTTGCTTTAATTTAGCTCCCACCTTATGTCTTCTGCAGGGATATAATTTATCCACTTTGAGTTCACCTTTCCCGCTTTTGTTCTTTATACATTTCTTGGCACAATTTTGTCATTGTATTTGTGATGGGCGAGAGGAGTATGAGAAGCTCATTATTCATAAACCTAATGAACGGTGAAAAGCCAGCTAATGAAAATGTTCATCTCAGAAGCGCATCTGGATAAGAAATGGGAATTGATTAAATGAATTGGTTAAGGGTTAAATTTCGATCCCAATTGTCCCAATTTGGGACGTTATTTATTTAAATTCACAAGATTTCTTCCATATTTTATCGTTCATAAAATTAACATCAATCGCATTGATACCGTACGAGAAATGGTGAGTGATTTCCTATACGGTACCTGCGTAATTTACGATTTCACCAAAAGAATATTTGAGAACTGTGAAAAAAGGTTAATACCCGACCTAAAGGTAAAGTAGATGATTTAGGGTGCCTCAGAAAATATTTATTGTAATTCATACCGGCATTGGCAACAATCTGAACGTATTCGACTTCGTGAGGCAGCAAAAGATTGTTTGATAAGGGTTAATACTGTCCTGACAGAAGGCGTAGATGCGTTGGAAAATAAAGAACTAACGAAAATGAAAAAGTCGGAAGAGGATATTCGTAACTATTATAAGAAGGGACGAACATGTCATCACTCTGCGGTGATTATTAAAATAATCATGATTATTGTGGACATTTGAGTTAAATGTTTTGAATACAAATTAAGCAACAAATTCAGTTTTGCTTCAAATTTATTTACCTTATTTCTGGAAGAGATGAAATATATAATATAATCGGAGTCTTAAATATATGTTATCTGATTATTTATATTTAATCACTTCCAGAAATAAGGTAAATAAATTTGAATTAAATGTGATTTGTTGATTGATTTGTATGACAATTGTAATATTCGATTTATAATTCCTAATTAGTGTAGATATTAGTAAGAAGCTTCTGCACACACATAAATTTTCTTACGTGTTTAAATAAGGACTTGACAATTTTTCTTCCCAAACAGTTTGAGATAGTTCAAAAACTTTATTATTGGCCTGAAGTACAATCAAAATATTTTTGAATGGAACTCGACTTCGTTCCTATATCCACCGCGGGCTCGTTTGCATCGTTCGATTCGTTGGACCCAATTTTCAATGACTCCGCCACATATTTCGGCCGGAAAGGCCGCTATTTCGCATTCAAAGTTGGCTTTGAGCTCTTCCAACGTCATCGGCTCTTTTGCATAAACCAATTACTTATCGTATAAATCGCATAGGTGACGCGGCCAATCGACTGGCCCATTTATTGAGACAACACTGAAGTGAAAGTGAAGTTGTTCCTCAGACTTGTTTAATTAATTTTAGTCCAAAATAACTCAAAGAGCAAATATATCACGAAAATAATGAATTAACAAATTCCTAAAAAATTCGAACACGCACTGCACGACTAGACACATTAAAAAAATCTAAGAACTTAACAGTATGGCCTGCTACTGCAAATAGTTTAAAATTGAATGTATGTACATAAGCATGGCATGCTTCGGAACAAAAATCGAACATTATTTTTTCATATTTTTGAAAGCTCGAGTTTGAGTTATAGCTACATAACATGCCTCTTATCAAGACATTTTATTACATTATTATTTTCTTCTATTTATCTTTTCTTTAGTATATGCTTTTTTCTTTCTTCTATTACAATTTTACTAGTGTCCTTTATATCTGCTCTGCGTTTGTGGTCAGATTTGAAAGTGCGAAGCTATCCACAAACATCTTGAGATTTTCGTGGTTATCGTCGCAGTTTCGATTTACTGTGGAGTGTAAGTAAATTCTTGGCTTATAATGTTAAGTTTTGTTTTTAATTTGTTTAAATAAAATCAGTTCAATTCACCACAATTGGGATTGTTGAATGGAGAAATATGGATTTGTTTTTTAGGAAAAGCGAGGGCAGAAATGTTGAAAGCTGATATTTTTAAAGGGGCCACAGATAAGGTAACTCGTCAAGGATACTAATTTTGTCATCTACTTGACTGGACTCGCATCCAAAGTATTTAATTCATTTGCTTTAGCTTAGGCAAAGAACTTGTTCAGTGTATGCTATCGACCTTGCAAGAGCTAGAATGCAACATGAGCATAAAAATCCACTGTTTGTTCATACTTACATTTGAACAGATTTCGACAAAATCTTGGTGATTTTAGTGAGGAGCAGGGTGACAATGATGATTTGACAGAAGAGTGCTATCAGAGGCGATAGGACCCTCATATGATGGCAGACTACTGCTGGAGTTTGCAACGAGATCTACTTAAGGTCGCTCATTCAAGGAAATCTTATAAAAGATCACTTACTGGGGTTTGAGAGAAAAAAAAACGAAATAATAAAAACAATTTGCGTTGACCAGTATGATATTCATAATATTATGCGTATAACAATGCATAGTATACAACACTTTCACACGGCGTTAAATTGTACTAATTTTTAATATTCATATTCTTTACGATTCAAAATCTCTAGAACAGTTATGTGTAAACGACATGAGATAGAAACCATATTTGATATAAAAATACTCCCGTTGTAGTGCAATAATTTCTTACTTTTGCACCCATAACAATGATTAGCACGGCTATAAAAGTGCAAAGGAAATGAAAAACAAATAGCTTAAGGGCAACAACAACTAAACCATGAAAATTCTCATATCATCACACCAATTAGAGTCGCTAATTATCACAATATCGTCGGGAGCGTAAAATGTAAAGAAACTTGCTGTAGCAAAATCATTAATGTCTAGTCGCTGTTAGCATCGGTAGCAACTTTAAAGGGATCACTTTAAATATCCAAGTATAAGAAACCGAAGATCGCAAGCGACCCGCACGGCTTTAAGAAATCCATAACTGTGAATCCATTAGCCTACCCAACCAATAACTCCAAACATTTCGAGCCTTTAAGCATTTGTCCAAAATAAGAAAGCAGCATAACATTCCACAACGACTAAGAAAAAACGTGTTTTTTTGATTATTTTACGGGTGAGATATACAAAATTTCATCTTATCCAACCGTAATAGAAGTGACAAGAGACGCTGCTAACTTGAAGTGTTATGTAGAAAAAAAACTTGTTCAACCCCAATCAAGCCAGAAGCTGACGTCAAGTTGATTCTCATTTTGCAAACCATCCCATTGTTTTGGTGTCGATGATACCCGGCTACTTTACATCTACTACTCTCAAACCAGAGCCAACTTGGAAATTCATGTAATTTGCCTTCTCGGGACTGTGAATGAACAATAGACAAGGATACGGGAATACAGAGCACAACTGAGCGTGGGTTCGAAGTCAACTTCGTATGCCTGCCTGTGTAATGGACAAATTAAAACAACAGAAAGGGACACGCCAGGATATCCGTGCGCAGTAATTATCTCAACTTACTTTTCCGCATTCAGGTCTACATGCATATGTACATGCATACATATATGGAGCTCGTTTAGTAACATTTTGAAACAATCAACTCATAGTGTTTTCTGTGTTAACTATAGACTGCAGATAGATGCATAGTGCCAGTGCAGCAATACTTCTGAAAGTGCACGGTACTATTCAAACATACTTGTGTACATATTGTAGTCCCTCCAATACTGAGTGCAAATTTGTGGAAATTTTGTGTTAAAGTACTTATGTGAGATCGTTAAAGAAACTTTTTTCCTTTTCCTTCATTTTTTTTTTCAGTCCTAAAGGGTTCTATAAAATAGTATGTGATCAGTTCATTTCGCTTTGAAATTGTGTGGTGTGTTTTTTGAGAGTTATTTTCGGAACATTTTGAAAGGACATTTACCAAAGGCACCCAGCGGCAACAAGGACACAAGCAAAGAAATATGCCAGGCGGCGTTGTGTTTTTAATAGTCGTGCCGACAGCTAACTTTGAACGTGAGCTTGTTTATGGTAAGTAATTTACATTTTATTATCAGGCATTTGTTCTTGGCGTTTATCTTAGTTCTTTGTTTCTTGTGATGGTAAGGTTACACTTTTAGTTGTAGGATATCTATTTATATTTAAATTTCTCCTTTCCCTAAATAATTATAGAACACCGATTCAGTATGCTTTAAGGACAACACAACTTCGTACCAATCTCTGTTTGGAATTCCAAATACATCGTAGTTTTTAAGCAAATCTTCTTTACTGACTGGTTCTTTTGAGTTGCGCTCAGTCTATGCTCTATAAGATATGCTGCTTAAACAGCTGCTAGGGATAATCGTATTAGTGCCGGTCTTCACCACCTCATACATACAGTAATATCCTAAAAACGTATTTCTGGTTGGACTTAAGCTACTAACAGTTTTCTACATTCCAATGTGGATTGCGGACCATTAACGTCAATCGAACAGTAATACGAATAATCCAAAATCTACAAAAAAACCAGTCATTACATGCCAATTATTTATTCAATGCTTACACTTATTTTTCAACTATCCGGAAAGAATGTTATGTGCGAACAATTTCTGTTAAACTTTATTCCGTATTTTGCACCTTTTCAGCATATCAGGATAAGCAAGGTTTCTATTTGAATTGGACCGCCTTTTTGTTGCTCTTTCATCAGATGTGCTCCACATAACGAATTACGCTTTGCTATTGCACATTTTATATCATTTAATACTGGTATAGAAACCAACTAGCTATCTTGTTTACAGATAAGTTCATTCCATAAAGCTGTGATATTTAAACTATGGTACTTAACGATACTGTTAACTACTGGATAGAGTTTGAATCTTCTGCACAATTAAAAGAGCACTTTGACACAAATTTCATTTTAGTTTTTGTGCTCTGTCAAACAATAGCATGTATAAAAATATATACATACACGATGCCTGTATACCGATAAAAAATAGCCCATGCGTCCTTTAGACTATCTAGGATGAGTGATGTGTACACGTCATGGCTTATATGCATATGGGTTTGTGTTAATTCCATTAGGGAGTCTAGCTCAGGCCACTGTAAGAATCCCCGTCATTTTGCTTATGCCCCTTAGAGTTTCTTTATGATTTTTACCCAAGTTGCCTTTTACAACATATAAGACATTTACTATCTGGTAAAAAAGACTTGAACGTGTTCGACATATAAAAGTAAAAAATGAATGTGGAAATCGGAAAAGGGAAATGATGAAAAAGCAAACAAAATACAATATAATCCATCAATTTTGAGTCTAGATTGACAAGTTGACAGAATTCCCTTGACACTTGTTTATGGTGATTCAGAAAAGGTGACAATTATTTTATCCATTGGCATCGGAGTAACGTGTCAAAAAAGGAAACGTTTGACGAAAACGTCTACTAAAAGTATATTGACTCAATTTATTCAATTTATTTAAATCGAATGATTCATCGAAAAAAATGATTCCGTTGTATAGGCTCTAGAGGTAATCAGTTGCAGAAATTTCTGTTGTCTATAGCACTAACTTTAGTTGTGATCAATCACAGGTATTATACAATGCTTCTTAATTACTTGTTTGTGCGTAAGATAGGATACGAATAAAAAAGGACGAACCATGAAAAAATTGTTTCCTTATTCAGTAGATGAACGCATTTTTATTATATATTTATATGTATTATTATTAATAATATCCTTATAGTAAGTTTTTCTATTGATTTTCTAGCAGATTAATTAATAACAGCAGCCTTTTTCTCACACTCTACTGAATTCATTTTGCTTCATTGAATAAATCAACGTAGTGGCGGCCAACAGTGTACCAATATGTATCTAAAGTGACATATGTATTCAAATAGCCAACATTTTGTTGATCCGTTTCGTTGTATTGTGGAGCAGTTGAGTTGCTTCCCCTGGTTAGTGGCGTCCTCGTTTCGAATCCTAGTGAGAGCAAGTTTAAGACCCATTTCTCTGGTCCAGTCACCATTTGCCGTTTGGATCAAATTCACGGCACTATCATTGAAGTTATCGGTGGTAGTAGTCCGATTATGGGTATTACAATTTACGATCGATGATCTAGCCTTATTTTTGTCAAACCAAGCTCCAGCCAAATTTGAGCAGAATCTAGCTATAGCGAAACATATTTTTCGCTACATATTTTGCACCTACAGTGCAAAATAGACAGATTTTTTTTTTAATATCAGTCCACTGTTGATTATATTGTTTTTTTTCTGTATGTCATTTTTTGGAATTGGAATAAAACACGAAAAAAGGCAACCGATGGAATAATTATCAAGACAGTAACCACGAAACATCGCACACAGTGGTACATGGGAGCGGTGCAGCTGCGTCCGGTAACAATTTGAACATCAATCTTCCAGAGAACAATGCCGTCCTGCGTCTGGAAGTTGAACTACGTGACAAGAATGCACCAAAATATCGGCGGGGTGGGCGAGGAGGCTACGGTGGTGTAGCTAAAAGACCAATATCCAGTGACCAAATAAGGGAAGGGCAAAAGTCATCACGTGGAGAAAAGGAAAACCTTAATGTGATTGTGCCAATGGAGAAGGTACGGAATACGTTATAATTTTATGGTTTATACCACAGGTTATACTGAATTCATAGCGAAAGATTGATATTATAGTCTACAAGAGTACCTTAATGGATATAAAATAAACTTAGTCCATAAGCTGTGAGTAGACTGGCTTTGTTTACAATGACCAATTTTCTATATCGAAACCAAAATACTCTTTGTGTCAATAAGATTTTAAAGCTACGGTTTTTTCTTCTAATTGTATACCTGAGTAAACTCTCGACTTGATTTCGCTTTCGAGGCGCCTGTCCATTCATTATTTATTTAAGAAAAAATCATTCCTGTACAAACTTATAAGTTTGCGCTTAATTGTGCAGAGTTACCTGAATAAAGAAATGCAATGAAATTCGTAAATCTTAAAGTAAGTAATGAAACAATGTGATGCTAGTCGATAAAGCTAAAATGTGTTGTTAGTCATGAGCTGTTAATGCATCAAAGCTCGCTGAATACAATGTTTGTTAGACTTTTTAAAAACTGTACTTTAGAGTTATAAATTATGCCGTTTAAATATCATCCGCTTTTGAAACAAAGTAAGATATGAATTTAAATCGTTGATGAACACCCTTTTTAACAAAATATATATTAGTTAAAGTTTAAATCTCATCCTAATTTTTAATAGTAGTACATCATGATAATATTTATAGAATATTTAAAGTAGACGGTTAGAGCCTAGCTTCTCAGCAACCACTCGTGTTGTGCCTGCGACAGTTCTCTCTTGAGTGGAAGGGACCTACAGTTTTTTGCCGACTCCGAACGGCCAAGTTTGAGTAGCTTTTTCTAGACAGGAAATCCTCTTTGAGCATTGTCAGCGACTCGAAAAGGGTGGGAAACATTATTTTTGTCGCACAGACCAGGAATAGAACATACGACATAGAGGTTGGGGTCGACGCACGTACCCACAACGCCACGGGCGTACACAGGACAACATTACATTTGCTAAAAGCACTATATTTCTTAACGAAGTACCTTCTTTTAAGAAAAACATTAAGTGCGAATGTTTTTTTTTCGAATAACCAATCGAATAATTAGAAATAAACTGGACAATGTGCTTATATAGTAGAGGTTACAAAATAAATTATGATTTTATCGTCACCATCAATGGTCATATTACGATGCGATGCCAAAATGCTGCATCAAACCGAAATGCCATTCAATTAAACTTTATGGACATAACTCTTGACAATATAGCAGAGTGAAAATAAATCATTACCCAAGCAACTTGCCCAGGGCTGCTTATGGTCATTATTTCATATAAGTATGCTTTATCAGACAAGCTAATAATGACAATTTGATTTGTGACTGTGTTTGTTCTCTCAGAAGTCATGTGTCAAAGTGTAACAGAATAGACATATAATTTACAAGGGCAAATACCCTATAGCATTGAGAGTTAGTATTGGTTTGCAACCGCAAGCAAGTTGCCAAAAAAGTTGTTGGCGATAGTTATTTTAAATAAATATACTTTGTGGTTGTATAGTTGTAAAAGAAAATGTAAGTGAAATAGGTCTGTTTGGATTTGGATGAGCTCAGTAGTAATTTGAAAATATGCAATGTAAAAATGCGCATTTAAGCGAAGATCTCGAAATGTAAGCTATTCTAGTGTGTATTAAAAATACACGTACACATTTGAAGTCTACCACTGGATAAACATCCATTTTCATATTCCTAAGAATTAGTCATACTAGTAAAAACGCTTTTATCGAATTTCAACGTTACAATTTACATTGACTTGACTGTCCATTTAACGTATGATATTACATGCTATTTTAGTTAGTTAGTTAACAGTTTCTTGATTTCTAGGTTCTGGAAGAACTGCTAACTAAACTGGAAATCGAACATGTAACTTGGTCGACAGGCAAAAATGGTCAGTACTTGCATGTTGTATTTCCTCTTCAATCCGGCGAACCATGTGAAACTGCATTGCACTGCCTGACAGAATTGGGGATCGGCACGAAATTAAACTCTAACGTTAGGTAATATCTGTTTCATTAATTCTATGCAAAAGTACATGTAGTAGCAAAACTGCCAAACGTGTTTCAAACTCAAACAATTGTTAGCCAAGCAAATGGAAAACGTACTTATTTTAAAAAAATAAAAATATTTATTTTCTGTTCTGCTTTATTTAACATGATGATATTAGTGTACTACCATGCAGTGTTAGTTACGATGCTCTCTCGGATCCAGTTTCCTGTAAAGATGACTATGGGTGAGTTTTTGTTTTAAACATGTTTTTTTTGCAAACAAAATGTACAAATTTATTTTTTCTTTTGAAATATTTAATATTGAAACTCTAAGCCGGCACAATCACTCTTTCGTGAGTGACATGGATCACTCTTAAGGAAAAATTGTTAACTTAAAGCCCTACCGTAATTACTCATTATGTTTCAGACGGTTAACCTCTTACATTTTTTAATTCATTATTAAACAAAATACCGACTAACGCTAACTTCTTTCTTATTATTTGATCACGCTCCACATATATTTGTTCACCGCATCTCCATTTAGTTGGTTTTATATTAAGTACATTACGAACAATAAAGCCAGAATATTCTTTATGTATATACGTATAGTAGACGTATGAAAATAAACTGTAATAAATTGTTGCCCATGCCTTACATAATGCACCTACTTTCAAAGGAATGCAGGAGCAAACCACTTGCCTTTGGATTTAAGAATGATGTCATCAACTTTTGACAGTAAACAATACTACCAAACACTTGAGCACATCAATAAACTACATTTTTTTTAGAAGATGTAGATGTCCAGACATACACGATATAGACATAAACTATAGTTGGCTTACGCGTAATATTATAGTTACACTAATATTATGTACTTCATTGCACGGGAGTTCATGAGTTCCCTTGTATGCCAAGAACTTTAATTTTCAATGTTCAATTTTCGGTTACCGTTTCAAGTGGTGACAATAACGAAGACCTATCCAAATGGAACAATTTCGTCGAATCAATTAAATCTAAATTGACGGTGAAGCAAGTAGTGGATGGTGTACGTGCTGGGGGTTCTCTGTCGTTTGACTATCTGCTTTTAATTGTCACAGCAGAGTGAGTATTCTTACGAATTCAGCACCTGTCCTTCTGATAATAACATCAACCTTTTTACATTTATTTAGTTCCTTGGCAGCTCTTGGTCTTGTGGAAAACAATGCCCCAAACATCGTGGCAGCTATGCTGGTTTCGCCTCTTATGGGACCGGTAATGTCAATTACATTTGGAACTATAATTTCCGATCGAGAATTGATGGTAAGTTTTAAGAGGAAAATGTTATTTCTTTTTTTTCAACTGACAACAGAGAGGGAATGAAATGGAATAAAAAAATTGCGAAAGTCAATATTTAACGAAGAAGCAATCTTGTAAATTTACCCAGAGGTTTAATGCTGGTTGTTCTAATTTGAATCCAGTGGCTGATGGGTGTAGTTTACATATTTCCCTAAGGACATTTCTCTTACCTACATTTAGATAGCGGTCATTGTGAAATTTCTTTAGAATTTCTAAGAAAGGTTATAAAAGGAGGAGTTACCCAAATCTTGCTACTTGCCTGTCTACCCGGCAGTAAGCCTGTCGGGTACAATACTGACTCCAGTATATGAAGTTAAGTTAAGTTAAGTAAGTAATCTTGGACAACACAGTCACCAGGAAAAAGCACAAAGAAGAGGTAAGCGGAATAGCGACGCTTGCTCTAATGTTCTGTCAGAGCTTGGCGCGCAACTGCGACCAAGAAACTCTTAGTTGAGGCGTCTATCAAGTTGAGCAAGAATAACCTCCGTATCCTAACAGGTCACGGCAGACTCAGGGATCACTTAAGGGAACTGGGGGTATCACAAGAAGCTCTCTCCAAATTCTAAAGATATTATAATAAAATGCCAGAATACATACTGATATTTTATGGGCTGACATCAGAGGAAGAATTGAAATTTTTACAACCATCTTTCGCAGAAAAGAACCGCATGTGAGCTAAACTCTAGGCGAGCAAGGTATGAAAATAGAGCCCAATAGATCTAAGGGTGGGGGTGCAACACACCCTCAAAAATAATTACAATAATGACTTATGATGACGGATATCTCTTCCCACTAGTTTTATATTATAGCGTTGGTACAGAGGTTCCCATTTTTTTCGGCCAAGAAACCCCTTACTGATTTTTAATGTGAAGAATGAGACTTGTTCGCATATTTACTTAAAATATCCTTAAAATTGCGCCTAATGTCCCGCTACTAATTGTGAAGTTTTAGAGCTGCGTTCAGCCTATTATTTGTGTGCTATTTATTTTTTGTGTAATTGTAAGCCGAAAACTATTTAATATCGATCCTATTTTCATACTCTGGCACAGTTATTGTCATTGGATTCTGTACCCAGTTGATGTCGTCCATTTTCTCGAGGGAATAATCTTTCTAAAATCGTTTGAGGGTTTAAGGGTACATTTCGATACAACATTCCTTACTCTTAACACAGTTTCATTTATTTTGTCACTCATAGCTGCTGTTCCATCGCAGCATCCGTCAATACAATGTTTTCTAATATACATTATAAATATATTATTAATGAATTTAAATTTGTTTTCGTCAGTCTTGTTGGTGTCCAAATGTTCACAGGGAAATAAATCCTTTTCAATAGATGCTGCACATAGCACTCTTCGAAGTAAGCGAGAATTGTGATACCGACATAAGAAATTGGAAATATTTTTTTCTCGGATGACTAGATGTAAGAATATTGGTGCGACGATACAATTATATTTTTTCTGCAGAACCACAGGGTTCCACAGTTCCCTATTTTGGCGTAGACGACACTAGAGGTACCTATGCAAATAGTTGGAAGGATACTGTCCGTATTTTATGAACTGTATTAAGACGTGTTATTTGCTCGAGAATTATTTCAATATGTAATTTTTCTTCATGGTTAATAAAATAATAAGTAGTTGCGACAAACATGTACATATAATATGTATGAAATAAAAACAAACGCGATCCAAGAAATTCGTATTTGAATATAAATATTTATGCCAGAATTTCAAGAACAAAGTATATATTGTGTGTATTTGCACATCCAAGCCGATTTTCCATGGCAGTTAGAACCACATAAAGACATTTTTATTTCTGTTTAGTCAGCTCTCACAACATTCATTGAGTGAGTTTTTTACACGACCGCATACCACACAACAACCAATGTACATGTCATCATAGGCTCATACACGATTTCACCACCAGAAATTCATCCAAATAAAATAAATTTCGGCTCATACACTTTATCACATTTCCTCCAGTCAACGTAATAAATCAATCAAAACGTCCGCAAAATTCCATGGTAAAGAATAAAAAAAGATGAAAAAGATTCAGCCAATAGCGGGGGACACTGTTTTGAGTTTGACTTGTCATTTGCAAAGCTAAAGCGTTTTAAACACCCTTCTGACAGAGTGACTGCTGGAAATTATTTGTGAATACAAACAGAAAATAGAATTGATTTCACACATGGCGTATTTTCGTGTAACGTTCTTAACAACGTATCTACACTTAAATACAAAACGTTAACGTGAGTTATACTGAATGGAGTATAAACTCCTATGCAATTGTACATTTTATTAATGCATTGTGCAGTATAAACCTTTTTCTCTCTCCCTCTCCTTCAATTTGTATCAACTATGGTAACAAAACGCAAGAAATTATGTTTTGGTAGTTCCATAATGACATTACAAAGAGAGGTCATTCGTCACAAACATTGCAGTGCTACGATTCGGTAAAAGTAGTCCTTCAATTTGAACTCGATCTTTAAGTTTGACGCGTTTATATGTCTGTTGTTTGTCAGTCAATGGCAGTGTTTTATTAGTTGAAAAAAAACTTCTTTTTCTTTTTTAAAGTTTTTCTCTTCCGTTATTTTTCAAAAAACGTTCTTTTGAATAAAATATAATATATTGTTGGTAGTTGCTACCCATGATGAACATAATACAAGGTAATATGTTTATCTGATGTCAAACTTTCGTGACCTTTTTCTTATACAATGGAGATTTGAAATATTGAATTAAATTCTGTATAAAAATTTACTATTTTTGATTTTATGATCTTCTTTGGGGTGTATATGGTATATACTTTACTATTATATGGTATGAGTTAACGTTCTATGAAATTATAAACAATTTTCTTTTTACAAGTTGCTTTTGTAAGCAATTTTCCGATATGTTGTTTTTAAAATTCCAGTTTTGGAAATATATTTTACATCTAAAAAAGTATTTTTATTATTTCCGACCTTAAAGTGAAATTTGAACATCTAACATAGTTATTATGTGATTTGTACTAATTTTAATCTGCGATATTCGTCTAACGTCATATTTAAAAAAAACATAAGACGCGAAGACATATAACCTTGTATATATGTATTGGCTTGGGAAAAGAGCAAACAGCTGGCAATCCCTTTTATTTGTCCTTTGCAAAGATTCTAGCAGTGACGCGTATTATTCCTCAATCTTTAAAACATCGCCATATTCGTTTTGAAATTAATGTTTTTTTCTTTCGTTTAGCATTAATTGTGTTTCTTTCGATGGAAATGGAAAGTTCGTAAACAATCCAGTTCTCGCAGATTCTTACGGAATATGGTTTTAAAAAAAAGGGTTTGACATTTTTATAAATAACCTTCCTTGAAGATACATAAGAATGGTACGCCACAATTCTGTGGATGAAGACAAATTTATTAAAATACCTCAAATAAAAACTTCGCGTATAGCTCACTTCAGCAACCAATACGTGCGAACGCCCCAAGTGTTTGTGCGACTGACTTATTTGCTATCACACTATTCAAACTCTATTTTATGCTCCTAACATTCCTCTCACGACCAAGTATGATATACCAACAGAAAATGTTTGCTTTTGACTTCTGTGGAATGCATGAAATTTTATCACAATCCCGTATTCAATTTCACCAACACACAAGTAAGCAGTTGTAGAATGAAAAAACGAGTACCTTGGACTGTCCCCAGGGTTCCGATGCTAAATAGATGACGCTTCTTTTGTTATTAATATATATATGAAACAAAGACAAAAAAAAACATACATCACCAGCAGAGGGTTGAAGAAGCATTCAGAAAGTTTGCATGGAATTAAATGAGGTGATATACCGAGATAACCAAAAGAAAGTTCCATAATACTGGGTGTGTTGTGTGTCATGGCATTGCATGTTACCTAAAAATGTAGTTATATGCACACGCTCGGATAGCTCCGTTTATCCTTCACAGTTTTGTGTGTAACAAAGTGTGCCCTGGGATGTTTGTCATGATGACGAGATCGAGTATTCAGCAACAGACAGCAACCTCATTTGCTTGTGCGCTTGTGATGCCGATTTTAGCGACTTCTTATGGGACAGACCTGAACCTCTCTAACACTTCATTTGTAAGAATCTGACATATTCAATAAGCTTAGAAAGAAAAGCGGGTGTACGAAGCACAGTATAGAGCAAGGATCACTCAATTTACTTGTGCGAGTAAATACGAGAAATAAGTTTTGCGTTTTTCGGCCCTTTCACTGCAGACACATCCAGACAATCATGACTGCACATACGACAGAAAGTGTTCATTCTGAATACGAGAGATATCCACTTTCAGATGACTCTGATTTATTATACTGAGATTAAGTCAATTCAAAGAGTACTTTTGAAGTGTATTTGGAAAATTTGGTTTTGAATTTAAAGTCAGCTTTGAAAAATGTGGAGCAGAATTTATGAATTTAGTTTTTATTAGAAAATATTCCCACGAGTTCCTTACGACGTTTTCAATTAATGGGCAATAGAGAAGCTAAGTTTCAAATAAAATGTGAGTGATATATCAAGGGTAGGATAAGAAGATCTAAATATTCATATGGGCTTCACAAGTAAGCTTCAAACAATTTCCGCATCCATGTGGCTTCAACCCATGTATAGTACTTATGTGTACATTTTCAACATGTGAGGTGTCTGCTGAGAATAGCAAATACCAACAAAAATTAATTTTACATCCTCTTTAAGATAGATAGTAGATGACCCCTTGTGAACAACATCAGAAGCATGTTACAGATATCGTTAAAAAAAGGAAGAAGGCACAGATGCATACATGTATTTCTATCACTGTTATCTATTTCTTCTTCCCTACAAATAAAAGTCAATATTTGTTTATTTGCTTTTCCTTTATAGACATTGAAATGGTAAGAGATAGAACACTGATGTCTTTGACAACTTTGTTCAGAATTGTCATGGAAAAGGTTTTGGCTCCAAAATGTATATTTTGTTATCTTTGTTGTTTCTTGTTTTTTTTTTTAAATGCATAACAACGTGCGTCTTTATTTTTATATAAAAATAAGTTTTGGCTATGTGTGTGGGTGACCCCAATATTTTTGTGGGAAAATGTGAAGGACCGATGTGATGCCAAAAATCTGGAAACGTTAAAACCAATTCGGTTGACAAAACGACGTTGTAGTTCCGAATTAATGGTAATGTTTGTTCTTACTAATAAGGCATAGTACATAGAAGCCATTTGATTTTGTTTTATTGCATTTTTAAAAAAACTTATATTTGACTCTGTACAGGTTTGTGCCGTCGCCGAACGGCGGAATTTGAAAGCATTTTTATTAGACTGAAATAAACTTTGAGCACTTTTCAGTTATTGTTACGCTACGGCGGGCAAATATTTGTCTGTGGCATTACATTGTTTTTAAATGAGTATGTATGGTAAGAGTAAAAAATATTAGTACAATTTGCATCTGGGCTTCTTTTCTTTAACAAAACATGAGAATCGCAGAAGGGGTTTAACTGCAAATTTTTTCAGCATCGTATCAATGTCGTACGACGCTGTGATTTGAACAAACAACACAAGGTTTCGTGGGAGCTGGATATGAAATTATGAGCCAAATTAGGATAGTTTGTGAACAATGTGGCTGGTTTTTGGTTAGTTAAAAAAAAGACATATTTTCATGTACGAATATATCATAACATAGAAATCATCTCTACGAATTGCGTTTTCATGCCGCATGATTTCAAGATCATAAGTTCTCAAGACTAATATCTATTGTTAACCTTATACGAATGCAATATATACTTCACCTAAATAATAAAGTGTGCTCAATAGTGAAAAAAGTTTCTATCCTCAACAAAAATTAACTGACACTTTTTTGCATTTTTTTACAGAGAGTTGGATTTATTTCACTGGGATTGGGTATGCTGATTTCATGTCTATTCGGATTTATATTTGGTCTTATACTCGGTACAACCGAAATGCCTTGGGGATTCAATGACTGGCCTACGGAAGAAATGCGTGGAAGGTATGTACATACATACATAATCAATTTTCATTTTAAATGTTTTTGAAAAACAAATGGCAGAAACAAATACTAGCTTTACAAGCTTTCTCAGATTTTAAAATAAATAGATCCCGAGCTTGGGATAGTAAAGTTCTTATGTCATATAATGTCAAAGATAAAAGTTTCTTATACATTGATGGTGGTTTAAAAAACATTGTATATTTCGCTCTAACATAGAAAGACTATTGTTTTGCTGGATTGCTACCTTCGATCAGTACATTAAGTTCCTTAGTTGGTCTAGATTACAATTCAGATAACACGTGTTATTTGTTCACTCAACTGAATATTTTAGAGCCAATTTTTCCTTGCACATTTGAAAATTTATATTTAATAATGTATTTAATATGATTGTTCCCAACTAAAAGCAATCCGCAGAAGCCAATCCGATATTTTGGTAAAAAAAAAAAAAATTCATGTGAACCAAATCCGTCAAGGAATATTATCAAGATATTGTATAGAAATCCAGTGTCTCATTACTTTCGTTAATAGACATGCTAAAATTAAATCAAATTATTTCAGGTTACACTTCTATTTATATCAGCATTCACAAATATGTATAACTTTTTCTGAACCTTGTTACTTTTGTTCGACGCTGTGAATATCGCATTTTGTAGATAAAGGTGTGTCAGTTTAATAAAACATAACTTAGGTCTATAAAACCTAAGATCATATGAAACTAATTATTTACGTATCATTTTTCGTAAGTAATCTGTAATCTTCAACTTTTCTACTAAATGATTAATTGACACAACTGGAAAGTATTATATACTTTTTTGTATTTGGTGCCAAAAAGGCATATAGAAAAGCACTGAGTTAATATCTCTTGGTTGAGCAACAGGTAGTTCCTGACATACTCAATGAACTCTCTAATTTACACGAAATACAATTTATCAAAAACGAAATAAATTGTAGCTATCATATTTCATTTCTTTGTTTTGATCTTTAGTTAAGATAGACGTATGGATCAATAATCTTTCAACCACGCATTTTCACTGAAATTTTACAGTGATAACACTTCATTATTTTTTGTTGATGACTATTCGCATTTATTGCACTCACAGATCTACGTTTCTACAATTTTTATTTTACGAATAAAATCTGTGGCCTAAATTTTCTTAAAAACAAATATTCGTTGACCACTTTGTCACAATGCCTTCTTTTAATAGTTGAAAAAATAATGCCAAATTTATCCCTTATAAGTTAATTTGAATAAATGACATCATCTGAATCATTTGTCTGGATTCCTTTCAGCCAGGATATTAATCTTTATTAGAATACTTGGGATTGTTGAGGTATGAGTAGGTTACTGTAGATTTAGATTTATTACACACGGTTAATTTCAATTCTGCTAGCTAGCAAGGAAAGATAAATGCTTAAGTATGTGTTCATCTGTGAAGAACAAAAATAATTTTAATATGAAGTATTAGTTATTCTAAACATGTTTTGTTACACACAATACAATTAGTAACACTCACGTATTAGGTGCATACAAAACTATATTACATTCACAATGTAATGAATGTAAAATGTGAATCATAAGTATATGAAAAATGTCTAATTTGTAATTCCGGACTTTTATTTAATTATATCTGAGTTGACTGTCATGCTCTGTACTATCGCATTTTAAAATGAACATATCATGAGTCATTGTTCCTTGCATCCATGGGGAAAAGAGTGTCGTAAATAAAAACACCTTAGAAATTCGTTAGTACATGGTGTCTTACAAAATGGGTGTCAAAAAATCAAGCATTATGTCGTGCAATTTGGGACTTTTCATTTTTGAAAAAAATGCTGTCATCAGCGATGTTATGTTTCAGAATACGTGATAGGTCTTAGGCATGTGCAGACAAGTGGTTAAAGAATTTTATGACATGTAATTGCGTTAAAGGAGTACCACGAATAAATAGAACATTGCTTGTTTTCTGATGATTCCTCAGATGGTGTAATACTCTTTTGTACGTTTTGCCGATTCTTGTTTATAAAGTTCTTAGATACTTTTGTACACATATTCACTAATATTTTTTGTAGCGGAAATACGTTTGCCATTTTTACCCAAGCAAACATTTTTTACCATCAATTGTCGGCACAACAAAACAAATTCTTGCGGTTGCAACAATGTTATTGTAATTAATGTTTTCAAAAGAAATTTTTTATATATTTTATACATTTCATTTGTCTGAAACGACGTCATTTCCCAACATGTTTTATAAGACGGTTGTGTTGAATTTAATAGTATGTACCAGGATAAATAACAGCATGGGCGGTTTTTTCCCAGATTATTATTTTGCAAGAAAATTGTACATTATATTTTGTATGTATTTTTTCTATTTTTTCGCATTACTTCATTTACAGAGGCAACGTTCGTTCTCTTTGGATGGGTGTTTTGTGGGCGCTTACATCTGGTACAGGTGTTGCTGTGGCTTTGTTACAAGGATCCGCTGGACCCTTAATTGGTGTTGCTATATCAGCCTCGTTGCTACCACCAGTGGTTAATTGTGTAAGTGCAGTATAATTTTATGTGTTTGCGTTTTCCACAGGTAGGTCATTGAACGCTCTTTCATTTTTGCTAATTAACGATAAAACGCCTCAAGTTGTTGTACACCTGTAAACTTTATTGTGAATCAGACTCTTAAGTTAATGCTTTAAGTTTAAAAAAATTGTTGCATATTGAAATTTTCTTACATCAATAGTGTTGTACAGTAGATGTGTAATTTTTTTTTAGTTAAATAGGATTTTTCACAAATTCAAAGTGAATTCCCAGCTGCCGAATAAGACAAATTGAAGAGTTGCATTGTTTTAAAGTCATTCTTATTGATTGGTTTTGGTGTATATATTCTTTAGTAATTTTAACAACAGGTAAATATTAGCTTCTTTCGCAAAATAATGTTTCATTAAATAAATTGCTTAAAAACTTAGATGTAAGTATCTAGAATATGCTTAAAATGTGCATCAATATGATAATAATCTACGAAAAGTATGAATGGAAGATCTCGGAACTGTGATATCGTAATTTGACTCGAGAAATAATAATAAAAAAAGAAACATTTTTTTGTATAAGACAACAAATGCCAGAAAGGGCAACTAAGTTAAATGCGCCACGTGCCACTACTTTCTGCAGTGTTGTGCAAATAAAAAGTCATATCATACTTGCATTACCTGTTTTTGAAAGAGCCCTACGAACTGCATACTCTGCGAAGTGGCAATATAGTTTCACAGATGGTATTCTTGTGATCGACCGGATGAAAGCAATTGGAGCACCACTGCAAAAATCACATACACAAAATGGGTCTTTGATATTTGGGAAGAGGAAAGTAATCAGAGAAGGGTTCTTTCACATTGAAGCAAACACGTCCTCTCAATTCAAACAGCACCTTCAAGTGAGAAAAGTAGTGAATTATCAGATCCCGTTTCATACATCTTTTCCATTAACATGAAATTTGAAGAGCAGAGCAAAACGAAGAGACTGTTTAATATCAAACTTATATAAAATATTTCTCATTAAAATGTCCGAAATAACAATATGGGAGCCAAAGATGAAGCCATGAAATCATTTGTTTTAGTTTATATTCAACGCTGCGCTGTGTGTAAAACATCTTTCTGGTAAATGGAAAAAAACAAAGTGTACCATCCTTCCGAAGTTTAAGAAACGAAGAACAGATTAAATGCCGTGTAATTCGATTTCAGATAAATATCTTAGTATTACGACTTGGTTGTAATACCGGAGATTCGGTTATGCCTCGAACCGGGAGGCTCGAATTCGATGACACTCGTAGCTGATGCATTTGTGTTCGAGCTAGTGCATGCAAAACATGACAATATATAATATAGTAACTTGATCGATACTTACGTTCAATATATTACATATTTCATATATCTTTTTATATATACATACACGTGTATTGAGAAGTTATCATATATTTTTAATTTCATAAATCACATATGAAATCCTTGTGGTGCAAGTCACTCTTCGACATACGGAAACAATTATCTGCCTAACCGCTTGATGTTAAAATGTGTTTATAATTATTGCAGAGTGTCAAAGGCAATTAGTTACTGTAGACAGAAAATAAACTTATAGCAGCGTCATACCTATTTACTCCGTTATTCCTTCGTGTGACAGTTGTATTTCCACCTCGCTTTAACGATCAATACCAATGGAAGCAATTAATCATTTTCATTTGTCGCAAAAATGGCAATTGTGAACGTAAGCAGAAGGTCCTTTACAAAGTCGTTATATAAAGTTTACGCTTAGAAAGAACTTCTTCTATAACCATTGACAGTGACAGATATCCTAACTTCCTGTCGGAAATGAGAAAACGTATCACTGACTACGATAAGGATACATTGGCCAAATAATAGGCACACTTAAGTTGTGTTAAATTTTGGTAAGATATTTATTTCTCCATTATTAATCAACTTTTGCAGGATAAGTCAAGTTTCACTCTGATAGTCGGTCGATGAAAGAATGTTAAAAGTTAAATTGATTTCTGTCTCATTTAACCCTTCGATAAAGTAGAAAGTCTTTCACAGAAAATTCTCATAGGATGACTTGTTTAATGAAATGAAAAATCATAGTAATTGGTTTCACGAAGAAGTCATTTCGATATAATTTGTTGGTTTCGGTGATTACAGCAACCAATAATATTAGAACTGCCTCATCAATCAACGTGGGTTAATCATACGGAAAGTATATAATTGACCATATTGAATTGTATAGTATAAATATTGAGAGCGAAGCGAATGGATTTTCAGTTTTTAATGACATTGTTCTCAGTTTTTATGAGTTTGTATGATGAGTTTAATTTCAAAGTATAAATATTAAAGGCTTCTCAAGATTTGGTCTTTTACTGAAATTATAAATATTACATATCATGGTTTGCGTCGATTCATTACGACACTGTGCGAGAATGGTCGATGTAAATAATTAATGTCAATAAACACATTTATAACGCATCTATTAAAACCAAGATTAAAAATGTGATACCATCAATTGACTTTTAAAGCGCGCATCCATTTTTTAACTCTGGAATTGTGTCCAAACGAGCAGGCGTATATCAGTACTTTCGAGACTATATAAGTTGATTTTTTTTTTTTGTCGAAATGGCCTAAGAACTTGATGTTTGTCCCAAAAAAACTAGTGCACAGTGGATTCTCCCCAACTCGATTTTTTTGTTAACCATATGTTTGCATTGCATGTACAAATTATATTTATGATTGGTGTCTGTCCGCGCACTTGTGGCATTTTTCTGCATTTGGTACTAGGCATCTAACTAACTTTATTGCCTTAATAACGCAATCATGTACTTCTTTAACACCTCTTTAAATGGGTGGGAACAATCAATAAAACAATTGGTTATGTACGCATTTTCTTCTTGTCAAATTTAATGATACAACGTAGGAGTGGTAAGTTACTTCGTCACCTTCACATCTATCATCAGTGGTAAGAGTATTCGTTCTACCCCAATCAGTGTCTGATATTATCACCACCTCCCCAGGCAGACCAAAACAATAGGATCAATATTTGTACACGTAAACATCCACTTAATATTATAATGGAAACATTTTATAAACTTCTTCCGATCAATACTGGGACTCCGACGCAAACTTCTAGAACCTCCAGACGCGTAGGGTATGATAATATATCTACTCGGTTATGTACCTACCCTACACAATGCTTTTATATCATACGTGTTTACGATAATGATATCGGCTGGTGGTTCATCCTTTCCTCCCCAATGGTTTCGCATATTTCTCTACATGTCAAAGAAAGTGGCAAATAACAGAAATAAGACTCGACCATACATGTACATCCACATATGTACATCTGTGCATATGAATGAACTGTGTGTCATGTACATTCGTAAACATTTCATTATCCATGATAGATAAAAGAATGTTCCACAGAAAAATTGTCCGGAAATTTATTTATTTTTTCTCTTTCATAACTTTTTCTTATACCATTGGTCTAATAATCGATTGTTACTTGCGAGTATTTTTGTTTCTAGGGTCTTTTCTGGGCATTGGCTTGCATATGGCTGATCTATCCGGACATTAAGATGCCGCATTTGAAGGGTGAAGCGTACACGGGGAATTCGTCATATGAGTTCATCTACACCAATTATCTGCCAACGGAATTTCTCATAAGCGGTATTGTATCTGGGCTTTTGACTGTTGTGAACGTGATTTGCATATTTATAACGGCGATAATTGTGCTAAAGATTAAGGAAGTTTCGGCGCCTTATACAGCTAGTCCAGACCTTAAGCGGTGAGTATTTCTACACATATGTAAGCTAATGTTGTCAAAATCATTATTGCGTTGAGATTTGTAAGGCGAACTGCGAACGCGAACTTTCAGAAACAACACTTTTCCAGCAAATATAAACAAAAAGTTAAGTTCTTGGTATGCAAAAAGATTGTAACTGAATTATGGAGTTTTTTCATAAACAAAAATCCCAATAAAAGTTAGTTTAAGTATCCTAATTAATGATTTGAAAGTTTTTCTCTGCGAATCAATCATTCCCTCCGCAAACTGTCAAACTGAATTCGTGATACACAAACGCAATCCAAAGACGAAAACGCGATCCACAAACTCACGAACAAAAAATTCGCAGTGAAGTTTTAGATTGCACCCGAAGTTCTCTGCGAATGAAAAACCTCCATATGAATGAAACGTCAATGTTTGCGAAGTTCACAATTCGCGGCGACCTCATATGAATGGGCCTTAAGACTTCCACTTATCGAAGTTGTACTTATCGAACTGAAAAACCGAATTTATAATTAAAACATATTTACGGTGGTGAACAATTGTTTTTGATGACTACATATATACATATGTATGTACTATGTATGCACTATTTTATACATATTTCCTTAACAGTTCATGACGTCTATCATTATATATCATTCGATAATGTAAGGGCTAAATACTGAAACATATTTAAATACATTCCGTATATGTATGAATGCGACAAGAAGGTGTACTTTTCGAGAGTCAAACCTCCCCTGAATGCTCCAGAATTTAAATAAAAGAATGCTAAACAAGTATTATTTTGAACTAGACTCCATCAAAAAATTGTACACCGCATAAAATTGAGTGTAGTTTTCAATATTTTATAAGTTGGATGAAATCTGTCCTACCCGCGTTTTTTTTTTGTATTTTTTTCTGATCATTATTATCATGGAGAAGATACAAAAAAAGCCATACAACACTCCTATACATAATAAATATTTGTACTTGAATTTATTCTATCCCCATTCGTATCAAAAAATTGCTCATACACAAAAAAATTGCACATACAGGGAATATTGTACTGTAACAGTACAACAGTAACAGTAACAGTACATTATCAGCTCAAAACGGTAAAATATTGTTGTTGATGGTAATAATATTGTTTTTTACCATGAGATCTCTTAGCCGAATTTTCATCGAAGACACAAGCTTTCTGGTGACTTCGGGGGATGTCTTAACCGACTTCTCCAAGATTAGTTCTTTGAAGCAACTTTTGCTTGGGATCTGATGTTCTCGGAGCTTCTTCTCTAAAATATCCCAGAAATGCTGGATGGGTTTTATGGATGGATTTATATACAGACTGATTTTACATTATATAGCTGCCTTTACCATCCCATATGAATGCTAGCTGTCGTTATCCGGCACCAACCAAAAGTCGCCACATAAAGATGTTTTACTTAACAATTGCTCCCAAGTCATCTTTAAATATTTGTATGTAGACGTTTTTTTTTTTTTGGTTGTCTCTACAAAAAACAGATTCCGCAAGCCATTAGTTACAATAGCTACTCTACTTTATTCGGTGTAGGTGCGATTTTTTCATGTAGTGTGTATATGCTTTCAAGGCTGTGCAGCTAACTTATTCCATGATATATTACATATTATGACTATATCATGGAATAAGTTGATATGATATTTTACACAAATCAAATTCAGTATGCTTCATGAAGCTATGATTCCTATCAAATTAACTTATGGATAATTCTGAAATGTGTTACGTCCTTGGCGATGCAGTTTTCGAAAGAAACAACAAAATAATTAACTGTATTTCTGCAAACATTATCATCACGCCCCTGACTTTGTTACCCACTTTCTTGTGGGAACTATGTATACGTTTTTTGTCCTCATGTACATGTACATATTACTAGCGATGGTAAATATTTTGATTAAAATGTTTGTAATCGTTTTTAAACAATATCTACATTGGAGATAACATTACCTGTTCAGCTTAAAATAATACTATTTAAATAATACGCAACCTGTCTCTAAAATAAGAAAACTTCAGGAGTGATTTTTAAAGGGTGATTTTTTAACAGCTATAGTAAAGTTTTTCGAAAAAAACACATAAAATTCAGAAAATGCATGAAATCTTTATTTGAATCGATAGTACGATCCATATAATTTAATGTTTGAAGATTATTTCATGCAAATGTTGACCTTGACTGCGCCTCAAATGGTCCATCCGCTTAGTCCAATTTTGGAATACTCTTTCCAACATTTCGGCCATCATCTCACGAATAAAAGCTTCAATGTTGTCTTCCAATGCGTCAATTGCAGCGGGCTTGTCTGTATAGACATGAGCTTTAACATAGCCCCACAAAAAATAGTCTAAAGGCGTTAAATCGCACGATCTAGGCGGCCAATTGACCGACCCCGAACGTGAAATAAAATATTCACCGAACTCGCCTCTCAATAAGTCCATTATGGCGCGTGCTGTGTGGCATTTGGCACCGTCTTGTTGAAACCACATGTCATGCAAGTCTTTTGGGCAAAAAAAGTTGGATATCATCTTACGGTAGCGCTCACCATTCACAGTTACGTTACGATTCGCATCATCTTTGAAGAAGTACGGTCCAATGATGCCACCAGCCCATAAACCGCACCAAACTGTGACTTTTTCTGGATACTTTGGTAGCTCTTGCAATGCTTCTGGCTGATATTCACTCCAAAATCGACAATTCAGCTTATTTACATACCCATTGAGCCAAAAATGAGCTTCGTCGCTGAACACAATTTTTCGGTAAAAAAATGGATCTTCGGCCAACTTTCTAAGAGCCCATTCACCAAAAATTGTACGTTGCGGTAGGTCGTTCGGCTTCAATTCTTGCACCAGCTGTATTTTGAAAGGCATCACACCTAAATCCTTCCGCAAAATTTTCCACATTGTTGAGCAACAGAGGCCCAATTGTTGCGAACGGCGAAGAATCGATAATTGATGGTCATCATTAACACTGGCCGATACAGCTGCGATATTTTCTTCAGTTCGCACTCTACGTAAGCGTGTTGATGGTTTAATGTCCAACAATTTAGTCACAATAGCCCCAATAGCCGCTTCAGTGGGTCGATTAAACTGACCATAAAATGGAAGAAGCGCGCGATGAACTTTCTTAACAGAGCACGCATTTTGATAATAAAATTCAATAATTTGCAAGCGTTATTCGTTTGTAAGACGATTCATGGTTAAATTATAGACCAAACTGAAGATGTGTGGCAGTTAAAACAAACACGAAACGTGAGTCAGCTGTTTAAACCAGTGTTGCCAAAAAGATAAAAGCTAAAAAATCATCCTTTATATTCTTATTGCTTTAATTATTTCGGTTTTAGTTGGAACTGAAGTATATGCAATAAAACTGTTTGGCTTTAAACATAATAAAAAAATTATTTCGTACCAAACTCATTAAAATTTTGAAACGTAATAAACTTAATGTCTTATTTAGCATCAATCCCTGATAATTGGTTAAAAGCTCTATCACAATTTATTCCAAGGTCTCCTTCTCAAATGCGTTCAAAACGAAGCTCATCGCCAGTGAAGTGAAGAAACGGTGAATGGAACTAAGGACATAAAGATATCCGTAAAAAATAAGTTTATTGCCCTCGGAGGCTAATGGTAATGTATGATATAATGACTTAATCTTAGACTCATACCCGACGGTGCTACGCATAAAAATTGCACGCGTAAGCTAACCACGTTTAGATTAACACACAATTCAAAAATGCCATGCCATAATCCAATTCATTACTAAAATCCCTAAGGATTTTAGATTAAATGGTCTTATAAGTCTTCTGCAATGACATTAAGACCCCAGTCTTGTTGTTTCACACAGCAATAACTTCACTTTTCGTTGTCGTGCATACACCGCGCTGTATGAGCAATATTGAACATTTCAATTATTTATCCCTTCAAGCCCCAAAAGTAAATATAATATTTAACCGTAATACATTTAATTCCCTTCTCAACTTATTCTATTACCTTATGACAGTGTAAGTGTACGGGGGACCCATTCATCAGAATTAGACGACTTGAATGGACCGCAAACAAGGCTCTACGACGCCGCCTGTATAAACGCAGGAATTCTATGTGTTATACATATATGTTTCGCTCTGTGACTTATGCGATATAGGGAGTAATCCATTTGTCATTTTGGCAAACATGGTGAAGGGGGAAATTTTCAACAAAAAAGCAACGTGAAGAAAAACCTCGTATTAAACACGGTTGACTTTCAAGCAGCCTTCATTAAAGCTCAAGCGAATCGTTTGTCATGAATATTAGCCCTCATTTCTTTCAACCTTTCCGAAACGAATATGAACGTTGTGTCTTTACATTCAGAGAATTGCTTATTGACTTGACTACCACAAGTGAGTTGTTGCTCATACATTCCTACATGCATGTATCGTTTCCGTTTCACCTACTATATGTACAAGTCAGTAAACCACAAGTCAGAACTGGTTTATTCGAACCAGAAATGAAGTAATATAGAGATATACGATTTCACAGCTGATTGTCCCCTAGTCTGTCGACGAATTTGACGAATTTTTCCCTACTTTTTGACGAATCAAATTCCTATGAAGTATCACACACGAAAGGCCCAAACCCATAGAATCCGGTGCGTGCGTTGCGTCTTGTCAAACAATTGACAACTCATAAGAGCTGATAAGAGGGAGTGAGACAACAAGTGTGGGCTATATGTGGAATACATCAGAATGTATGAAGTTGGCGAACTTTTAACTTTTCGTCCGTTTGACAGTTTATTCTCGCATGTGTGTATCAATTATGCAAGTATGTGTATCTTTTTACTCTCATTATCGTGTGGGATTGTATGTATGTATACATATTTCGGACGCAACGTACGTATTTCATTTGGCACCTCTTTGCAGTCCGGCAAATACGATTTTTGTGGATGTCAACTGCAACGCACGCACCGGATTCTATGGGCCTGGGCCTGATGAAATCATATATCTCTATGATACTTTATTACTAATTTGAACGACAGTGTTTTCACTTACTTCATCTCAATAAATCTGTTCATTTATCATCGTCATAATTCCAAGAAGCGGAACTAAAACCGGCATAGTATTCACGTTTAGGAAAATCGAAAATTAAATGAAAAAGATAGATTTATGGATTTCAGAAACCTTTGTTTCTAGACATTATCCAAGACAATACCGCATTCAGGTTAACGCACTTGTTTAGTACTAGTTTCTTCTTGAAGTTTCGATTGCTAATGATGAACGGTAGGATGTGAAACGAATCTAATTTTCGAATTAGCACATACAATGTATGTCGCAGGTATACTTATAAAAACATCGCGAACAATCGAATGTTTCTGTATGATTTTAGTTTGTCGGTAATTTGAATGTTCATATATATGAGTTATAAACGGTCGAATTATCGATTATAAATTTTGAGATGTGTACACCTAAAAATGTAAAATTGTCATTGTCACAACATAACACTGGGTTGACCGTCAATACGACGAATAGTCATACACAACTGTAGAGAAATGTTTTGGATTAAAATCCGTTCTTCAAAAGAAACACAATTTGACCGGTGAAAAATTTCATTTTGTTGTAAAACCATGGGAGAAGTTCTTCACTTGACAACGACCAAGCTTGAAGTTAATAACACAATACGAATAAGAGATATCAAGAATGAGTATACGCGATGAATGCCGCTATCACATTGCACTGCATGTAGTTCGCCGGGCTGAATCACCAAAAAATGATTTTCGTTCACATTGTACTATGCGGCTTACCAAATTCATTTATGAGGGTAGTTTCATGGCATCAGCATCGCGCACGTTCTTCTTCGTCCTAAATACATAAACGACTATAAACTCTATCGCGAAAACATATCGTTTGCATTCAGAAGCGCTGATGCTCACTGTTTAAAATAAGAAACGTGAATGAAAATTTGTACTACGGTCATACCACTTTCATACTTGTACGATCTAGTACAAACTGATCTATCTGACTACGTAGCTCGTCCCGACTACGTTTAACTACGCGGTAGTACAATGTGAATGCACCTTATGGCTTATGTGTTTCTGTACGCCGTATTTTGTTGCATGGCCGGCCTCATAATATATGTATAATAGCATAGGGGAACATTGTGAAGACAAAACAAACCGAGGCAATTATAATAGCAATCATCATGGGCTTGACCAAACATTTTCGCTAAATCTAACATATACTTCACCTGTGAGGGGAACCCAGTTGCATGTTACATCATCGATTGCAAATCCTCTTTTTTTAAATTCTGTTACGGTAAGAAATTACAAAATATTGCTCGAGAGCATCCAGAGCCCTCCTCCCGCGGGCGCCTATGTGTGTAAACCGTGAGAAACGGGGCGGACGGTCCTGATCGCGTAGGTCGTTTGTCTTTTTGTAATCTCACATGAAATTCAGAACTTTTAATATTAGAACCCCGTGAAACGTTGACACTTTGACCCTTTGCAAAATGGATTGTTGCATTGGTCAGGAAGTTGATGTTGTTTTTTTAGATTATATTTATATGAATTGGTTTCATTTTGTTGATGTATTTAACATATCTACTCTTACTTATTACTGCATCTAGAGTATATAGTCGAGTTATGTTAGAAATACCAGATTGTTACTAATAGAATCCGCATATAATTTGTAATGTTTACTGCTTCTGTTCCAGGTGGATACAATAATTTTTAAAGTTAAATGGCAGCAAAGGAGAAACCATATGAAGTAAAGAATCAATTACACAATTACATTCATAATTTATAAATTAAGAAGTCATAACATAACACCACAAATAACTTTGTATTCACCCTTTCCATTTAGTGTGCATATTTATACGCGTAGATACAATGTACACAAATTTACTAAAAGACTAAAATGGTATCGAAATTGATATCTATAATTCAATTTCCCTGTTGACAAGTTTTACAGTCAGTCATGATCTTTTATCCGAATCAATCACTGCCGTAAGCGTATAAAACTAAGCCACACCTTAAAACTGAAAGTAACAAAATGGTTATTTGCCTTTGCTTTCACTATGGTGAGTTCAAGTTGTTAGGCGTCCGCTATGGAGTTTCTACAGAAAACTCTACGAATGATACATAACTGTTGCATTGCGCAGCCATTCAATTAAACGCATTCATATATTCATATGCAGACTCACAGCCAGAGAAATAGAGCAGATGTACTCCAGAATAAAGTGTGGGTGATTCGTTCAAAGAATTTCCTTCGAAAACGATACACATATACCAACATCTTACGTTTATATGTACCCCCTGTACACGGGGTAAACGTACCTTCGAGCACAAATCTTTTCATGTCTAGCGGTTTTATTTTGCACTACTTTTACCCTTATGATTCCAATTCACGCCTACATACTTTTATTGTATATCGTTTTCCTTACAGATTCTGGGAAACTGATCTACGCACTGTACGAAAGACAAACCGCTCAACTATAAGACAAAGAAAAAATACCTTGAGGGAAAAACTGCTATCGTAAGTAAATGCTTATTTTTGACCCTTACCTCTTATGTAGTTCTATTTTTTTTACAATGCTACGACAGTTACATTTAAGACTTTGTATCAAATTAAGGACAATGATGAAAGTAGAGAAATTATACGATAAGTGCAAGGGATAATGCACTGAGCAGTTCAAAGAACTAAGTTCATTATTATTATTTTCTTTTTGCAGATATGAAGGCTTACGGGAGCCACGTAACAAACAACTAGATTCTGTGCTGGAACAAGCACTTAAGGAAGCATCGGACGATGTGACGTTTAAAAAAGTCAAACGAATGAGTTACTCAAGCAATGCTGTCGGCGAAGTAAGTTATCATTGTTATTGTACTTCCATATACATATGTGCAAGTACTTGTTTTAATTTTAAATACTAAGTCACTAAGTTACGACTTTAACACATTAAATCACAGTATTCTTGATTAAAGTAGAGAGAAGTGTCAAAAATGGAGTCGTAGAATTGGATAAAATAGATAAACGAATACAGAACTCGAATACCAACTTTCAACTTACACTTAAAAGAGATGTAGAAACAATGGCAACCAAAGTCGATTAAGATTTGCACACACCACAGAAAGGTGGGGTGAAAGCTATAAATCCTTGATGGTATTTTCAACTATCACGATTTAATAGGACTGACGTCGAATTATTTTTCTTCTTTAGCCTTAAGGATGACTTTGCGAGATTAATTTGGTCACAGAAAGTAAAGTCTCTATTGGCTTAATGCAGAAGTTAATAGTTTTCCTTTACCACAATAGAATTCAGTTTTTTTCCATCGTCTGTGAAAAGAGGAAAGCACTGCCAATTCAGGAAGCAACTCTTGCAAAGACAAATGAAATGGTTTAAATTGAAGCAATTCAATGAAACCACTTCGTTACATTAATCCTTGATATCAGCATTTGTTACTGGATAAGAAGTGGTAACTGATGTGGGATATGGAGACAAACTCAAGTATGCCACTTGTTGAATGAGGTATTGGAAAAGTTTTAAATTTATTTAGTTAAATTTTATTAAGGATACCTTATGGACCGATACGTTGCCTAAAAGTCACCGGTCTACTCCTGTTAATTTTCTTAACTTTGATCTACAGCGCTGTGTACATTATCTTAGGTTCACACCTTACAAACAGTATAGCTTTCTTTTATATCAACAACCCTAGACAGTTTTTGAAATTAATACTGGAGTGATCAATCTCATTCATCTTTGATAGCGTCGATTAAAATTAAAGAATTCGAAAATATAGAATGTTCTATATTCTTCTATTTTACTTCTTTCATACAGTGGTTCTCAAAATTGAAAAACATCTTTGATGTATTTTCAGGTAACAAATCGCTTGGCTCATGCAGCAGGATTCAACAATTCCGGAAGTGGTTCACCTGCATCTTCAGGTGACGGATTGGCTTCAGTGCGCAACTCTAAATTGAATGCTGACCTTAAGGCACTGGATAAATTAGTATCCTCGTTGTTGGAACATCATAATTTGCCCCAAGGACCATCCAAAAAAGCTTCTGTGAAACTTCAACGTTGGCGACCACTATCGCGTTCTGCAAACAGCCATATGTTTGGTACACCACCAGTAGGGACGAATGAATTTAGTGGTGAAAATAATTTGAATCTGGGTTCCATTAACAATGCTGCCGATGGTGGTGGCATTCAACACACATCTCTGATGCCAACTATTTTGGAACAAAATCAAAATCCTGCTGGCAATTCGTGGTCATCGAATCGGTCAGGTACACCTGGTGTGCGAAATGTCCTCAACACTATTGTAAATGCACCACATCGCTTTAGCCAGAGCTTGGCCTCAAATAGGGATGAGGATAATGTTAATTTGACGCAGAACATCCTCGAGTAGAAACAAGGGCTTTTAAATACATGCATATACAAACCGACACATGTGATAATAATTACTTTTGCTTTCAAATAAACAATAGCATTACAATACAACAATAATTAAAAGGTGTTTATCTTAGTTCTGTTTCTATGCACGACTACGGATAGTTAACACGTATAACAGATACATATAAATTCATCTAATACATATGTTGTTTGGCCCGAGGCTTTGTGGTTATGTGCGTCGACCCCAATGCACTTGAACCTCGGCGTCTATGTTCGAGATCTGGTCTCTACGACTAAAATATTTTTCACGGTCCTGTTTAGAAAAGCTTCTCAAACTTGGCCGTTCGGAGTCGGGATAAAACTATCAAAACCACCCAAATTATTATTATTCTATATGCTTGCTTGCGAACATCATCACTTATTCACATGAAAACAACAAAATCATGTATTTATATATATGTATATTCATTAAAATTTACTTGTCTAATGGAATTATATCCTAATTAATATAGATTTAGATTATAGACGGGTATCTCGTATTATCTGTAATTGTGTTGACGATTATGTATAAAATGCACAGAGCATTCCTTTCATTCATTTTGAATTGATTAAAAAGATAAAAAATATATCTCTCCTGTCTAGAACCTGAGTAACGACTTAGCCCCTTCCCCCAAAAAAATAATATCCTGATGTCAGCACTGGTGGTAAGTCTCCGGTCTTCCTGTTGACAACTTTCAATAGACTCTGTGGCACAGTTGTTCGGGAGATAATTATGTATACACATTAAAATAATGAGACTGCTGTACATTTTTGGCTTCATCTTTTTCAGGATTTCTTTTCTTACGGTCGTTTGTGCCATGATTTGTGAGTGTTGAGTTTTGGTTTGAAAATTTATTTCAACTTCGGGGCACATTTGTACATTTGTACACTTCTCGTTTGTGACTTTATTGAAATTGCAAGGACAGACTGGTCGGGCTTTAAATCAAATTATGTAGGATTTTTTCATTAAGTGAAAACCTCGGGCCAGTTAATTTATTCCCACATTTCCCGTAAAACGTAGCTTTATGAATTATTATTAACACCTACAAGTGGTTGTTATCACATCCCTGTGTATATAACGAACTGCCAACTTAATTAGTTGATGATTAATTTAATTAAAACATTACTTCTCCAAGCTGTTGATTTTAGCTTGATTTATACTTACAAAAGTTGAAACAAGTAGGTAATAATAGAAAGTTATGAGATTTATATTGAAAAGTAGGGCATGTTAAAACGTATTATGGCCATAGTTCATATTGCTCGCTATTAGTATGTCAAAAATCCGCTGTGTCTCAAAATCATTCCATTAATTACGATCAAAGTTTCAAAAGCGAATGTGGAACAAATATCACCCTAGTCAAATTGGTGCTTGGTAATGACAACTTTTATTTAATTTATTTCTTCAGCATACGAAAGATAGTGAATTTCAATCTGAGCGAAAAATGTAATATTTCGAATTTGGTACGGAAACATTTTTATAACACCTTTCCTATATGTAATTTTCAAACACAAAAAAACACCTACATTTTACAAACATTTTCTTTTATAATATAACTAGAAGAAAAGCCTGTAATACAATATGAAGAATGTCAAAGAAACGAAAAAAAAGTGCTATTCCGTAATAACATTTTCTGTACATTATACGGAAGCTTAACAAATGTGAAATTCATGTAAATTTTATAAATTTATATTTTTGGGCAGACTTAAGTTCAGTGCATGCCTTAAAAATTCAATATTTAAATTCTTAAAACATGTCGATTCTTTTTTTGTTTTTCCATAAGTGTAATTTTAATGGCCATAAATAAATTCTACTTTTGACGAAAATGTGCGTTTTCACTTACATGCCTCTCCAAAATGATGGGAATTTGTTCTGGTGTCCTTTTCTCTCCATCAATTGATCGGTAAAAAGCGGTAAGGTTTGTTCCGAGGCGAATTGTTACTTCAAATCTAGTTTTTCCTGTTCGTGCTGGAATACAAAATGATTTTAGGGTATAATATATAATTTAGCAATTAGTTCTTCTGTTATACATTTGAACAAAATTAATTCTATAACGATAATCTATTACGATGACCTATTGCATAAATTTTCTCCATGGATTATAATAACCAATCTCCTTTCAATATGAGCTTAAATCAGAGACACATCGCTCAATTAAATTGTCCTGTTCTACTAATTATCTCGTTGTTCACATTTGCTTCCCATAGGTTCATTCTAACCAAAATATATGCTCATTTGCCTCGTTAAAGGTTGTGTTAACGGCAATTTCCAATTCTGCGGCTATGTATCAGTATCGATTTTCAGCAGACCGTCGTTCCACTGGCGTAAGGAATTGCAGTCTGTTCAACCGAATTACGAGTAAATAAAAATAATAATATTCAATTAAAAACAGCTGTTTATCTCCAAAGCTGACGAATGCCAATTATTGATATGTTAATTTTATGACCAACATGAACCACGTACAACTACTTTTAATTGCAGTGTCAATTAATGGCAATGTGAAAAAAGTTTAAATTAACCAAAATATGCAAACTGTATTGACATTTAATTTGTTGGTTGAGCTTCAATACAATAAGTATTTCGTATAGTATATGACGATTACTAACTCATGCGTTACTCTAGTTATATGTGAAAGTTATATGTGACTGTGGCGTCAAGCTGGAAGTAACAAATCTCGATTGGGAAGATAAGTGTAACGAACTTCAGCACGTCAACACGTAAAGCTCACTATGTGTATCTAAAACTCAAATAAATAATAACTTAAAATAATTATTATAAATTCGTAATATGTTATATTCATTTAGTTACCTGATATACGTCCACTATTTGCTGCTCTTGAGACGACAGGTAAATTGCTAAACGCATTTTGAAAGTCACATTCCTTATGGCAATCTCTAGAACTATTTCCTGTACATCCTAAAAAAAAATAAACAAAACAAAGGATTATATTAAAAACATTTTTAAACAGTCGGACCTAAACATTAACACGTGCTGCACATTTTTGTCATTCGCTTCTACGCCGTTCTACTCAAATGAATGGCGCGGTGCCTACGCCATTGGAAAGGTAATTCCGCGGTAATAAAAAGGTAATTTGCGGCATGTATACCGTTTGCCAAGTAGTAGACCCTCGGTAAGCAAATGTACAAAATTAGGTTATTTTAAACATATTCATGCTTATTGCGAATAAAAATTCTCCCGACTGATGATCAAATGATCAATATGTATAAAAAAAATGTCCTTGAATAATCTGAACTTTCAGTCGTTGAGACAATTCATAATTCCAACCAGAAAAAAAATTTCGAATATATCATCGATTTTTTGTTGGGGGGGCAAAGTTGTCGTATTCATCTCGAACTACATATGCTAACTCACCAGGACTTATGCCTACACAGAATCAGGCTAATTATTGCATTTGGTTCATCCACATCATCCTGGGTCCGCAAAGAGAAGAAAATCAGCACATAGGTCACGCCAGCATTCTAAGCTAATACCTATTTACAGAAGAACCTACCTTACCCCGATCTTAAACTTCTATATCTTCTTCCCTATAATTAAAAATAAATGATTGTTTGTTTTTCCTTTATAGACTCTTAAATGGCAAAATATTTAGCATTGATGTCTTTGCCAGTTTTGTTCATAATTCTTTGAAAAAGGTTTTGGTATATAATTTCAGAATATAGAGTAGACAACTATGGGAGATCAACACGGTACTGAACAACAACAACGTCAGCCGGTCTTTTAGACTACCAGATTACTGTAGTTTTATGCAGGCATAAATAACGACCATTCGCAAAGCCGATGAATGGCTGTTTATGATAATGATATCGAATGAGAGCACTCCGACAGGCAAGCAGCAATCACGGCACTCGAATCCCCATTATAAAATCGAAATTGGTAAGACTTTGGTGTATATGTCTTAACGAGATATCAACACAATGCCTAACGGTATCAGAAAAAAGCTGAGTAACCTTGGAGTCCTTACGGGATATTGTGCAATGGGTAGACACGCTGCAGGACAGACAAGATGAGGAAAATCATTCACATCAACTCTTCAATTGCCCTGCACTGTCCTCCATTAGGAAACAAACCCCGGGGAATTCGTAACAAAATCGAAATGGTTCCAGGATCAACGGACAGTAACCGCCTGAGTGCAGCATGCAACCTTGGGTCTAAGTTAATCCATCTTTAATCGAGGCCACATTAAATATATCATAACCTAGACTTATTGGTCTAAGGTTCTTGAGGGTGAGTAGTTCCAATTACCGATGTACCCTAACTGTTGGCCATAGGTCGGGGTATAGGCCAGTGCTACAATGAAGATTCTTCTTACGGGTATATGCCCTGCAGCAAAGCTGGGTACATGTCATTGGTATCTTTTGACTTGAAATTATCAAAGCATGCAACTGTGTATTTGATAGCCTCGCTGTGTTATATGTATCCTCTCAATAAGAAGAATAAGAGCAAGTTATAGGCTGTGAGTGACCTTGTTTTCTGGAAAATGAGTCTCAAGCATGAGGCTGAGACTTTCACCAAGTGTTGCTATCTTTCCACAGAAATTTCTGTAAGAGACACTTATCGCCACCCTGTATACTACAAATATTCTTAATACTTATAAGTTAATTATGATACCGAGAATTGAATATACATACATAATATAAACTAATAATTGAAATGTTACGGTGTAGTTAGCATTTAATTATAGAAACAAATGAAGTGTATCATCATCATATCATTCTTTACAAGCTTATCTGTCCAGGGGGACGAACAAAGTATGTACAAGTGTCCTATATGTACTTGATCTTTCCCCACCCACTAAATCGTCACACCCAAACATGTGGTCCGCCTACCTCATTGTATGTCATTAAATGTAGTAGTTTAATTTTTTCTGTTAAAACCTGACAAACATTTTGAGTGCTAGCTGTCAGTATGTAATGGTATGCGGATAATCACAAATTAAGAATGACATCTTCTTTTCCCATTGTCACATTGTGAAAATTTAGTTTCCACCTTTTTGCATGCAAAGAAGTATAACTTTTTGTTCATATTAACTGGCAAAGGGTTTTAACTGATCAACGACAAATGCTACAAATGCTACATAAATATGGCGAACAAAATGTTTGTATTTATAACAATACGATTGTATGTCGATGTTCATAATGAAGAAATATTTGCATGAAACTGGCTGGTCAGAAGATACCAATTGCAGATTATGTAGGGGCTATGTCAAAATTGCTGAACATTACAGATACCTGATGTACCAACGACTAGGCGGAAATAGCAAAAAGTTCTGCCAAAGTGGTTGGATAAGAATAATATGACTTTATAAGAACATCGTGCATAGTAATAAGAATACTTGTTTAACTTTAATTAATAAGTATTTCATAACAAACTCTTACAAGTGTCCAATTGCACATATAAACAGTATGAAAGAACGCACCTTATGGAAGCGAAACGATCACTGTATTGTGTTGAGACCTCAATGGGTTGGATTTGGAATTGATTAAGACGGTGTGTCATAAGATGTTTAGAATTTTATCCGTGTTTGCTCCAGATATGAAAATTAAAAACCTAGTTGCGTTGCGATCTATTGAAGAAAAAACTTAAAAAATCCAAATCATTGCTTTAAACACAATTTGGAATTGTATGTTGACAAATAAAATTGACGTCTCCGATCTAGTTTTCTAGTTCTATCTAGATCTAGTTTCATTTCAACTTGAAAGAAAGAATCGTGAAAGGAAATTTTATATTCACACCAAATTGAGTGTTCGCTTTAACTAAAACACTTCACTCATGAGTGTTTTCTCGAATTGTTTCCTTAGTGTTTTTTTCAAACCAAACTTTTGTTAAATGTTGTGGGTTGCCCGTGGCCTCGACGTCGTAGGTAGAACCATAGCACGCACAACAGGAGTGGTTGCTGAGAAGCTAGGCCCTGGCTCTTAAGCGACACTCATATTACCATATTATTATATTGTTAAATTAGAATATCTATAAATGAAAAGACCTAACATGTAAAGCATTATGTAACAAAATAGCATACATAAGTGGGTGGGGGGACGAGGGTTGGGTAAATGAAAAATGATATGTACGTACACATCGGTCAATACACAAACTTTTTGTCAAGAACTGTCGTGTTTATTTATAGCCTCTCCAATTCATAGCACTTACTACCAAGGTAAATTTAACATCTCAAAACTTATAGGTGGGATTGTACGAAAAATATAAATAACGTACACCGTGAACTGCCTTATAGTTCTTTTCGTAAATACCTCGTCCATCAGCTCACCAAAGGCCACATCCATGTAGAAGTGAGATGAAACAATTCTGTGATTTATTAATTGCGAGTATTTCCCACACAATTGCTTGAGTGTTATTGATAGTGCTTCGTTAAATGGTATATCTTATCACGTTGCCGTATATTTTACGACCGCGGCAACTATTCTGTAAATGTACGTGGGCTTGGCATTATGCCTGCGTAAGGCCACGTGACGAATGAGTACGGTGATCTTTTTAATTGATGCATTTATATCAATATGCATGCACTCATACCCATACACATATGTATATCAATAGGAAATTCCTCAATCGGGACTCACCCATAGTTATTTCATTTATTTCGGATATTTCACATTTGTTTCCTTTGAATCCCGGCGGACAATGACATGTAATCGCTGCATCACCAATGTGCCTGAAAATAGATAAAAATGTATTTCAATGGAACTGCTTTTAGTATTTAATCTCAAATACAAAACTGTAGCAATGGATTTATGCTTTCCGATTATTGTGTTGTTGTTTGTTTTGCTTATTTTCCGAAATGTAAAAACTACATGTTGTATTTCGAGACCGTAAAAAGTAAATTTCATGAAACGGAAAATAAACCTTTTAAAAAAAGTCACATTTTCATAGACAAAATTTGGGTTTTGCTATCGTTATCCTATACAGATTTGGATAAAAATGTGTGTTGATTCTGAAATTGGCTATTCAACAATATGTTCATACAAAAAGTTATATTTTTCATGAGGGCCATTTCTTGTAATTGTTTAAGTAATTTCATTTAAGATCAAAGCAGACATAAGAGAGCAAAGAGATTTCCATCTTTTGCCTCTCGCCCCTTGATTCCATCTGACAGCGTTTTTTATAAGCTTTTCCCGCCGTGTCTGTGAATACGTGTGAGCTCTTCAAAAGAGCTGATCCTCTTCCCCAACCATAGTATTGGGGTGGATTGAGGGTCTTATTTGAAAATTCGCTCGTTTAACCGACATTTTTCAAATTTTCAGTGTTAAGTATTCAACATAATGAGGATAAGCAAACGAAAAAAGCGTATGTTAACGCTGTAAATTCTCCTGTTTATGAGAGTTTCTGTCTGCAGCATTAGGATGATATTAATGAAGAAACAGATAAATGTTTTTTTCTTAAATATGAATAATATCTATAAAACGCATTGCCCGACACTTATGTACATGTATACATGTATATAACTTTGAATCTTTTGCATTAATCAAAAAAATAAGCTGTTTCTTTGCTGCATTTCCTTTTCTATAGATATATGATGGAAGTTACTTCCAAATTTTGGCAACTATTTTTCTGACTTAGTTTTTGTTTCAATATCTGGAAATTTATCTGAACAATTAAGAAATTTTAATTTTTAATTCTTTAGCTTTTTTTGAATTTATGCATGAATGTTATCAAAGTGACTTCATTTCTCACGTTTGACATAGAAATAGGTTATATATTACATTAATGGATTAAATTCATGCAAACTATTCCTGTAAATAATACGTGACATTACATTTTTATTCACCCAATCCTACCACTAAAGTCATGAACCAACTGAACACTATTTGAACAATAGTACATGGTTGCGGCCAACTTCACACGATTTTCTCACAAAAATTAATGAATCGGCCGCCATTACAGGGGTGAATTGACGAATTTGTGTAAAAGTATAAGTGAAATACAAGGGATTTCCACTACTCTTACATTCCTCTCTTTTGTTGACTAGGGGCAAAAATGGCCGAAGATGGATATCTCTTTGCTCTCTTATTTCTGGATCAAAGCTAAACTCTAGTTGAGCGAATCGAAAGTTTGTAAAAAAAAACGATGTTACGAAGGCCATACATATGCACCCATTACGTTACGCTGCGTTAAGTAAGAACTAGCTCATACGAACAAAAATGATCCGACCATCAATTGTGCAAATTCTGTTTATTTATTTATTTAAAGCTGCTTCCACATAATCAACATGGGATAGCTAAGTAGCCAGAGCACCAAGCGCCTTATGCAACCATATTTTTTTAATAATAATAATTAATATTTACTATTTAAAAATACTACTAACTTAACAACATTATTTTTTATTTAATGAATTTTTTTGTCAATCATTAGAGTCTTTGTATTATAATGTTAAATGTTAATGTATTATCATGCTAAAATGCACATCGGCACCTCTGCCTTCATTTAACTCTTCGCTGATGTTGATGACTGCCGCTTTTTCTTGAAATTGAATAGTATTCGTTAAGCAGAGATATGAATATTCTTCGAATGATGATTAGTTATACTCGACATTCGTTATATATGCACCCGTTATATTCAACTTCCAGTGTATTAATACTAAACGAAAACAAAAAAAAAAAGTAAAATTGACGAATAACAAAAAACAATACAACTTTAAATTAACACAGCATTTTAAAGTTAGATCGGAGAACAGAGTATAAACCATGACTCTTTTTTTCATCTTGAAGCTCTTTGGCCAGTATTATATTATTAATCCGCACGGGATCTACAATTTTGTGCAAGCTCCGAACGGCCAAGTTTGAGAAGTCGCCACGGGCCAAGGATATTATTAATAATGTCGAAATTAAGTCTGCTCCTTAATTTAGTTTTACTCAAACGTGCTGTGAATAAAACACAATAATGCACTATTTATATCAGAGGAAAAAAGAAATTCTTTAGGTTGCATACAAAATTAAGGTTGTTTAAATTTTGTGAAAAAATGGAAAAAAATCAATGTGACCAAGAGAAAAAATAATGACCAAATTTTGTCACAAATGACCAATGTAGCAAGCGTGCCTAAAAAACCTATAACGCAGACATCACCGTCATTCAGCAGGTACAATGCGATGGGCGGGGCAAAAAGACTAAAAAAACTGCATCTATTACGGCGATTGCTTTAAGGAATGAATGCATCGCTTGTTTGGATACGGGTTCGTTGTTGGAGTAGGGTGGGCGGCGGAGGAACCCAATCATATAGGGTCAACGGCGGCGCTCGCAGCCTCAGCGAGGTTACCGATACCGGATGCATCCTGACCCTTTGCCAAAGGGCAAAATAAATGGTCCTGGCCTCCCAGTTGGGAGTTGTGCGTGATGTTAACGCCTTCACTACGAAAAAAACAAATTGTTCAGAGACAACGAATTGCCTCGGATACTGAGAGGGGCGCTTATTTGGATGTGGGTTTGTTGTTCGAGGCAGACTTAGGCAAAAAGTCTTAAGTTGTATAAAGTATATTTGTCTATAAAAGCGAATGCCTAGCAAGCAAGGAATGCCTAGCAGCAAAGATGACTTTTATTATCTCCTAGAAAGAACATACGATCAATGCCTCAGCTTCGACACCAAGATCGGTCTTGGAGATTTCAACGCTAAGCTGGGTAAAACATTTTTGCTAAAGTTATGGGGAACCACAACCTACACTACACCACGTCCAGTAACGGATTAAGGCATTGGACGTAACCTCTCTGTAGCTAGCACGCGGTTTCCACACCTCAACATCCATAAAGGAACCTGGTGGTCACCAGGTCCATCAACCGTCAACCAGATTGATCACGTTACAATAGACGTCAGACACTCCTCCATCAAGAATACTGAATGTCCGAACGTTCCGAAGAGCCAATATTGACTCGCACCATTTCTTTGTTGTAGCCAAGGTAAGAATCAGGATATCGAGAGAACAACGGAGCCGAGAAAGAACACCACCGTTCGTCGTCGGAAAGCTACATTCGCAACGTAGTGATAGGATCTTTGCCAATCGAGTCTCCCAGAAACTGTCGGTAAGTTTTGCGCCGCCTGCGCAAACCATCGAAGAAGGATTGAGTCGTTGAAAGAAGCCACTGATGTGTGATTTACGACACCACCCAGAAAGAACACATGGTTTGACGACGAGTGTAGGCAGGTACGTACATCCAAGCAAGAGGCCTAGAAAGCAAGGCTGCAACGAACTGTTAGTGTTTCTATAGAAACAGAAGAGAAGGGAAGAGACCAGCTCCTTAGAAGGAATAAGAAAGAGCATGAGAAGCGTGCGGTCGAGGATATGGAGAGGTGTTATGGCAGGAATGATGTCCGAAAGTTTTACCAAAGGGTGCAACAATTATCCAATGTATAATATAATAAAGTCCGATATAAAATTCGGACAGAAGTCTGTCGAGATGAAAATGGACAACTACGGTAGAGTCGCAGTCGATACCGAGAATCTAGAAAGATCACTTCTGTAGACTCTTAAACGGCGATGAGGACAAAAAAAACCGCTGTCAGGCAGAATGTTTCACTCAATCTGGACGATGACAGACCAGAATTCTGTTGCCAGATTTAGACGTTTTCAAGTAGTAATATCAAGACTGAAGTCTAACAAAGCTGCTGGAGCGGACCGTCTGTCCACAGAACTGTTTTAAGCAGATGGAGATGATCTGGTTGGGTGAGGCTTCAGGCCATTAAACTCTACGGCAGATACTGCAAAAAGACCCAGGAAGTGCAAATCGACACTCACCATCCGTTCGTCGATTTCAAGGCCGCATATGACAGCGTGCATAAGACGAGCTATACACGCCATGTTTAGTTTTTACATTCCTGCCAAACTCGTCAGTTTGTGCAGGATGACGATGGAGAACTCTCGCTGCTCCATTAAGGTCGGTAACGAACTCACCGAGACCTTCAATGTCAAGAAAGTTTTAAGACAGAGCGAAGATTCAATCACGAACAACGTACGGCGACATGAGCCTAGCCAGGCGTCTACGGATGCAACGCCTACGGTGGCTGGTCCTTGTAGAGCTTATGGAGAACTTAGCTCTGGCCCGAAAAATCTTCGAATCCGAACCTGTGGGCAACGCAACAGAGGACGCCTGCGTTTAAGGTGGCGCAATCAAGTGAAGAGGTACCTCAACCAACTTGCCAGAGATCGCGCTAGCTGGAGAGATTTGTTGGTTGAGATCTAGGTCCACCCAGGACTGTAGCGCTGTACAAAGAAGTATATAATTGCACAATAGTGCCTAATGCCAACTTTAGTTTTTTAAAATATTTTTGTATATATTCCTTCGATTAATTTCTAGCATACATATCTAATTATGTATGTATGTATGTATCTATATATTTATTTTTAATGACCAAGTGCACAGACCACAGTGCCTAGCGGGCATACGCAATTGAAACTACGGTGTCTAGGTTCGATTCCGGAAAAGAAAAATAATTGTTTTAATATTAGAAAGTAATAACTGTTTGTTCACAAAAAGCTTTTCAAATTTGGCCGTTCTGAGGTGGCATAAAATGTAAGTCACTTCCACTTGTGGTAGAACAATAGCACGCACAACAAATGTGATTGATGAGAAGCTGGGCCTTGGCCGTCTGCAGGCTGTCTCGCCACTCATATCATTATTAATATAAGATGAGTTATTTTATTAACCCATTTTTTGTGACGTACATACGCCGTTGTGTTGTAATTTCTCGGTGCTATTTCTATGAGTATAATCTGATTTTTTATTACCTGCGTCCAATGTAATATTTCACATACATGTAATTATAATTCATCAGCGCTTCGAAAACAGTATACAATTTACAGATACACATTTTCAAACCACTATCACGCTTTAGGATTATCAGCAGAATTTGTACGTACATATGTATATATCAACATATACATTTATCTAAAAGGTCTTTCGTGAAACTACAATACATACTTGCACATAGTACTTCCAACTGTTCCGTAAAAGTGTCAAATCCACACCCCATTCGCTTGTGTAAAGGAACGGATTTGAGTGAACGTAATTGAAAAACTTCACCACTTTCGTGTACACAAGTCCAACTGCCTGCAAAGCAGCAATTCGGAAAAGAAATATTAATATCAACAAACTATCAAAGAGAGCTTCTTTAAAACTCGTATGGATTTTTCTTTTTCCAAACATGCTGCACAATCTACGAGAGTCCTTGTTTCACAGCTTAAGGACTTAAGGACTTTGTGAACTAATTTTCCGGTTTATTGTGTCATAGGAACATTTTAGAGATATAAAGAAAAGAATAGAGAAGCTAAAGGATTGAAGAGAAAAGTAAACGCTAAGGACATCTCAAGCAAACAGATCCACTTTCCAATCATGATGCTCATAATAATTGACAGCTGTCATAACAACAAATAATTAATGATAGCCCCTCTTTGATTAAAACTGTCAGTTATGAAAGGAAATTCTGCCGGAAGGCCTTCTTTTGCATTGTGCTTAAATTACACTTACATTTTTTATATATATGAAATTTATATTTATGAAAGCGTTCAAATAATATAAAAATCATTAAAAGGGGAGTGTATTCAAGCATACAACATTAATTGTAGTAGTGTACTAATAATGTACTTACTAATTCTGAAATTATGATCTATTGTAATAGACTAGGTATTGCAATAGGTTATATTTATGAAACATTTCAAAATCTTGATATTATAAAAAACTATTCCCTGTATCTATATTTTTAGCATTTCAACATATATAGATATTCTTTATTTTCTTTCCCTTTTACCACAATTCTTCACTTGATAAATCCATGAATTATATCCAAACGTGAAGGAATACATCAACCAAAATGAGATATATTTGTTTTATACTTCTCATATCAACTCTTAATTTTCCAATTGTTTCTACAAACAATAAAAATGAAATTGGAAATGGATTCCCACCGCATAGAACGGCAACAAAAATTGTGCAGCCTGTAGCAATAAGGAAATAGCGGAGAGCAATTTTATCTTATCTTGCGAATATGATGGCAAACAGTTCTAAGCGATGACAAGACATATTTAATTGATTGTGGTGTGTTTCTTTGTCCTTGGGTAATGACAATAACCTTTGGTTTTCCTCATAAAATCTATTTGCGAACAATGAGCATCATCTTCGGTATTTTATATTTTTTATCTGGTGTACGAAGTTCATCTACAATACTTTCAATTGGACTATTTCTATCACTTGAAGTCAAGCGAGAAGAAAGATCGATTTCTTATATAAAGGAAGTATAAGACAAATATAATTCTAATCAAAGTTCTACATTACAATGAAGTAAATGGGTATTGCAATTGCCTCATTCATTTAATTCTAAGATACATTACAAGTCCTTTCTTTTATTCTGATCAAACAGTATTTAGATCGAAAAAAATATCACGCTTTCTTATGCAGACGACTAGAATTGTTCCTTCCTCTTCGGAATATTATGAATCGAGTTCACTGCAAAACTAATGTTAATAATAATCAGAGTAATATAGTTAATGCTACAACTGTAACTTACTTTCCGATTCAAATATATCGAAATAAATTGGACCATAATTACATCAACAATTTCGGAAGAGAATTTAAGTAAATACATATAAAAACCAAAACTTGGCTTGCTCATCTCAAATACTTGTGATTTATACAACAATGATTGTACTCGGTACTTACTCTTTTCGTCACATATACCAACATAACCAATTAATATATGGCTATAGTTTGATTGTCGTCAATCGATTCAAATAAACGTGCCTAGAAGAAATGTGTATATGTATACGTTTAAGTGCGTAATAACACTAGTCGGATCTTTTCATTTTATCATTGAAGTTCATAGTAAAACGTATTTAAAACATAGCATGGAAGGAATTATAGCCGGAAAAAACTCCGCGCTATACAAGGTATTTACAGTATGGCAGAAAAAAGTCAAACCATTTAAGATATACACACATACAGACAAGTGTTTATACCAGAGATAACAGTTAAATTAAACACTTGTGTGCATTCAAAAATATTCGCTCGCAGATAGGACACCATTCAATGGCTTATAAAATATAAATAACTTTTTTATGATACTAAATCTTATCCAACCGCGTCGTATCTTTTCCTCTTGAAATGACCCCTGCCCCCATCATCGTCACCAAAATGTATCAACGTTACAAGAATTGGCACAAAGCCAACATCAACCACGTGGTTCAGCATCAACACCAAATCCGTATAGAAAATATGTATGCTCTCGCAAGCACATAAAAAATCCATAAATCCCTCAAAAACATCAAGTCCTTGGGAAAAGTTAAAATACCCACACAAACATATGGGTGTACACTTAGCCATACTTACTTGCATGTTCCTCCGTTTTGACAGAAATTCGTATGCGGATCCTCGCACAATGGCCCATGACCGCAATCCGAACCACTAAAACCCGGAAAACACACGCAATGGTATGCTCTGAAAAGAAGAAAAAAAAATCTGTTATTCAGAGAAATAAATAAAAGCCAGAAAAAGAGGAATAAGGAATTGGAAAAGTCACCCGCTTTACTATTTTTTCTAATGCGTATCGTACTTAAATCAAAATCTCTATCCCTTTTCGGACGGGGCGCATTTTTGAATCGTTCTTTGAAAATGGGAAATTTCAGCATTTCCTTAACATTGACCTGTGATGAGTATCGTCATTTTTTGAGTAAAGTGGGGTTTGCAGGAAAAGTTACACGTTTTTATAATGTTATGAGACTGCTATTTGCCGTGAAACTTTATATAAGCTTATACCAATGCTTGTGCTTCAGCCTTTAAGCAAAGGGCGTGTGGCGCCACATAGGCAATTACCTATTTGAATTTTTGAGAATTGTGTTCAACGCGATTCATCTCAGAGTTTTTATTTAAGAGCTTCATATAATGGTCTACATTAAAATCGTGTCTGCTGTAAGTCTGGAATAAACCCAACCCACTTTAGTAAAGTGACTCCCGTTAAATTTCCCAACGTTTTTTTCATTCAATTGAAAAACAAGAAAGTTTTCGAATGTGTCTCACATATGCAATATGTATTATTTTGTAAGGATGATTTGGGCACTTTACGAGGCTAATTGAACACCAATCATAATTGGGCAAAAAGTAAAGCAACGTAACGAAAATTGATTAATAATATGCTACCGAACTATTAGCTAGACAACTATTTTTAAGAATAAGTGGCCCTGTCGACGGACCCACTATTATAATTAATAAACAATATATGTAATTTCTTTTCAGAAATAATATGTAAATATTATATGTATCTATGTAATAAATTTGTTAGAGAACAAAAGCTATCAAATATCATATTACCAGATTTATCTTGGTGGTGGCCCGTGGCGTTGTGGGAACGTGCGTCGACCCCAACCTCGACGTCATAGGTTCGATTCCAGCTCTGAGCGACAGAAATAATTTTCACGGCCTAACCTCTTTCGAGTCACTGACAATGCTCAAAGAGTATTTCCTGTCTAGAAAAAGCTTCTCAAACTTGGCCGTTCGGAGTCGGCATAAAACTGTTGGTCCCTTCCACTCGTGTGAGAACAATAGCACGCACAACAGTGGTTGCTGAGAAGCTAGGCCCTGGCCCCCTACGGGCTGTAGTGCCACCCATATTATATTATTATTATAGATTTATCTTAAAATGGTTATGTAGCACCTTCAGACTGCACAGCCTTAGCGGCTAAGGCATAAATGGTTGGTCAGCACTTGGAAATATCAATGAGCAAGCTTACAGACTTCTCGGCACCCACATGTAGAGCATGTTAAAACACTCATTTGGTTGTAAAGTTGCTCTCAAAAACGAATTGCGTTAACATAGATCTTTAGAGTAATCTGGACTAAATTTAGTACATCACTAAATTATAACCATGTTCAAAGTTTACGGTACAGATTTATCTATTATTGTGAATACCAAGTGTATAATGTGCGAATTCATTGTCTTCTATGTTTGTTCCTACACCTCAAGTTTGCAAGTGTCAACTTACACATCTTACTATAGATAATAAGATCAGTAACAGTTTTATGCCAATGCTATTATTGAAAATAACAAGAACTATTGGCATATGCTATATTATTTCTGTGCTGATTATGCTACTCACATTCTAAAAAAACTCTGGAAGAAAGTTTTTGAAGTCAGAATCAAATTAGAATTAACTTACAAAAAAGATTAAGTGGTTGAAAAAAACTATTACGTGTTCAAAACATGCGACATTCATCCTAATAAGAGGTTGGTGGTTTCAAATGTTGTCAAGAGATTCCTATGAGCAACGTTGAGTTTAGCCAGTGCAATAGTGGTAAAATAAAAGCTCAGTGTTCTGTTCCGGTTTCTTTTTACAACACCTATATACTTGGTATTCTTCCTTTATCCCTTATGTACTGTGAAAGAACCCTACGAAGGAAATTTTCGAGTGCATCTTATCTTTTGTGACACAACGTTCTTAGCTATGATATTTCTACAGGGAATAAAGTATTCTGGAATTCGATTAAGTAACGAAAGTTTTACCATCACAAATAGAAATCATTTCCTTAATGCAGATCCCTTAAGGTATCAGATTGACCCTCTGCGCCAAAAGTTTCCCGTAAAATCAACCTTAAAGTATCAAGTCCATCGATATGGAATTACCATAGGCTGAGAAATAGATTTGGCATGACATCATTATTGTTTAAAACTGTGGAAGATATGGGTCTCGTCAAAAGGGGATATCCAACCCGAGGAAAGATGCATATTGGAGTAGAAACCAAGATACCCTCGCTCAAAATAGCACCAATGGGTAGGTTAAGTGAACACATGAACTTTGAGAAGAGTACTTCAAATCAGTTCTAAGAATACACGCATGTACACGAGTGTCAAGTCTTACAACCATTTGCTTATTTTTTCTGTGAAATGTGTTTCCGGCCCTTAAGACCAGTGTTCCTTCCCTGGTTCTGAATATATAACATCTACTACATAATACAAGGTTGTGTACAATATGATGTTTTTGAATTTGATTCTACTACTATTTTCCTTTGATTTGTATTATGTTGGAAATTATTCAAGTACATTTTATTAAAATTGTTTTGAAAGCGAAGCTAACAAATAACTAAAATTAATGACTTTTCGTGTGTTCGTTTATATTTTTATTTTTTCTCAGCATTAATTATTTTTAAATAAAAAATATAGAACTGATTTGTCCTTCCTATACCGATCACCGGGGGGAAGATTACATTTAAACCATTTCGTTAGTATTTAATAAGAAAATAAGAACATATTTAACAGTTTTTAATATACAAAATCGAACTAAATTTAATCCTCTTGTTAATTTAGTTTTTATAATTGTGATGCAGGTTTAAACGCATATCGAGGCAATCCAATTTCTTCAGTAAACAACAACGGAAAGGTCGAACAACATTAGAAAAATAGTATGGATTTTTACATCCATATTTATAACGTATAATAATATACATATAAACCCGCTTTTTCACTGGAATTGAATTAAATTATATTAGAAACTACACAGCTGCTTTATACCGAATAAAATCGTTCATAGCTTAAACTTAAATACTTCTCGCCAATACATACACAAATATTCACACATTCTGCATTTGAATGTGTAGTTCTTATTCGTTATTATTCAAGTTTAATATTCATAGATCAAGCACACGCAAAATAAAAAGTATATATTCTAATTCAAAATAATACCAATGCATATGTAAATGCACGCTCTGAATGTATTCTGGTAAATGTGAAAACTAAAAAATATGACTGAAATCATATGCCTGTTAGACCTGAAAATGGAAATTGCACACAGTTCTAAATTAAAATTTGCCCTCAGCACTTTCCACAATGCCAATTCAAGCGGATACATACATAAAGCTATACAAAACATTTGAAACACATTTTTAGGAAACATTATGACTAAATTCGAGTAACGGATATGGTGAACATGTAGTCGATATAATTCTTATAAAAGGAAGCGTCTTTTTTACTATTATTATTTCATAAAAATAGTTAAATACATATGTTATTTTACTACAATTATATATTCCGGCTTTTTTTCTACATGTGTACATTATATTCATACTTTATCCTGATTTTCACACTACCTGTTCAAGAGAGCCAATATCAATTGACATTTGCGTTCTAAAGTGTATGAATTCGCATCTTCACAGTCGAGGCAATCATGTAATACAGGACACTTTCCACCGTGACGAATATATTTATAGGCGTAAGGACAATCTAGAATATATGTATGTATATTCCTTCGGGCAGTATACTACGCTTTCCCTTTTCACATTTATTTCCGACCTTATTCTAAATCAGCACGAGGAATTACATGAATACATATGTATTATGTATATATATACAATACTATCCCTTTCTCTTGCACGCACTCACTGAAATATATTCAGTTCATTTTCTCAAGAAATAAGTAGAAATTTTGTTCATATTTTAAGTAAGACTCATCCTTTCCGTATCCCTTACAAAATTACAGACAATCTTGTGCCACGCTCTATGTTCTGGGGGCGAATGCACGACGTCTAAAATGAAGATCAATAAAATATTCCAAAATGTTTTGGGTTTAGATGTAATAACACAACACCGGAAGGACGAAATGCACAACGTAGAGAAATTGCCAATAGCTTGGGTGAGATAGCTCGTTGTGTTTATCTGGGTTCGGGAAAGTAGCAAACTTAATTCGGCTTCCTCTTTTCAACGGTAAATGTTCTCAATTTCTCTTTGAGGAGATGAAAGGACAATTTGTTTTAGGTTTCATTTCACAGAGCCGTCAATGGCACAACGTAATAGGATACATTCTTATCTTTTAGCGTATCCGGCGAAGGCGTGAATGTTTTGTTCTATAGTGCAAAGAATAAGTTTCTTTAATAATTGTTTTTTTGAAATAGAACTCTCATCTTAGGTTGAATTTTTCTAAGCAAGAGAATGCCCAACTTTCGACGTTACAACTATAAAAGTTGAAATTAATTTTCTTTGTATTGCGTACTGTTAGTAGTTAATTGTATAACTTGTAATTATTTCATTAAACTTTTTACAGTGGTGACATTCATTTACAACATTTATTACATTTTTTTGAAAATTTAAAAAAATAATCTCTCCACCCCTAATCTTACTGTCCGAGACGAAACCATAGAGCCAAAGAAAATTTGTTGCCGTTGTTATAAAATATCACCCACATAATGCAGAATGTGGAATAATCACTGACGTAAAGAAACATTTACAGTCATTCGAACGAATCTATTCTTAAAATTGAGCGCCACACAAAACGGCTTGCAGAGGTGTTGTACGTTTCACTAATCCCAGACGGTATAGATTCCTCCAAATGTATGTTGGGAAGCCCGTATTTGCCCAAGCTTCCCAAACATCTAATCCTGCGGTACCCACAGAATCCTACAAATTTAAGATGTCTTCGCCTCTTTGGTTATAAAAGTACATAATACAAAAAGGAAAGGCAAAACTGATCACCAACCCAGCAGCAGATCCATTTTTAGATTGTAAATGTGGATAAAGTCGAACGTGCTTATATGAAAAACTCAAACTGATGAACATTTTCACAAATTTTATACAAACTGCTCAGTTTAAGAGAAAAAATCGGATTTTGAAAAAGAAAATTTTAAAAATGGATTACTTTTTATAGAAAAGACACTGCTTAAATGAAAATGTATCTCAAGGAAAAACTGATGAACAGGCTTTGAATGCATCTATTCAATTTGTATTTTTTTTTTGAAGTTTGGCATAGAAGTTCATCTCTTATAGTCAATCACATTGACAATAATCAATTCTGACAGCACATTTCCTGATTGTTTTGATTTTCAAATGTTGTGTCTGCTATGTACTGCTCGTTAAAACATTGTCTTGTAATCTTATTTATTTCAAAAGTAAGAATGAAATTACAGAAAAATTATCAAAACTTACAGCGGCGTGATTGTAAGAAACACACAAATTTCTCTACCAAACACACACTTACAATTTTAAGACAGGTTGATGATAGTGAGTTGTGGAAAATGTGTGCGCATTTCAATTGCAGTGCACCAACGCTGAAAAGAATATGCCAACCAAAAGATTCCATTCGCAATATTGCTGCACGACACTAGCTTTAATCCATAAAACTCGTAAGTGCTGAAGCTCCCAATAAGGTTGGATCTACTAAATTATTCGTTCAAATGAAATCTTTTTTTTCAATTATCCGAGGTTCGCTCTTATGCAAATGACGTCCGCTTAAATGCAATGAAAAGAAATATTTTCTTCGATACGCAAAATGCGTATAACCAATGTCAGACTTGTCTACGCTATGTTCGGTTACAGCCAATATAAGTTCAAAAACCCCGCATCCTGTTTTAAATAACAAATTGTTTATCTAATACTTTGCTAAAATATGGGATATGTTAATAATGTAATTGTGCCAAGTTTCGTAAAGTCAGATTATGAAGGTGTCTTCCACGTTATGTAAAAATTGTGTTATTTAATGTCTTCACACTCTAACTGAATGAATTGATGCCGACTGCTACTCTATATTTCAATATAATTGTAACTACTTCGGCACAGAGCACATATAATATCACGGCTAAAATTTACTCCATATCACTATTTCCTTCTGTTAATCAGATTTGTATAGCTCAGATACATGAACATTTTTTTCCTGCACTTCATATATAGTTGGTGGGAGCACATTGGCATCATACACATATATCCGTACGTATCATGTATTTCTGCATGATATGCGCAATAAGCGCAAGCGGAAGAGCCTTAAATTATTCCATTTTGCAATGTTCCTATATGCACTTGACTTAGTTAAACTTAACTAAAGAGTATTTGGAATCAGTGAAAAACGGATCTTTTAGAAATTTATTTTAGAAAATTGATTTTGCAAAGCATTTGTCCATGATGTTAATATACAATAATTTTTTGCGCTGTGACGCTGACTAAATTTATGAAGAATTTACTGCTGAACTTATTTATTTCCTTTAACAAAATTGATAGCGTTGAAGAGTATGTCTATCCTCAGAACGGGGTTATGCTATTTGACAGTCCACAAACGTTAAAATACTGCATTGCCTTATTTTTTACTATGTATTGTAATAAAGCTGTATAAAGTTTATGATGTTTTTCATTAATTCAATTCAAATATATAAATCATTCGTACCAAATAAAATTCGAATTTGGTCCTCTAGTCTACCAAAATAAATAACTTTAAATTGAGAGTAACAAATGTTTAATATCTCATAACAGATTGAATTCATAGTAACGTTATCTCTGAAATACAGTTACTAGTTAACATGAGAATAACACTGAAGTGGCAAACAATTTTTTGCTGGTTGGCAAATGGCTGCGTTTCCTCACAGAATGCACATTTCCTGCCGTAAGGCTATAAAATTAATTTAGTATTTTTTTTTGTTCGCTTTTGGTCGCTATTTTGCATACAACTGGCATCAGCGTAGTCATATTGAAGTAAAATAAATTAACATTACTCAAGCAATATTTACAGATCATAAACACTCAATTTACATGTATGCAATGCATTTAATGGAAATGCATGGTCTTTGCAGAGTGCAACGGCACAAAGTCAAAAAGTTTGTTTCAGCAAATTTAGGGTGGATATAATGACAGATTAGTGGTGGCCCGTGGCGTTGTGGGTATGTGCGTCGACCCCAACCTCGATGTCGTAGGTTTGATTCCTGTCTTATAAAATAGTTTTCAAGGCCCCACCTGTTTCTAGTCACTGACAATGCTCAGAGAGTATTTTTTGTCTAGAAAAAGCTTCTCAAACTTGGCCGTTCGGAGTCGGCATAAAATTGTAGGTCCGATGGGATGGGATGGTAGGCGATGGGATGGACCGGGCACAAGAAGAATGAAAAACTGTGATATATATTACGGTGATTGCTACAAACAACAAAAAACAGCGCCTATTTGTATGTGGATTTGTCGTTAGAGGCAGACTTAGGCAAGAAGTCTTATCGTTCAGGTCAGTGAACGAGCGCCTCACGACAATTCGCATCCAGGCTAAATTTGCCAACATAAGCCTTATATGCGCACATGCCACCACAGAGGAGAAAGATGACGACACCAAAGACAGGTTCTATGAGCTCCTGGACAAAACGTATGAGCAATGCCCTAGCTACGATATTAAAATTGTCCTTGGCGATTTTAAGGCAAAGCTAGCAAGAGAGAACATCTTTGGTAGTACGGTCGGGAAGCACAGCCTACACGACACCACATCCGATAACGGATTTAGGCTGATCGTCTTTGCTGCGGGGCGAAATGTTGTAGTAGCCGGTACAAAATTCCCACATCTCGATGTTCACAAAGGAACATGGCGATCTCCTGATCAATCAACCATCAATCAGATTGATCATATTGCGATCGACGCAAGACACTCCTCCAGTATTATAGATGTCCGAACGTTCCGAGGTGCCAACATTGACTCGGACCACCTCCTTGTAGTAGCCAAGGTAATGTTGCGGATATCCCGAACACCGCCAAGACAAAGAAATACTGTGAGGAAGTTCAACGTCGGCCGGCTACAATCGCAAGAGATTGCCAAATCCTTTTCCGATCGTGTCTCCCTCAACCTCTTAAGAAATCCTACGCCGCCAACATCAAGTATAGAAGACCAGTGGCAGCATTGCCAAAAAGCCATCAGAGATGCCGCCTCTGATGTGCTGGGTTTCAATCCGCTACCACAACGAAACCACTGGTTTGACAATGAGTGTCGGCAGGCGAATGCAGCCAAGCAAGAAGCACACAAAACGGCACTGCAAAGAAGGACAAGAGCTGCTCGGGAGCTCTACGAGCAGAAGAGGAGAGACGAACACCGGCATCTCAGGAGAAAAAAGAAGTAGCATGAGAAGCGCCCGATCGGCAGAATAGAGGGATATTACTGCAGAAATGAGGTAAGGAAGTTTTACCAAAGGGTAAAGTCAACCAGTCAAGGTTATAAACTCCGAACCGAAGCCTGTAAGGATGATCAAGGGAACATCGTAGTAGAGTCACAGTCGATGCTGAGTATACGGAAAAACCATTTCTGCAGACTTTATAACGGCGACGAAGAACCAAATTCCGCTGTCAGGCAGAACGAACCATTCAACCCCAATGAAAGGGACGATGAAGATCAGCAATTCCGTCCACCCGACCCGGATGATGTGAGGATTGCTATATCTAAACTGAAATCCAACAAGGCTGCTGGAGCTGACGGCCTACCCGCCGAGCTTTTTAAAGCCGCAGGCAATGATTTGGTAAGGAGCATGCACCAACTCATCTGTAAAATATGGTGGGAGGAAAACATGCCCGATGAATGGAACCTCAGCATTGTTTGCCCGATCCACAAGAAAGGAGACCCCTTTGACTGCGCCACCTATCGGGGGATAAGTCTCCTTAACATCGCCTATAAGATATTATCTGCCGTACTGTGTGAACGCCTAAAGCCATTCCTCAACAACTTGGTCAGTCCATACCAGTGTGGCTTTAGGCCAGTAAAATCCACCATCGACCAAATATTCACACTCCGGCAGATTTTGGAGAAAACCCAGGAGCAACAAATCGATACCCACCACCTGTTCATTGATTTTAAGGCCGCGTATGACAGCATTTATAGAGACGAGCTATACAGAGCAATGTCTAGTTTTGGCATCCCTACCAAACTCGTCCGTTTGTGTAGGATGACGATGGAGAATGCACGCTGGTCCATCAAGGTCGGTAAAGACCTAACCGAGACCTTTGATGTCAAAAAAGGATTCAGACAAGGCGACGCGCTGTCATGCGACGTTTTCAACATCGTTCTTGAAAGAATTGTTCAAAACTCGAACGCCAACACCAGAGGAACAATCTTTCAAAAGTCCGTCCAACTACTCGCATATGCCGACGATATTGACATTATCGGAAGAACGCAGCGTGATGTCAATGGCGCTTTTGTGAGTATTGCAACGGAGGGCGTGAAGATGGGTTTAGCGGTAAACGAGGGTAAGACTGTAGGCGAAAAATTGAAAGCGTTCGAAAATTATCGGACTCCACTGTCATGTTATATTCGGGTGACATGATCATACGACAATTTACATCTTTTTGCGGTGTCTATTTAATTAACGTACCAGGCCTGATCGAATGATCTGCACGAAAAGCTCATCATCTTGCTTATGAACATACATACATTACACACTTACGCACTCACACAATTATTCATGTTTGTTACCAATTCCGCTAATAACATAGATGTAAGCCCATCTGTCATGAACGCAGTCAGTCAGTTGGAGTTCGTCGAACAATAAAGAAGTATTTTTACTCACATAGTACAACAAAGTGTTTTCTTCAACCCACTCCCTCCCCCTACAATTTCAGAAGTGGGATAGTACCCCGTTAACGACCGCGAGTCTGAATTAGAAAAAAGAACAAAAAAAAAAACGTACGAGTATTCTTAGTAATAAAGAACCTAAGAAACGTGTAATTATTAAATTTGTATGTGCAAATAAAATTAATGAAAAATAAGTGCTGAAAACATTGAAATAATGTCGAAAGTGTGGCAGGAATTTTTCAACTCGGCAAATGTTACTGTTTTAAAGAACGTGTTAAGACATCTTAAACTCCCATCTACCGGGACAAAAGCTGAGCTGAAAGTGCGCATTGAGGAGGCAGTGGCAGATTTGTCGAGGGAAGAACTTCAGAAAATCGTAAGTGACAATTCTCGAACAGACGAATCATCTCCAGATATGGACCAGTTATCCGACGAGGGGAGTGAATTGGAAAGTAGAGAAGAGCAGGCGCTTGACGAAGAACTGTTGACCCTGAGAAGAATCTGCAAAAAGAAGGAGGAAATAACAAAACTTAAAAAACAATTACAAGAACTTCAACTGATGGAAGAAAATCTGAGTACAGTCTCGTCCACAAGCTACAACTTCAGAGACATCGAAGATTCTGTTCCAGCCTTCAGCGGTGACGACAACTTTTCCATTCAACGCTGGATAGAGCAGTTCGAAGAGTGTTCGGCAATGTTAGCGATGGACAATAAGACAAAACTCATTTATGGAAAGAGGCTTCTCACAGGTACTGCAAAATTATTTTTAAGAACGATTCATTGTAAAAATTGGGATGAACTAAAGTTTGCTTTATTAAATGAGTTCCGCAAAGTAGTTACAAGAAGTGACATATATGAGAGCCTCCGGCATAGAAAGAAGCTAAGGGATGAGACCATGCAACAGTATGTGCTATCCATGCAGGAGATAGCTTCGCACGCCATGGTGGAATTTATTATTAAGGGCATTTCCGATAGCGAAATTAATAAAACTATTCTTTATAGTGCGAATAATATGTGTGACCTAAAATCAGCATTGAGGAAATATGCGAAGCTTAAAGATAATTGTCGTGATAGCTTCCAACACAGACACCAGAGAACCAGTACACCGTCACAACCTTTCACTCGTGCAAAGCCACCGATTACGCAACCTAAAAGAAGAGAAGAGAACACAATACCATCAAGTAATCAGGAGCCGAAAGGACGTATCGATTCTGCCAGGAAACCCATCACCTGTTTTAAATGCGGAGAGAGGGACATATATCGACCAGATGCAATAACAAAAAACCTGTAATGATTCTTCAGCCGTCGTCCAGCAGTGATGATCATCAATTTGCCGGATTTTTTCAACCTGAAGTTGTATGTAAAGCCAAAAGTTCACCGTTAAACGACTTTGAAATGCACATAAGCTACCAATTTATCGGTGACAACATGTTCAGTTCTACAACGTTGTTGACCCTAATAGATTCCGGCAGCCCGATCAGTTTCGTACAAGAACAATTTATACCATCGGCATTAATAATACCAGAAGTGCCGAAAAATAATTATTGCGGTGTGAATAGCAGTCCTCTGGATATTTTAGGAAGTATAACCACCAAAGTTACGTATCAAAATATGATTATTACATTAAATATATTCATTGTTAAAACGTGTTCAATGACTTATCCTATTATCCTAGGTAGAGATTTCATTGGGAAGACAGGTTTGGTGTTGCAAAAACCCGCTCAGGAAAACACAGTCATTGAAGAAATCAAATTTCACACAGACGGCGTTCATCATCCTTTTCGTCCCATCTCCACCTGCACCGATGCCAATACCGACGATTTTATTCATCAAATATTAAGCATCGACACGAGTGATACAAACTGTGAGTTACCTAATATCAATATTGGTGAAAAAATATCTATAGATGTTAAGAAACAAGTTTTAGACATAGTAAGTCCAGCCTATACTCTTTCGAACCAAAACATTTTTAGTCCGCGTAGTGATTTTAAAATGAGAATAATCCTAAATAAAGAAACCCCATTTAGTTGTCCGCCTAGAAGAATACCTTTCGCACACAAGTCAGCGTTGCAAAAACTTTTGGATGACTTACTAAGTAAGGGAGTTATTCGCGAATCGCAATCGGAATACGCATCTCCGATTGTTTTAATTCAAAAAAGGAATAAAGAGTTGAGACTCTGTGTAGATTATAGAGAACTCAATAAATTTACGTTGCGCGACAATTACCCTCTACCTCTAATAGAGGATCACCTCGATCGTCTTAAGGACAAACGATTCTTTACCACTCTCGATTTAAAAAATGGCTTCCATCACGTTGCGGTTGCGGAAGATTCCATTAAATATACATCCTTTATAACACCTTTGGGGCAGTTCGAGTACCTCAGAATGCCCTTCGGTTTAAAAAATGCTCCATCAGTGTTTGAGAGATACATGAAGCATGTTTTCGGTAAGCTAATTCAAGAAGGCAAAATACTTACGTATCTAGACGATATACTTATTGCTACTCAGAGCATTGAAGAAAATCTTTCAATTTTAAAGGAAGTGATAGATGTCATTGTAGAAAATTGTTTGCTTTTACGCTTTGATAAGTGTTAATTTCTACAATGCGAAGTTACCTATTTGGGTTATTTAATAAACGATGAAGGTATTCGACCAAATCCAAATAATTTAAATGCGATCAAAACTTTTCCAATGCCATCCAGTGTTAAAGATGTTCAGAGTTGTGTTGGATTATGTTCGTATTTTCGAAAATTTATCAAGCACTTTGCTTACGTAGCGAAACCATTATATGACTTACTCAAGCGGGATTCGCCGTTTATATTTGGTTTTCGAGAAGTAAGAGCATTTGAGCTTTTAAAGGAGAAGCTTTTAGAATCCCCTGTTCTGTCAATCTATAGTCCACATAACATTACAGAGCTACATTGTGACGCGAGCAGTGCAGGCTTCGGTGCAGTCTTATTGCAAAAACAAATAGATGGTAAATTTCATCCTATTTTCTACTTCTCAAAGCGCGCTTCTGAAACTGAGACCAGATACCTCAGTTATGAACTTGAAACCCTTTCTATTATCTACGCGTTGAGAAGATTTAAAATATACTTAATTGGCATAAAATTCAAAATTGTAACCGATTGTCAAGCACTTACTTTGACTTTGCAGAAAAAGTCTATAAATCCCCGTATTTCTCGTTGGGTGTTGGAACTACAGAGTTTTGACTACTCTATTGAACACCGAAAAGGTAACCGAATGAATCATGTCGATGCTCTTAGCCGTTCTTTTAACGTCCTTTATGTTGTGGACGAATCATTCGAATTTATTCTTGCAGCTGCACAAAAACAAGATCCAAAAATAGTTGCGATTTCAGTTGAACTAGAAAGAAATGAAAGCCCTTTTTTCGAAATGATCGATGGTTTAATATATCGCAAAGATAAAGAAAATGTACTGTTTTATGTACCCTCGCATATGGAGGAAGAAGTGATTAGGACAAATCATGAAGCAATGTGCCATCTAGGCGTCGAAAAGTGTTATGCGCACATATTACGCAGCTACTGGTTTCCAAACATGAAACAAAAGATAAAGCAGTATATCGCAAAGTGTCTGAAATGTATTTGCTTCTCTCCTGACTCTGGAAAACAGCAGGGTACACTTCACTCTATTCCCAAAGGAAATATTCCATTTGACACGTTGCATGTGGACCATCTGGGCCCCATGGCGAATACTTGTTCAAGGAAAAAATACTTGCTGTTAGTAATCGACGCTTTCACAAAATTCGTGAAACTTTATCCCGTTAAAACGACGCAAACGAAGGATGCAATATCCTGTTTGATCTCCTATTTTGAGAATTACTCTCGACCCAATAGGATCATTTCGGATCGAGGGACGTGTTTCACATCTAAGGAATTCTCTGACTTCTTAATAGAAAACAGTGTAAAGCATATTTTGACAGCCACTCAATCACCTCAAGCCAATGGGCAAGTGGAGCGCATAAATCGCATAATACTTCCTATGCTATCTAAAGAATCTGGTCAAAATACGAACGACTGGGATAAACACTTAGCCAAGGTGGAACATGCGCTTAATAACACAGTGAATAGAAGTACAGGTTTTTCACCTAGTATTCTCTTGTTTGGTAGAAGCCAGAAAGGGGTTGTTTGCGATAGTTTAAGTGAGTTTCTAAAGGATAAATTTGGCGAAGAAAGAGTGGATTGTATTGAAGCTAGATTAAAGGCTTTAGAAAATATAGAAAAAAATCAGGCATATAACAAAGCGCACTATGACAATAGACATAAGCGTCCTCATACATACAGACAAGGTGAGTATGTTATGATAAAAAATTTTGCAACCACACCTGGAGTCAACAAGAAACTGTTTGCCAAATATAAGGGTCCATACGAGATAAAAAAGGTGTTGCCGAATGATCGCTATCTCATTACAGACGTTGATGGCTTACAGTTAACACGGTTGCCTTATAAGGGTGTGTGTTCTCCATCTAATATGAGACCGTTTATGGTGCAACAAATTAAGAGTGGAGATGATGTGGAAAGGGATGATGAAAGTCGTCCAGATCAACTTAATCTTGACAACGACGATGTATATCCAGCGCAAGCCTACTACCAAACATGTCTTCCCACATCTTTTTATTTTTGAATTATTGAATTTTTGAATTTTCGATTGAATTGATTTTTGAATTGTTTCTGTTATAACTGAATTGTTTTTTCTTGAATTATAGCTTATTTCTTAATATATCTTCAATTTGAATGGAATATATATATATTGGTTTCTGTACTTTAATGTTAATAGTTTTCCAAGTTTTTGTATCCAGATTGAGAGTGAGCGAATATGTAATCGGGACGATTACTCGATCAGGCTGGCCGAACTGTAGGCGAAAAATTGAAAGCGTTCGAAAATTATCGGACTCCACTGTCATGTTATATTCGGGTGACATGATCATACGACAATTTACATCTTTTTGCGGTGTCTATTTAATTAACGTACCAGGCCTGATCGAATGATCTGCACGAAAAGCTCATCATCTTGCTTATGAACATACATACATTACACACTTACGCACTCACACAATTATTCATGTTTGTTACCAATTCCGCTTATAACATAGATGTAAGCCCATCTGTCATGAACGCAGTCAGTCAGTTGGAGTTCGTCGAACAATAAAGAAGTATTTTTACTCACATAGTACAACAAAGTGTTTTCTTCAACCCACTCCCTCCCCCTACAAGACCAAATATATGCTGTCAACGAGAAAGGACACCCAACACCGACGTCTCGGTCAGAACGTCACGGCAGACAGATATAACTTTGAGGTAGTTAAAAAACTTTGTTTACCTAGGAACCGCTATCAACTCAGACAACGACACCAGCGCTGAAATCAAACGAAGAACAACTCTTGCCAATCGGTGCTTCTTTGGGCTAAGAAAGCAATTGGTGAACAAAGCCCTCTCTCGAACAACCAAGGTAACGCTTTACAAGTCCTTAATCGTCCCAGTCCTGCTATATGGCGCGGAGGCATGGACTCTGTCAAAAGCGGATGAAGCAGCTCTTGGTTGCTTCGAGAGGAAAATTCTTCGGGTGATTTTCGGTCCCGTCTGCATAGACGGTGAATGGAGGAGGAGATACAACGACGAGCTATACGGGCTGTTCAGCGACATCGACTTAGCCAGAAGAGTGAAGATCCAACGATTGAGATGGCTAGGTCATATAGAGCGGATGGAAACCAATGCTCCGGCCCGAAAAGTCTTCGAATCCACCCCCGAGGGACGGCGCAGTAGAGGAAGACCGCGACTCAGGTGGCGCACGCAAGTGGAAAGTGACCTCAACCAACTATGCGTGCGAAACTGGAGACAGCTAGCTAAAGATCGAGCTGGCTGGACACGCTTGTTGGTTGAGGCCCAGGCCCACCCCAGACTGTAGCGCCATCTTAGGTAAATAAGTAAACCGATAGGTCCAACTTAACTTGCAAAGCGAAACTTAAATCTCTAAGTGCTCATTTCAATGGAAATTCCAGATTTTTAATTCTAAAGCTTATTTTTTATTGATGCATATAGAGTGCGGGTTAGAGGAGGGAGGGTATCTATGGCAGAGTACATCGCGTAAATAGCCTCCTGCTACCTATTCCCTAATTGAAAATATCCATGACCGTTTCGCATAAATATGGCTAAGTTCCGTGTGCTTGTTTGCATAGACCATTGAGTTGAGATCAAAGCACATTCATGGTTATCATATTTTCATGTTTTTTTTCTATTGTGTTGCATTTCAAACTCTACTGTTGTAATCAACCAATTTTAGAGGACAATCTTTCGCTTTCTGTCGAAAAAGTCCATTCTGATTTCATTCAAGGCGGTTTATTAAGGTAATGCCTTTGTTATTTGTTTCCCGTATAGCATCATTTAGTTTGGACTCACTAAAATAAGCTGACTATATGTCTTATAAAATGTATATAGAAACAGAAAATGGTTATTTCTGACTCGTTTCTATAAGGGATTTTTTTTGATTTACCAATATTAATTGCACATCCCATTGGCTAAATATTTCCAACGCAGGTGCGGTTTAAATGCATGCATTCAGTAACGTCGGTCGGATGCTTGGCAAGCAATTGCATCCCAAGGGGTGAATACATTTTTTTGTCATTGACATTTGATCAGAGGACATCTCTCCATTTCGGAATCCTGTGAAAGTCACATGGTTGCGTGTAACATTTTTTTATATGCCTGAATAGCGAATACATATAATAATTTAAATTTCTTACGGGAAACGATGAGGACACCTGTTCGGATGACATGCTAACGTGATTTGGTACTGTTTTATTGCAAGCCTTATGGAAAAGCACACACTTTTACACATATTTGAGTATATGGACCCGAAAAGGATACAGACATTTATGCCGACAGCCTGCAGTAATATGTGTATCATAACTTTTTCCTGTAAACGTCCCGATGCCATTTGTGTATAAATTTGTGTAACCGTTCAATTGCGTTTTCAATTTTGTGGTAATCAAGATTTGTATTTTTGTTTTGGATTGCTGTACGATAAGAATACAATCATTCGCATCACATATTTTTAAATCAATAATGTACACCAAAAGAATATAGAACTCAACAGAATAAGAATAAAAAATATTAAGACAAGTGTTACCTTCAAGCTAAACGCGAGGTAGTTTGTGAACTAATACTGTTTATTTACTGACGGTGACATCAGTTGGCAACTTATTTTGAAAAAGTAGGTTTGGTGCAAAAACATCAGCACATGTAATGAGCATTCAAAGCAGCCCCAATGTATGTACACACTTCCTTGTTCTATCCAAGAATTAGCTCGAGAGTACTATGAGAGGGGGGTTGTCTATCTCGCACCGTTTAGGAAGTAGTTTAAGAATTAAAAAAAAAACTTAATACGAAAAAAGTTATTAAAAAACATAACTTGAAATACCATAACGGTTTTGGAAGCGTATAACATTGAGTGGTTGTGCGTTGTGGGTATGTAGGTCGTCCCCAACCTCGATGTCCCACGGCTCCACCCATTTCGAGTCATTGACCAAAAACATATTTCATAATGTTATTGGAAATAATGTTGATTTTAGAAACCGCAAGAATAAGGTATACGTATACATATTCATATTTAATATTATTAAACAAATAACAAAACGGAATAATATATAAATAATAAGTATATACAAAATTTAAATTGTATAATAAATAAAAAAATGAATAAGCAATAAATAAGAGACAAATAAATAAGTGTTAAATAAGTACGGAAAAAGTAATAAATAATTAGTATCCAATGTTTGTCAGAATTCCAGTACTGATTTTTTTAAAATCAATCTGTCATAACATAGTTCTACTAGTGCACAAACAGAATTGTAATTACGGAAACATCTTGTAGGCGGTTCGTTTAGACCATAATTGCAGACGTGAGTTGGTAGCAGTAACAGATTTTTTGATCGAACATTTTTTCCGGGGCATAGAATTTTAGATATCTTATTTCGCATTGTTTCTTTTCATTCGTTTTTTACGAATATTGAGAAATACATTTGTCTCTCTGTTCCTCTCTCTTTTACGTAGACAAGTCTCCATATAACAGAACAGTATTCTAGGTACGGACGGACAATAGACATGCATACAGACTTAATGGCATATGGATTCGAGAATTCGATAAACGTAGGTTAAAAAATCCAAGCATTGAGTTAGCTTTGGCAACCACGTAATCTATCTAAAACGAAAATGTAAGTTTCGAAACAAAAATCACGCCTAAGTCTTTTATTTGCCTACAGAGAGTTGTCTCACATACAGAATACCTATTAGGCTGCCAGCGCTATCGCGATTGTGCACAAGTCAAGTTTACATAGAGCCCCCTTGTGACGCCCCTGGATAGCCATTTCAAACGTTGTGTGGTGATCTAATGTAAGCAACGATCCCCCTCTGCACAGTTGTCAAATAATGGGTGTGGCCAACCAGTTGTAGGTTGTGTGTAATGCTAACTCGCTCATCACGTAAAACATAGTTATGAACCGACGACATGCCTCGGATATTAACGGATTCACAGTTCACGGCCCAAGCAAACGATTAAATAGGACAATGATTTCGGTTCTGCACGTGGAATGTGCGGCCTCTTAACAGACCACGTGCAACCGATGAATTTGCGGACGCCCTGGACTGCTACAAAGCAGACATCACAGCCATCTAGGAAATGCGATGGGATGGCAAAAAATCCTAAGCTTCCGCTACAAAAGCGAAAGCCAATAACAATCTTCATCAAGGCCAAATTTGGGAACATTAGCCTGATTTGCGCACATGCCCCGACGGAGAAGAAGATCAGAAATAAAAACGTTTTCAAGAATCCATCAAAGAAGCTGCCACTGATGTTCTGTGTTTTACGATACCACCGAAAAACAAATGGTTTGACGACGAGTACAAGCTGGCACATACAGCCAAACAGGAAGCCTACAAGACAACTCTGCAAGAGAAGCGCGCGTTCGAAGATATGGATACGACATGAAGCAGAGAGAGCTGAGAATTTGGAAAAATCATTTCTGCAGACTGTTCAACGTCGATGACGATACAAGATCCGCTGTCATGTAGAATGTTCCACTAAATTTGGACGATAATGAAGAAGAATTCCTTCCACCTGACTTAGACGAGGTCAAGATAGCGATATCTAGACTAAAGTCGAACAAAGCTGCTTGAGCGGATGGACTGTCCGCTGAACTGTTTAAAACAGCTGGAGATGATCTGGTTGGGCGCAAGTACCAGCTAATCTGTAAGATATGGTTAAAGAAAGCATACCCGATGAGTGGAATCTCAACGTGGTTTTTCCGGTCCACAAGAAAAAAGACCCTTTTGACTGCGCCAACTATTGAGGGATCAGTCTACTCAACATCGCTTACAGGATCCTCTGAACTCCTGAAACCATTTTTTAATAATCTAATAGGTCCTTATCAGTGCGGTTTCAGGCCGGGGAAGTCCAACAGCCGCTAAATATTCGCACTACGGCAGAATCTGGGAAAGACTCAAGAGATGCAGATCGAAACCCATTATATGTTTGATGATTTTAAGGCCGCATATGACAGCGCGCATAGAGACGAGCTATACAGCGCCATGTCTAGTTTTGTCATTCGTTTTTTGGTACTTTAAAAAAATGTATATTTTAAATTCGCAAATTTTTTTTTTGTATCATAATAGTTTCAAATATATTATATTACATGTTGAATGAATCCTAATTCTAATACATTTAAGACAGCTATATTCATTTCCTTAAGACCTTATCCGGAAAGAATCTTTAACCAATCAACTGACGCTGCATAGGTATTTAAGCCTTAATAATTGGCCTTATCAAAATTATATCTAATTTCATTGTAATGGTTATTGCGTTTGACAGAAAGAGTACTATATCTAACATTCACACATAGAGCTATGCGATATACAGAATGTTCATGATTACTACTAATCTGACAGAACATTTTACATAATGATTTACAATATTAAGTCAAGAATTCTATTGATAGAGTTGTGTCAATTATACATTTGGAAGATCCGTTTTCATAAACACATAGCGTACTTTCTTTTAGTATCTAGCTTGCAAAAAATAAATGTCCTCTCGCTCAGCAACTCGTTCAGGTATGTTGACAGCGACACACACGGCTTTTCTCTCATGTAGTCACAATTTTGAAGAGCTATGATATTCATTGAGAGAGTTGAGCGCACCGCAATTAACACACCTCCTTCACGAAGATGACCACTTCTCGTTGTACGATCAACTCGATGGACAGTGTAAAATTCACCAAGGAATTCAGCAATCGAAAAATAGGCAGTGTCTTTGCCTATCATATTTTTACTCTTTCTATGGTTTCTTTTCACCTGTGCAGTCTTTCATTGAGAGTTCTGTGGATCAATCAACTGTTCTTGATTGTTGCTGGCGATGCCGTTATCAATATTTTCGGACGCAACTGTTAAGGCAACACTACCAGCTGTATTTACAGACACTTCAATTTATTTGTTTGCACCGGTCACTGAACTGGGGATGCTGGTTGTTCAGGTGGAGTTCTAGTTACATAGTTTTTCAGGGATTTAATTTCCTCCTAAATACTAAGCTATTTTTCTCAGTTTGGCAACGTTGCACACCAATCCAAGAACTGGAACACTGGCAAAGACAATTCACTTCCACGAAAAGTTTATTGCTGACTTAAGCAACGTTGATATTCTCTGAAGAAATTGTAGACTTTTCGTGAAATTGAAGTCCACAAATACCCCGCACACAACAGAGTTATTGGGGATATATAAATCGCATTTGGCACAATTTTCAGACATATTGCTTACTCCCATTACATATTGAACACAGAATAACATATAGACACATCAGGGCGCTTAAAGAGACCACGACGAAATTTACCTTTACCGAAACCCGTTAATAAACCACCAATGATGATTTTGCATCAAAGAAAGAGGAATTTCATTCATTTTTGTATTTCCACCACTTGTGGCAATAAATTGTAGGTGATTAATTTATGCTGCCGCTAAACGGCAGTACACTGACTGTGGGCTCAGCAATCATAAAAGGAAATGGTACCTTATTATTTCCAGATTAAATATTTGTTACGTTAGCAGAAGAATGCTTCACACAACTCCGGTACGATCCCTGCTTCCATTCGACGTTCGAACAAGCAATTAATGTCTGTTTAACGTCCTGCATTACTCCCTTATTCACAATTTTATTTATAGGCCTCCACTTGACAATTTATTGCGCTCACCCGGTGGAATCTCTTAGAAGCGTTTCAGTCAATTCTTTTCTTTTGCATGGGCAGACTGGCACATATACATAAATATGTACACGTCTTATTGTAGTACCAAGTGTTCACTAGCCATACTTAAACAGTGTTCTCCTAGTCCCTTAAGTCCGATTGTTCGAAATGATATACGAGTAAAACGTGATTAGCAAATTGACTTGTAAATGCCTTTGCTGAATAAATCTTTAATATAGCAAAACGAAAGTTTGATATATCAGTGCATGTAAAAGAAAAGGTTACACAAATGGAAAGCAGATACGAATTGGGATTCGCCGCTTGAATTGTACCACAAGATTTATAACGAACTGAAAGGGAGTAATGGAACACAAGAAAGGTGTCAATCAAATCGTAGATACTCGTGCACATATGCACATATAAATACATGCATAGTTATATCTTCAGAATACGCAATTACATACAGTACTCAATGAGGTCAAACATCTTAAATGGTATGCTTTGAATTTAAATATCTACCTTCTCTTAAGAGCAGAAATTAAAAGAAAAAGAAAAGTAAATGCAATAAAAAATGTACTCATGTTTACATGAAAGTTACTTGATATGTGGAAGTAAGATAATTAAAAACTAATAATTTTTCGCTTTATCTTTGTGATTATTTTATGGGCAAATACATGAAGTGATTTCTAAGATAACGCTATCTACATTAAGTTGACAATATCTTGAAGTACACAGTACGTCACAAGTGTAAATACACACCGCTGACAAATTGCAAACTTTGATTAGAGTATTATTGACATACTATTGTCCTGCGCCCATCCATTAGCAACACACTTATTGGAGTAATGGAAAGAAATTAATAGTGTATTCTTGACTATATGTCTTATTAGACAATATCAATGTGGTGGCCCGTGGCTTTGTGGATATGTACGTCGACCCTAATGCACTTGAACCTCGACGTCTAGGTTCGATCCCTGGTCTGTACAGCAAAAATAATTTTCACGGTAACAATGTTTAAATCTTGACCGTTCGGACTCGGCGTTAAATTGGGACCTACAGTCTACTCGTGAGAGAGCAATAGCACGCACAACACGAGGTTTTGCTGGGAAGCAAGTCCCCTCTATGGGCTGTTGCGCCATATTATATTATTATTATCGACAACAATATCCGACTCTATATTATCAGACTATATTCAATTTCAATAAGCTTCGAATTTCAAATCAACATCCTAACATAAATATATAAACATAGTCAATCCAACACCGTCACTGTGTGTGACTTTTGAGTTGGTGCTTATAAAGAAGTTTGTACCTTAAAAAACGGAAAGCATAAAGAGTTCTTTGTGCCATTAATGCTTCAATACCAAGATATACCTACGTGTATATAGCCATTTTAAACACGAAGTGGCGTATGTGCAAAATCTTTCACGTAATTTTTTTTTTTTTCATTAAAAACGTTAACGAAAGCTAAACTTTACTTCCATTTAGTATTAATTATAATGGGTTTAAATAGTTGTTCCTAATAAGCAAAAAAGAAAAAGATGAATCCTCACCACTTTGTGTTTAGAACGACGATGTGAACATACTCGCGCATACATATATGTATGTAAATCTGGGAGGAAAACTTAGTTATGGTAAATTCAAATCGTGTACTAAATGGAAGACAAGATATTTCTAAATGTACGTATTCTGTTTCAATTTCAGAGATTTTGCTCTAAATTTTGTCAAACTACATACATATTTATTTAAGGTGAGACAGTTCATTTTCATCTCGTATAAGGAAATAATTTCGTCTCTAGATAACCGATAACTCAAAAGTGGTGACATTCATACTTTATTTTTATAAAATTTGTCTATGATTTTATTTTTAATCATAATTTAATTTTAATGAATCGTCGCTATATAATGATTATGTGATATTAATTGTTTATAATAAAAATTACTACGAAGTCCAATCCTTTATCGTCAAAACAAATCTGTTTAACACAAAAATAATAACTCACACATTAAAAAAATCGGCGACAAATGTTGCGCGACTTACTGGCCAAAACATAGAGGATCTTACTTCAGACGTTAACAAGATAGATCCCAACAAAAATACAACAACAGGAGAGTCGATATTTAGTTGAGTAAACAAGTCATGCAATCCAATATTAAAATAAAGAGCGACCAATTGAATAGGCAAACTATAAGCCAAATATGAAATAAGAGTCACCCTAAAGACACAATTAATAAAAATTTAATTAATATTTACAAGTATGAAAACACATACATATATTTTCTGAAGATGCGGCTTCATATCAATGATTGAATTTGCTCAGTTTCTCAAAGCGTATACATGCAGATTAATTTTATTATATGTACATTATTTAGTATTTTCTATAGAATACGTATATTTAATAACATCTAAGACTTAAGTAAAATAGGTACAAGAGAATGTTGAATGAGGGCAATAACAGTTGAATGGGATGCTAATGTGTATTTACTATTTCTGTCTTAGTCATCACAATATAATGCTTGGTCATTGGGACTATTACAAAATTCCGCTTTACGTTTACGACAGTATGTAAACTAAAATAAGATAATACGTAATCTGAATGAAACGGTCGTTAATCCAATAGCTTAGGTTGAATGCTTTTCCATGGCTGTACTTGAAGTCGCAATGATTTTGAGTGCTAGCTACCACAGTAATTATATTAATTGGCTTAATTCATTGGAACCAATTAATATTCTGGTAGCCAGTCAAGTGCAACTAGGCGCATACAAATAGCGGATTAAGCGACGGATTTAATTACTTTTTACTAAGTTCGCGCTCTGCCGTTTGTACAACGTGGAAGCACATTTTTGTACAGGACGCTTACATTATACACCAAGCCAATTAAAAAAATATTTCGATTTCGTGCTCTAAAAGTTTGAAGTACCCAATATTGAATTTGATAATGGATGGCGGCAATAGAAGTGCAACCAAAGTTCTTCGGTTGGCCTTATTTTTATTCAAAGAAAAGTTGCATCCTCTTGAGAAAATCGAACTAACTTCTCTTGGACACAGGAATGCTTTACGAATGACAGTGCATAACAATCGTTGAAGAGTACAGTTGAATGCAGAAATTTCAATTTTATTACTTTGTGAAGTTATGAAGTAAGTGATGTTTGGGTTGGGTTTATCCGTGAGTTCAATTGTGATAAGTTTGGTTCTTCACCGAGCGATTTCCTGTACATCCTTTTGGCACCTAGAATAAGCTGTGTAATCAATAAAACCCAATAACTAGGTTACTGCTTTTGTTTTTCATTTAAAAATCGAAACTGGTTTTTTTGTTTTATAAAAATGAAACCATATATTCAAACAAAATGTATGGCCAATATTAGCCCTTAGTTTGTAAAATGTTTGAGAATTTTACGTGGAAAGGTATGCCGTTACCATATTGGGAGCTAGCAATATATTAGAAATAGATCTGACTGCTACACTGGCGGCATCTCTTGCGTCTGTTGTTGTTGTTCTCTTGACGATGCATGTTGGTCATGTCCTAAGTTTTGTTTTTTGCTGTAAATAAAAGCAGAAATCAGAGATACACTGCAATTATTCGTTCAATACATATACATTGAGTTTTTCTACGAGTCTAGCTCATCGGTCTTTTATAAAATATTCATTCCTACCGCATTGACTGCAAACACGTATGTTGTAGCACAGAAATACGAGAGAAAGGAGATATCCAACTTTTGCGTCCCTTTCCACTGGTAAATACATGTGAGCGCTTCGGAACAGCTGATACAATTCCCAGCCGAAGTAATCGGGTGAATAAGAGTTTTTATTTGAAAATTCGCTCGTTACTCGACATTTTTCTAGTTTCTGTGTAAAATATTTTGTATGTGTGTTGAGTTATTAGGCGTAACGAACAAGCTTCTCCAGCTTGCTGGTTGCACCTGCACCCGCGCACACCAAGTTGGTTGAGGTCCTTCTCCACTTTTGTGCCCCAACTCTCTCGTGGACGTTCTATGTTGCGCTATCACAATAGCTCGGTATCGAAGAGTCTTCGGACCGGAGCTGTGGTGTCTATCGAAGGCGCTTAGCCCAAAGAATCACCGATTGGCAATAGTATTACTGCGCTTGATCTCGGAAGTCCTTGACTACCTCAAAGTTGCTGCTGCCCATTATGACGCTCTCTCCGAGACGTCGATGTTGTGCGTCCTTGCGTGATGACAGCATGCACTTCGCTTTGCCTTGGTTTACCGCACAACACTTATACACATAAGAAGTCTTTGCCAATTTCACTTTTTTACAGAAATTTGATGGAAGTTGCTTCCAAATTATGACAATTTTTATGATTAAGTTTTAGTTGCACTATCTGGACATTGTTCTTAATAATAATGAAATTGATAGGATTGATAGGTATTTGACTTTATTGTTTTCAAGTCAACAAAGCGAGCCACCGCACAATAATAATGAAAATGTAATCTTTAATTTTTTTTTTCACAATTTTTGAATGAATGTTATAAAACTGAGTTAATTTCCCATGTATGACGTATAAATAGAATATATATTACTTTAATGGACTAAGTTGTTGCAAAATATTCCTATGAATAATTGTATTCACACCCATTTTTTCGCACAATACACACTTCCCGAGCAATAGTACATGGTCGTGGGCAACTTCACACGATTTCTTTCTCCGTGTTCTCTTATTTCTGGTGTGGCAATCAGTCATATTTTTTGGCATTTATATTTGTTTGATCATTTTACTGGGATCATGGCGGTGAATGAGAAGAAATCGGTGTAAGTATAGCAGCAACTACGTAACAGTTGTTTAAAAATAGATTACTATCCCCGAAAATAGAAAATATCCAAAAATTGTATCCATTCAAAAACATGGTGATTAGTCCCCCTGGCGAGTAGTTACCATCCTATTATTTTTGAAACCATCCTATTAAAGTTTGAAAGAGTTTAAAAAAACAAAGTAGATCACCCGAATCAAAAATAACCTAAAACTAAATTTTGAGGCTAGGAATAGCGGGGAATAGCATGGAACGCAATGGACTCTTTACATCATTAACTTCGCAATCCACTTGGTAAATATTGTCCTATCCTCTTTATCTGGTCTTCATTTCATGGTCTCTGTGAATAATAGCAGATGGAGAGTTTTCGCAGTTGAGGCCGCTTTCTCTCTCAAAGATCAGTATTTGCTCCAATACTATATATTTTCTTTACTCTTGCTTTTCCATTACCCAACACTTATGAACCTGCAGTCTTCGCAGAGGATACATGCATCTTTTGTCACATACGTTGGCTTGCAAGATTGTAACGTAAATGCAATCTGCCGCAAATGATGTGGAAACATATCTTAATAAATGGAAAATTAAATACAGTGTTTCAAAGCTTCAAACTGTCTTTTTTACTAGAAAAAGAAAACCCTGTTTCCTGCCAAGCAACAGAATAGCGTTAAAAACAATGAAACAGATTAAGAATCAAGCACTAAATATCTTGGGAAACATCTGGATAAATCTCTACGCTTCAGCCTTCATGTCCAGGTACCAATTAAAACAATCAAGAGAAGTATCGAAAACAAGCTCACTATTATTTAAAAAAATGTTCAACACGCTTTTGGAAATTATACTTAACTTTGTGTGAACATTTCTCGACTAATTAACTAGTGTTGAAAGAGTTTCTTTAAGAATGATGAAGGTATTCGAACGATATAAATTGTCTTGTAATCCATCTGACAATTGCTCGATTGAAGGTGTACACATAATACACATTTATTTATTTATTTTATTTATTTATTTATTTTATTTATTTATTTATTTTATTTATTTATTTATTTTATTTATTTATTTATTTATTTTATTTATTTATTTATCTATGTATTTGTGCTGTTAGTTAACTTTTTATTTAATTAATATTTTATTTATTTTATTTATATAAATGTATCTTGAAATCAAGGAAGAACAACACTAACTTAACATTCTAAGTCATATTTTAATCTCATTCAAATATTTACGTATTTTACTTTGTGGAGGTTTTTGTTATCAGGTTGCATAGGTCATAAATAAATGATTCGTATATAGATTGTTACAATAGTGATGATGCTTTGGGATCAACAAGATTTTCATATTCGAGTTTCGACAGAAGACTTACTACACAATTATTATTCCAGCGCGTAGCTCCAATGTTATTCCTGAGATAGAACTGAGTATTGTATGTGCCCAAGCATTATTTTCAAATCGCTTTGCTTGGTGTGGGTATAGAGCATTTTGCCAAACGATTCTCCCGAACTATTCCTGTGACGATAAATTATCTGTGGGTTAACACAACTAACAACTTGTGAGACGTAAAAAATAAATGAGAAGATTTGATATTACTCTGGTTTCTCAATTACTTTAACAATTCCAGTACTACATTCTATCTTTATTATCTATATTAATAATAGATCTATATTATTTGGAAAAAGTAGCAATTTTACCTCCATATGAGAAAGATATAATAATAATTAATATATAACCGCCAGTACAACACCAACACTATATATTGTAACCAAACCGAATGGGGTTATTGCAAATGAACATTTTACAGCTTTGTATGTCGCCCTGTGTATAACCGCATTGATTCGTCTGTGAAAATATTCTTGGAATTATTCTTGGATATTTCTACAAAAAATCTTAGATCCTTGTAAAATTTGTCTTTTCAATGATAATTTTGTCTGCAGAATGCAAAAATGGTTTGATTCGTTTGTACTTCCTGTCAGGCATCGCATTTCGAATAATACGCAAAATGATATCAGGGCTGGTTGACTAATATAAATTTACCTGAGAAACGCTGTTATAGCACGAAAATAGCACTATTCCTAAAAATAGTTTTATTTGAACAATGTCAACAGAATAATCTGAGTTTTTTGCACCTGCATACAAATAAGTTTGATTCTTAATGAGCTTATACCTGTCCCGTCCAAGAATTGATTGAACAGGTTAATTATCTTTCTTCTCCCTTCTTCCATAATGTCGACAGCGGGTAATCATCATCGCTTTCGTATCTGCGTTTTCTTAAAATGTTCGATTGCATTTTAATTCCAGAGTCCCAGTAACATCAGAGTAATCCAATATCTTCATCTTCAATTTCATTTTCGTTGATGTGGTCCTCACTGCTTATCAAATACTTATTGGGGAACATTATAACTAAATCCCCATCTTTTTTTATCACTCCAGATATCAAAAAATCGTAGATACTTCATTTCAAATATGTTCAATTTTCTTCACATTCTAAAAAGAAATACGCAAATTAGACCACCGTTGTGAAAACTCTTGTTGAATTTTTGTTTCCAAAATTTTTTTCTAGATTTACATGAAGACAGATCGTAAATGAAAGCAAATCCCTTTATAATACAGTAAAACCCGGATAACTTCCTCTCCATTTTTTCGGGTATTTAGTTCACGAATGAGATATATCTAAATTTGGTTAACTACCTCAAGCTAGTTCTTTACATTAATATTTAAGTATACTAAGCAATTTTTGAATATTTCAAATTCATTTATGTGCACTAAATGGTGGATATAAGAAAGTAGCATGTAAGAAAGAAATTTGAGGGCACGAAGGATGTTCCCATATGACTACGTGTTAAATGTATTTCATATAGTATTATAGGAAACACGCTTATAAGAGAAACACTGATAATAAAAAGTAAATTTGAAGCAAAATGCTTAAGATTTCATACAAAAATGAATGTCTATGAAGAAAATTCGGCCAACCCTAGCGTATGGGTTCCTTATATGGCACATCATCTTCAACAAGTATGGAAAAGCTTTCGAACTTCCAGAGGAAAATACTCCTAATATGCACCGGTCTCCCCTATTACAGGGACCGTCAGAAGTACCCCAGCAACCGGATACTTTACAAAGAAGACCGCCTCGACCCCTACCAACAACATTTGGTCACACTGTTCCAGAGGTAACTACACTGAGAAGTGCCACCCGCGGACAACAATTCCTCAACGCGTTCAATCTGCTAAATGAGCAGACATCCCCAAGAACATCAAGAAACGGTGAATTCTATCAAAATGATAGTAGTAACTAACGTAGCTAAATAGGCCGCCACACCACCACCCCAAGAAGATAGGACCACAAGAACATTATTCTTCTTCTTCTTCTTATCGCTGAGTTCGCACGTCAATGTCGTCCGCGTAAGCTAGCAATTGCACGGATTCTTGGAATATCGTGCCTCTAGTATTGGCGTGTGAGTTTTGCACGACCTTCTCAAGTATTACAATGCGTCGCCCCCCAAACCTTTTTTGATATTGAAGGTCTCGGTGAGTTCGTTACCGACCGTGATGGAGCAGCGAGAGTTCTCCATCGTCATCCTGTACAGCCTGACGAGTTTGGCAGGAATGTCAACACTAGACATGGCGTTGTATAGCTCGTCTCTATGCACGCTGTCATATGCGGCCTTAAAGTCGACATATAGCTGGTGGGTGTCGATCTGCATCTCTTGGGTTTTTGGGAGGATCTGCCGTAATGTGAAGATTTGATCGATAGTGGAACACCTATCATGTTGTTGGCGAATGGTTTCAGGCGCTCACACAGAACGCCCGAGAAGATCTTGTAGGCGATGTTAAGGAGACTTATCCCCCGATAGTTGGCGCAGTCAAAGGAGTCTCCTTTCTTGTGGAACGGGGAAACGATACTGTTTTGTAATAAACGAAGAGTAGACCGACGACTTGCTAATTAATTGATGACGAACGAAAGTAAACAACAAAAAACAAAGAACAATCATCAATTCATAATTTTGTCTTGAACCTTTTTCGCAAACGAAATAAAAAGAAAATGATAACAAGGATGTATCAGCGGATATGTCTACAACGGTCGCAATTCCGATAACAAGTGAAGTCGCCGACAAGCATCAGCTCTGGGTACCGGTATCTTCTCTCCACTGGCCATATGGAACACCACTGCGGCAGTCTGTTTACAAAAAAAGTCAAAATAAAAAAAAGTGGTACGATCGGTGTTCCGACAAATAGAGTGATGCATGGCCCGATCGTTGAGGACAATGCACCCAAACCTGTAGCAGAAGATAATATTTTTTTTTGTTGACGACAGTCATGGCCAGACAATGTGGACAACTGTAGAGTAAATCAAAACAGATACTAAGATTCCACTAGTCGGGCATGCTTACCTCCGACCATATCATACAGATAAGTTGGTGCATGCACTTTAGCAGCTCAATTCCAGCTGCCTTAAAGTGTTCTGCAAACAATCCGTGGCATGGGTTGGACTCTCTGAGAGCTTAAGGGAGACTCGATCGGAAAAGTTCCCAGCGGTCGATTGTGATTTTAGGTTTCCGACGTAAAACTGTTTTGGTCTTGCTCTACTCCGTTGTACAAATGATATCCGAGTTCTGACCTTGGCTACAACAAGGTAATGGTCCGAGTTGATGTTAGCACCTCGGAACGTTCGGACATCGAAGACACTGGAGGAGTGTCTGACGTCGATCGCAATGTGATCAATCTGGTTGACGGTTGATTGATCAGGGAACCGCCAGGTCCCTTTGTGAATGTTGAGGTGAGGGATCCGCGTGCTGGCTACAGAAAGTTTTCGCCCCGTCTCGAAGTCCAACAGCCTAAGTCCATTGTCGGACGTGTTGCCATGTAGACTCTATCAAAGACGTCTTCCTTGCCCACCTTTGCATTTAAATCTCCTAGATCGATCTTGGTGTCGTAGCTGGGGCATTGGTCGTATGTTCTTTCTAGGAGGTCATAGAATTCGTAATAGCTATTGTCGTCTTTATCCTCCGTTGGGGCGTGGGGGCAGATTAGGCTGATGTTGCCGAATGTTGCCTTGATGCGGATTGTTGTGACGTGCTCGCTTATGTATCTAAAGCTTAAGATTTCTTGCCTAAGTCTGCCTCGAACAACAAAACCGCATTCAAACAAGCGCTGCCTTCGCACCTTCTGGATGGCGGTGATGTCAGCCTTATAGGCTTCTAGGGCCTCCGCAAGTTCATCGTCTGCTGGTCTGTTAAGTGACCTCACATTCCACGTGCAGAACCGAAAATCGTTGTCCTTGTTTCGTTGTCCATGGTCGTCAGCAGTAGGGTCATCCGTATCCAAGGCTTGTTGCCGTCTCTGAACAAAGGTGTATTTACACGATGCGAAGTTAGCCCCACGCGAAACCCCCGAACCTGGAGGACTGGGTCCTGGTTTAAATCTCCGGACAAGGGGCCGCTGCATACATTGGTTCACCTCTTAGCAGTCGCAGTAGAGGATATCCAGAGGGCACCACGAGGCGGCTGTACGTGTACATTCACAGGGATCGATCGGCATTTCGCCAAGTTGAGACCAATCAACAACTTCGCCCTGGATGCACAGGCCCATGCCTGAACATACGGTATTGAGTTATTAATAGTATAATATTTCTATATATATATATATATATATATATATATATATAGAAAACGATATGACTCCAGGAAGCCTCACCCGACAAAGACAAAACTATTATGTATGTGCACAATTTTTGACGTATATGAAAAACAAGAAAAAATTGATTTTCGTGGCGTATACGTATGTATTTGTTATATATTGTAAATATTCTAAGAACTAAAAGCTTTTTAAATTAACTTCTTATATTTTTTGCCGGATGAATGTAGTGTCGAGAAAACAAAAAAAAAACATGCTGTCAAAACTTTAAATGCCATATTAAAAAATTATTAAAATGGCGCTCTCAGCAACCCAATTTTAGAGTGATAATAATCATTGCATCAACGGCGCCACCTTTTGAGTCCAAAACTATTTCCTTCTGCCTATGCCTTTGTGCCACAACTGTCGTCACGCGAGTTTGATAGCAAATTAACATCATACCTTCTATTCTCTGTATCATGCACCATACCCATATGATTTTGACAGCAGCTCAACTTTGGGGCAAAAAACGATAACCACTCCTGTTCACATGATAACCGCTTGCAATTTTAAATCCCCTCAAGCGTGCAAATGAAAATAAAACGTGACATCTCTGCCTCTATCTATTCATTTTTGTAGATACCCTAATGAATATATCTGTGCGATGCAAATTCGGACTCTGAAATAGAAATAGAGGTATGTAAATATATGTCCTTAAAGACAAATGCCAAACTTCTTCGCATCTCTAGAACACATTTTCGGGAATTGAAGGATGGATGCAAGGCAACGGAGGTTTGTATACGCCCGACTGTTTATATATATAATATGGGTGGCGCTACAGCCCATAGAGGGCCAGGGCCTAGCTTCTCAGCAACCACTCGTGTTGTGCGTGCTATTGTTCTCACACGAGTGGAAGGGACCTACAGTTTTATGCCGACTCCGAACGGCTAAGTTTGAGAAGCTTTTTCTAGACAGGAAATACTCTTTGAGCATTGTCAGTGACTCGAAAGAGGTGGGGTTGTGAACATTATTTTTGTCGCTCAGAGCTGGAATCGAACCTAAGACGTCGAGGTTGGGGTCGACGCACATACCCACAACGGGCCACCGCCCGACTGTTTGCCTTGGTAAAAATAATCCTTTGTTTTCTCGATTATCACAATCCGCAAACCGCAGATTCTATTTACGCAGGACAAAATCCAAGACTTGTGGAACGATTACACACAACGGGTGATGGAAGTCTATGACAGTGTCGAAATTTTAATTTTTAATCTTTAAAAGTGTAGTAAAATACAACTAGCAAATCCGATTTCTGTAGGAAGGCTATATTACTTTTGGGATTAACTGAAAGTTAAAAGAATTAACTTCGCCGTCAACATCGCCCTTTGCGTTCCAATTTTAGAAGTTACAAGATAGAACCGGGAAGTAGAAGCGAACAAGTGGAAATAGTAAAAGTTGCAATTAACTTAAAGTTGAAGTACAAATGCCCATACTCTTCTTAGAATTGAATGAAAATAGGAAAATTAATTGTTCAGGGAAACTCTTGGCCTGCAATAAGGGTTTTTACTTTTAAGAATCCTTGCGCTGAAGGTTGATATTCCGTGTGGACTGTAGTGACTTCCCTGGTGTTTGGTAATTGCCAGAGAGTGGCAGAGGCAAAATAATAGTAATAATTAGGAAGAAAAAGGATTTTTAGGGCAAGTGAGCAATTTTCTTTAAATAAATTAAATTAGTGGGTAAAAGCTTTGAATGAGAGGCAGTTGGAGGTCCAAAAAAAACACCGAACCAATTTGCATTTTCAAAAAGACAGTAATGTTGGGACAGCAATTAGGCAGGGTTCTTACATTTTTTGATTCGCGGGTGTGTTAAGGTGTGTATTATACATCTGAAACATATTGCTGGTGTATATCGTATAAAATCGAGGAATGTGTATACAACTGAAAAATGTATTAAAGTTAAAAAATGCCAGAGAAGAGGCATTTATTACTATATGAGTAACGTTGGTAAATGTAATCTGGGGTTTACAATTGCCCACATTGACCTAAGGTTTACTATTGTATACTATTGTATAATTTATTTAATACGCTTTTATAGACATTGAAACGCTTTTATACGGTAAAATGTAAAAAAAAAACCAAAAAGTGTGACATTTAGCAGCTCCGCTAATAGCGGCTTTCACACTCAACAATTTGTCGAGACGATATACTTAACAACAGTGCTTGATGGGCCCGATCTACAATGTGAAAGCTATTCACTACAAATCGGCAGACTTGTAGACAAAATATTTAATTTTACGACTTTCTTGATCGACTTGTAGCTAGGTGTGAGCACATGTGGTGCAACTTCAGTACTTGCTTTTTTTTTCATTTCTGATTAAGGTCTTACGGAGTACACATTATCGGTATGAAAGATAACATTAAATATGAAAACATAATGTTGACTTAATTTTTTTTGCATTATGTATATATATTCCAGAGATATGCAAAATACAAATCGTACAAACTTAAATGAATTCATATAGGGTTCATTTTTTTACGAAGGAAGAAAGTGCGCCGCCATACATTTGAACACTTCGGAAACCGAAGTTTGGCAAGCCTTTTTTTGTGTGTGAACGCTAACCACTAATTTCTCGTCAAGCAAATCGTATCGACAAATTGTTGAATGTGAACGCTAATGAGTTACAAAAATGTCATATGATATTTCCAAGGATAATTCATAATCAATCAAAATGTTCAACTATTTCTGGTCAAATTAAATTCAAAATGCTATTGCGTATAAAATTTGAACTTGGTGTAAAGCGATGTGAGATAACAGCAAATACACAGACATTAGTGATTTGAACTAAGTTATCTACTGTGAGAAATTCGGAACAAAATACTGGTATGTACATAAAAATCTATAACACAATGTGTTATAATACAACCAATAAATAGGTAGGTTTTGTCATATATATCTGAGTCGAATACTAAACTGTGTATGTACATTGAATTCTTTAAAAGTGCTTCGGTTGTTTTATTTTCATTCCCAACGGCGATACATATTATATCGCCAAATGTCAGTGTGCAATAGAAAATGATATCTGTGCACATGACTGAATTCAGCGGATTGCTTGATCTATGTATGTAACAGCATTTTAGAACGGAAGTATACATTTTCCACACATAACTCTATTTTCTTGTACACCATTGTGCACAAATTCACAATCGAGTTGACAAAATCAATTTACCAGCAAAACAAAATTAAATTCCGTGAAAATCTACCGGAAGACCACAACTTTTACGTAGGGCATGCAAATTTTGAAATCTGCTTAAAAAAACAATTTACAAGAAGATAATAACACATTCGATGTATATTGAAACAATTGTTTTTTTTTTTTTTTCATTTAAGTTAGGATTCAAAAAAATGTCATCAAACAGCTTTTACTTACGTGAAATCTGCATTCGCGTAACAGTGTCCAAGAAATCTGCACTGTAGCGCATTGCATTGATATGGTTTTACATTGGCATCCACTTCGTACGTTATATTGAATCCATACACGTCTAGAAGCCGATCCAACGCTCTGAGATGAGTACCGTCCAGAGTGCGCATCTCAAAACGAATCTCTAGGTACTGACTCGTAAACTGAATCCACGCCACTTTCGTGACATCGTCTTCAGTGAGCTGGAAAATTCGATGACTGGGTACTTTGTAATCATCGCTATAGTACATGTATTCGGTGAATTTGAGTCCGCCCAAAACGTACAACTGCGTAAGGTAAACTACTATAGACACGTTTGTTCCTGGACCGGCTGCAGCATGAATCTCGGAGGCATCAACAATCCAAACGCATTCAATAGGCGTTTGAAATTTTCGTGGAAAGTTCGGAGTTTGAATGTTACCAGTGGCTGTTCGATAATAACCCCCACATGTTGACGTTGTGCTGTTGTTGATTGTATTGTGGGCATTTTGCATTTGTGCGAGTGGCTTAGGCAGTAATGATAATGGTGGTGGCGGTGATGGCGGCAACAATGCACCGGGGTAATGCATCTGGTTGATGACTGATGCTGTTGATGCTCTGGCATTGTGATTATGTTGCTTCAGTTGAGGACTTTTATTCAAGCTGCTGCCGCTGATATTGTCGATAGTAGATGTAGAAGGCATCAACGATCTGCGGATCCTATCACTGTTACCCGTCACCACCGACCACCTATCGCCACCAGAAGCCGGTGATGGGATGTCTTCGATTGTTTTGGCTGGTAAAAGAGCCACCATACAAAAGATAATAAGAGGAAATGATGTCGTCATCGACTATTGTTTGGTGCTTAATCCTGCTGGACTTTTGTGTGCAACTATGTGCTTGCTTCCGGTCTGGTCGAAAACAAAAAGAAACTGAACTAAACGACCGGATTCAAATAACTCCAAATTTCAAAACAACTGCGAACTAGTGGTAATTAGAAAGGACATAATGAATAGTTAGGCCCCCTCAGATTAAATAATCAATTCACCCCCGAATTTGCATTTGAACGGACTTCCAGTTGCTTAAACGGCGGTAGTTTGCTTCATGCTTCTTTGAATTTGTTTTACAATTATCGCTTTTAATCATTTTCGTACATCAGCCATTGCATCTATTCACTTTCACTTGTAGGCTTTTTCATAATTCGTTTGATTGTTGTTTGCTGAAGGTGTCTTATGTTTTTTTCATTTTTGCCCAGTCAAACCATTATATTTTTATCTGAAATTGTACAAGTAAAAGAATTGATTAATATCATTACGCATATATATATTATACAAATGAGTATAAAAAAAGAATGATGATGCATTCAAATAACATAGAAAGCTGCAAGTAACGTTAAGAGCTGGTAACCCTTAAGGAGAAGCGTCAGGAGTTATAGGAACTGTCGCCTACATTTCTGAAAAAAGCCCAAGTCTAAATGATGGTCGAGTTGTGTTTGATTGCTGTAGCCACTTTCAAACAGTTATCAAGCGTTAAAAGAACTCTTATGTTTTTTTTTTCTTTCATCCGGGATATGACGTAACTGGTGCGTGCTACTCTTCTACCACGAGTGGATGCAAACTTCAATTTCAAGCGCCGTTCGAAAAGCGAAGTTTGCGTATTGTCAGTGGATTGATTTATTTTGCTTGGGATTTATTAAATACAGTATAAGTTATAGTTTTACATTATCTGCACTACTGCACAATTTCTAGCGATTTAGTTTTTACAACCTTGCTACTAAATTTTATATATTTGTTGACAATCTATATAAGAATGTTTTTTATGACAGACGAAAACCTGATAGCAAGAACCTCAGTTAACACACGCAAGCCGCAACCTCGCACACCTGCCGACGATCATATTGCACCAGACGCTGCGCTTGCACTTTATCAACGCACGAGTTACGTGCCACCCTGTCACGGAACCCACTATGTGTTCAGGCTGCATCGCTTTTAACAGAATAGCGGCTTACCATAGCCAAGCCAACCACGGCTTGTAAACAAGACGAGCCAATCAGCCAATCGGCTGACGGCTTCTAGAAATCCTAATACAAATATGACCGTCAAGTGAAACCCCTCAAATTCGAATTAACCGAAACCCCGTCAAGACCTTTACAAATTTTGCATTTAGATATTTACTCAATTCATAACGAACATTTCTTAACTGTAATTGACAAATTTAGTAGATTCTCAAGCGTTTATTAATTATCATCTAGAAATAGTATTAACATAGTGCAATCCCTCAAACATTTTTTTTCACACCACGGAATTCCTGAAAAGGTAATCACGGATAATGGTAACGAATTTCTTTCGTCACTTTTTAAAGATTTTTTGAATGCATACAGCATAAACCTACACACAACGTGTGCCAAAAATTCCACTGTAAATTCGCCTGTAGAAAGGTTTCACTCCACCTTGACAGAGCTAATAAGAATCATTAAAGCTAACTTTCCCAATAAGCTCATAAGTGAGATTGTCGACGAAGCAGTAATTAGTTATAATAATTCTATAAATTCAATTACCAAACTGACTCCATTTGAATTATTAAACGGTCATGTAGCGACAAGGAGTATTTTCCCAACGGAAAAAATGACGAATACAGGGCAAGATTATTTAAGAGAACATTTAAAAACATATGGCATTCTAAAAGACTTAGCATATAGAAGAAGCTTAGCCTAAAAAGAAAACATAATTGCAAAACGTAACAAATCGCGTGAAATTCCTCCAATAATGGAAATTAATGATAGAATATTCGAGAAAGATGACAGACGGAATAAACTTGCAGCTAAATTCACAGAACATTTAGTGTTAAGAAACGACAGAACTACAGTTCAAACAAATAAAAGAAAAGTACACAAACAAAAGATAAAAAGAAAAAAAAGTTTACTTAAAACAATCATCAGTAATAAAATTACAAATTTATTACGAGCTTTTAATATAATTTTGTGTGAATTCCCTCAACATTGGTTTGTTCAAAATAGACTTTCATTTTTTTTTTTTCTTCTTCTTCTTCTCTCTTAAATTCAAATAAATCAAAATACAGAGCAACAAGTATCAAGTTTCACCCATACCCTTTCCCTATTCCTTATAAATAGATACTAACAGAAAGAGTAAGACTCAACTATAAGCGAAACTTTTGAACCTTTAAAGTTCGCTTTTGGGCGGGAGGAGTTACGTGCCACCCTGTCACGGAACCCACTATGGGTTCAGGCTGCATCGCTTTTAACAGAATAGCGGCTTACCATAGCCAAGCCAACGACGGCTTGTAAACAAGACGAGCCAATCAGCCAATCGGCTGACGGCTTCTAGAAATCCTAAACCAAGCCACGAGACGTTACCGTTGGATCTTGGGAGACGAGATAACAACGCGTCGTATGAACCGTCAGTTGGATGGAAACAGTGAGAGTGATCACACCACAATTAGCAAAAGGAATTAAATAAAGAAATAAAAATTATAAATAAAATTAATTAGTGTTTTTTTAATTCGCTTTCGCTCCCCAAAGGACATAACTCACGCTCGGACTTGCCCGTGGGAACGCGAATGCACGCTCGGACTTGCTCATGGGAACCAAGGCCAACCGAGCTTAGGTTAAGACAGAATACATTTTGTGCAATCATTCGAATTGTGACTGCGGGTGAAATACATCTAATTTTATAACGTTGTAAATCTCGTCTTTTATTTAAGGTGTTGAGCGTGGAGTGATCCACGCGATTTATTTTTTTTCTATCCCCGGTACCGAAGGACTTTAACTACCTCTATACAATACTAACAAACATTTATAAATAAATACGATTACAAAATTACTTAGTATGGGACTTTACTAATTTCGTTGAAATGCAGTTTCATTACGCAGCGAGCATTTCTCTTGAAATCGGTCATCCTCATTGCTTCAGATTGCAGTGCGCAGCGGGAAAGTTTGAGCTAGAGAACCCTTTATTGATCAAAACCGCCAACTAGACAGGGATTGTTGCGAAGTGGGGAAAACATAGCCGCAGTAGCATCAGTATATTTATAAATCCGCAGAACTGTGGTATATTAAGCTCAATACATCCGACATGTTTTCCCAACAAGACGACGCTACATGCTCTAACAGCCGAGATTGTGAAGGCGACTGATAAGTGCCCACGGTTAGTGGTCATCAATTAGCAGCTTTGTTTATGTAAAAGTAATTTTTAATCCGCAATGTGCAATAATTTTTTTCGTATTTTCCTTCAAAGCAATATAATTTCATTTTTTTAAACACAATTTTGCACAGTTGGTTGTAAAATGTTATAGATGAAAGTTATTATTATATCATATCTCTAAAAAATTGTGCGGTAACAATACTTATGTAATCACAATTATGCGAAATAAAAACAAACCTAATATACGTGTTGTGCTATAATTCAACGAGGACCTGGGCTTGTAGCTTCTATAACACCCAGTGAAGTTATGTGCACTACATTCTTCCAGGAGTGAAAACAATAGCCTACATATTTATTCCTATTCTAGACGGTGAAGGTTGAGAAGCTATTTCTTTACATAATATACGCTTTTAGTATTGAGACAGAGCAGTGAACAACGAATGTTGCTTGTGTCGGGGTTTCAGTTCACACATTCGAGCGTAGGAGTCGACGAACCTGTACACTCTGTCACTGCAACTTCATCAGAAATCTATGCATACACAGATGGAGTTTTTTTCTTTTTAATCTAATATTAATCTATTTTACCTATATTAAGCTTTTTGGGTGACATTTTTGTTCGCAAGAAAATATTTTTCGTTTTTTGAAGTGTGATATGAATATGCACATTACCCCTGAAACGTAGTGTGCATATCAAAACCTGGCAATTGACTTACTCTTAAAGCATGGTCTGTTGGATCCTGTAGTTTCATCTGACTGTATATATGTATTTGTTTTGCAAACTTATATATATCATATTCCGACTGTCGAAAGTATACTTCAACTTACCATTTTGTTTACCAGTCTGAATAATCTTTTAAATACATTCGTATCTTTAGCAAACTAGATTGTGGTTCTTATCAGTAACATAAGTAATGACGTGACACTTTTAAGAGACAACCTTTGTCACATTTTCGGGCAAATGCATTAGACTTATCAAGCCACTTTCAGAATGAGATATGACCAAGTGTGACATTTATATATTTATGTAGGTAAATAAAACAAGTGATAACGGTGAGATACCTAAATCATTGCTAATCTTATATTCAGTTACAGAGAGTTGCAGTCAGTATCAGTATGAGCAACTGGGAGCGCGTGCGTCTTCGGATTGAAACAATTCCGGTACTTTTTATTTTATATGGTATTTTACCGAATGATTCCGTTTCTAGCGGTATTTGTTTTTGTATTCACAGGATCTTTCGGAAAATAAAAGTGCTGAGATGTCTGAAGAGCGAACAATTTCCACCCACATTTTGGATACATCAAGGGGACAGGCGGCAAAAGACGTGCCTATAACCGTTTATCAACTCTCAAATGACGCTTGGGAACTTATAAGTCAGGCACAAACAAACATTGATGGTCGTGTTTCACATCTGATAACTGCAAATCAATTTCAAGGAGGCGTTTATAAACTGAAATTTGATGTCCATCAATACTTTCAACAAAATAGAGTTAAAAGTTTTTATCCGTTTATAGAAATTGTGATAGAATGTGAACGCGGACAGCATTATCACGTACCTCTACTATTAAATCCGTTCGGGTACTCAACTTATCGCGGAACATGATGTGAGAATTTGAATAAATTGTTATGTATTCCCATTATAATTGTATTTCATCGACTTAAGCGTTCATATCACCATTTTTGCGATCATGTTAGCTATAACTATGCAATTAGCTCAAAATTGTTGATTCTATTTGTAAGTTGCTCTGGTTATAAAAAAATACTTGCGTAAGAGTTGGCCGGCTCCATTACAGGTATCCGTGATTAATGCCACTCGTTTGGTTGAATATGTGACTAATAAATAAATCCTTGCACAAGTGCCAATTTGCCAGATGACAAAATGATGAAAAATGACTGAGAGAGAATGATATTTTGGTTGAGCAGCAAATTTTTTCTCTTAACTCTGAAGTTTTAATTTTAGAAGTAATTTCTAATTATTTACTCAATATAGCACAGCCATGTTCTTATTGTGATATGGCTCTGTGATTGTTTTGCATTGTAAATGCGTATTATTGTTGTTATCAGAGTGTTATCAATAAGCAATAATCAAAATAATGCGAGTAGATATCAAATTTTAGCTTTTGGCGATCTACAATGACCTGACAAGCTCCTTAGAATTCAGCCCACACATGTGGTAAAAAGATTCGGAAATACTCCTGGAAATAACATTTCGGATAGGCAATACTGTGTTGCTGTCAAGAACCGGGCATATAGTTTCATTCTCCTTACTGAATCGTCGAATTACAATACCAAGGAAACAAAAGATAGAGACGGCTTCTATGAGACAAGCCTACAAGCAACGGTTAAGAACGGAAAACTTCAAGATTGGACTGAAGGTAATAACAACTCATAAAATTTGTTCTGCTTGTGTAGCAATATATCTACCATCTAGCTACAACAAAAGAGATGATGTTACTTGAACTATTTAGTGAATAGTAAATTTGTATCTAGTTCAGTAGGACTAATGGTAAATACTTAGCCGGGTGATACTAAGTTCTTGTGTTATGATCAGATGATACATTTTTGATGTAATTCATGTAGATATACATACCAATGATCTATATGGATCTTCCTGATATAATAATCGCACAGTACATACTTACAGAACTTCCCTTAACGAAAGAGGGTGAGAAGGAAAAGGAGGCTTCAAAAAGCGCTCGATTTCCTAGAGAAGACATCCAAAGTCCTGGAACAGCTATCTGCCATCCGCCTGATGGTACAAAAGCGTCAAGGATCTAGCAATGACCCCTAAGCCCACCACTTCCAGGTATCCGGAAAGTGCTACTGGCAAACACATCTTGTTCGCCGGTAGCAACTAACACCTTCCCCACCGCCACATCCCCGGAGGAAGTAAGATCGACATTAGACAGTGTTAATCCGAGGTGCTATGCCCAAAAGAGTAAATACTCAAGACATTAACCCCCTGGCCAAACGCAGATCTACGACCTAGGATAAGGAGGAAGATATTAATGTAACCAGATTTATTTGCAGGCGCCACACGTACGTATATAATATAATAATATGGGTGGCACTACAGCCCGTAGAGGAGCAGGGCCTAGCTTCGCAGCAACCACTCGTGTTGTGCGTGGTATTGTTCTCTCACGAGTGGAAGGGACCTACAGTTTTATGCCGACTCCGAACGGCCAAGTTTGAGAAGCTTTTTCTAGACAGGAAATACTCTTTGAGCATTGTCAGTGACTCGAAAGAAGTGGGGGCCGCACAGAGCAGGAATCGAACCTACGACGTCGAGCTTGGAGTCGCCGCACATACCCACAACGCCACGGGCCACCACTCACACGTCCGTATCCTTCATCTATATCTGGAACTGCAAGGTCAGGACTGAATACCATAGAGATGGGCGAATACAGTGCAAATGGCAGATATGCAGACATATCACATACTCCTTAGCAGTAACTGCCGCTGTGACATCAACAGGATTTCAAAGTCCGATTAAGGGGGGATTCAGATCAGGGATTTCAGAGGGAAAACCCCGGTGGAAGTTGTACATCTTAATAACAAGCGGCACGAAGAATAATGAACCCTCCGGTCGCCATGAATCTGAACCACCAGATTAATCTCCGCCATAGCAAGGCGATCAGTGCCGACCTTGTCTTTCTCCTTACAATGGGGAAGATAGACAACGCACGGCGGTTTTACGTTTTACGGCGGCTACATCACTTAATGTTTTAAAGTTACTGTACTTGTGTCTGCATATATGAGTGGGCATTAGGCCTAGAGTATGGTGGGCCCCCAGGCCGTGGCCTGTTATGATCGCCACTAGTAAGCTGCAGTTAATTTTTAGTAGTGAGATTGGCAGTTTGATTTTAGCGGTGTGAGCTTAAACGTATTATCTGAAGTTAGCAGTAGTTCATTGTCCAGATTATTGAAGAAAAAATGTGTGGGAGCTCCCATGGTTAATTCTTCAGACGACATTGTGACGCCACTCTTAGCTAGTTCGTCAGCTCTTTCATTTCCCTAGTTTTTCATATGCCCAGGAACCCACAAGAGGGAGACAGCGTTATTCCTGCGTTGGTCCTGCAGTGCGTTGAGGCGCTGTCATTTATATTGAAATTGCTTATTTTTAATACAATACCACGTGGCGTCCATGATGTATGTTCATATGCAATCAATTTTTGTTTAAAACTAGATTAATGAATTAAATACAGTATGAACTCGGTAACCGCAACTGATAGAAATCGGGGTTGTTGCATTTACTGAGGTCGTTACACCTACCGAGGAAAAATTATACAGGTAGCAATATGATATGTAGAGCATATTTTGTGAGCATTGAATAAAAAATTAAATTTTATATTTATTGAAAAGCTTATTTCATTTATTTTAATAAACTTTTTGATTGATTTTTAAAAAAAGAACAGAACTATCTCTTGACAATTGTTAGTAATGTAGCAAAATGTACATATATAAAAAAGGTTACTTAGGAATTCTACATAATATCTACTATATGAGGAGAATGAGAAAAACAAAACAACATACATACAAACTACTATTATGTTTTGTACTTTTGCGAGGAGTTGCTTGAACCAAGGGTTGCGATTACCGAGTTCGTACTGTATATTTTGATGTAATAGAATAAATAGATTTATTTGTAATTTGTAAAATATAAGAGGATCTAAAATGAAAATCTACAAAATTTTACCTTAGCAAACATGAACTATCTCGTAGACGTGAGCGCCCTTGGCTTCTAATTATCCACGTTGTAGAGAGTCCACGGTACATATATATGAATGCGAATGATTTCATGTTACATCATTTAATGATCTGGAAACTACAAGCGATTTGAAAAGATGTGTCCTCTACGGACATCCCCCTCATGAAAGTGAAAAGGTATCTTAAATTTAAGGAAAAGGACTTTAATGCAGCTAGTGCCTCCAGGTCTTGGCCTGCAATCTAGCTCACGGACACATCGAATCCGGTTGGAGAGAACTCAGAGAATGCATCACCCCCAATGCAGGTAAGACTAGAACATAAACTATTCTTTCTTTCTCCTAAAGATCATTTTTTTCAAGCGCACAATAGCATTTATAGACACCGAAGGAGCCTTCACCAAACTAATACTACTTTTATAGTAAGTCTGTTTAGTAAAGGAATCAATCACCCCGAAATTCACCTACCTAAAGTTGCCAATAAGTATACAGCAACTTGCATGCCTATGTGTCAAAGGAGCAATTTCAACTACTCCAACAAGACCTCAATCGTCTTTACCTCTACATAGAGATGACTGCCGCAAATAGCGCAATTAGGGTCGTCCAATCCAAGAGCTTGCCTTATGTAAGTTATGCAAGTATACTGGTCAGACTATATATTGAATATCCTGATATCGACTACGTTTCTCGAATTTGTTTTGTCCTTTCGGTATTATTTCCTGACGCTGGGAGCTAAGTGTTTACCCACGGACCTAGCATGACTAACCGGTAGCTAAAGTTCCGTGTTAACGAGTAGATTCTGAATACGTACTTAATACTTTTTGTTTTGGGATGTACCAAGGCCTTCGTGACGGAGCGAAACCTCTCTGTAGCCAGCACGCGGTTCCTTCACCTCAACATTCACAAAGGGACCAGGCGACCCCTGATCAATCAACCGTCAACCAGATTGATCACATTGCGATCGACTTCAGACACTCCTCCAGTGTCCTCGATGTCCGAACGTTCCGAGGTGCTAACATCGACTCGGACCATTACCTTGTTGTAGCCAAGGTCAGAACTCGGATATCGATTGTACAACGGAGTAGAGCAAGACCAAAACAGTTTGACGTTGGAAACCTAAAATCCCAAACGACCGCTGGGAACTTTTCCGATCGAGTCTCCCTGAAGCTCTCAGAGAGTCCAACCCCGCCAGGCGAAACAATCGACGAACAGTGGAACCGTTGTCAAAACGCCATCATAGAAGCTGCCTCTGATGTGTTGGGTTTTAAAATGCCACCTAGAAAAAACCCATGGTTTGACAATGAGTGTCGGCAGGCGCATTCAGCGAAGCTAGCAGCATATAAGGCGACGTTGGATAGAAGGACGAGAGCGGTTCGTGAGCTCTACGAACTTAAAATAAGGGAAGAGCACCGGCTTCTCAAAAAGAAAAAGAAGGAGCATGAGAAGCGCGCGATCGAGGAAATGGAGAGTTGGTACGGCAGAAATAATGTCCGAAAGTTTTACCAGCGGGTGAAACAACTATCCTAAGGGTACAAACATCGGACAGAGAGGGACAGCTCGTAGTAGAGTCGCAGTCGATAATGAGAATCTGGAAGGATCACTGAGACTGCAGACTGTTTAACGGCGAAGAGGACACCAATACCGAGGCAGAATATATATATATATATATATATATATATATATATAGTCAGAATATATATATATATAGTCAGGCAGAATGTTCCACTCTACGGAATGGACGACGATAGAAGACAATTCCGTCCCTCTGATCTAGACGAAGTCAAGGTAGCGATATCGAGACCGGAGTCGAACAAAGCTGCTAGAGCGGACGGATTGTCCGCGGAACTGTTTAAAACAGCTGGAGATGATCTTGTTGGGCGCATGCACCAGCTCATCTGTAGGATATGGTCGGAGGAAAGCATGCCCGACGAGTTGAATCTTAGTATCGTTCAACATTGTACTTGTGAAGGTCGTGCAAAACTTACACGCCAATACTAGGGGCACGATCTTCCCAAAGTCCGTTCAACTGCTAGCATACGAGGACGACATTGACGTGATTGGCCGAACTCAGCGATCCGTCAATGAAGCGTTTGCTTGTATTGAAACGGAGGTGGCAAAAATGGGTTTCGCGGTGAATAAGGGCAAAACAAAGTATATGCTGTCATCAAGAAAGGACACACAACATCGACGACTCGGTCAGAACGTCACCATAGACAGCTACAACTTCGAGGTAGTTAAGTTCATTTACCTTGACTCCCAAGTAAATAGTGCAAACAACAAGACGCGCTTGGTCTCTTCGAGAGAAAAGTTCTGCGTTCAATCTTTGGTCCTGTTTGCGTTGAAGGTTCGTGGAGAAGAAGATTCAACCACGAATTGTACGGGCTGTAAAGCGACATGAGTCTAGTCAGGCGTCCACGGACTTAACGCATAAGATGGCTAAACCATGTTGAGCGCATGGACAACACTGCTCCAGCTCGAAGAGTCTTCGACTCCTAACCAGTGGGACAACGCAATAGAGGACTATCACGAACCCGATGGCGCACTCAAGTGGAGAAGGACCTCAACCAACTTTGAATGCGAAATTGGAGGCAACTGACTAAGGATCGTACAAAAATATAAGTACAAAAATATACTTTTTTATTATATTTTATTATTTTTATTTACTATATATACTTATATTGCAGCTAGTAACTGCAACAAAAAAAATTTAAAAAAAAATGTTCCCGGCGCGTTACTGCTATAGGGTTTTTAAGAAATAAATTACCTAATCGAATATGTACCTGCAGAAATTGTTGATAGAATATCTATGGTATATCCTGTTAAAAATCAGCAAGCAATGAATATCTATATTAATAGATAAAGAATAATAAAATAATAATTGTTACATTAATGTTACAATCAATTGCGATTGAAGAAATGCATTGACAATCCTTACAAAAATAAAATTAAAATATCTTAATTTACGTATGTGGTACGCTTAAGGGTGTATTCTACCAAGACGATTATTCAACGTTCTTACAGCTTTAATTAATTTCAACACTAATATTTGCTTCCTACGACTATTATTCGTTCTGTAGCATATTACCGAAGATTCTCGCAGTCTCTTACAAACAATATTCCATGCTATTAAAGTTTTTAATTTGAATAATTTATGCAGGAACAGCGCACCCATTTCGCGAACGAGCATATATGTACATTTAAGTTTCAAGTTTCAATTAAAATGCATATGTTCGTTAATTTTGCATGAAAACGACTTGATATTCAAATTACAAGGATGGTTTCATCTCAGCAGCATATCTTGCTTCGAGAAACCAGTTAAATAATTGGAATAAAAATTCTTATTCAACGTGCTGGTTAAACCCCGACGCGATTATCAGACAAGCTAAGCCATTAGTGCGTGAAAATACACAAGCAATACATTTGACTATCGTTTATACCAGATTTATACAAAATAGATAATCAGTTTATATGTATTGTCAGTCTTATGTGATTATTTTTGGATGCATTGCTTATTTTTACACGTAAAATGTAGTTCAAAGATAAAGACATATGAAGAGATACATTCGCTGAGTATGATGACAACCACACTTGTAGTATTGTTACATTTCGAGTACCGGGGGAGTCTTGGCTTATGCCTACTCTTAATAATTATATTATTATATTATTACTATTAAATAAAGATAATTCTGAAATAATTCTACCCGAAACTATTTCTTCACTTATTCCCTTTTCATCGTTTTACCCTCTGGTTTGGCAACGACTAACACGAGCTTTGCCAAGGTATATGCTGTAAGTTTTTTTAATTTAGTTAAATTCTGTTGTACTGGTGTCTGATACTCTCCTTAATCCAATCAATATTTAAATTTGTGTGTCTTATTTGCATAAAACATTTGTTTGGATTAAAAGAATCTGAGAGTAAAAACATAAAAAAAAAAACAAACAATCAATTGGCGGAAAAAAAGCATAACAGTCAAAACAGTTCGAACAAGCACAAGCAATCGGAAGATTTTATTCAGAAACAAGTAATGTATCGTACATATGTATATGTATATCAATGTTTAAGGAGAATTTATTGAATGTCTCATATATAGCATTTATATATAAATATTGATATGTATGTAAATATATACATAGCTTTGACTAGCAATTTAGATCGATTTTCGATGGCAGTAAGCATTAAAGTCATTATTAAGTCCCTTAATAAGAGTAGAATGTTAATGCTGTGCGTTAATGCAGGGCATGGTAAGAAATTTGTTCATTTGAATACTAACGAGACTTTTTACGTTTTACTTTTTTCTCTGACCTTTAACTCAAAACAATACAGTTGAATGTTTTAAATTTGAAAAGATAAATCAATATTGATTACAGTATTCGGACAAAGTTGTACTCTTTTACTAATTATGGACAAATGTTTAATGGGCATTTCGGGGCACTACATCTTTACTTCTACAACTTAAACTTATCACCTAATTTTGCTTGATATTATGGTAAAATCCTACCAATTATTACGAACCTACTAGCATATGTATTTGTATAGTTAGTCCAACCTTTCACCAGGAATAACAAATAATAATTCTTCACTGCAAAATAAAGTTGTTGCATTTTCGCTGCGAAACCACTAGGAAGCAAAGGTTAACAATATATATTTACTACTACAATATATATTACTATAAAACACACTTAATTTTAACAGAGGATACTTTTGACGCCTGAAAGGATAACAATTATTTGCTATAAGAAGCATTTACGTCATAATCAATTAAAATTAAAATCACATCGGTATGTGCATCTAATACTAAGGTAATTGTTAGTAAAGTTCGAAAAAACCTCTTCATCGAATACACAATTTCTCATTTCCTGGCAACTAATTAAAGAAAATTACAAATTAAGTTGGTACATCTTTAAGATAAAATATTACAGCGCTGATTTTAAAAGGTAAATAAACATCTGCAATAATTGTCAGTCTTTTACCTGGTCCGACTCAACAAACGTTTTGGAGAGCACCATGCCTATACCACTTAACATATTACTATCGCATTCACTAACATAGTTATGTAAACATAAAAACACAATTAAGGTGAACACCAAAGCGTATAAGAGCTATTAATTGCAAGAACATTCAGACAAATCAAATAGAGACTCGAAAAAACCCACTATATGTTATCGTTAACTTTCACAGCGGCATTGATGATAAGCATTTGAGCTTCGCACACAATAATAGGGGAAAACTCATACACATATAAAGCATGTTTTGCGTACGAACATTCTGTACCTGCCAATAGCCGTTGAGAAATCAACTGTCTTCTGATAAGGCATTCTTCTTCAATAGAACGAATTCTGCGGAACACAATTAAAATGAGACTTTGCCTTAACTTATTCGCGAACAGACGAAGTCAATATAAGAATGAATACCGGCATAACATCAATTGTGACGCAGCGGGGTAGTGTAACAAATTGGGTACAATTATAATTGATTCTGGTAAATTAGTCGGGATATACCTTTGCCGTAGATAGGTGAACATTAATTTTGCTCCGTCCGTTCTTCGGTGCGTCTGTAAAATATGTACAATTGCGATACGCTTATTGTTAAAATTAAATTCTGTGTGCAAGTGCTTCTCCTTTTTCGGCCTGTCTTTGAGTGCATACAGAAGTGAAAAATTAATGCAAAATTGTTATAGCCAGAAAAGAAATATTTGCTTTCAAACACATGTGCATTATCTGTCAAGGATTAGCTTTAATTGTTGAATTTATCTTAAAATGGCATGCTTCCCGAGACTACTAAGGAGGAAGACTGTATTCAGTCCGTCAAACGGTGAAATATTTTCGGATAATGCGGAATCAAATGTAGTGAGTAGCAATGAAATAAACCAATTAAAAATACACTCATCTGATTCCAAAAAAATGTCGCTCAATTAATAAATTCAAAAATATATATGTATACAGAGCAAAGAACTCTGTCGCCATCATAGCACAAGGCAGCCTTCTAAGTAGCAATTGTTGTTGCTACTGGTGCTGATCGATAAGAGTGGATAATTGGAGTTAGCTCTTGATAACGTACGATAAATACGTGAAGGACGCCCCGCACGCCCATTCAAATGAGTAACCAGTGAATTAAATTTACAATGGGGGTATTTAATCAATTAGCAAATATTTGCAATTCGTAAAGGTTCTGTGTTGATGGATCAGGCATATTTATACAAAAACAAGTTTGCATCGTATGAATTTATTTTAGCATTAAACGCCGTCTCATTGTTTATCCAAGACAATATTTAATACATACTGAGCAATAATATACAATCATATACAATACAATTAACTAGGTATTGTGTTAGGTGTTGTATGTGAACGGCATGGAATTCTTCTACGTACAAGTAATAAAATGTTTTTTTTTTGTATTTTTTATATTTTTTTATATTATAGTGGCACAAATTTTACAATGTATTGCATACAATTTGTTGTACAGAGATTTGGTTTGCATCACCTTACTACTAATCATATTCATATAATCTTTAAATAATATATCACAGACAAATTAGATTCAAGTCTGAAGGAAAAGCCACTTAAAAAACGTTCATGGCAACAAGAATTCTTAATTTCTTTGTATGGAAGAGGGAAGTAGTTAGTCATGATTTCGAATTGCTGACTAGAATGTTTTAGAAAACACAAAAACGATTGACAATAAATAAAAATGTGTATAAATAAGATAAATATAAAAACATTCATAGAAAATTAATAAATAATAACAAATAAGCACTACAAGTAAATAAATAAAAAATAAATAAGTAAAGAAGCAAATAAATAAATAAATAAAGAAATAAATAAAGAAGTAAATAAAAAAATAAATAAATAAATAAATAAGTATCAAATAAATAAGTATCATTCATCAAGTCATTTCCGGATGATAAAAGCAATTGATTATATCGGAGAAAAAGTTTTTCAACTCTAGCTGTGACCATTTCTGTCATGGATATCTTATGAAGTTACGTAGTCGAGAAAAACCAGGGGAGATTTAGAATCATTTTTATGAGCTTATTTTGCGTTGCCTGAAGTCCACGCAGATGATTTTCGGCGCACATAGAACATCATCGGTTGGAAAATAGACTTAAAAATCAATATTTTGTTTTCATTGCTTAGTTTTGAATTCCTGCAAATGAATGGATAGAGGATTCTTATCGTTTTATCTTTTTGATAACTATATACAAATATATGAATATGAAGCTTAAAAGGTAACCTTTCATCTAAATGTACCCCAAGATACTTTCCACTCGATCGGAAAAGCATTAAGTTGAAGGCTGTTGCTTGGATGTAAATAAGCTTTTCTTTTTCGAGTAAGATTGCTTGCGTTTTAGAAGCGCTTATGTTAATTATCCAATCTTGACAATATTGAAGGACAGTATTTATCCCAGATTGCAGATTGGTTTCAATAATGCAACCAGTTGCATCCGAAGAGTAAATACATGTATCATCTGCATATAAGGCAATATTGCTATTATTTAGATTTGTGAAATCAGAGGTGTATACACCTAATTCTGTTTTTACACGATTTTGATATAACAAGATTTGAAAATAAAATATTTTAAATTTTTTTTTACCCGAATTTATTCCATTTAGCACGATTTAAAATTGTTTGTGCTTACATTTTTTTGTCATATTTAATATTTGTGAAGTATGTTGATATCACAAATCTAAGTGAATCCCCTTTTTGCGCGTACAAGCAAATTTACTGGTCAAAGCAAATGTAAATAGCACAAATTTAGGGGAATTCCCTTTTTGTGCATACAAACAAATTTACTGGTCAGAGCAATAGAAATGTGTTACTATCTTGTGAATTATCAATGCCATCAGACGTGCTTGGTAAAGCAATTTTTTATTGGCAAATTTGTTTTCCCAACGTTACATTAAATTTATGAATACTTGTTCTTAAAAAATCCTTGTTTTTAACTAATTTTGATAGGATTTAGAGATTACGAACCAATCACCTATTTTTGCATACGATCAATGTCTGTTTTTAGACGGTTTTTTTTACACGGTTTTTTTTGGAACCAATCTACCGTGTAAAACAGAATTAGGTGTATATTAAATAGGACAGGCGCTAGGACAGAGCCTTGTGGGACACCAGCGCTAATGACTTTGTTGTCCGAGAGGCTCTGATTTACAGACACTTTGGAAGTACGGAGAGATAGAAACGACTGAAGGATTTTAATAAGATACATATCATGTATTATGCCTTTTAGCCTACTTAGGGGTATAGGGTTGGGATTGCTCGCAAGTTGGTGTGAACTGGCGAAATTAACTGACTGTTGGACTGAGTGTCTAACATGAGTGGTTGGGACAATGTTACTAGCAATTGACTCTTCAAAAAATTGATTGCTATTGCGTTAGCCTTATCACATGGGGAATGAAAGACAGAGTTGTCACACTTAAGAGGAGGAATATAAGTGTATTTTTTTCGTTATCTTGATTATGCTCCAAAATGGTTTGGAACCTTTATCTAACGTTAGAAGTCTATCGTTCCAAGATTGGTTTCTATAGTTTAAAATTGAAAAATTCAGCAGAGCATTCATTTTCTTGTATTCCGTGAGGTAGAACTCATTTTTTGTCCGCCTCCATCTAGATCTGCAGGTATTTCTTAACTTGATTATGTCAAGAATGAACTGCGGAAGGGTATTTGCCTCATGTCTGTATACCGTCATCTTAATTTCCAGTTAGCCTTTTTGAAGTCAAAAAATTTATTTGTACATGAAATTGGAGAAATAATGACACCACATTTTACCGGTAAGTGGTCGGAACTAAGCTCATTAATGGTAATTGGGGGAGTAAAAAGATCAGGGATATTAATGAGAAACAAATCTAAAGTTGAAGGTTTTCTATTCCTGCTCGATGGGACATAAGAAGGATTGGGAGGGTGGAGTATTTCAAAAGGATGTCTTGAGTTAAGATTTGCATGAATATTACCCCATTCATTAGCCCTAAGACAATCCCAGGACCTATATCTGCAGTTCAAATCACCACCGACTAGAAATAGATCATTACTATTGATAACTAACTTTAATATATAGTTTCGGAAATGTATGCGTTTTTGACGAGTGGGTGCTCTTCCCGGAAAATAGGCACTAAATATTTTTAGTGAGAAGCCATTCTCAAAATGAACTTCGATACCAATTGTTTCTATTACATTAGTGCTTGTAAAAGGAAGTACTTTATGTTGTACTGAACGTTTTATGAACACGGCAACCCCGCCACCACTTATCTCTTCACTGTCCAATCGATAACATTTATATACAGAGTTGGATAGATGATCAGCTGAATTCAGCCATATTTCTGACACTAGTGCTATATGAACGTTATAGTTATTTAGAAATGTAAATAATTCAATTTGTTTTCATCGAATGCTTCAAGCATTCCAACATATAATATTTAAGCTACATTAAATCATTTAGATTCGCTATACAAGTATTTAACAGCAAGTTGGGCGATCGTATTAAACTGTTCTGCCTTGGAAGTACAATTGTTAAGTAAAGTAATCATTTCTGCAGTGAGTGCATTTATCTCTTCAAACGCCTTCTGTTGAAATCCCATTTGACTTGAGTTTTGAATATGGATTTAAAATGTTTATTAGGAATTTTGTTAAAACTGTTGGAAACGAGCGCTTAAGGGAGAAAATCTTTCTCGGTTAAAGCTCCGAACAGAACTGAAGTAATAAAATGTTGAATTTCAGAAAAATGAAGTCTGTTCTTTAACCGATATCAGTTAACCTAATACTGCCTCAGACTTGCTAAGAGACATGTAAGGAGCAGATTCAATAGAAACCGTACTTATTTAAAATTTTAAAAAGGAAAATAAATGAAGAAGATCGCAAAAAAAGTAATCTCAAACAGCTTCCTACATTTTAATTACAGGTCAGGTTAGTGATACACTTGACAACTTCGGTGATATTGCGATGAAGGTTTTTTAAGTGGCTTTTCCTTCAGACTAGAATCTAATATTTCTGTGATAAATCATATAAAGTTTGTATGAATATTTTAGTAGTAATTTGTATAATTGTATGCAAAACATTGTAAAATTTGTGCCACTATAATTATAAAAAAAAACGTCGGTGGTTGTGGTGGACAAATGGTGACTGGACTACATTTGAAAACCAGATAAAGGCATAGGATCCCTAAAACATATTAAATGTTACTTTCTACGAAACCATTGAAGGGTACTTAAAAATCAGTGTTCTACAGATGTCTTTTCATTAAAAATTGCTTATGTTATTCAGAAACAACATCAGACATCTTTGGAACTTCTCAGATTGTTTAACATGTCGTTTGTGTACAAATTCAGACACTTATTTAATTATTATTTAATTATATTTTCGCAAAAGGCATCCTTTCCTTGGTCCTGACCCCCGCTTAAAATACACTGCCACAATTGGGCATTATGGTCTTAAGTGCGTCTGTACACTTAAGCATCAAGTGAATGGTCAAATTATTGATTGGTTTAATGTTGTTCCATTTCTGCACCGAATTGCTGATCGTAGGAGGAGTAACTTCGCCTTGGGTGCCCCTTGAGACTATAACTGTTTTAATAAGGTGTGTCCTAAAGGTACATAATAATAATCTATATTCATCTTAAAAATATATACATTTGATAAAAATGTTTGGTTTTTTAGCCAGAATAAGTTATTTTCAAAACTATGAATTAAATTTTAATTTTGAATTCATTCAATGAATTCATTTTCACATGATTTTTTTTATTATTTTCTCTTATTGTTAAATTATAATGATAATTTACTATCAACTATTAATTTAAAATTTACTTTCTAAATTAACAAAAATGTGAAAAATAATCAATTAAATGATACCCTAGTAATCTTTCTTTCATGTTCTCAAGTACTTCCATGATATTTTCATTGTATTGTTCTAGATGACTGCGTTCAAAGTCAATAACATCTTGAATAGAATGATCTCCTTGTTCTTCTGAGAATACATGTAGTTTTGAAATTTATGTATATGAGAGTGTAGCATATGCACTTTTAAAAACATCCTGCAAACCAAGGGTTTAAAGTTCTTCAATATGTTTTCGACTTTATTGTTGCCTAAAGAGCTAGTGCTTGAATATGCCAATATATTTTTTGAGCACTAGTTTGCAATTTCTGGAATTCCTTGTGGACCAACATAAATTCCAGGTTTAAACTTCGTTTACTTCATTTAGCGCTTTTACAAATTGTTTGATTAGTCCATATTATACATGTAAAGGTGGCATTAACAAATTTACAGATTCAGCAATTGGTTTGCATTTCACGTTATGTTTTCCAAAACAAAATGTCGTTCTTATCGTCCAAGACCGACGGAAATAGTGCTGTGCATCGGTTCTACTATTCCACAGCTCCCATTCATTGGGAGCACATGGTATCCCAATTTCTTGGAATAGACTTTTGATGTGTTACAAAAACAATGTTGATTTGTTTAACTAATGAAGAAAATGTTTCATGGCTTTTTCATATATCAGTTATTTTGACATTGACACTCATTAAGAATATTTGAAACATTGCGGGATGTTACGCACAACGGATACATATAATAATATTACATGCAGATTGCATATAAATAAGTTCGTTTTTTTTTCCGAGAAAAGCAAAATTGATGCAAGCGGTTATTTTTACAATTCTTACAAAAGTAAACTTTTCAACGACTATTGTTATTATTTATTCATATTGTTACACAACAATCAGGAAATTAATGATAGGAAAACAGTTTTTTGTTGAATTGTGTTATCGTTTTGATTACGCTTGTTGGGGATTGCTCAACTTTGAAACTATCAATCGCATATGTCCTGTCGAATATGGCAACGATCTTATGGGAATAAAATAGATTTTATGTATAACAGTTTATGTAGGATGGAATCAGACGTATCATATATATATAATAAAAAAACAATTTTATTTTAAATAAATAGGCGTGGAAAATCTGCAATCAGAAAGGCCGATTTTGGTGTCAAAGTCAAGCTGGCGATTATCAGCTCAGCATTTATTCCAACTCTCACCTATGGTCATGAAATTTTAGTATTGACCGAAAGAATGAGATCGCTAATGCAAGCTGCCTAGATGCCGGAATAGGGTGAGAAACACGACAGTACGCGGGGAAAACAATGTCGAGCACCTACTTCTCCGAACGGAAAGAGCTATGCTTCGATGGTTTGAACACGTGGCTCTAATGTCCAAATCATCATGTCTTCCGAGGCGTCCCTTAAATGCGTCTGCGTCAGGAAGACGTCCCTTTGGCAGATCCAGGAAGAGGAGGTTACACCAAGTCCAAAAACTCCCTTGGTTGCGCCTGGGCAGAAATCCTGATAAGTTAGAGTCGATGGCGGAGGAATGAGTGGAGCCTGGATAACTCTACTGCGTGCTTTACGCTCACTGCCCCTTTAGCGGATCATAAAGGTCAGAATATTACGATGATCATGATTTTATTTTAATTTGTATATGTAAACAAAATGCGGATACTGTCGTTAGCCAAACTTTGTTTTTATAACACTTGTATTCAATATGAAATTATATAAGGATTGCTCCTTTTATCAAACTAAAACGAGTCAAAATTTACAAATAACGGACAATTTCTAATAGTATCTACTCCCGGATAATTACATAAATCCCTACGATTAGTACAACATGAAATTTTCCATATTTCCGTTGGACCTTCAATGGCATGCATTGCTTCCACTCAGACTTGAGTTGATATAATAATCTCTTCTCTACTTACTGATTAACGGATACAGAAGTAAGTGAGCACAATTGTATATAGGTGATTGGACTTGTACAGCAGGTGAACCCAATTGTAAGACATTAAATATGATTGATCTACAACAAGAAAAATATCAAACATGATTCATTCACATACATTTAAGAATATCTGAAAGTGTTTACAATAATAGCTTGAACGATTTTTGGCATTGCGCCCGTTTTTGTTTTAAAGTATACATACATTTTACTTAGGTAATGGTGTTCATTTTGTGTATACGGGAATACTTTTACGTTTTGAAACGAAAGTATTTGTTATTAGTTATGTATTTATATTGGAAACGAGTATTTTGTAATATAATAGGTGTGGAGCTACAGTATGGATTCACAGTGTTGACTAACATCGAGTTTTGGATAGTTACCTAAGGGTGATGCTCCATCGTCATACAGTTTTATGACTGAAACAGTAAAAGAAAATGGGGCAAGTGCCTCTTCAAACAATTACATTATTATTGTTTTCTATTAGTAATATAAATTCTCTAAAGCTATACGAAAATACCTTTCACAATAGATTCCTATCGACTTTTATCACAACCAATACATACCATTTCAGTTGTTTTGTATAAGGGTTACAATGTCATTATTTATGGAAGTATACTAAAAATATGCCAAAACAAACAGTCTCTTTTTCTATTTATATTTGTTGAGTTTAAACCAACTACACAACCGATAGGTAGACTGTATGCGTCAGTTGCTCTCACACACAACCTTATATTCAGACAATCCGTATTCGAGTGAACATATTCCCTTAATCCCACCTTTGCAAAATATGGAATTACCGTAATTAAGCTCCGACGGAAGTATGAAGTCATTTTATATGCTTCTCCACGGTATAAGTAATGTCTCCATACTCATTATTTTACTTTACTACAGGGATTCCGTCACGTTCTTACACAACCATCCAACCGCAGCAGCATGCTAATTTACACGACTTTGATTAAAAACGTTTCTCCCACAAATGTGTGACTTTACAAGGGTACACTTTTTACAGACTTATCAGCAGCTGAAAGTCTCAGAATGAAAATCATTTTTTTTTCCTAAAACACGCTCGCATACCGTGACCTCATTACGTTTAGTGTGTTAAAAAATTTTCAAATTATTCCGTAATTTGCATGACTCAACCTTGATTGGCATCCTTCAACGATTTAACTGGTTCTCTTTTAAGCTCTTCACGTCAAAACTCAAATCAAAATCGCTTTCTTTTAGGTGGAGCTACAACGACTACGTGATGTGGTTTTGAATTTTCATTACATCTTTTTTTTCTCATTTAGGATAAATGCTATGGGATTACTTGCTGTAGAATTCTATACATTTTTTCAGGCGAAAAGAACTTTTTTATTTAAATGAACATTTTTTGAATGCGTATCCCCCTGCGAGTGCATCTGATTTAAAATCAATGATGGCATTTTTGCCTGTCAAACGCGCCTACCTCATTTTCAGCATCTGAACGTATTGGTTATGTAGAGACGTAGTCCCTTGACGAAAGTATATTTTGGTTTATTGCGCTGTAGGGATTATCTTAAATATTTTAAGCAAACGAAATGTTTTTTTTCACTCATGCACATTTGTACAAAAGGGGAGGAAAAGTCGAAAGTAAAATGTAAAACAGTTTCCTATCAAAGGAATCGGGAAGCTTATCCGAAATTGATTGGAAAATATTGCACAGTATTCTGGCCCATCAATGACAACCGGGAATTGAAATTTACGGGTATTTCTATAATTATGTGTAGTCACTTGCAGTTTGGATTTCAATTTCACCAATCCTCAGCATAATTAAGCGACGTCAATCCCTAGGTACTAACGACTAACTTTTATGACTATTCGGTCCACTTTTCGTAGGTCCCAAGGACCGTCTTTTTGATTCAGAGCTTTTCTCTGTGACGCTACGTGTCCGCTGACTAGACGCCCGCTTAACTAAAGACTTCTCCATTCCCTGTTGAGATTGTCCATACCTCCCGTCAGCTTTATCTTTCTATACACGACTATAATACTAAATCTCGTTTGATCCTGGTACTGATGTTGTTGGTACTGCATACTATTTGGAATTATTGCTGCCCATTGTGATTCTTTATCTAGGATGTCAATGCTGTATGTACTTTCTTAAAGATAGCCAATGTTAACGTCGAAATTCGACTCTTGACACAAAAAGTGAAAATATTACTACTTTTTTAGGAAATACAGATGCAATAAAGATGTTAGATGAAACCAAACACGTTTATACAAATGTTTACATTCTCTTTCACTGCTTCAAATCGAAGACCCCTGTTTATACACAAATCTATATTTAAATTAATTTAATGTTTCACCTCCAAACCTATTGAATTGCGACCATATAATATTGTAATGAACATTTTTGAAGTTTCGTCAAAGGCAGTACAACCAAATGGATAACGATTGCTTCCAATCTGTACATTTTTCAAATCTTCAAGTAATTACATACTTATTTTACGATAATGCAATCTTCTAACATCATTCTTGTTGAGATCACTATCGCGCTAATCGAAATTAACTTTATTAATCTCTTCATTCCTAAAAGCGTTTTCTGTACTCTTATTGCTTTTTTAGCTTAGGGTGTATGACTGCTCAATCGTTCTAAAATGACACGAATGTGAAAGATTTCGAAATTGGCACAGTATTATTTTTATGTTTACTAGTTTTGGAAAATATAAGCTCTTATTAATAGTAGGAAGCATTAAATTGTTTATATTGTTTAGCTATCAAGTTTTCGATTAGGCATGCAAATAATTGCATTTCGGTATATGAGATCTCTATTACTGTTCTCAATGATCGCAGTTTTTTTACAGTTTATTAATATACAATTTGATTTACGCTGTGTTGTCGCACAGTGTACATTATTTTTCTTTATAGAGTTCTGATATAGATACTAACATTTTTCTACTGTAGCATTATCAAAGAATTTCTTTAAAGAACAACAATCAAAATCTGAAAATGGCAAAAAAACATAAGTCAAAGAAGAAAAAATAAACAGAAAAACGGTACATGATAATGATAGTTATCAAAAGATAAATGAAAGCAATAATAGGAATAAATAATTATAATGATTGTATAAATATAATTACCAGAGGTGCAGGATTGAGTCTATTAATCCATTACTAGGAAGATAAACAAATTTGTAAGTAAATAATAAATAAATAAATAAGTAAATATATAAAGTATAAAAATAAATACAAAAATAAATACATAAATAAATAAATTGATTAGTAAATAAAAAAATAATTAAATAAATAAATTTATAATTAAATAAATGAATAGATAAATAACAGAATAGACATATTAATAAAGAACAATTATACAAAGATAAACAGTTTTCTATATATTCTTATGTCTATACAATCATTAAGAAGAACAAAAATGGGTAACACCCAAATTAATAAGGGTACAAGAGTGAAAACGAAATATTAGGTATTAGGAAATTTTAGAAGTTAAGTGGAAATAGTTCGCTAATCAGAGGGTTGTCAGTTGTAACATCTTACTTTGAATGTTCGGTTAAGTTTGCTTATCCTGGAGGAGATCAATTCAACATTCGCTTTGGTATGAAGATCCAATGTAGAGTGATGCCACGGTAGATTAAGCATTATTTTAAGTATTTTGTTTTGCGATATTTGAAGCATTTCAGTGTGACACTTAGCACAGCTACCCCAGACCTGGCAGCCATACAGAAAGATAGCTTGGAAAATCTTTTTGTATAAAACCTTTTTAACGATTTTAACGATTTCATGCTTATACAAGGATATAACATGTGGGTGACGACATTTACCTTATTTAGCGTTCCTGAAATTAACATCAATTTTTGATCGAGGAATATGCCCAAGTACTTTACAACTTTTTTTCATATTATTGAGTGATCATTTATATATATATATATTTATATTAGTCGGAAGAAAGCAAAAACTTCTTTTTAAGGTAAAAAAAGATGGCTTGAATTTTTTCGACATTCAGTTTAATTTCCCACTTGGATAAATACACAAGCAATTTTTCAACCGCATTTCATAAATTCATCTCGATGTTAAGACCATGATCGCATTTGTGACGATCCAGAAACTACAAAATACTTTTCTTGAAGCAAATATTTTACAAGAGAAAGTAACTCGAACTAATGGTTAAAGTCATACAATTCCCATGGAGTGGCATTAATATTACCTCATGTTGCGGACAATTTGTATTTTGTAGACAAATGTTGTCAGTATGTTTTGACATTTTTAATATTGCTTTTTACAGGTGCAACGTTATGCTGAAATTTTGGGTAAGAGAACGCAACAGCCCCATATTCTCGAATTTCTGTCATAAGAATCGTGTTCCACTATGTCAGTATTTAATGGAATACTTTCGCTTACACATGGCATAATATCATTATTTATATTAGTATTTTAACAGTGGATGGTTGCTTCATGAATGCAAGATTTTGTCAGCAGCATTTCATGCAAATACATCCCCGATCGACGCAATATTTGCGATGAGCTTAATAGAATTTCTTTAGTTCTTATAAAGTAAAGCTTTTATTTAGTATCCTGAAGATTTTACGAATCTGCTTTCGATGAACTCTTAAACATTTTTCTTTCCGCAATTTCATCATATGCTTCACCTAATAAATTAACACCAACTCCCGCTTTTCAAGCGAAGTGTTCCATTTTCCATCTAGCAGACAGTGAATTATCACAAAAATCTGAGCATGCAAGAAATTGCAAACAAACAAAACCGTATGTTAATGAATCTTATTTTTTCATAGTTTTCCATGTAAATTGAATGTCTTGTGGCAATTCGAAAAATTAATAATTACAAAGAAAATAAAGGAACATAACGAGCAGTTCTTGTTTTACCTGTAAAAGCAATTTTTAGCTTCTTCTTCTTTGTGTGGCGCTACAGTCCGCGGTGGACCTGGGCCTCAACCAACATGCCTCTCCACACAGCGCCATCTCTGGCTAGCTGTCTCCATTTTCGCACACCAAGTTGGTTGAGGTCCTTCTCCACTTGGGTGCGCCACCTTAAACGCGGGCCTGGTCCTCTGTTGCGTTGCCCGACAGGTTCGGATTCGAAGATAATTCGGGCCGGAGCTGTGGTGTCCATCCGCTCTACAAGACCAAGCCACCGTAGGCGTTGGATCCGTAGACGCACGTAGAACTTTTCTCTCAAAGAGACCTAGGACTTTTTCTTTATCCGTTTTCCGTATAGCAGGACTGAGATAATAGAGTCAACTTGGTTCTTCGAGAGAGGGCTCAGTTACTCAATTGCCTCTTGAGCCCAAAGAAACAGCGGTTGGCAAAAGTTATCCTACGCTTGATCTCTGTACTGATGTTAGTTAGTGCAATTTACTCCGGAGCCGAGGTAAGTGAAGTCCTTGACTACCTCGAAGTTATAGCTGCCCATTGTGACGCTCTGTCCAAGACGTCGATCTTGTATTTTCCACTTGGATAATGTGTGTCTTTTTTGGAGGACAGCATTAACTACGTTTTGCCCTCATTCACCCATTTTAGCCGCTTCCGTCTCAATACAAGCAAATGGCTCATTGATGGCTCGCTGTGTTCGTCCAATCACGTCAATGTCATCGGCATATGGTAACAATTGCAAGGACTTCTTGACGATCGTGCCTCTAGTGTTGGCGTGTGAGTTTCATCGTGTCATCCTGCACAACGTGACGAGTTTGGCAGGAATGTCAGAACTAGACATGGCGTTGTATAGCTCGTCTCTATGCACGCTGTCATATGTGGCTTTAATGTCGACAAATAGGTGATGGGTGTCGATTTGCATTTCTTGGGTCTTTTCCAGGATCTGCCGTGGTGTGAAGATCTGGTGTATTGTGGACTTTCCTGGCCTGAAGGCACACTGATACGGACCTATCAGATTACTAATAGACGGCTTCAGGCGGGTACACAAAACGGCAGTGAAGATCTCGTACGCGATGTTAAGGATCGGGCAAACGATACTGAGATTCCACTCGTCGGGCATCCTTTCCTCAGACCATATCTTACAGATGAGTTGATGCATGCGCCCTACCAGATCATCTCCAGCTGCCTTAAATATTTCAGCGGACAGACCGTCCTCTCCAGTAGCTTTGTTAGACTTTAGTCTTAGATAGATCTTTTATTTCGCATAATATAGATGACATAAGTTACCGCTGTTACCGCACATTTTACAGATTAGAGACATGATATTATAATATCGTTCTTCTATAATATTTTACAAGTAATTATGCAAAATTGTGTTTTTCAAAATAACATGATTATACTTTGGAGGAAAATACGAAAAAAACCTCCAATGTGAGAAAAAACAAAAGTATATAAATAAGCGAACAATACAATTTTAGTAAACACACAAGTTTTGTAATAAGTAAAATAAATAATAAATAAATAAATAAATAAAAAAAAATAAATAAATAAATAAATAAATAAATAAGTAAATAAACAAATAAATTAATATAACATAGTAACATTGAATAAACAATAGAGATTAAGTATCACTTAGAATAAGCGGGTTTTCAAGAAAACTACAGCGTTCTTGGAATTTTAATTTCAGTTTCTGTATTCTATCAGAAATCAATTCAACATTCGCTTTTTTGTGTTTGTCTTTAGTTGAGCGATGCCAAGGCAAATTTAACATCACCCAGAAGGTAGGGCTTTCTTCTTCGTGTGAAAAACATAGCCTGCTTCTTTTCCTCGTTCAATTTGATGTTGCATTTGCTGAAATATTTTTCCACGATTTTGATCACATTTAAGAGATTGCTCTCAATATTGAGAGCTAATTCATGTGAAGAAAATACGGCGGTATCGTCTGCAAAAATTGCAGTGTGACAACTTGGCAATTTTGGGAAATCTGATACATAAATATTATATAAAATTAAAGCTAGAACTGAACCCTGTGGAACACCAGAATTGAAAAGCATTTGGTCAGAAACACCACTGTTCACTTGGACTACGAAACGACGACGAGTTAAGAAACTTTGGACAATTTTACATATATAAGGAGGAAACCGGAAGTGTATCAATTTATACAAAAGTCCGTCGTGCCAGACAGTATCAAATGCTTTCTCTATGTCAAGTAGAACCCTCCCAGTTGATTCGCCTATAACACGGTTTGACTTAATGTGATTGCAGATTCTTAATACTTGATGGGTGGAGCTGTGGTGTACCCTAAATCCAAATTGTTCATTGGGAAATATATAGTTTTCAGAAATATGGTTTAAAATCACTTCAGAACTTTCTCAAAAACGTTGCTAAGGTTACAAGCAACTTATTGGCCTCTAGCTTTCAGGATTTTCAGGAAACTTTCCAGATTTTGGTATAGGAATAACTTTGGCTGATTTCCTGGAGTCAGGTAAATATTCCATTTTGAGACACGCATTTATAAGAAATGTTAAAAACTTTATTCAACATTTGCGAACATTTAAGTTGTTGACGAGCAATGCAATGTCGTCTTCTGGTAAATAAACAGCAGAAGGGATTTGATGAGAGCTGTCCACAAAATAATTCTGAATAGTGCTCTGCACTGTGCCGCGTGTACCTAGGTCACTTATACCACTAGCCACGACGTGGTTATTTGAAAGTGAACTTGTTCCTATTCCTAACAACTCTGACTATATTCCAAAACAGCTTATCATTTTTTTCGAGCATTTTAAGTTTGGAGTTCCAATTCTTGTTGCGAAATTCAAAAATTTGCTTGCTAAGTAAATTGTTGAGATACTGTAAAATGTAAGCTATTTCAAAAATGGCTCACGGTATCTCGTCCAATATCTTCTGTACTTATTTCTTAGTCTGAAGAGCGCCAAAATATGATGAGGAATTTTTGGAGAAAAAGTTTGTTTTGGAACTTTCGGGACAGAGTCTTTAACCGCGTTTAAAATGTTTGAACATAATTCATTTATTATTATAATGATGAGTTGGAGTCGATGGAGGATCATGTAGACTGGAGATCTCTTAATCGCGCTTTACCCTAGCGATCCCTTTAGCGCATTATGCGGGTTTGAAAATGATAATAATGTTGAACTGTTTACAATAAATATAGTACTCGTGCTTAAATTTAATATTTGTTGAGAACACAGACAACTATATACTGTCAACTGACTTTTCTGAGTGACTGTAAATAAATAAATAAACATAAATGTTATCCCAAATAGGCAGTGAGGACGGAGATTAGTTATATTTTTAATTTCTTGATTCTGACATTGAACCACTCTATCGATTCTACAAAGCATTGGACGTGTGATGTCTTAGTTTATCAGCAATTAATCAATAAATAATACTCAAGCGATTAAGATATTTCCAGAAATAAACTAATATGGCGCTTGAATAACTGCATTAATGGTGTTTAGTTTTAATTAAGATCACAATACATAATTAATCAATTAAGACGTCATTGCATTATGTGAATCTGGGGATAATTAATTGTCTTCAAGTACGTTCAAGGCTCGAGCGTCGTTGAAAATCGAAGATTATATATAAATACGTGACCCTCATTTTTGTCGCACAGGCGAGTTTGCTGTGTCATTAATATTCGGCTTTAATCATATATGTTAAAAATAGCGAACGAACAAATGACCATGCTTTTCGGTTCTGCACGTGGAATGAGAGGTCTTTTAACAGGCCACGTGCAGCCGAAGAACTCGCGGAGGCCCTTTTAGATATCACCGCCATTCAGGAAGTGCGATGGAATGGGCCGGGCAAGTAGAGGATGAAAAACTGCGACATCTATTACGGTGTTTGCAGCAGAGCGAGGCGCTTATTTGGATGTGGATTTGTTGTTCGAGGCAGACTTAGGCATAAAGTCTTAAACTTTGTCTGTAAAAGCGAACGCCTCGTAACAATCCGCATCAATGCAAAATTCAGGCACATCAGCCTGATTTGCGCCCACGCCCCGACAGAGGACAAAGATGACAGCACCAAGGATGACTTCTATAATCTCCTAGAAAGAACATACGATCAATGCCCCAGCTTCGACACCAAGATCGTTCTAGGAGATTTCGACGCTAAGCTGGGTAAAAAAAAATCTTTGCTAAAGTCATCGTCACCACGTCCAGGAACGGACTAAGGCTGGTGGACTTTGTCATGGGACGTAACCTCTCTGTTGCTAGCACGCCATTCCCGCACCTCAACATCCATAAAGGGACATGTCCCCAGATCAACCAACCGTCAACCAGATTGATCACGTTGCGATCGACGTCAGAAACGCCTCCAGTTTTCTTGATGTCCGAACGTTCCGAGGAGCTAATGTTGACTCGGGCCATTTCCTTGTTGTAGCCAAGGTAAGAAGTAGGATATCGAGAGAACAACGGAGCCGAGAAAGAACACCACGGCTTGTCGTCCGAAAGCTACATTCGCAACGTAGTAATAGGATCCGATCGAGTAGTAGTAAGTAGTAAAAGGCCGATCGAGTCTCCCAGAAACTCGCTGTAAGTTCGACGCCGCCTGCACAAAGAATCTGCCACTGATGTGCTGGGTTTTACGACACCACCTAGAAGGAACACATGGTTTGACGACGAGTGCAGGCAGGCACATGGAGCCAAGCAGGAAGCCTACAAGGCAACGCTGCATCGAACAACGGGGGCTGCTCGTGAGCCCTGCGAACAGAAGAGAAGGGAAGAGAACCGGCTTCTCGCGCGCGGTCGAGATGGATAGTTGTTATGGCAGAAACGACGTCCGAAAGTTTTATCAAAGGGTGAAACAATTATTCAATGGATATAAAACTCGGACTGAAGTCTGTTGGGATGATAATAGACAACTGGTAGTAGAGTCGCAGTCGATACTGAGAATCTGGAAATATTACTTCTGTAGAGTGTTAAAAGGCGATGATATAAATTTGTCTACAGTTGATTTTAAATGCTATATGAAAAGATCAATTCAACATTCGCTTTTAACTGTTATAAAAACTGAGTTGGTAGAAAATGTAGGTATTGAGATTAAACTGAGAAATATTCTATAAAAAAATTTAAATTCTATAAAAAAACTGTCCTTAAAAATGACTTCATTAAATTGTTTAATCAGCTCAATAACCTACTTTTTGGTGGCGACCTCATTTGTAGGCATAGTCAAAAAGCAAAAGCTTGGGGAACTGTTCTCCATGATCTCTATTACTCAACCCTTTTCTGTTTTGTATCCGTCCACCCCAACTTATGTACCATCAAATTCTCGTTATAGTCCGTCTACAATTGATATTTTCGTCACCAATGTTTCTAGCAGTAATATAACCCAACCTGCTTCAGTAAACGACCTCAGTTCCGACCACAATCCTGTCCTTTGTCAACTTCTATGGTCTGGGGAGTGGAAAACGGAGTATTTTCAAGACCTTAAAAATACCAATTGGACTCGTTTTAGAAGTGAAATCAATGCAAAATTGAGAAACTCACCAAAGAATTTGGAAAGTATTTCAAATATAAGTAATGTGGATGCTACAGTCCGTAAACAGAGGGCCAGTGCCTAACTTCTCAGTAACCACTCGTGTTGTGCGTGCTTCTCAAAACTGGAAGGAACCTACAGTTTTATGCCGCATCCGAACGACCAAGTTTGGGAAGCCTTTTTCGTCAACACTTTTTTTTGTCGCTCAGACCAGGAATCGAACCTACGACGTCGATTTTCAACTTAGGATCGACGCACATACCCACAACGCCACTGGCCACCACCACACACTTAGAAGTTTAACGTTTTTTAATTTGAAAACTCTATGGCATGTCTTTTTGTAACTTTTTTTAAAATGGTTAAAATATTAATTTGCATATACCATAGTATCATTGTTTATCTTCATAAGGGAATGAATAAACATACCAATTTTCTACAAAAACGGCGAGGGTTATTTGACATATATAACCTGTGCTATACTATAACACGTCTGAAGAAACAGCTAGTTCTTTAACACAAGCACAATATAGATGCAGCCGCCAGTTGTGGTTAAACGCGAAAGAGTCACAGCTCTAATAATAAATCTAGTCATGTGTGCGACATTTCCAAAAATCTATTATGTGGAGAATGTAAGCAATCAAAAGCTTGTCACGATTGAAGTAAGAAAATAAAATTACTTCTTAATAATAAACGTTAATATGATCACATTTCATCTTTGATTAATTGCCTCTTTTAAAGGATTTACTAGATCAAAATTTACATTTTTATTGTGTGGGGTGATATGATTCTAGCTGTCTTTTTAGGTAAGATGATTTTCGCCCTTCTTTGCGTTCAAATTACATATGTATGTGATATATTTAAGAATGTATATTAATATTTTAGTAGTAAGGTAATAACACCGAATCCCTGTAATAAATATATTTAATGTACAACAATTGTAAAATTGCTGCCACAATAAACAAATAATAATAATAAAATAATAGTGTTAAGCCCAGGCGCAACCAAGTGAGTTGTTTGACTTGGTCCGACCACCTCGACTTGGGACTGCCAAGGGCTCGCCTTCCTGATGGACATTCGTGCCACATGTCTAAACCATCGAGGCATAGCTTTTTCCGTTCAGAGAAGTAGCTCGACATTGAGTGCCTCGCGTATTACCGTGTTTCTCACCATATCCCGGTGGTTAACTCGAATAACAAAAATCTAATCTTGGCAGCTTGTATTCGCGATCACATTCCTTCAGTTATTACTAAAATTTCATGATTCAAAACCGTACCAGGTACCAGGTGCATTTAAGAAGAGTTCATTATAACCATGCCATATTCATCCATCCAGGATTCATTATAGATTTGGTGCATACACCTGCACTAAAGCCAAAGTTGACTATGAGTACTTTTACACGAACTAATTTCGACAGCAAGCTCTTCCATCTTGTAGGCAAGGGAGGTGAAGCTTTTCCTATGTCTCACCTTGCCAATAAGATGGAAAAGCTTGCTCTCGCTTGAGCTTTAAGATGACAACTCCACTTCTTAACGGTATCCACTCTAACACCCTGGCTGCCAGCCTGGAACTTGTGACAAATTTTCACAGTTATAAATCCCCTTTGCATCGTTGAAGGGATTCGCACAATATCTAAACGATACCTGGCAACTTCTTCCAATAGGTCGACATGCTTTCCTGTAAACGATGAGACGTTCATGTGCTTATCCTAAGTCGATCCGAGGTATCCGAGGCCAGTCTTCTTTTTCTTGTATGTAGAAGAATGGCCGCGTCATGTAAGTCATTCTGTAATTCTGATCACTGAATGGATGGGTTTGAACAATCTCAAGAAAGCCAGAATGTATATGATAACTATCTGCACAGACGCGCTTTTCACGCATATAAAAAATCAGAATTAAAAAAGTTTTCTTTTAAAAATTAAATACCAAAACCTTTTCCATAGAATTATGAACAAAGTCAAGAACAAGACATCAATGTTCTATCTCTTACCATTTAAGAGTCTGTAAATTACAAACAAACAACCATTGATTTTTATTTAAAGAGACTTAAACAAGATCATTCACAGTTGTTTGCTAAATTAAAACAAAATTCTGCAGAACCAGATGCAAACTAACCAATATTCTTGCGAAATACAAGACCATTTAGTATTCTCAGTATTTTTTTCCAATATTATGAAATTGTTTCGTTTCCCTTCTTCTAATTTTAGCAAATTGGGAGGTACATAAGACGAGAGGAATCACCACTTATATATGAAAATGGAAAAGTTGTAAGTAAGCCCATTACTGTTTATTTATTTATTTTTTGTTAAATACCAAATAAACATAATAAACAAAAACACATAGCGACGTCGACACAAACAGAAAAAAAATACCAGAAGAAAAGAAAAACACAGCAATGATGTCCATATCCATATGGAAGTATCAAAAACGTCATCTACAAAAAAGTCCCGCAGACCTCCTTTAGGACCTGATAATATATTGCCGTCACAAGATGAAACCCTTTCTCAAAGATTAGCAGAAACAAACCATACTCACCACACAGTGCGTAAAGGAAAACCATCAGAAAACGGTGGCAAAACAAAAGCAAAGGCAAGTCATCAACACGACCTTTCAACTAACAATGAATACCACTCCAGAAATTCAACCACCTTGAACGAATTACGAACAGCTCATCCAAAACCGCTACAAACACCAGTCTACTTAGAAGAGCTCAAGCAAAAACAGAGCGATTTCTTACCAAGGTGCAAGGCTACTGAACCGAATAAAGTGGTCATTTTTGTTGGTGGAAAAAAATCATCAACTCAACACTGCTATGAAGGACGGAAAACGAGTGGTTTAGCGGCGAATCTAACATCTAAAATATCTCAAATGCCACCTGAAGCTCAAGTTGAAGTTCACACATATACCTCGGCGCCTTACACTGAAGGAGAACTGATGGTACTACAACCGCAAGCAGCACCTGCATCCTCTCCTACTATTGTGCTATCGCCCTGCTTTGTTGGTGGCGGTAGTGGTTGTGTTCAGACCAACAGCATGCACCAACAAGCGAAAAACACAACAAAAACCAAAATAAACACTCAACAGGATAATGAGGTTTTTATTCTCGCTATTAACATTACATACCATACACACACAAACAACTGCACCTACTACACGACCAACTACTTAGTGCACTTACTTTCCGCTTTTCGTAGCGTATTATTCAAAACTACTTATGTTTTGTTCTTTTTAGTAGATGCATGTCATTGTCTTTTCTATCCAAATTTTACTCTTTTAATTTTCGTTTTGATATTTTATGGTGGAAATTATAAAATATATGATAAATTCACCTCAATTCACAACATTTTCTTTATTCTGTTCAATTATAGATCCAAACAGAGCTGCAGGCCGACCTTGAAAAAAAGAAACCGGCAACTAGTGTGGGAGGAGATTCAGGAGTACAAATCGAAGTAAGTTCGTATGTTCTTTTATTTAGATACTGTCTTATGAAAATATATACTGAACAACTCGGAAGGTATATAATAATTAGATGCTAAGTTAAAATAAACATTACCAAGCTTAAACGATAGGTTTTTCAATTGTTTTTTTTTTTTTCAAACGTCTGCAAAGGAACTTACAAAGTGCGTATGTATTTCCAGAAAAAGCATAAATCATGGTTCTGAATCGATTATTCTGGACAAAATTGAGTCATAGAATAATGGAACAAAAAAATTGTTCAAACGTTCCCTTTCACCTCATTCGATTAAGAACAATTCTGCAAAAATAATTTACATAATGGCTTTTTCTTCTAGAAAGAAAAGTACATAACAGAAGTGCTCAAAAGAAAAAGCATTCGTTAACATCTACGCGTTTCTAACGGAAATGTTTAAATTAGGGTGATACGAAAAATAAAAACCATCACCGTGAAAACTTTAATCAGACTTGTTGTTAAACCTTACAGGATACATTTGAACCAAAGAACAATGAAAGCGAAGCACACAGTCGCCCTGAAGGAGGTGTCATGTTTGCTAGACGTGAATTGTCCGTCCAGAAAAACCTTGACATAGAAATATTTCGAAAGGAAGAATCGTAAGTAAGATGACGATACGAATCGAATTTATCAGTATCAAGTATCCAATACATTTCAGAACTCGTAAACTTATTCGGACTGCGATTGAGAATAATGACTTCCTCAATAATTACATGGACAAAGACAGGAAGGATATGGTAATCGATGCAATGGAACCAGCTACCTACGAAGAGGGGAGTTACATCATTCGTGAAAATGATGAGGGATCAGAAATTTTTGTTTCCGAAGAAGGCTATTACGATGTAATTAAATCCGGTAATATAATAGGAACCATTGGTCCCGGTACAGTGTTTGGAGAATTGGCCATACTTTACAGTGCAAAACGATTTGCATCTATTAAAGGTAATATACAAACGTGTTAAATGGATGAACACTATCGATACATTTATACTCACAACTCTGAATTACAGCCGCAACCAAAGCGAGAGTGTGGAAAATAAGCCGTGTGAAATTTCGAAATATAATGCTCGTATCTGGTTATAAGGAGAAGGAAGAATATTTGCAATTCTTAAGATCATCTCCCATACTCAAAGACTTGTCACAAGAAGTCCTTGTTAAGCTAGTCGATCTTCTTAAACGAGTATGTTTGGAAAAATGATTGACCATTGAATATACTCATTATATTTTTTTTGTTTTGTTTTAGAGATTCTATCCTGGTAATACCTGCATAGTTCGTGAAGGGGAAGTTGGAAATGAATTTTTCATCATACGTGGTGGAACTGTGACAATTAAAAAGCTTCAACCTGATGGTACAGAAAGAATTGTCGCCCACAGAAAAAGAGGTGATTACTTTGGCGAGCATGCTATTCTTAATGCAGATGTCCGCCAAGCCAGTGTTTATGCTGATCCCCCAGTCACTGAGTGCTTGAAATTAGATCGAGAGTTGGTTTGCTCTTCATTTTATCCCCCTGTAAACTCATTCAAGAAAATTTAAAATTACAGGACAGTCATAAGTTATCTCGGAACTATACCACAGCTTCGAGAAAAACCAGAAGACAAGCCGTTAGAAAGAATTTCTGTGGCAAGAACCTCCGAATTCGATAAGGAATATGCTGACATTGAATTGTGTGAATTAAGAAAAGTCGCTACATTGGGCGCTGGCGCTTTCGGACGAGTGGATTTAGTTACTCATATATCTACGGGCAAAACATTTGCATTGAAAATACTTCGAAAAATTGATGTTATTAAGCAGGATCAAGTGGAACATGTATATAGTGAAAAACAAGTTATGATGATGTGCAGGGGAAGCCCGTTTATTATACAGTAATTCGTTTTTATTATTATCTACCCTTTTTTAACATTTTGTTGTTCCTCAACCATTACTTCGATAGGCTACTTTAACTGTATTTAAATGTATATTATACAAATTTAGCTTATTGTCAGACACTACAAACAAAAAAATAGACAGATAAGCTCAAACTAATTGCACAACATAATAATATGAGTATTTAAATTCAGTTTATTCTACTTTTAGATTATACAAAACCTTCCGCAATGAGAAATTCGTATTTTTCCTTATGGAGGCTTGCCTTGGTGGTGATGTTTGGACGATAATGTCTAAACGAAAATATTTCGATGAAAAAACTGCTCGTTTTATCGCCGCATGTGTAGTCGAAGCATTTGAATATCTGCACAGCCGGAATATCATATATCGTGACTTAAAACCAGAAAACCTAATGCTCAGTAATGATGGATATTGTAAATTGGTAAGATGCACAAAACAATTGCAAAAGTCTATAATTGTCAAACAATATTATTCATATGCATGCAGGTTGATTTTGGTTTTGCAAAAAGAATATTGGAAAATCACAAGACAAATACGTTTGCTGGAACTCCAGAATATGTTGCCCCTGAAATTATTTTAGATCGCGGTCATGATAAATCAGTTGATTATTGGGCCTTGGGAATACTTATATTCGAACTACTAGTTGGCAAATCACCGTTTCGTGGTCAGAGTCAAATCAAAATCTATCAACAGATTCTAGGGGGGATCAATGTAATACAGATGCCCTCGAGGATCCCAAAGTCCGCACAAAGTCTAATCAAACATTTATGTAAGCAGATGCCTGCCGAACGTTTGGGTTGTCAGAGGAAGGGTATACTTGATATTAAACGACATAGGTAAGTCATGTGGCAATTTTTTACAGATTTTTTTTCCTATTTTGTACTACCTAATTGTAATCGTTCTTGCCTTTTCAGTTGGTTCGATGGCTTTGATTGGAAAAAGCTGAAAACGAAAACATTACCTTCGCCAATAAAGCGCCCCATCAGCAGTAACACAGACTTGCAATACTTTGAGCCGTGTAGTGGGGATAATGACGACCCACCTGATGAGACTAGCGGTTGGGACGTTGATTTTTAATTGATAATGACAGCGCTTGTAAATAAAATAAAAACCCTGTGTTCTTTAAAGCCCATAATTTATTTAAAAGAAAAGAATTTTTTTGCTCTGAGAGCGAGAGCATGGGTTCACCACCGCCACCAAACGATCTTACGAGCATAAATCCAGTGATCAGCGGCTGATGAACTAGCCGATCAGGTCAGTTATTTGTCCAGAGGAATGAGCATGTTTTTTTTCCACAGAAAGAGGAGGATATCGATTGCGCAATCCACATACAATCATCTGATTTCCCAGTCACCCAGAATGTTGGAACGGATTATATGTATGATATAATCAGAGATAAGGTATTATAGAGATACCCGACTTCTTCGTATCTTGTCCCTTGATTTCGTTTGATAGCTTTTCTTTTATAAAATTCCATTTATATTATCACAAACATAATATTACATACACAAAAATTTGGCGTGGGCCCAAGCTTTGTAACAATGTGCGCGAAAATAAAGTAGTGTGCGTGAGTGCAAATGGAGAGCGGTGCTCGGAGCCCCAGACAAAGTCATGAAAGTGCACAAACACATTTCTTAGTAACAGATGCCGCAGCTTAAAGTTAGTGTGCTCAATTGGACGATATTGGTATTTCAGGCCAATGGTCAGGAAAACCGGTAAGATGGAATACGAAAGAGATGTATGCGGTGTATAGAGCTATAAGTGACCGGGGAATCTTTTATGGGGTTCGCGCATCTCGCTTCAAATTCCATGAAGGTGCAGTGGAATAACAGGCAGGCCTTCGAGAGGTCGACCCATTCCCGATATCGATATGTCTGCTTCAAAAGACTCAAGAGAGCTTGCAGCAGGGTTTTGGGACACATTCAGTCGCCATTCAAATTATCATATAGGCTGCATATTTCCTCCACCAAACTTGATGCCGAGAGTTTTAGCTCATCTGAATCATTCACGGTAAACCTATCAATTAATATCCTCTGAATGAAATCAACAACCTACATGTGGTATTGATAGATCTGACAACAAGATAGGTGGCCGTGACAACAAGACGTTGGAACGTGTGAACCCGAACAAACTCAAATCGAACAAATTCAAATCAAAACAAATTCAAATCGTGTCGATGGAAGAAAAAGAGTTATCAAAGAGGGGGCGGAGAATGTCAACTCTTGAAACATATTTACAAACTTTGTCCATTGGGTCCTCTAGTAGCAAAGTACATGATTAATTTGTTTTTGAAACAAAATTATTCAACCCTATCAATTCTTGTCCATAAACCTGCCATTTCAACATAATGCGATCCGAAAGCAATCAATCATTAATCTTTACACTTTGTGGTGAAACAGATTTTAAAAGTTATACCATGAGAAAAACTTGACACGTCAAAGCTACAGACTTGGAATCCACGGAAAGTAGTAAACTGGCTGGAATCAATAGGTTCATGAACCTGGTAATGGGTTCATCATTACATCAACCATAGTAGTACCATGCCATAGTAGTTTTATGCCTTTTATCAAATACGAAGATTTTCATAGTTTTTCTGGCGGTGAATGATGAATAAAGGAAGTCGACCTCTTAGACAATGGGCAGCTATAACTTCGAAATAGTCAAGGATTTCATCTACCTCTGCTCCGGAGTAAATTGTACAAATACCATCAGTACCGAGATCAAGCGTAGGATAACTCTTGCCAACCGCTGTTTCTTTGGGCTCAAGAGGCAATTGGGTAATATGGCATTCTCTCGACGGATCAATTTGACTTTATATAAGATACTGAACATCCCAGTCCTGCTATACGGCACGGAGGCATGGACAATCTCAAAAGCGGATCAAGAAGTCCTTGGTCTCTTCGAGAGAAAATTTCTGCGTGCTATCTTTGGTCATTTTTGTGTTGACGATTTCGGATTGTACAGTGGCCGGGCCATTGAAAGCGTATGGACAACTCAGCTCCAGCCCGAAGAAGGTGGAGAAGGATCTCAACCAACTTGGTGTGCGAAACAGGAAACGGATAGCCAGTGATCGCTCTAGTTCGAGAGGCTTTTTGGTTGAGGCCCAAGTCCTTCCCGGACTGTAGCGCCATACAAAGAGGAAAAAGAAGTTTCTCACCCGGAAATATCTTTGGGAAACGTATATATTCATGAGAAAAAGTAATTCTAATGAATTAATACGATTATTTATAATATCTAAACAAGGTTGTCGATGCTTACGCCTGAAATTTAAGGTTTGCAAGCCAATTGTTTTACATCTTTCTTCATAGTTAGAAAGCTCTTCAAAAGAATATAATTTTTGGGAAAAAATCAAAAATTACACTAAGATCTTTAATATCTGAACATCGTTTATTAACAAAAGAAATAGTAATGGACTCAAATGGCTACATTGCGGTACACCCGATGTTACCTTTATTATCCGAGATTTACAACCATCAATCCTTACTAAATGCTTCCTCCCTATTTCGTACTTGGAAAACCACTCTGCCATTGTTGAGTGAATTACAACTTGTTGTTCAAAATGACAGATGATCCCGAAACAAATGTGCCTCTTCATACGTATATAAAAAAAATTCAAAAATGTTGTTTCCGGCTCGCAAAATACGCAAAAAAGACATCAGTGCTCTATCTTCTACCATTTAAGAGTCAATAAAGTACAATCAAACAAACATTGATTTTTATTTATAGAAGAAGAAACATTTTGGAAAATTGGTAAGATCGAAAATGTATTTTTTGTTTCGGATTTTGTGTGCAATTGTTTCGGAATAGCTTTTTGATTCGAAAAATACTTTCTCTTTTCGGAAAATACTTGGAAAAAGCGAAATGTTGCATTTCATACATGTACTGATTTTATGATTTTGTACGATAAAGGTAGAAAATTTGTTAAATTCATTGTGATAAAAGACGTTTTGAGCTAATTTTAGTATAGAACTTAATGATAAAAGTAATAAATGTTGCTGTGCTGCGCAATGCCACACCCGATAGGGGGTATTATACGTTGCCTAAGGCTGTGCGCAATTTGACATGTGTCCTATTGCATTGTCATCTTTAATTGGGCAAATGTCCTATTTTTCTTGCTGAAATTGGGGTCTTGCGTATAATATTATAACGGTAGGAGCATCAAACCCTTTTTCTCCAAAGACATGAAGTGATTGCTTGTATTTTGAAGTAATTTGTTTCCTCGTTAATGGTGAGGTCGTGGGTTTTTACGGGCTTAAATACATTTCCCTTCACTGGCAAGGTTTCAGTTGACTGACATGCATTATTTAAAAATAATAGCTTTTTAAAGAATGATCCAAAATGATGATTAAGGTGAAATGCTTTCTACGAATTTTTGGAATTCACTCAGCAGAAAACACACCCACCCTTTTCACTGTTTACTGGAAAAGCTATACATAGATATGTACATATTTAACGAACCATGAAATCAGCACTCCTAATCCTTTTTATCTGGACATTCTCGATTGTTCGGGAGGATTTCATTTTCGTGTTTTTCTTTCCAATTTTTCTTTTTGAAATAAGATAAATTGAAAATTTACTGAATGAAAAGGAAACACTTTAGTTTTCTTGTTCACCACTAAAGAAGATTTATTTAATTTGTATAGATACCTATTTTTATTTACATACATATCTGCATGGGTTTAGAAAGCTATGGTAATTTACCTACATATTTATTGCAATATTAGATATATCGTCTATACGTACAGTTGTATAATATTTGTTTATTTATGTGTCAAGTGCCGAACAGTAGTTTTTATTAAAAATGTGCAATATCTCGCACAATAATATTAAGCATCTAGAGACCGCTTTAAGCAAATAAACATATATATTTACTGGCTTCTCAATCAAGTCTCTCAGAAGAATATAATGTCATTAATATAGTAGTAAGTCCACTCACACAACCTTATCATAAAATCCTCTTTATCGCTCACATATCACCACGATTTTAGTACTTGTGTAGAATCTTTTCGTATCCTAAATAAACAAAAATAAGGACATGAAGTGAGTAATGGTTGCGGCATATATATAATGCGAGGTAGTAAAACACCAACACTTTGGACACGATATGGGTGTCACGGGGGAACAAGAGCAGCAATAGAAAAGCACCAACACACAGGCACCTCCAAAACTAAAAAAAAAGAAATAATAAAACAGAAATCATAAATTCCAGTGAACAGAAACGATAACATCGCAGGCAGCTTCTAACTAACTTAAATCAGATAAAATACTAACCGAGCCGTATGATCCAATTCGTGCAACATATCTTGCATTGATATTTAATATTATTGTTATTATAATTTTTTTTTTTATTGTGATTTTTGGGTGCGATATGTTGACGAAAAGTTAAATAGTTATCAAAGCAGTTTCCGAGAAATAAGTAAGGTTGTTTAAAGGAACATTGGAGCACTTTTTGCCTCAACTTTTGTTTAAGTTGAAAATTCAACACTCTTAACCTGATAGCTTCTTTACAGCTCGAGTCATGCCATGTATTTGGTACGGGCTTGATACTCTTCACTCTATGCGGAATGAAACAACTCGTGCCTAGCAGAGGAATGTTTGTGATCGTATCAGCAGCAGTATCCACGTCACTGACGAGGAGGCATAGTGACCAGTTAAAATTCCTAAAAGAGTAGCTGAGTCCGCTCCAGTTGGCTTTCTCGTACAGCCCTACTGTTCTTTTGGGAATTTGTTCTGTAACTGTTTGTGGCAAAAACGAGAAATTAGCTGATACGACACAGTGGTTTGACGAGCCTAGATGCGAGAATAAGTCAACGCTATATCTATCATAAGAAACAGGTCGAATGTGTTGGCGGAAGTATCTTTGGGCTCATTTACAAACTGCGTCAGATTGTTTACCTAAGCAAATCATCGTGCCCATTTTGCATATGTAAAAAAAGAGGGCAATCTTTAAGTAAATTAATAAGTCTTTATTAAAGGATTATTCAAACCAGTGCCGCCTACATTTTGTGTTTAAATAATTAAGTACCTACTGAAGAAAGTACAGGGTGAGCTAAGAGTTCCGAAGACTGATATGCTAGGCGACAACACACATGGTCCACGACGTCGCACGATGCGCAGATGAGAATACATATTACTTTTTCGGACAGAAACACTTTTCTTAGAAAATGAGGCTGGAAACAAATTCGGTCATCGGTGGGCGTTTCACAGCCAGATTAAGCGATTTTTTTGTACTAAGATTAAAAGCATGGTTTTCGACTAGCACTGGTTCGTCGATTTTGTTGTTAGCCGTCTTGGCGATGGCAATTGGCCGCCTCGGGGCTGCGATTTGACGCTTTTGACGCCAATTGACGTCTTGAGAACACACCAACTTAACAAGCGAATGTTCATTTGAAGACATTGTTATTATATGTGTGCATCTATAAATATGTGTGCTAAGTTGTCTCTTCAACAGCATTACCAGACCAAATATTTGGTTGTGTGCGAGTCTTCTCCATGTATTTTGAGGTTGAAATAATCTTAATACACCAATGCCAATTAGGTACTCTCTTAAGCTTAAGTGAAGCCACTATTTAAGTGCAAATTATCACTTAACTTCCACTGTGAACGATTTTTTTATTGATTCTGAGTTTAGCGACGGATCGACAGAACGCGAGTCTAAGTTCTTATCCGAGCTGTGGATTATATCCCGATGAATGTGCTATAATTATGGCTTATATCGAAAGAAATCCTATCAACGCCCTTTTGTTTTTTGTTTCGCATTTTTTTCATATAATTCAATATTTTTCACTAGACAAAAATCTAGCTTATATGGCTAGGTTAGGTTAGGTTAGGCTGTAGTGGCTGACTGCTAAGGGCAGTCGCACTTAGGCCATAGTAGGCAGATGATGATACCACGCGAATTGACTTCTCTTAACATCGGAACCAGTTGGTGCTTCTAATGAAGCGTTTTAGCTGGCCTATGCAAGCGCTGTTTTCTTCTTCTTCTTAGATTGGCGCTACAGTCCGGGGTGAACCTGGGCCTCAACCAACATGCCTCTCCAGCCAGCACGATCTTTCGCCAGCTGCCTCCAGTTGCGCACACCAAGTTGGTTGAGGTCCTTTTCCACTTGTGTGCGCCATCTAGTGCGAGGACGTCCTCTGTTGCGCTGTCCCAATAGCTCGTTGTCGAAGACTCTTCGGGCTGGAGCTGTGGTGTCTATCCGCTTTACATGACTTAGCCATCTTAAGCGTTGGATCCGAAGACGCTTAACTAGGTGCATGCCGCTGTACAGCCCGTATAGTTCGTGGTTGAACCTTCTCCTCCAAACGCCATCAACGCAAACAGGACCAAAGATCGTACGCAGAACTTTTCTCTCAAAACAACCAAGAGCTTCTTCATCCGCTTTCAATAGCGTCCATGTCTCTGCGCCATAGAGCAGGACTGGGATGATCAGGGTTTTATACAAGGTCAATTTGGTGTTTCGAGAGATGGCTCTGTTACACAATTGCCTCTTGAGCCCAAAGAAACAGCGATTGGCAAGAGCAATCCTGCGCTTGATCTCGGTACTGGTGTTGTTGTCCCTATTTACTCCGGAGCCTAGGTAGACGAAGTCCTTGACTACCTCAAAGTTTCTGCTGCCCAATATGACGCTCTGTCCGAGACGTCGATGTTGTGCGTCCTTTTGTGATGACAGCATGTACTTTGTTTTGCCCTGGTTTACCGCTAGACCCATTTTAGCCGCTTCCGCTTCAATGCCAGCAAACGCCTCATTGACGGCTCGCTGTGTTCGTCCAATCACGTCAATGTCGTCCGCGTATGCAAGCAGTTGAACGGACTTTTGGAAGATCGTGCCTCGGGTGTTGACGTTAGAGTTTCGCACGATCTTCTCAAGTATGATGTTAAAGAAGTCACATGACAGCGTGTCGCCTTGCCTAAAACCTTTTTTGACATTGAAGGTCTCGGTGAGTTCGTTACCGACCTTGATGGAGCAGCGAGAGTTCTCCATCGTCATCCAGCCTGACGAGTTTGGCAGGAATGTCAAAACTAGACATGGCGCTGTATAGCTCGTCTCTATGCACACTGTCATATGCGGCCTTGAAATCGACAAATAGGTGGTGGGTGTCGATCTGCATCTCTTGAGTCTTTTCCAGGATCTGCCGGAGTGTAAATATTTGGTCTATTGTGGACTTTCCTGGCCTGAAACCGCACTGATAAGGACCTATCAGGTTGCTGACAAAGGGTTTCAGGCGTTCACACAGAACGGCAGAGAGTATCTTATAAGCGATGTTAAGGAGGCTGATCCCTCTATAGTTGGCGCAGTCAAAGGGGTCTCCTTTCTTGTGGACCGGACAAACGACGCTGAGATTCCACTCATCGGGCATGCTTTCCTCCGACCATATCTTACAGATGAGCTGGTGCATGCGCCCAACCAGGTCATCTCCAGCTGCCTTAAACAATTTCGCGGACAATCCGTCCGCTCCAGCAGCTTTGTTCGACTTCAGTCTAGATATCGCTATCTTAACTTCGTCTAAATCGGGGGGACGGAATTCGTGTTCATCATCGTCCAAATTGAGTGAAACATTCTGCCTGACAGCGGAATTTGTGTCGTCATCGCCGTTTAACAGTCTACAGAAATGATTTTTCCAAATTCTCAGCATCGACTGCGATTCCATTTTCGTCCCTGCAGGCTTCGGTCCGAGGTCTATATCTTCCTGATACTTGTTTTACCTTTTGGTAAAACTTTCGGACCTCCTTCCTGTCGTAACACCTCTCCATCTCCACGACCGCGCGCTTCTCATGCTCTTTCTTTTTCTTTCTGAGAAGCCGGTGCTCTTCCCTTCTCTTCTGTTGGTAGAGCTCACGAACAGCTCTCGTTGTTCGATGCAGCGTTGCCTTGTAGGCCTCCTGCTTGGCTGCATGTACCTGCCTGCACTCGTCGTCAAACCATGGGTTCCTTCTGGGTGGTGTCGTGAAACCCCGCACATCAGTGGCAGCTTCTTTGATGGCTTTTTGACAACGTTTCCATTCTTCTTCTATTGAAAGTGCAGGCAGCGTCGAACTTTCAGAGAGTTTCAGGGAGACTCGGTCGGCAAAGTTCCTAGCGGTCGATTGCGATTGTAGCTTTCCGACGTCAAACCGTAGTGTTCTTTCTCGACTCCGTACTTCTTTCGATATCCTCATCCTTACCTTGGCTACAACAAGGAAATGGTCCGAGTCGATGTTGGCTCCTCGGAACGTTCGGACATCGAGAATATTGGAGGAGTGTCTGACGTCGATCGCAACGTGATCAATCTGGTTGACGGTTGATTGATCAGGAGACCGCCAGGTCCCCTTATGGATGTTGAGGTGTGGGAACCGCGTGCTCATCACAGCAAGCGCTGTTTAGCTCATTGAAATTATGGAAGTAGTAGGCCCCTAGGTGTAGGAACGTCATCTTGTTAAGAGACAGCCTGCAATTAAGGAGTGTTTTTGAGTAAAACATGACATTGTCCACGAATTTTATAGCGGCCTGACTGTCCGAACGGATGGTGATATCCCTTTTTGATATCACGTTGATTTTTAGCCATGACAACGCCTCTTTAATCGCTATGGTTTCTGTCTGTAAAACGCTACAGTGATCAGGGAGCTTCAAAGAGATGGCAATGTTAAGATCTTGGGAGTAGACACCCGCGCCCACCCCGTCGTTAGTCTTCGATCCGTCTGTGAAAATACGCAGAGGATCATCCAACGTCTGCCTATCAGACATCCAGTCCGATCTGGAGGTAATGTCGATCGAGAAAAGAAGATGGCCTAAGGTATAAGATGGTCAGTGTCGCTAGGAAGGAAGTTGAATTCCTTGAGAATGGTTGAGTGGCCAATGTTGAGTTTGGACCACAGTCGGAGTGTTTTCAGTCTCAGTAATCAGATGATCACTCATTCCTTGATGTCAGCTTAAATGTCTAACATATGTTCTTAATTCTAATCTACTGACCGTATGTGACTTTCGACATAATCAACGTTTTTAGGATTTTTATAGTCCTCATGACAATTTCCTCTTTTTTTATTTCTCTTGACCAAGAAAATTCTCCAAAATCTTCGCTTTGTATATGTTGATTACAGTACCTGAAGACTAACTTATCCTAACGTAAAACTTAAATAACTATCTCAACTTTGTCTGTAAGGGTATAGGGCGTATATGTTTTGTATATACCTAACATATATAATTGATGCGCCGTGGTGCGGTTTTCGTTAATATATTTTTTTTGCTTTTTTTGATTTGTTTTGTTCTTTATGCATTTGTTTTTGTTTGTTATTATTTCTTTTTTCTTCATCCCTACCTTAAAAACGTACATATTTAAGTTGGCCAACATGGTCAACTACCGCGTCCTTTAGAAAGGCAGCAGAGGCGCGGACTTTATTTGGTGTAACCACCAGTAAAATTGCCGTTCTTTAAGAGACTCTCTCCTGTCTCGAGTAGAGATTGTTCTACTCAACCGGATGAGATCCTCGTGACTGAGAACGACATCTCATTAGTATTCGCATTAGAGTCGCATGTTCACTGTTCGGCATACGACATGTAAGATTACTGGACATCCGTCTGAATCCTGTTAAGGCCAATTGTGTCGAGATAGAGGAAAGCCTCGGGAGGAATAAGGCCGTTAAGGCGCACTCTCTCATGGTACATACAGTTGGGGTAGTAAACCTTACAGATCATACTATATTAAGAAGTCATAACTCGTGCAGTATGACCTCTGATCAGCTTGATAATACAATTATTTGTCCTGTTCAAGTTTGCCTTATTGTACAGGACCTCGTTAGTTCAGAACTTCTTGTACTCAGACTCGGGTGTACAACTGGAGACTGGTCCGAAACTGTCGACTGAAATACATTGGACAATCCTTGCCACGGCAAAGTTTAAAATAACGCATTGTTGAACAGTGTTGTTTAAATTTGCACTGCTTCGGGGGGAAAGATGACGAAGCACAATATTTGGTATACCTCCGATTCCGACCTACCACCTCAGAAGGATTTCGGCCGGTCTCTACGAAATGGTAATTCTTCTACCTGAATTTGTGTGTTTTGTTTAGCTTAGTTTCGCTAGCCATAAGCAGGTCAGGTTTGTACGTTTGCAACTGATTTTGGAGTGTTAATTTACATTCATTAATCAGTGAATTCACATTCACCACGAGGATCTGGTCTACCGGCTGGGGGTACAGCCATAATTGTCGCTTCGTATGTCTCGGCGAACATGGTTGAATACATAATGTCTACTCGCGTTGCTTGCTCAAGGAATTATTTTTGAAGCTGAGCGGTTTGCCCCTGGATAGAGAGCAGGACCGATCTTAGATTCAAATCGGTTTCAGATTGCCTTGCCGCTGCCACCGGGGCTACCTTCGGCACTGTCTATTGTACCGGTCGTCAACCTCATGCTATTTGGGCAAAGGAAACCTTCGGGGTAACACTGGTAGCCTGGCGAAGGGGCATTGGCATTTTTTCTACCCAGCCGACTCATAATCAACTTCGTCGATTTTGTGGCTTGGTAGATATTTGTCAGCGAATGCTACATTCACTACATCTGTAGCTGTAAGGATTGTACTTCCGAATCTGAGTACAAGAAGTACTATCCCAATGAGGTCTTGTACAACGAGGCAAACCTCAACAGGATAGATAATTTTATTATTAAGCTGATCAGAAGGCATATTGCACGAGCTATGACTTCTTCCAACAGTCGGATCTTTGGGGCTTACTACCCCAACGTTATGTATCATGAGAGAGTGCGCCTTTCCGGCTTTATTCCTCCCGAGGCGTTCCTCTATCTCGACACAATTGGCCTAATACAGGATCCACACGGATGTCCTGTAATCTTCCACGTCGTCCGCCGAACAGTGGACAGGCGACTTCAATACGAATGGGATGTCGCTCGCAGTCGCGAGGATCTCCTCCGGTTCAGTAGAGCGATCTCTGCTCGAGACAGGAGAGAGTCTGCCAAAGAACGGCAATTTTATTGGTGGTTACACCAAAACCAGTCTCCGCCGCAAGTAGCTTCTCATATTGACGCGCGAGTTGACCATAGTGGCCAACTTACATAGGTTATAAGTTAGAGCGTAAGAAAAAAAAAAAAAAAAAAAAAAGTACAAAAATCCACAAAAAAAAAGGTGCACCACGGCGTATAAATTATATATGTTAGGCATATACATAACATATACGCCCTGGTGCACGCGTCCGTGTGTCACGGATATAGTTAAGATATTACCTTAAGTTTTTAAGGTTAGGTTAAGTTAGTTTAAGATAGAAAAAAAAAGAACAAAAAAGCCAAGTTTTTTAACAGTTTTCTTGGCATAAGATATTAAGTTATTAATAGAATCCAAAAGACGAAACAAAAAAAAAAAAAATGCTGAAGCCGAAAGGCATTACTAAATTTAGTTTTTATTAGCTTAGAGTACCCGTATAGGGTCAGTAGGTTAGATGTAAGAACGTTTGTCAAGTTAGTTAAGCTAGTTTTAAGCATTTTTGTCTAGCATGTAAGTAAATGAATTGAAAAATAAAATAAAAATGAATAAAAAAAAAAAAAAAAAAAAAAAAAAAAAAAAAGGATTGTAGTCAGATACCTGGGGATCTGGCAAGATCAGTATCTATATTTTAACAAACATGTAGATGCTGCTCTGGCCAGGACCCGAGGCGCTTTCGCTCTTACAAAGAGACTGTTTTACAACAGCCAACTCGATGCAAGGGTAAAAGTAATCTGCTACATGGCCCTCATACGGCCAATGCTCACCTATGGCTGCCCCGTGTGGTTCAACGTGAGTGCAAGCTTGATGGAAAAGATTCGTTTGTTTGAGAGGGCTTGTCTTAGGGCTTGCCTTTGCCTTTACAGAACACCAGAGTCCCAGTACATCAAATTCTACTCCAATGAGGTCTTATACAACAGGGCGAACCTGATACGAGTGGACAATTTCCTGATGAAGTTGATTCGAGGTCACACTGCGAGAGCGATGAACTCGGTTCTCCGGGGCTTACTATCCCAACCCACAGCACCACGAAAGGGTACGTCACAGTGGCTTCGTCCCGCCGGAAGCATTTCTCTACATTGACAAGCACGGCCTGATACAAGAAAAGAATGCGGTACCGCTCCTGTTTCACATAGCCAGGTCAACTGTGGATGGGCGACTCAACCACGACCGTTCCGTTGCACAACGAGCTGAGGAGGGCCTCCTCCGGTTCAGTACAGTGGTCTCGAGTCGGGATGTGCGAGATGTTGCACTGCAAAAATAAAAAATAAAAAAACTAGGTATACACACTGGTACACTGAGTGTACTTATGGGTATACCATTGTATATAGAGAAAGTGCATACATATATATATGCAAGTATGTACTATACATGCATGTATATGTGTATGTATGTTTAGTTAAGGTAGTTTTAAGTTATTTTAACACGTTCCCTGCCGCGTGTACCGAAAACAGTACACGCTTAGCTTCATTTATACGCCAACGTGTTTTTTTTGTTTTAATATTAATAATCTCGAAAATAATATAAATTCTCTCAAAAACAAAAACAAAAATAAGAATTTATGCAAAATTATTAAAGCGCTTACCGTGTACTGTTTTCGGTACACGCGGCGTAGATATGACACCTAGTGAAAAACAGCTTGGCAGGGAACGTGTTAAGGTAGTATGTAAGCTAGAATATAAGTTTTAAGCAAAATCGTTCTGTTTTTAAGTTTTTTGTAAAACTTTTTTCTTAATATTAATCTGTACATCAGAATTCATATTTCAAAAAATACTTAGTATTACGTCGAAAGACATATAGAATAAGATTAAGTTTAGCTTAGAGTGCCCGCCGAAGGCCACTAAGTTAGAAGTAGAATTGTACGTCCAACTAGTTTTAAGCATTTTTGTCTAGTATGTAAGCTCATTACTAATTATCTAATAAAAATGAATTTAAAATGAAAAAAAAAAAAAAAAAAACATCTGTAGCTGTTGTCTCTGCAAATGCACCTTACACAACGTTAGCATCGCGTGAAGCTGCCTTGTAAACGGCTCTTCACTAAATTTTGGTTTCGGTTCAAGCTTCTTCTCCCGCCTTACTTTGTTGTATTGTGCATCACCAACCATTATAACGTCATTGGATTTTGCGAGAGCGGGTTGCTGAGTTGTATCCATATTTCACTTGCCTGAATACACTTCTCTTATTGTTTTTGTTTGTTATTTTGTAAAGAAATGGTCGCTAGGTTACAGACACTAGCAATTTTTGATATTTTTCTTTATTTCTTTGTTCTCCTTCGCTCTTTTTACACAGAAATCTAAAACACGTCTGTATTACAGGGGTGATATGACGTTACACACCGAGTTATCGACACTATGCACCAGATATGAGGTACATATTTACTACTTTCTGGCGGTTATTCATGAATAAATGACAGCTATTTACATATTTATGCACATTTTCTTGGAGAAATCAAGTACCCCCCCCCCCCCCCCCCACCAAAAAAATAGCGGCTAATTTGTGCATTTTTGCCCTCAATAAAGTCATATTCGTGAATTGCCTGCGCAAACGACATAAAACTGCAGGTCCCTTCCACTCGTGAGAAAATAATAGCACGCACGACACGAGTGGCTGCTGAGAAGCTAGGTCCTGGCCCTCTACGGCCTATAGAGTCACCCATATTATTATATTATTATTGGGGGCTCTGCTCGTGAATTTAAAAACTTAACCAAATGTGTGATATTATTAAAAGTTTTATCATTCATAAGTATAAAAGTTTATCACAAATTCATAAAAAATATTTTCTGGAGGCGAACCTCTTTATTAGGAATCAAAATTAGATATTTTTTATTATCGCGGCTCTGTTGGGCAGAGCTTTCCCTTACAATGCTACAATTGAACTGCAATATATTTTTCCCATAACCCATAACTGGATTTATTATTGGAAATCAAATTATATTAAATTAGCATAATTAATGTTGTGAAAATAAAATGTATGGCTGGATGGCGCAGTTGGTTGAGTGCCTGCCTTTGGTTATAGAGGTCCCCGGTTCGAATACTGGTGAAACCAAAAGTTAATATGCTCTTATCTTGCTTTCAAATCTGGTTCAGTGACAATTTGCCGTTGGGACCAAATTAACGGGACTGGGTATCAAATTTGACCAACAATGGTCTAAGTGTGCTGGCAATATCGCTGGCAGCTAAACAACTTACCTAACATAATTTATTGATAGTTATTTTATGCAATATTTGTCGATTTGTTAGACCCGAAACACTTAAAACTATTTTTTACGGCTGTAATTTGTGAACTCTGTCCAACCTTAAATCCTTTCTGCAAGCGCCAATACTTTTCGCGGTAACAAACAATTTGAAATCGGATTTGAATCCTAGAATTTACATTGAGTACTATTATATGTAGCTATGACAATGGTGTTGCCGTGATGGCCGTTAAATATTTCACCTGGGTAGCTTTTAGGGGAAGGTTATCAGCTGTTCGTAGAGCTCACATATAATCTAGTGCCCCAAAGCTGTCAAACAAATTTAGCTGAAAAGTGGGTTGAGGTCTGTGAACGGCTGCTCGGCGCACGTATTTGAGCAATTTGAGCACTAGACTCGAACGAACTCAAAAAAAATGTTAAGTAATGATGTTAATCAAAAGACTCCAGTTTATGCTAGACACAACCTCAGTTAAAGAAAATAATTGATTAAGAATTTAAATATGCGGCTTTATTATTACTTTCTCTAACGGGAATAATAAGCCTATATCTTTATTTCCAACCATACATTCACAACATAAAAGGGTTTTTATTACACATACTAATCTATGGCTTCCTGTACATAATATACAATGTTGTAAAACAAACATTCTCTCTAAACAAAAGCAGAATCTACATAAAATACGCATATGGTATATTTAAAAGTGCGGTTGTGTGTATTAGCCATTTAAGCTCCTTCTTTGCTGACGCATACATTGATAGTATATTGAACCAACTATTTATACATATACATATATAGTTTGAAATAGTTATATATATATATGTACATATATATATTTGTGTGCGCTGGTTGCACGAGTTGGACGTGAATGTAGTTTTAGAGTTCATAGTGTTGCCTAGGTATATCATTTCCTCTCTTGGGAGAACAATAACATGATTATTGCACAAAATGGTGGTCGCTGGAAGGCGAGGTTGTATACAACAAATGAACAGTTAACTGTCGTCTTAGTCCATTCCAATCCAAATATGAACTTTACGACGCTAATTCCGAAATTCATGCTGAGTTTGGTCTTAACTGCTAATGAACTAATTAGAATTTCTGGTTAAAAGCTTTTAAGGCATTGCAACACGCCCTACTACAAATTCGTATAAATTCGTCTTCTTCGCCGCTACAGTCCGGGGTAAACCTGGGCCTCAGCCAACAAGCCTCTCCAGCTGCCACCAATTTCTTGTTCCAAGTTGGTGAAGTTCCTTCTCCACTTGAGTACGCCATCGGCTTCGTGGTCATCCTCTATTGCAATACCCCACTGGTTCGGAGACGAAGACTCTTCGGGCTCGAACAGTGTTTTCCATGAGCTCAACATGGTGTAGCCATCTTAGGCGTTTAATCCGTAGACGCCTGGCTAGATTCATGTCGCTGTTCAGCCCGTACTGTTCGTGGCTGAATCTGCTTCTCTAGAAAACTTCAACGCAAACTCTCGAAGAGACCAAGTGCGTCTTCATCCGCCCTTGAGATAGTCCAAGCTTCCGCGCCATACAGCAGGACAGGGATGATCAAGGTCTTATATAATGTGAGCTTGGTCTTTCGAGAGAGGGCTCTACTACTCAATTGCCTCTTGAGCCCAAAGAAACAGCGATTGCCAAGAGTTATTCTGCGTTTAATCTCGGTACTGATGTTGTTTGCACTATTTACTTGGGAGCCAAGGTCGATGAAGTCCTTTACTACCTCGAAGTTGTAGCTGCCTATGGTGACGTTCTGACCGAGTCGTCGATGTTGTGTGCCCTTTCTTGATGACAGCATATAGTATACTTTGTTTTGCCCTCATTCACCGCTAAACCCATTTTTGCCGCCTCCGTTTTAATACAAGCAAACGCTTCATTGACGGCTCGCTGAGTTCGGCCAATCACGTCAATGTCGTCCGCGTATGCTAGCAATTGAACGGATTCTTGGAATATCGTGCCTCTAGTATTGGCGTGTGAGTTTTGCACGACCTTCTAGAGTACAATGTCGAAAAAATCACATGACAGCGCGTCGCCTTGCCTAAAACTTTTTTTGACATTGAAGGTGTCTGTGAGTTCGTTACCGACTTTGATGGAGCAGTGAGAGGTCTCCATCGTCATCCTGCACAACCTGACGAGTTTGGCAGGAATGTCAAAACTAGACATGGCGTTGTATAGCTCGTCTCTATGCACACTGTCATATGAGGCCTTAAAGTCGACAAATAGGTGGTGGGTGTCGATCTGCATCTCTTGGGTTTTTTCGAGGATCGTCCGTAATGTGGAGATTTGATCGATAGTGGACTTCCCAGGCCTGCAACCGCACTGATAGGGACCTATCATGTTGTTGACGAATGGTTTCAGGCGCTCACACAGAACAGCAGAGAAGATCGTGTAGGCGATGTTAAGGAGACTTATCCCCCGATAGTTGGCGCAGTCAAAGAGGTCTCCTTTCTTGTGGATCGGGCATACGATACTAAGATTCCACTCGTCGGGCATGCTTTCCTCCGACCATATCCTACAGATGAGCTGGTGCATGCACCCAACCAGATCATCTCCAGCTGCTTTAAATAGTTTCGCGGACAATCCGTCCGCTCCAGCAGCTTTGTTCGACTCAAGTCTCGATATCGCTGTCTTGACTTCGTCTAGATCATGGGGACGGAATTTTCTTCTATCGTCGTCCATTGCGTGGAGTGGAAAATTCTGCCTGACAGCGGTATTGGTGTCCTCTTCGCCGTAAAACAGTCCGCAGAAGTGATCCTGATTCAGATTCTCAGTATCGACTGCGACTCTACTACGAGCTGACCGTCTTTGTTCCGACTGGCTTCTGTCGGATGTACCCTTTGGATAGTTGTTTTACCCATTGATAAAACCTTCAGACATTGTTTCTGCCGCCCCTCCATTTCCTCGATCGCGCGCTTCTCATGCTCCTTCTTTTTCGTTTTGAGTAGACGGTGCTCTCTCTTCATTTAAGTTCGTAGAGCTCACGAACCGCTCTCGTCCTTCTAACCAGCGTCGCCTTATATGCTGCTAGCTTCGCTGAATGCGCCTGCCGGCACTAGTTGTCAAACCATGAGTTTTTTCTGGGTGTTGTGATGTCTGGGCAGCAGCAGAATTTTTTCGAAATTGGCCTCTAAAACATGAGATCAATCAAGTAATTTAAAATTCTAAATATTTTTATCTGTGTGAAGGGATGAAAGCTCATCTGCATTATGGACTGTTACTGAATATCAACGTTTTCTTATATGTGTAAAAACATATGTACATTGGCATTAAGTGTATCTCAAAAGTCGTCGGGACATTTTCTTCGATATAAAGGTTAGAAAGAAAATACTGCAAATTATTTCGTTCTCTTAAAGGAATCGTCGGTGTTGAAAAATACTCAATATCCTTTTTTCATCTTTTGAATCCTTCCTCTTCCGAATTTTATGTTTGACAAAGAACAATGGTTAATCTCTTTGGCTCAGCAGCAGCTTGATACGTTTGCCCCATTTTAGCTTTAGAGATACATATATACAATGGCAAAATCCTAATTCCAATAAGGATTTTAGCGTTTGAATTTTCTTTGATAGAGGCTCTACCTTTTACATCTCAATAGGTGTTGATGCTTACAGCTTCAACTAGTATTAGTGGTTCTTTATTTAGCGGTACTTACACTACTCTTGCTGTAAGCGAAAATGGTTTTCTCCTTATTTCCTATAAATAAGGACATTGACATTGAACAATCGTGTTTGTTTGATTAATATAAGAGTTAGGGTTTGTCTTTGAAGAATTTTCACTTTCATGTTTAGTCAAACTAATATTCGTATGATCCTCACTTAAAGTAAATAGTTTCAATTTCAACACGTTCAATTCGAATTCGGATAAATTAACATATATCGTTTAATTCTTTTTAATTTCGAAGAACAGGTGCTCTGTATTTCACAATTGCAAATGGAAACCAAGACGTGTATCATAATTATGATTTGTGCAATCCGAGTTTACTTAAATCACTAGTGTTTTACTAGATATTGTCTCAGAGAACAGTCGGGTTTCTATTTCGACTTGCAACGAATTCGAGCAGATTTTGTCTTCAGACATTATTCTCAGTGACTCAAAGGAAATGATTGCTTATTACATTATAGTTGTCACTGTTTGTTTATAAGAATTGGGACATTTAAGAATTGAAAACTGAAACTGATGAAAAATAATTCATCGGTGTACCTATGCGATGAACCTGTGCAACTTTATTATAGCAAATTGTTAGCAGTCCAAATGGTAATTATATTTTTATAGAACTCGTCTAAAATGTACCTTGGATCAAACTGCTTTGTCATTTTTGTTTAGCTTGGCAAGTCAACATGGAAACACTTAAACCACACAGCGACTCGAAATTTTTCAGCTGCATAACAAACAATCAGCTCTCTGTGGGCAGTGTTTTTGTGAATTTACGGTGCGACCCACTGAAACCACTATTGCCAATACCATTCGCAAATTCACGAGTGGTTGCTGAAACTGTTTTTTTTTTAATGCGCCTTGTGTTCCTTATCCCCTATCCTTCTGTTCCATATCCTTATAGTACTTACATGATATCATTTTCAAAAATTAAATGTCATGAATTGTTCTTTTTTACCGATAATAAAAATGTTAAATTCACTTCAAAATTCATTTGTTTTATTTTATATAATAAATCAAACCTCAGAATGAATACCCCTTAAAATATAAAAGATATTTCCGAAATTGTTCACATTCTCGAATGTAGCATGTTTACATATACCCCCAAAATTCCACTGATTCCATTTACTACTTCAAAAACGGGTATTATTGTAACAGCTTTTAGTCGCCAATGAAAACATAAAACATCAACGTGTAATATTACAATATTCGCAATTGTCTTAACTGTGTAACATAATTGTTGTGTGTTTGTACCTACATGTTTGAAACTAAAACAGCAATCATAGTGTCAATTATTTATAGTACATGGAAATACCTTTCATAACATTTGTCCAATAATATATAATAATATGGGTGGCGCTACAGCCCATAGAGGGCCAGGGCCTAGCTTCTCACCAACCACTCGTGTTGTGCGTGCTATTGTTCTCTCACGAGTGGAAGGGACCTACAGTTTAATGCCGACTCCGAACGGCCAAGTTTGAGAAGCTTTTTCTAGACAGGAAATACTCTTTGAGCATTGTCAGTGACTCGAAAGAGGTGGGATCGTGAAAATTGTTTTCGTCGCTCAGAGCTGGATTCGAACCTGCGACGTCGAGGTTGGGGTCGACGCACATACCCACAACGCCACGGGCCACCAATATTGTCCAATATTTAATCCAATTAAAATATCGGTCAACCGAAATTATCAAAACCAAAACTATGCTATGGATTTCATAAAGGAAAAAATTAAATCAATTATTATTTACATATACAAAATTGAAAATCCTCGTCTGTCACGGAACATTTCAAATTAAGCTTATTAACTTCTTCTTGTAAGAATTTCTTAAAAAATGAAAACCAACAAGGGGAATTCCAAATTACTTCGCTACTACAGCCGTGACTAACACTACATTATTTTCTACTTCCACTTGCATTTCTTTTCACTCAAGATTAAATTATTTTTTTCTGGATTTTCTTGTTCTCGTAAATAACGCTCGATTAAATCCTCCAATTTACAAATGATTGCTCACTCAATATGAAGTGAAAAGACAGAATTCTCCGATTTAGTATATACAGTACATACAAACATACGTATTAACATTGCGACAAAATTTAATCGAAAAAATAAGTAATAAAGAAACTATTTCCATCTTTGGGCTAATCAATCGAAAATCAAACGAAAATAAAATTGACAATTTGAATGATTTGATAGCGAAAAGTTTAATTACAAGGGCGAGTAGCATATAATTGATTTAGCAAAATAAAAAAAGATGCTGTATCAAACGAAGAAAGTTTACACTATCTGGTAGGAAGATACTGTAATTGTCTTTCATTTTTAGTGAATAACCATCAATGTAAAAATGTGCATAAGAAGAAAATTGAAATAAAGACGTTAGTCAAGAAACATGTAGAAAAGACACTGAGAAACTCGTTCCTCTATGACGAATACATTACCTAGAGTTGTCTGTAAGAAAGATGTTTTTTTTGGTTTAGCGTATTATACAAAAAATCTTCAGATGAACTATTTTTTCAATTTTATAGGAACGGTTTTAACCCGTCTAAAGGAATCTTTTATATATTTAAATGTATTTAGCTTAATGTTGTCCATTTTCAACAACGATATTCCAGTCTTTCCTAAATTATGCAATATTCGTCGTGCGTTGAACGAAGTCATAGTGTACGGACTGCCTATTTTATCCACTATACCACAATTTGTTAATTTTTGGAATTATATAAATATATTACCTTTTAAGTATGTTACATAAATGGTGTATGTTTTCGTTGTAGAAGAATGTCATCAAAAGGCACTTCTTTTGAATATCTTCCATTTTAAATTAGAAATGTTTGCGTGGGAATAAATTTTACTTTGGATACCAATATAAAATGATTAATGATGGTTATCCATGTCATCGTCATTATTAATGAAGTTTTTTAAAAGCCCTAACCTTAAGTGCATGGCAAAGATAGAAGATGTGTATTTCAGACCCTTTTCGATTAAGTAATAAATCACGTTTTTTATCGGTTGAATATGAGTTAGCAATACAATCTTGAGATTATTTATGTGTGATTATGTCCATATATTTTCTTAGTTCTGAATTGAAACATTAACATTTCTGATGTGTAGAAGTATTAAGTGTAGACCCTACAATAAAAATGAGACTAAATCACTGGATCTATTTTGATACACTCATCAACCTCTACCATTGACGCTCTTTATTTTGATAACGACTTTTAGCTTTCACTTTGGCTTTTATTTCTTTGCCACAAAAAATTGTTTGGTGGAGGGTAAAACCAAATGACCATAAAATGTACAAATTGGTGCGTAATAAACCGTGAAAACTGATAAACTCCGTAATGAGTAGAGTTGACCAAAGATAATTCCACAGGCACGGTACGTAGTAGCTAATGCTCTGCTAATATCCCAGTGCAGAGGAAGTAATCTCATACAGAAAAACAGGGATCCCAAACATTACGCAAGGATTTGTTTGCAACATGATTTATAATGTGTTAATTTATGACGTAAATACAATGTGACCATTTACTGGAACTGAAACAAAGCCGTTAATTCTCACACATGAACTGGTACTCACACATCGTTAAATTAGGTGGTTTATTAATTGAAGGGAAAAGGCCGAGTACAAGGCCTAAATTGTTAAGCTCACTCCAATGCATAAGTGCATGTATGTATGCTATTTGTACGAAAACATAAAACGTTGAATAAGCTTTCAGCGACTAGCTTTTGAAATTACTGTTAATGTATACATTTAGAAAATGCGTTGCACAAAAAATTAACTATCAACTATCTTAATAAAACATTGTCAACTGAACTATGAGTATTAAGAATCAATCGCGTTTAATATTATATTGACAAAATAACTTATGGGCGACTTAATATTTTGATAAAAGGAGATTATGAATTAATACTACACAGAAATGAGTGCTGTTACGAAGAAATATACTTGACATGCCATAATTTTCTGATACAATGGAGACGAATTGTCAGGAAATATTGAATTAAATTCCGTATAAAAATAGTACAATTTATTGTATGCTCTTCTTTGGGGTATATACCGATATCTACGGGTACAACTTCATAATATACATACTTTACTATTAATTGAATTAACGTACTATGATATTATAAGCAATTTTCTTCTTACAAGCTGCCTTTTTAAGCAATTTTCCGAAATGTTGCTTTTAAAATTCGAATTTCCGAAATATATCTGCCATCTAAAAAAGTTTTTATTATTCTCGGGCTTAAAGTGGAATTTGAACATAATCTACCATAGTTATTATGTCACTTGTACTAATCTTAATCTGCGGTAAACAACTGACGTCATATGTAAATAAAAAAAATAAGACACGGGAACATATTACCTTGTATTCTGTATATCATGCCTATGGACCATTCTGTTATTATATTATATTGAAGTATTGGTGTCATGTGCTTCCACCTCAAGTTTATATATTAGATGGTATCTAACTAGGGGAACCTGGTGCTTTTACGGACTGGCGCCCGACTTTATTTTTATTATTACGAACTATCTGTTATCTGGTCAAAAATTAACCCCATTGAACATCTTAGGAAGTATGTATATGTAATCATTTAAAACAAGCTGTTATCAAGAATTTATCCATTTTTGTGTCCTTTTCGTCAAATAAGATAAAGACTTCCATTTGATATGCTGGTAAAAGCAGGTAAGGTTGGGTTAGGTCAGGGGGTAGACGATTGTGATCCCCAAAGAGGAATAGATTCCTGTTAATACCTTTCTCGTACCCACCGTGTCATGTCCGCTCATAGTTCAACTATAAACCTGAAAATAGATTTTGAGGAGACAATGGTCAGTTCATGCAGGTCCTATAATAAGTGTTCTCCCAGAGTTCTATACCTCAGCTGGCAGTGACTGGGGCAATGGCAGAAATGGTGATGAGCGTCTTCTCTTTCTTATTCGTCAAGTCCTGAGAAAGTCCCATTTTCTTTTCATGTTATCTTAGGTATTGTCGTTTGTGCACTAATGTACTTGAGCACTAACATCCGATTGTTTTCTCTCAGTCTGCTCTCAAAGAGATAGAGATACGATAGTGTGCTTATTTAAATTGTTTGTGCCGTCTTATGTTCTTTTAACATAGAGGATCAATCCTGAGTTTTACTTAATAAAACCATTTACAATGACACCAGTAAATTAATATAGGACTTACCAGGTCCAAATTCTTAATTATGGACCGAAGTTATACAAATTTAAGTATGGCATAAATGTGTCCGTTCCTATCAAGAAAGGTAATTTCTTCTACTAAGAAAAATCAAGGAACATCCTACTCTTAACAATGCAAATTGTGTTATTTACTACCCTGACTTGAACTACATGAATAAAGGTCACATGATGTACAAAATCTTGTCGACATAGAACGAATGAAGTTAAAAAGATGACTCCGGATGTTTTAGAAGATTATGTTTGTAGATTATTATTTTTCTACTTCAATTATCCTTGCCTCGATTAACATATGTAGGTTACACGAAAACTAAAGTAAGGCTATATATCCCTCTTCCGCTCAGGCGCAAAAATTGTTTGCACATTGGGCATTTTTCAATTATACAAAAACGTGCTCTAGGTTAGGTTAGGTTATTGGGCTACCAGCGAAATTGCCAGCATACTTAGATCGTTGTAGGTCCATTGATCCCAACGCCAAATAGTGACGGAACCAGATTTGAAAACCAGATAAAAGCATATTAACTACTGCTTTCACTTAGATTCGAACTTGGAACCCTTTTAACCAAACCCCAAAACGTGCTCTAATTGTTCCGAAAAGTACCACCTGAACGACAGCGAAGAAAAGTGTAAGAAGGAAAGCAGACTTGAACTGTTTTGGCTTCACACATTCCCACGACTATGCCTTCTCTTCATCAAAGAGAAATTTAGCGCATACGAGTTTTGGATATATTTGACATAACAGAAGCCAGTAAGCGATACCGAGGGAGCAATCCTCTCTTTCTTACTCGATCATCGACATCAAACTATTCAATAACAACACGATATATATCCCCGTAATCAATATTGACGCCGAAAATTTGAAAACGTAAGCACCTATTTGGTTAAGAAAGCGAATTTGAACTCTTTTCCAGAGAATTTGTTACCATACTCAAATAGCAATCATTTCGAATCTCTAGACCAATATGAACAATTTATTTGTAATTGAATTTTAGAAGTAGCTTACAAATCCATTTCAAAAACACGTACGACACGTTACGACGATCTCGTAATTTTCATCTCTTCAGTAATTCATTCACCATACAAAATACACTGCAAACATGTCTTACAATAATAAAAACCTTGTGCAATACAAAAGGATTTAGTTTTTAAACGAAACGTTATTACACCGCCTGATCTGCCTTTGAAAAAAACTGAGCTAACTCTGTTAAACACAGTTTAAGCTAACTCTGTACAAAAATCATTCTAAAATTTAGATGCTGAATGTGACAATCAGGAATAAAATTCTCAGAATAAGGGTGGTTGCATCAATACGGTATGAAACCATTTCAAGTTGCGTAGTCGTGGATATCAACCATCCCCCAGTGTGTTGTAACTTCCATATATACACACACATTTTTCATATTTTGCTTTGGTGCAACCATTCATTTTCTTCTACGTCTCAATCGAACATATATGAACGACTGGCTGAGTCACCAAACTAAAAGGAAACAATAAACATTTTCGCACTTTTCTTATTTTGCCATACCCAAACTATCTATGCATGTACGTATACACAGCTACACACAAATCATCCAATTTTGCTGAAATTGTGAATATTGAACTTCTGAACGGATTAGCCGATTTAGATAAAATTTCAGAGCTGGACTAAGTACATAATGTGTTACAAGATAGGCTAATTTTTTCTATGGTTCATGAAACTGACTTCAATTTGCACAACAAGTAAAAATCGCGCGCAGGTACAGAGATGGGATTTGCAAGAAATTTTTTTTTATGAATCGCTTGATATCCCTCCTCGTTGTGTGTAAATGGTTGAGAAAAAAACGTAATTTCCGTCCGTTTTGCTGCAGCACACATTGATAATAAAAACTTCAACATGTATGCACACAGTCAACGAATTGTACTCATTATGAGTAGGGATGTGAATGAGAGATTGGGATATGCATTAGTGATGGGAACTATCGAATAAAAACTATCTAGTTATTCGATAGTTGCAAACTATTCATTATGTCGAAAATCATTCATTCATCAAATTGAAAGACAAAAATATTCAATAGTTTTTACTTTTTTTACTTTTACACACGCTAATTTTGACAGCAGGTTTCACCTTTCTGCCTAAAAAATGGAAATGCTTGCTGTCAATTTTAGTTCGTGTAAAAGGGGCCTTGTGTGGCTGGTTGGACTGAGTCAAATGGTTGGCATGGCAGCTTCTCTGAGAGAGAATTTTGTGTATGCATACACACATTGCCAAAATATTTGCATGACAGATTGTTCTATGGTTTGGTTCGAGCCGATAGTTCGACTCAGTTAAGAGATGAGTTCGAATTCGTTCATTTGTATGATGGAAAAATGTTCAAATGGTTTTAGTTGAATGAATGGTTTTTTCGTTCGTTTGGACTTTGGACTATCGGGTCCTATGAACGATTCGTTCAGTTGTATGATGCAAAAATGTTTGAATGGATTTAGTTGTTTGAAGAAGAAATCGCCTGAAGGGAGAAAAATTGAATCAAATAATCCCCTTAATAGCAATTCTGGCTAAAAGGCGATGGAAGAATAGCCAAACACCGGAATGAGGGATGTAATTAGTTAGTAAGTTAGTACTATGTAATGAACTTTGTATTTTATGAATGAAATGAATTAAGTACAAATGATGTATTTATGTATGCATTAAATAAAATAAGAATGGTATTTGATTTTGTAGTTCGTTGTGAGAGGCAAAGGGAACTCACATGAAAAAAGCACCCTTAGGGTAAGAGACGGGGAAGACGGTTTTGATTTATTTTTTGTGATAATTATATATATCGAGGATTAGGCCTCCTAAGGAAACCTCAGAAAAAAACGGGAGTGTATTGTTTTAACAACCCAGTCGGTGAATGAATGAATGAATAAAATCATTCGATAGTTGAAATCATTCAGGTTCTAACTATCGATAGTGCAATTCATTCGATAGTTCCCATCACTAATATGCATCAATGACAAAAGAAAATTCAAATTCTTCTCTGAGTTCTACTTCGAGCAGTCTTATTATTGTTTTAAATTAAGTGCGGAGTAAACATTCTTAATCTGTACTGATTCATTAGGTTCTATCCAAATTTGAAAAAATCATATTGCTTATAAGACTAGAGAACTCAAGTATCAAACCCAAAAAAAACTTCAATTAAATATATTTCTACCGAATGTTCTCAGTACACCAACCAAAAGAAACTTTTTAAAAAATATAATAACCTTGATATAATTGTCTCCGAAAATATAAATGGCATCAAAAATGCTCTAGAATTTATGAAAACAATACAACTATATAACTTTTTATTTTGAGGTTTTGTTGGACAAATATATATATTATAAGAACATTTTGTATTTGAAGTTGTAATTGAGTTATAATTAAAATTCTGAAAATTATTTTAAGTATTTTTTTGCGCATAATTGACTAATGTTACGACTCCAAGGACATCTATTGACAAAATACCAAAAGACTTTTTCGATTACCCATTATATAACCAAATTTATCAATAATTAATTTAAATCGTATTGATCTCACTGGTGGTTAGAAAGTTCAACCGTTAATTTGCAAATTATCTGCTTCTATCATCCACATTCCTCTTGACATCTATCAGAGGTGAGTAATGCATTCGATTGCCTGACTTGGGTCGGTTTCATTCGCCTTACTTGCAAGTACCTCCTCTGCCTTACTGCCAACTACGTCCCCGTAACCACGGATCGCAGCGAAGAGCTAACCTTGAGCTCATAGCGGCAACATACGACCAGCTTGGACATCAACTTTGTTGACGAAATTACTTTTTTGGCGATTTGACTGTCAATAGGAATGGTAATATATATAAGATAAGTAAAAATTTATATAATAAACTTTCACATTATATATCAGAGTATGTACTTGTAATAGGTAAGTCATTTTTAATGATTTTTATTCTCATTATACAGAGTTAGAGACTACTTAGAGTTTTTATGAATCATAATCCCTAGCTCAAATTTTATTTATGAAAGAAACCCAATTTATCCATGGAGCCTTTTCAAAATTGAACTCTGAATTTTGCTCGATTATTAAATTCTGGATTTAAACGTAATTTGGGTGGGGTTGAGAGATGAAATATTAAATGTTTTCTACATTATTGGCCGAACATATACAAAGAGAATATAAAATATCACTATAAAGGTTAGAGGATTCCACTGCCCAGCTTAGTCCCATGTAATTTTATTTAATTGTCTATTGTCCACTGTACATATAAAAAATATAAAACATTATAAGTTTAGTTTAGTTTGACTTTTATTTTCAATAAATGTTTTACAATGTAAATATTAGCCTAAGTCATTTATGGTTTGGCCTATGGCCGTCTAAAAGGTTGACAAAATATATACATAAGTTTTACATTAAAAATCTCCATCTGTGATACGCTTTCTATAACAAAGTGCTGCTACTGAGTAGTCATATAAAGCCTTCCATCCTCTTTCTCCATTTAGTATGCTAATTACTTCATCTTCGTCTAAATCATGTTTTCCGAAAATTGATAATCGAAATTCTTTTAGAATCGGACAAACTCCAAGAAAGTGTAAGATGTCTTCTCTCTTCTTCCCATAGGCATAGGTCACACGAGTATTGGTAATTCTGGTCTATGGGGTATAAAGGTTAACTGAACGAGTTCCCTCTCAGTTTAGAAAATGGTGCTTATTTGTCAACTGCGTGGCTGTCAGGAGTATGTTTTTTCATTTAAAAAATGGTTTAGTTTGCTATAATAGTTTCTGAACAGTGACGATTCAGCTTCTTCGACATATTGGTCATATGTATGTCTACCAAAATTCTCCAAAACCGAGTAAAATTTTTCTCTTAAAAGATGAGGATGCTCATTCACCTGAATAGACAGATTTAGTCCGCATTCAGAAGCAGTTTTCTTCCATTCCTCCGTTTGTTCTAATTATACTTCTTAAAACTACGTTTGGTAATCGATTTAAAGTCAAGTAAATGTGTCTCCATCTCAAAAAAGAAAATTGTGGCCCGCGGCGTTGTGGGTAATGTGCGTCGACCCCAAACCTCGACGTCGTAGGTTCGATTCCTGCTCTGTGTGACGAAAACAATTTTCACGACCCCCACCTCTTTCGAGTCACTGACAATGCTCAAAGAGTATTTCCTGTCTAGAAAAAAGCTCTCAAACAAAGGCCGTTCGGATTCGGCATTAAACTGTAGGTCCCTTCCACTCGTGAGAGAATAATAGCACGCACCACACGAGTGGTTGCTGAGAAGCTAGGACCTGGCCCCTACGGGCTGTAGCGCCACCCATATTATTATATTATTAAATTCAAAAGAAGAATAATTAGGTTCTTATTCGAAATAATTGTATATTTTTATGTTGTGTGTGTACATATCTGCATCCATGTACAACCGGAGCATCCCCCTACATAGGTGCTAATCCCTCGTTCACGCGGTAACATGTGTAGTAGACTGAGACTGAGCTTACAATTAAAAGCGTGTCCAATGCAAACTACGGTATAAATTTTTAAGGCTGAGTTGGAAACTTTGGCTGCCATGTTCTTCTTCTGCAGTGTCCTTTCGAATTTTTAGCAGTTAGGGTTTATTCAAGTATACCAAATATTGGCCGAGTAAAATGAATATTCCATAAAGGAAGTATTATTCAAATATATTAATCATACTCGTAACGTGACTCGAATAAATGGCATAAGATGAAGCATTGCTTTTTCAAATCAACCTTTCCAATTAAAGAAAATCGCACGATTTACGAACCTTCCACAAGATGCTGCAGAAAAAAAATAAACGAACACGAAAAAAGTCACTTTGCAATGAGTTACGAGTTTTCAATTGCCACTTCCGTGAACAAGGGAAATGGAAGCGAATCAAATAAAGATTAATGATCCACCCATCACCCTAAAGTGATTTCACAAACGAAATTAACAAACTCATTGGTCATGCTGCTGATAATAACATAAAAAAGCTGAGTTTACGAACTTATGCTTCCGGTATTGCCTTTTTTTCTCTGAATTTTTATCTTTTCAAAGCTAAAATATAATGATTAATGAACCTTAGCTTTTGTTTTACTTTCAATTCTTTCTCCACATGTTGACGGTTTCGAAGTTCTTCAGCACTTTTTCAGTCAATTTCGAAAAATTTACTTAGACTTTAAGGATAGGCCATCTTATCACTCATTTTTTATTTCAACACAGTGTGGTTGCAAAATGACAATTTAGACTGTAAGAGAATATTTTAGGGGATACTCATTAATAACAGATATAATTTATTATACTCGCACGTTCAAGTTCTTAGAAGCACATACAGTGCAAATTGATAATTTAGATACCGATTGAAAAGATGAATACTTATTTAAAGAAAGTTTCAGTTAATCCGATCGTGTATTTGTATTGCCACTGTTGTTTTAAGAAGAAGTAAAGACATAAAAATGTGTTCTTCTTAAGAATCTTTATTAAATATGGGATGGGATAGCTTTGCGGAGATGTTAGAAAGCTTATATGATCGTGTATTGCAATAGTGTGTGGTGTTATGTTATTCGAGTTCTTCTTTGTCTTTCGTCTGAATTCAACTGCTATTATTATGGGAAGCATTGCCTAGTAGATCAAGTAAGGAATTGGTGGTGTGAAATTTGGCAACGTGTGAATTAGATGAGTGTACAGTTTTTTCATCAGTTGCACAGATAAAACTTCTTTTACTGCTCAGTCTTCGGGTGGCGGATAAAGCATCGGTAGTAAGACTTGAATGCTTACAATTTTCACCGAGACAAATCGTTGGTTATTGATGACAGTGTTGTTGTTTAATAAGTTTTAACAATGCAGGTTGCAATGCTTAAGCCGTCTGATTGATGCTGTCTTTTAATTAATAGCGGATAATGAGATATTTGCGAATATTTGTTGACAATAATATCGTCTACATACACACCATCTATATCCGTTATGTTCACGCATCTATAGCTATCAGAAATATGGTGGATTCATCCTTGAAACCGATTGGCAACCTCGCATAGTCATATTTCCCACGAATTCCTTCCTTGAGTGTCATAGAATAAGTATAGAATTTAGAATGTGTAAGGAACTGTAGTGGTTCGCATTTTCCCTTTTTTTTACAGTAGAGCAGGTGAGTTTATTGTAAGAACCATCAAACAAATGTGGAAATTCATTCAGGATACTCGGGATACTAGATTTTTGATGTGTTTAGTGCGAATGTTTATTACATAAAAGGATTGAACATCCAGTTGTTTAATCCTAACTTTAACTGAACCTTAGATATGCATGTAATTTGTTGGTATGGATAACAGCAGAAAGGTCTGTGACGCTATCAATAATATTTCTTCCTACTGAAAAAGGACTCATGTTCTTTAGGAGATTCGAAACGAATTTAGGTTGAATGAAATTTGCACATTAATTTTCTTCCGTTGTGTAACTCATATATTCCTCATGGGTATGCTCATATTGAACATCATCGGATTCTTACTGCTATATTTCGGGTGTTTCGAATGGACTTGCAAGGATGCACTTGTCTTGTAGGCGAGGGTGTCTAATTCCTTTGTTGAGGCCTGTTCATATAGTTGATATTGTTCGTTCTTAAAGTTAAGGCATCCACCGATTTTATTTTTGTTGGAGTCTTGAAAAAGGATTCACTTGCTAGCAGGTGTGTTTCGCAAGTTCATATGTTTCGGTGAAAAATTGTTGAATTGACACGTAGTCATTTTAACAGGTTGTGCTATAATTCGTTGAAAAACTGTTGGGGATAATGTTGGTACGAATTGCTTCGATGTGTTGTTACAAGTAGCCATTCAATGCTGCGTCCCTAGCTTAACACATAATGTAAAACTTGTGGTAGTTTCACAGGTTATCGTATGCCGAGAAGCATTTAAAGATTGATAGATACTCGAAATATTGTTCAAAACCTGAGAACTCACGTAAGATTCTAATCATATCTGGATCGAGCTCTGCGAGATTCGCTCATCGGTCGTGATAAATAATCGGCTCACATATTGCGAATTGATCTGAAATGCGATGGGTTTTCAATTAGATAATCCTTCTCCCTTCAGTCTGCAGTGTTTTGTTGACGATTGAAGCAATTAATTCTTGTAAGGGCGGATTCGAGCCATCACTATTATTCTCAGGACTTGTGGGATTGGAAGTATTTAGTACAGGGGACGCATAAGATTGGGATTGGACATTTTCAAACATAGATAGATTTCTGTTGGTCGAAAATTTAGCTAACCGTAAAGTAAAAAAACAGAACCGTTGTCAAAACGCTATCAGAGAAGCTGCCTCTGATATATTGGGTTTTAACGCAAAATAACTCTTGTCAACCCTACATAGACACATTTCATTTTTAATATATTACAGTTTCCGGGAATTTCAAGTTACTTCACTTTCTTCTTTTTTTAAAATCCAATTAGTTAGCATTTTGTCATTTCTTTTGTAATTGTTTTTTTCTTAATGCATAACTTCACTTCCTATGTTGCCACTATATTTCATCTTATTCGCCCAATCTTACATCATATTCAACAGAAACAATACCTTAATCGTTATTTTAATGGTTGAGCGCATGACGAATTATTACGTTTCCTTTTTGCAAATTGAATACTGAAGGTATTGTTGAAAAGTCATCAACTTATACTTTTTTTAGCACTAGAAAAACAGCAGGAAGTATTTTATAATTTTTCTTATGTGTACCACCAGCATTATTTTTCATATTAACCATAACAGAATAAGTTAAAATGACTGACACCAATCATAGTTAAGAGAAGGGAATTACAATAGCACTTCATTTTTTATGTTTGAAATAATCCTATCTACCTTTTTGTGAATATAAAAAGGGCTCCTCAATTTTACTAAAATGTGTACCCTTAAGTTACATAGGTTTCAGATTTCAAGAATACGCTTTTGTTTCAGTGTTCTGTTTTTATTACCCCACCTGGAAAATGGGATTTGCACGAGCGCTTTAGTTCAACCTCTTGTTTGGCAATAAACATGCAAATGGTTCCCACTTGACGAGACAAAAAAGGGCTTAAAGCTGTGTGTACAAGCCTATATAATTTGCGCTGCGCCATTTCATTGACACCATTTTCTAAACAAAGTCATAAAATCACCATATACCAACACAATAGAACAATTTTTTTTTTTTTGAAAACTTAAACTGTTTATTAGTTAGGTCTCACCCTTTCATTCTAAATGAAGGGCTTACCATTTAACCTTTCGTTTGATTGACACTGTTTAGGCAAACTGTATAAATAATGGCAATGTTTGCTCAGCATTGAATTGCTTTACAATAAAGCATTATGTTAGACTAAAGTACTCCTGTAGTCTGCTAGTAAATGTTAATTTTTTTTGTACGAGTGGGATTTTGGATAAATTATGTATATACGTATGTATATTGAAATATTAATTGAATGGAGGTTGTTAGTTACAAATTTTATATATATAAGTGATTTTATTGATACAAATATCGAAACAACAAACGAACTTTAGTTGTTATAATATGAAGGATAGCATATACTTGTCACACTTGTCACAAACTTGATTTTGGATTAAATTTCGCTTAATTTATCGATGGATTGGAATGCCCATATTACAATTCATCTTACCGTCTTACTTCATTTATCTGCCTCGTCCAATAGAAGAACTGTAATCCGGGTGAAATTACTCCGATAAGAATAATGAACCACAGTGTAATTGTGTTACGGATGCACCTAGCGAGTAAGCAACAAATCCACGATGTCAGCAGAAACAACCATAATGTTCATGCTCGCTAGTCGGATTTCATACATTCTGCCAGACACCAAAACTGCTGCCTATGCACTTTTCGCCAGCGCGTGTTGCATTAGCTTGCAGCATAGGATTAAGTTAGAACTTAGTTTTTTCGGTCGTCGAATAAGACGTTTCTGTTTTTATTTTCGTTGCATTGTTGGTTTTACTCCTCTTCTTACGGTGCGATATTTTCCGATAGTAATAATCCGTCGAATAGCCAGCGACCGAGAGTGAAAACTTAGTTTATTTTATTTTATAAATGCTCCAAGGCGTTTCAATGTGTATTTTTGTTGTTATGTATACAGAATGCTTAAAATAACGTCTTAATCGGAAAGGCAGAGATACACGTTTGTCGAATGCAAGAATATTTTATTATAATAAAAAATGTGCAAGCCAAAACTCAATACTCAGTCCTTCAGACAGTAAATGAAACTATTTAAACTAGCAGAAAAGAAATATTCCTGCAATATTATATCCGAAATGTTTCGTAATATTGTGTATTAGACTCAAAAAAAATAAACTTAGTAAAAAGCAAAGCAATTGGAACTGAAATCAATTCACATTATCCTAAATGAATTTTTATTAGGATTAATGAAAAATAAGTCTATTTGTATCAATCTTGTATGTAATAAAAATAAAAACCGAACAAATACAATTACAATACATTTAGTTTAAATTGGTTTTGCGTTAATAAGATAATTTTTCGTTATAAGTTTTTTCAAAATGTTCAACAAGTTTCGAACTCATGACGTTGGTCAAATTTTGGGTCCTGTGTTTGTTAAAGATAAGAGTCCAATAGAACACTTGTCTTTACATTAGAACTACAACGTGTCATTATGCCATAAGGACGATAGTCATAGGCGAAATAGCCCGAGTCATCGCAAGCGAAATACCAAGAGCATAGAGTTAACAAAATAGCAAACGGTTTACATTGATATGAAACTATCCTCACATAACAGAGAGAAGGAACATGAGGAGGAGAAGAAAAATATGAATACAAAAATGCTATCACTGATTCTTGCTGAGTGTTTGTGATTTTTGTAAACATTAATTAAATTTGTATAATATAATTAAATAAGTCAATATTGGTAACATAAAATAATTATTCCCCCCTTCCCCTCCCCCCACCCACCGCCCTTCACCACAACCATCCAATTAGTAAACAAAATTGTTTGGTGTTGTAAAAACTGTAAAAAAAAACCGATAACGTTTTTAGTACTAAATTTATCGTACTCTCTGCATGAATTAGTTCGTAATGTAGATATGCGCATATGTACACCCACGCATTGACAAAAATTTAATTATTTCTTTTACAACACACAGAAAGTGTGTGGTTACCACTATTGCATGGGTATCCGTCCATATGCTTAAAGTGTACAGTTGTCTGTTCTCATATTTACATTTTAATATATCCCATGTAGAAGCCCGAATCACAACAAGGGCTGACGTACGTGCATTGTTAGGTGATCAAACATAGAGCATGTGTGAAACTTTTATCCTTCTCGAAATTTCGGATTTCTATAGGGAACTGTGTACCATGCGAGCTTCATTTGTTATTTGCATAATCCATTGCACAGCCATATTGTCTCACCCTGATAGTGATGAAACGTGTTCATATTAATCAAACTTGTTCCCAGTCGTTTTTACAATCACTCCATCATCACCATCCTTACAATCACTCAATAGCAGAATGTTTATTCCGGCTGTTTGTATGACCGTTGTGGTGGTTTATCCAAACGCCATTAATTTCTTCGTCATATAGGGATGCGTTGTAGGTGGTATACCTCTTGCTATACGTGATCACTTGATTTATGGTGCGGACGCGGGAATTTGGCATTATGTACCATATTGCGCATTGCATAATTTCTTGTTTAAGGACGCAAGCGATTTTTTATCTGGCCCAGATAGCTAATATTAAGGAAAAGAGTTTGAAAAACGGTGAAGGTAAAAACCTCATCGACCATGTAAATCGAGCGACTTACAACAATGTCCATATCTACATATGCTTATGCCTCGGCATCTGTTTGTTTGGTTTGGGCATTTGTAGTTGAATATTTTATTTCATGTTTACATACTTCTGCACTTGTACATTGCTGCTATTTGGTTAAGCTCATTCATATTAGAATCACCTAAATGCATTTCGTTAAATCAATAAGTTGTTTTAACCTTTTTATGGAATACACCTTCAGATGGAATACAAAATTTGCTGCCAAAAAATTGTAGATTTCAATCGGCTCCTGGCTAAACATACAATATATCCCCTGTCGAAAGACCATGCTGACTTTATAAAAGACGTTGATCATTTCGGTTCTGCTCTTAACGTGGTTTTACCGCAGATAAATATTTCTCGCCGTTTTGCATAAAATCTTTTGATGGCATCTGGAGAAGGTGGTTTTTGAATCCTACATCAAAAGGTACCAATTCAGATCGAGCGATCCCCTTTATGCATAAAACCTGAAACTTAGAAGTAGCAGGCTTAGAAGTACAAGGAGAAATGTCATAAAGATTAATTTCGTCAGAACATACAATCTAATTTTAGTAAGGTGTTTTCAACATTATTGTCCTCATTTTCACTTCAGTTTTAATGTGCAATAATTATTAAAAATAACTCGAGTACCTGCAACCATACGGGTGCCCGGCATTTTAGTAGCCGGGTTATGCGGGTATCAAGAGCTCTTGTAGATATATGCAATTTGTCTGTCAATATAACGCTTCTTTTAAGTGAATTACGACAATTACCGAGAAATGTGCGCAATTATTAATCATTTATAGTTTTGGATAAATTCATATATCAATACTTATACTTTTCTCCCAAATTTGATGGTAATAGGAGCAGTAATCCATATTTCAATGTTCACAATAAAAGGACATAATTTGAATCAAAATCGGTACACAATATATATCGTATATATGCTTGTAGATGTGTTGAAATAACGAAATGATAGCAAATTGCTCCAGTGTACCATTCCTATGTACTAATTTTTGTGTAGAAAAGAAAAAAATAATTTTTTGTGTAGAAATCTATTCGCAGTTTTTTCATACATATGTATGTACTTAGGATAGGCGCGTATGTATATAGGTAGCTTAACATAATAACATTTAATATTAAACTACACAACTATTTACTTTAAGCCTCTGTGGAGTTTGTTAAAGTTATGTAGTTTAACACCTAATTAAATCGGAATAGAGCTATTCTGTTCAAGTTGGTAGTAAGATCAATTAACAAGATTGTAAGTTACATGTTAAGACATTTTTGCAAAGTAAACCGACAAACCTTTGAAACATTAGCTCTTACAGACTGAATCAACTTTATAGTTTTTGATATTTATTTATTATAAAATGCAATTATTAATATGTGTGTTAATAGTATTCATTAAAATTGAAGTGAACCAATTGAAAGTTGAACCCATTGTCTTTTGGTACATTTCCGTTTGCGGCACCTAAAACCTTAAAATGGCACATATATGCCACAGTGGTGGTACTTTTTAAAAAAATGTCCGCCAACGCTGGTCGGAGGCAAACTCTAATCTTTTTGGCCAATCAGTGCAATCCAGAAGTTAGAGAAATACTCACAGTCGTTGAACTTGTTTGAATCGCAGTAGTCCAGTTTATATCCGGAAAACATTAGGGAACTTACATGGAAAGCTTTGTATTTCGTTATTATCGACATTTTCAAAACAGCGATTTCTACATGAGAGCCTTTGAACCCAAATAGTTTTGAGTGTATTACTTTTGTGCCCTTCACTGAACATTTTAAAAAGATTAGAAAAATCCAATCCTACAATTATTTTTGAACAGGATGCCAACGAGTTCAAAAATACAGGACAAACATTGTTAACTCCCCAGCACTTTGTTAAAAGCCTTATGACAAAACCTCACAAAATAGAAATCCATGGAAACGGTATATATGTATTTGCGAATTCTAAAGTTAACATTTTCTTACACATTTGCATTAAGTGTTTTCAGCTGAACTTTGTTGGGGTTTATTGTGAATTTTATAATAATATTACTAATAAGAAACTGTGTCGAGTACAACATATCTGACAATTAAAGAAACGGAAGCAATTACTTAGTTGTCATGTACAATGTAAATTTGGCCGAAACCAAAAATTAAAATAATAATTCTGGTTGATTAAATGTTATGTTTGGAAGATTAAGCTATATTTGAAAAAAGCAATATGTGCCGCTGGTGTTTGGATCTCGTTGATAGTTTGAAAGGTAACAAAAAAACTATGGATAACTTGTTTAAGTCACGAAAACTACACTCGATAACAAAATATAAACCTATTGATTAAAATTATTTTTCGTTTTCAAAGTTGGAAATTCTATTCTTTTACTTTTGATAACAATTCACAGAATTGCGTAAGAAAATGTTCCAAAATAACATACTCGTCTGTAATGCGTATGGAATAACCAATATATAAATTAGGTTCCTAACACAAATAAGCGATAAGCAGAGTTCTTCTTATTTTAATGTACTAAACTGCGGCACTTCTGTCCCAAATTTAAATTAAATATCTGCCATCCGCTTCCTTTCAATCAAGTATTTAACCTGATGAAAATGCTTGCACCACTTATGAAAGAATCTGCAGTTATCCGAAAATGCGTATTAATGTTTAGGAAGGTTTTCAGTTTCTTGAACATACGACAACATGAGAATAGGCCTTAACATACAATACTGATAAATTTATATTTTAGTTGATTTCAATAGATGCGTGTAAGAGTAGTAGTAGTAACAACATCAACACTATGTAGTTTTAACAAATAATTATTTTTTTATTTTTCATAACTCACAACGTTTTCAAAACATTTCAACGGACACGCAAAAGTATTACTAATTGAAATCTTTTTAAAGTAAATAGTTTACAAATTGGTACTTACACATATTGCATTTTTTACAGGTTTGCTGATTAGTTTGGATTATGTTTCTGCGAAATTGCACATAATCATGACAATAACTGCACAGCTTTTAGTGATTTTCAAATATTTGAAAGTGCTTTTCATCTTCATCTTTACTCAAGGGATTTATGTGTTATCCACTTCCATGATTATATTTTCACTTCTTATATTAAAGGACTCCTTTATTAATACTACTTTATTTAAATTTCATTCGAGTATAGTGTGCCTAAAGAAGCATTTATTCACTTAACACAATGGTAACACACAAATTAAAACAACACTAATATCACTTCGTTATATTGCAGGTATTTAATCCCAAAAAATAACTTTGTTCTCTTAAATAATTCCGATGTGGCCACTTATAACAGTAGAAGACGAATTTAGAACTTCACAATAAATTTTACTTGTAACATTTCTTCATCACTAGATACTCTACATATGTATATCAACATACACGTACGTCTTCCGAGTATCTATTTGGACCGTGAATCTTCAAAGAGCAATTATTAATTATTATTTACTTCAAGGCGCAAAGAAGTTCACCGAAATAATTAAGATTAATACGAAATCTTTTCATCAACCATCAAGGTGTTTGTATATACACTCTACACTCGTCTGCGTGCGTTACAGAAATCAAGGAAACATCTTGAAATACAAAAACATATTTCAACTCCCCTCAAGGATGAATCAAAGCAAAGTGATAAAAAAAAACAATTATTCCACAGAGCAAAGTCAAGTTTTACGGGTCAATTGACCTTGCATCGCTCATTCCATGCGTGAAATAAGTGAAACAGGCGTCAAATAGAAGACGTAGAACTTAGGGATGAATTAATTTGACACCGGAAGACATCCTTTGTCTTAGAGATATATGGTACGCATTTTCTAATTAAACTGTCGCTCAAGAAATAAAAAGACACCGCGTATCGTCATTACTGTCACGGGCGCAACACGAGCAGACTAACAGATTCCTGTTCCTGTTAAGGTTCGTTAAAATCGCCGACGTGTACCGAACGCGAATCCACTAAAAGTATTCCGTAACCGATTAGTATACAACCTTCTGTAGGTGTAGTCACGATAGAACTGAAATCCTCTGGACCAAACCGAATGTGAGATGTAGAATGTAGAAAAAGAATCTAGTACGCAGACTCCTGATTAAGTGTGGGATATGTTTAAACCGGGCGTGTTTCAGAATGAATTTGGATTCTGCAATGGGGAAGATTGCAGATTCAGACATGGAGAAGTATGGTGGATGCTACAAGTCATGGGGAACTACTTGCTTGCAATGTTTTCTTTAAGAACGAAAAGTGTTCAGTATTGGTATTCTAGCATCTCATGTCCATTGAAAGTGTGACGTCCTTGAAATTTTTGTATGATAAGGAAATTGTAAATTGAAAATCAGAAAACTTTTGAGATACACTTTGACGTTCAGCAGAACCTCTCTATTCCGCCAGCTTTCGGACTGGCGTATGGTCGAAAATTTAGTTAGAAATTTCAGTTTAGTTCTAGCTTAAACTAAGTTTAAGATACAGTGTGTCCCCAAGACGAGCTGTTAATCACTGTGTCGGAAAAATATGCGATGGCTGACTGTAGCGATTCGACTTTAATTTTGTGCCTTACATACAAAATTAATGTTCTTAAACAAGATCATAATGCACATTTGTATGCATGTAGCTACATGTATGAATGCAAACTGATTTAAAATTCCACTGTATTATTACTGACTGCCTTCGACTTGATAAGCTGCAATGAAATGACTTACTCAAGCTTAGAGACTGTTATCAAAAGTTTCAAGCTAATGTGAGAGCAAAGAATAGATTTACCTTATTTTAATTATAATTCCGTCATTGACCATATGAGGTGGATGCTTACTTATTGCGATAAAGTTCTTATCTTGAAAGACAAATTTACGACTTATGTTTTTAGCTAGCTTCTTGGTTGCCGTGACCCTTTTATTTCTATGATGGGCTATTTATTATCTTAAACTTTAATGTTTATGTGCCTTAGATTTCTGCTGTAATTGGTTTCTCTGATACCAAGCTCTGCGTGACTGAAACCGTGGCTAAAGAGAACATAAATAACACCTGTTAGAGAGGTTTTATGCGTTCCCGTAAATATCAGCATTTTGCTGCAATCATTCCTTGTTTAAGTTAATGCATGAACATATTCAAATTCATACTCTCTCTTGCTATCAATTAAAACATGAAATGATTGACGTCATGATTTAACAAAAATAATACATTAAGTAAGGTTACCAAAAGTCAACATCCTATATCTAACATAAAATTTTCATAGTTTCCGGATATACTTGAGCCACAGTTAAAGATGTTCGTACTCACCAAATGCTCTGATGTCTGTACTCTTCCCATTGCAGCACCTGCTTTAGCAACATCTATTCGATCTTAATCAATATTTGAACTTTAAATTTCTGTGTACCCACTAGGTCAGTGCAGGAAATCGATTTCAACGAATTTCCAGTGAAGAGGGAATTTCAGATTGTTTCTTCAATCCAACAGGAAATGAAGTCTGACATTTTTTTCGAGAGGGATATGTATGTTTTCTATACTGCTTGACTTGGTTGATTGTTTTGGTATATTGCGGGTGCTAGAGTTTATCTTAAAAACTAATGTGCAAAGTTTTAAGCCCCATGCTTGTTTTATCGGTTTGTAGGGACTTGGATGATTATAGCCGGAAAAATACGCAATCGCTGAACGTCCCTACTGTATGTTCGACAAGTATTGGATTAACAAAAAACAATTAAAATCAGAAGATCATAGTTGGAAACTTTCTTCAGTGTACCCTAAATCATCAAACAACTCAATATCGAAATAATGTCTTGGCAATACCGTACATTTAAAGGTATAATACAAATTGATAAGCTAACTTCTAGAGTTCTTCTTCAAACGCGTAAGACAAAAATCAATATATAGGCTTACTATAAAGTTCTCGAAATGTCATGTAAATGTTATCATATCATAGAACGAGCTCTTATGCGTGATCATTATTGAACAGGATGCATAACTTTCTTCTCTACAAATAAAAATGATTATTTTTCCTCCCGTTATAGACTCTTAAATGGTAAGAGATAGAGCACTGATATCTTTGGGAGCTTTGTTCAGAATTGTGTGAAGAAGGTTACGACGTAGTAACGGGCGGTTAGTATTTTGTATTGAAATGTCAATTACTAGAATAAAATAGAATAAGAGCACAGTCTAATGAAGTAAGGTCATGTACTGATATGTATGTATTATGAATTAAGATTATATTCTTATAGGTATATATTATGAATTATGTTAAGGTAATTAAAAAAATAATGCCGACACAAACATGCATACGAGTAATGATATTGTACATATTCTAAATGTCGGGAGAAAAATACCATTGTTTAGTTTACGAACAATTTTGTAAAATACCTCATACTCTCTATACTCATTGCTTAAGCTCGCGTCTGCCTCTAGTTTCTTAGCGCTGTATGCATGTACAATAACGTGTTTTGCTCGTAAGAATTGCTAAACAGATTTGCTTAAATCAATCACGCCTATCATGAGTGATATCTGAGATTCACTTCACTCACTCGACTCACGTTCTCTTGCCAAATGGATCGTCGAAAACGGCAGGCAGACTACCTTACCGATGACTATTTCGAACTCGCAAAAAATAGATGTATTGCGATAAGTGACGGCAATTAATATAATAATAATAATATAATATGGGTGGCGCTACAGCCCATAGAGAGCCAGGGCCTAGCTTCTCAGCAACCACTCGTGTTGTGCGTGCTATTGTTCTCTCACGAGTGGAAGGGACCTACAGTTTTATGCCGACTCCGAACGGCCAAGTTTGAGAAGAAGCTTTTTCTAGACAGGAAATACTCTTTGAGCATTGTCATTAACTCGAAAGAGGTGGGGTCCTGAAAATTGTTTTCGTCGCACAGAGCAGGAATCGAACCTACGACGTCGAGGTTGGGGTCGACGCACATACCCAAAACGCCACGGCCACCACCGCGGCAATTAGTGCTGGAAAAATATCTCAAATTTAAATTAAGAAACCCAAAAATATAAGTGAAATAAGAAAAATGAAATAGTAAAGGCTTATACTTGAATGCATTCAATAATGAGGACGAAGTAGCTTTTAACACAAAAATAGGCGAATTGCAAGATTTGGTGTGAGTTTTTTAAAACTCAAAGTTTTTTAGTTTCGCGGCAGGGCAACATTTGTATATCGTCTAGATATCTTCAAAGCGAAGATTAATACGAGCTTGAAGTCATTTTCACTGTTTTCTTCACAACAAACATTTAGATACGCAATGAATTAGCTGTGTTTGAGAAATATCAAATTTTGTATGGGATATATTCGAACGTTTTCACTATGGCCTCAAAACGCAATCACATTACCGACAAGTGAACAATTCACTTCGAACGTATTCCACGATACAAAGTTGTGAATTTTAGTGAAACCGTTCCCGCGGCGATTTACACCATAGGGGTTAATAAGTTAACGAAATCAAAAGTAACTTCAAACTAATTTGATTCTGGATCATCACAACTTACTTTATTTTGTTCACATATTTTCATACAGCAAACTCTTAAAAAGAAGTAAATCGATGGATTTCTATGCATACTTTATCTATCTGTTAATGATGTAACCAAACACTATCGCCAACAAATATGCAAATACAAGACAGGAAGTAGCATTTCCAAAAGCAGAAGACGGGGACAACGGCAAATGAGATAAAAGTTTCTCCGTTAAGAGTAGGCACCTCCGTAGGATGTGAATATTAAGCCGATGGGCGGAAGGAAAAAACTTTTCTTCTTCGTTCGTAGCGCGATAAATTTGCATTTCGTCAACGTACATTTTGCTGATGGTATCTCAATGAATCATCTAGAAGCTTTGTATTTTTGTATAGCACTTTGAACTCTGCAAATATCTTTGATTAAATTGGAACTATAGATATTTCTGAAGATTTTTGATCAAGATTGGAGTGTTTACTTGACTCTTAGAATGATTTAGCTTACTAAAGAGTGATATGCATTTATTGATCTATCTTTTGAACCAATTTACATGTAATATGTATTTTATGCGTGGTTAGCCTGTAGGTGCGATTCCGTAACTAAACACATCAACAATTTAATAGAATTTTGTTGTTAATGGTATATATACATGTGAGTGTAAAAAGAAAATAGGGGTTTTGAAGTACTTCAGACTCAAATATTTTTGCTTATTATTTCATAACACTTCACTTTTTTTAATTGCAAAACCATTTACATTTTCTGACTGTGTTAACATAATCACAAAAATCACGCTTTGAGCGACTTCTCATTCACGTTCACCAATGATTGCAACCATTTTTCATTAAGCAGTCTCCTTTGCATAATGATGATCATTAAATGCAAATATCGCATTAATAAAATCCCAAAAAAATTTCTTAAATAAATATTTAAGAGCCATTGTACATTTTGTTGTAATTGTTTTATTTGTACTCTTCTTCTAATGGCGCAACGGTTTGGTGTGAGCTTGGGCCTCAACCAACATGCCTCTCCAGATCCTTAGCCAGACAAGTTAAGTTGATGCAGGTCATTCTCCACTTGTTGTTTATTTCGATATAATTTGTTATGTCTAATTTATAATGAAAATTATATATATATAGTATGGTAATTGAAGACCAACATAAATGTATTACTTATAAAATTATGCATCATAAGCTATATAATTTATATATCGAAATTGAATAAAGCGTAAATAACGGATCCTAAGTGAGGACACAAAATAAATAAGTGGCGGGTCTTACAAGCTCCCCATCTCTCCCTGTTTTCCTTCCACCAAAGTTCGATGCTTCGTATATAACTTTCAAGAATTTATGAATAACCGTAAAACAATTTGTGATTATCAAATGGCATATTGTGAGAGGTAGAAATAATCTCTATAGTACTTTTTCTAACTATAAAATTCAAAACGTTACTACTATTTCGCTTGGGCATGACCATTTATGACATTCACTGTTAATGTAAAAAATTATTAATATTAAACTGCCACAAATCTCATATACAATACCATACGTTTATTTATTTAAGTACATATGTATATGTACCTGTTGATTTGCATGACCAGGGCAGAAAGTTATATAAATGGAATTATGGTGCTAACCGCAAAATAATCTTTCGACGTGCCGCCACAATAATTTGTTCATTGGGTTCCAAGAGTAAATTATTGGTTGTTAATTAATATCCAATAACCTGCCTTCTCTACTTTACCAATCGGAAAGAAATGTGTATGTATGTTAATACAAAAATCTAGTTTGAAGTCACAATTATGCTGTTCTGCGTACCACTGCAAATAATGTGATTATGCATAACGACCACTCCTATGACTGAAAATATTCTTTCCTGTGAATAATCACAGACAGTTTTAACAGGAATAATTGCATGCGTTCATATCTGTACATCTGTATCTGCATGCTAAAGGATGTGTATCAATTTAGATTGGTGCGTTTGTGTGAATAGCGGATTAAACATTTGCGCAGTAAAGCAAAGCTTGTAAAAGTAACAACTATCGGAAATACTTAATGATCATCGAATATGCATTGCCTACTTTGTATCACCTAATTGCCAATGGCGAGTCGGTATCAAAAATAAGCTCATACGAGTAAATTGTTATTTCGATATTTCGACAATGGAAAGGATGATGGTAGTTAAATATATCGGTAGTTGCTTTTGATTGATCTGCTTGTAAACTTGATATGAGGAAGCAAGTTTCTTACGGAACCACATCAATAAATTGAATGAAATGAAAATGTAACTTAACTACTTCAATTAATATTGAAAAATAGTAAATTTAATTTTTCGTTTTGAAGTAGCAAATTTTTGTTGGTGTCATTAGTTTGAAGATATTCCTTTTAATGGTGAGGTGAGGGTTTTGAGATCCATCAACAACATCGATGATTTAGACAAAGTCGAAGACGCCAATAGGCTACTAGTGTACTTGAGGTTTAAGAAAACAGAAGCACAGTCAGAAACAATCTGCTGGGTTTCCTCATGGAGAAAATTATCGACCTATGCTTTATACAAAAACCTCAGATAAACGGACCTAAAGTAAAGACTAAAAGACAAACTATACAATATTTATTAAAACAGCCAAGATAAGCCGAGAACGTGCATTTCAGCCAAGAAATACAAATTTCTGTGCAGAAATTTTAATTCATAGTACTTAAGTGTGGTTTAGATAGAAGATGTAGGAACGACACCGTTAAGAAAGTTTGTCGTCTTATCAAATCATTTCAACACAGGATCGATGCTTAAAATATCTGGTTGATAGCCAAGCAGCCATCAAAGCTACAGTTTCAACCACCACGTACTGTAAGTGGCAACCACCTGGGCTTATGCCAGGAACACGAACTTCTAAGTCGTACCCGCACTGATGTCGCAAGAATACCAGTAGTCGTCACGGGACACTGGTCAATAGGAGACTACGCAGTCAGACTAAACCTTCCACACAACTCACTGTCGCAGCATCTTCAAAACTAAGGACACCTCAGAAAAGGAAACACTTACTCATTTCCTGTGCATCTGACTATAATCAGACTGCGAACGCTATGCATCCCCTTCTTCGAATCCATCGATGAAATATGCAACAAAACCATAAATAAACTAATCAACATTCTAAATGCAACACCATTTTTATAAGAAAGCACAAATAACGTAAGTATCAACCATTAGAGCTGCTATACCAAAACGGCAGTTAGTGCCAATTGAATAAGAATACCTTTTGGTCTAAAGAATGCCCCAGCGACGTTCCAATGACTTATGAATCAAAATTTAAGAGACCATATAAACAAAAGATGCTTATTGTACCTTGATGATATTTTTATTTTTAGTACAACACTAGAACATGTCAAGGTCATAAGAGAAAGATTCGGAATCCAAAGGATTAAAGATCTAAGCAATTAAACAGATACATCGAATTATGCAAACATAAGAAAAGTTCCACCTTCCTTGCCTAAAAGATGGAAAAGTTAGCTGTCAAAATTAGCGTGTGTAAAAGCAGCCTTACTGCTACCGCTGCGCCAAATGTATGAATTTACATACACAAACCCTTTATTATTAGATGTGTTTTTTCGACTGGTCGGTACTCAGCTTAGTAAGATTTTACACGGGAAGCAAAAACAAAACAATCCTCTGAGTTAAAACTACTTAGTAAAATTTCACTGTCATCACTGACTAGGACGCGTTAAAAAAAATCCAATTCATAGATGGAGCCGGAGGAAACTATTTGTTTATTAAGGGTTGGTATCACTCGATTATTTGACAGGTGTGTTTTTGTGTTTGTGTTTTTTTCTATTTACTTGTTGATGTTACTTATACAAATATATAACATATCAAATCATTCATATTATTTATTTTATAACATATTTTCTTTGGTTTTGAGAATACAATTTCACTTATTTTTGACTTTTGACATCGCATCTAGTGCAATGGACGTAAATACACGTACCAACTTTC